>CM049389.1:4280500-4880500 GCA_026937815.1 Etheostoma perlongum | reverse complement strand
AATTGAATTTTCAATGTACAGCTTTTATTTTTTATTTATTATTAAGGCATCTAGCAAATGTTTTTTTTTCTTCTTCTCCTGAGTAAGTTAAATTACTACCATGTTGTCCTTGTAAAAAATGTAAGCAATGAAACAAGATTCTGGTGAGAATCTGATGAGGAATCATTGGAACTGGACCTCTGAAAATACACATTAGCATTCAGCTCATTTTTCACAGGCACAACATTATCTAATTTGCTCCATTGGGCTTGTTTTGAAGCAAATGGAAGACTATTATATGGGCTGTAGACCAAGGAGAAACTCATTACTTCTCACATTATCACCGCAAACGCGAGGAGGAGGAAGGTAGCTCGGTCGCCTCAGTCTGGTCGCAGGCGCCTCGTCCAGGTTGTAAATGGACCCCTCTCGGCTGATTTGCCATTGCATCCTAAGCCTTCCATGATATTTGGGGAAGGGATGTCACGACTGCTCCAGCTGTCACGGGCACAGCTGTTCACTTTCCTCTTGAGTGAGCAGAGCTGCCTTCGCCCCGCGGCTTGATGGCGTGTGAATGTATGGGCAAGAGTGTGTCCAAGCGCAAGCATGCAGGGAAACTGACAAGGTGCACAAGCAAAGCAGCTCATTCCAAGACGCAGAAATATAAACAACTCCACATAAGTAAATTGAGAGCCCAGGCAAGGAAGCTGTATCACTTAATGTTTTCCAAATGATTATATGAAATTATTCCCTCAATGTGGCCAGAGAGGACGTTTTATGATGAGTACTGTCCTGCACCTGTCTTGTCCAAAGAGGCTTTTGAAGAGAACCTGAGGAAAATGTGCCGCTGATGAATGCACTGCTGCATAATTGATGCTTCTCCCCTTTGGCCTGGGCAAGCATTTACTTTATCACAACACTCTTCACACCATGAGTGTGTACCTTTTGAGGTTTAGATGTCCCCAGTGCTAAAAGAGCCATATTGATTGCATACTGAAACAGTCAGTTATGATGAATGGACACTCGCTAAATCAAATCTGGAGATGAATCAACCAGCGGCGGTGTCATTAGGGCTTTGTGATGGCTAAATGAATATGGTGATTAAATGAGAGGTTGCTACTATGTCACTGTGTCGGCTCTGACAAGCTGACCCCAGATCAAATGGCAATGGAGTAAAAGACATTTCATCATCTTCCACCTATATAGAATCTTTGAACTTTTGCATTTACATTTATCATCTGGGGTTTTCTTAACACTTGTACCATGGAGTAGCATGATTCACATGGTTAGAAACAGCTTGTACTGGCTCGGCAGTTCTTGGTTTTGAGCTTAATGGGAAAAAGGAATCCTTGCATTAGCTGAGAAAAGAACACAACCATTGTGTGAAGTCCAACACAGCAGAATGTGATAAGACTATCAACTGTTTTCTGCATCTATATTGGTTGAGCTAATAAAAGTATTCTAGTCTGGCAGAAAAATGCAAATGCTGACAAAATCAATGCACCCCGCTGCCAAATCCACAGCGAGCACATTTGGCTCATTTCACAAACAGGCAATACATGTACACACACACATACTGTATATTACGCACACTCTCACACACAGAGACAAATCTGTGATACACCGTGTCCCTATGACCCGTATGCTCCATATGGTCAAGAAGAGGGCAGAGAAAATAAGCACACAGCTCGGTGGGTGACTGCAGCTTGGCAGCCAGCGAAGCCCCGAGGTCCGTGGTGTCGAAGCAACATAGCGATGGTTGGTACAACCCTCTTTTTGACCAATTCTCCTGTCCTGCTTCATGTACTGTAGGGTAGCGTGTATTGTTGGCCTCATTTTCACCATTTGCACCATTGTAAAAGCAGCAAAGCAAACAATATGCAGTATGTATACATCATATGTACACAGTGTGTTAAGCTCCCACATGGCACCAATGACTGTAACATAAGCTTGCTAAGGAAGAGCAGGTGAATGACAATGGAAATAATGGGAACATTTTGTTTTTACAAATTATGTTTTACAATTGACCTTTTAAAAAGTAAATGTATGGCAACAAGTCCACACTTTTTTCACAGTTACCTCTACTGAGCCCTGGGGATTTAACAGATAAAAGGTTTTTCTGACCAAGCCAATACAATGCTGGTAAGTTCCAATTTAAAGAGATTAAAAAAAAAACTAAATTTAATAATGTCTTTCCAGTACAATTAATAATACCTTTATTTATAAAGCACTTTTCAAAACAAGTTCAGGTCACTCTGGATAAAGCACAGGCTTTGCTCTTAACAGTTTGAATTAGAATTCCTTTCTACCAAAATATATAATTTAATGTGTTTTCAATTTGGGTGAAACAACGCTTTCATTTTTGAACTGATCACAACTTTAATTAAACTGTGGCTCAACATATAGTACAGTGGGCTTTGAGCCAATGGATGCTCTTCACATTATAAGGCATGTTTTCAGAAAGGATATACTGTACACGCAATGAACAAAGTCACAACTGTTTCTTTAACTGCAGTTCCTGTACCACATGGAATTAAAACTGTCTTCTAGCTCAACGCACTGATGCAATAGAGCAAAGATTGCGTGACAATTTGAACTGAGAATCCAGTTAAGCCATTACCATTGAATCCAAGGCGGTGTGCATGGCTTCCCCCTGCCTGTGAATAGCTAAATAGTTGACCAAATAAATACATATCCATTCAAAACCAGTCAACTCTATCAGGCTACTGACCGATCAGACAGCTGATATACTGTATACCTCTCTTGCCTTTTCCATGGAGATGAGCATTGTTGGTAGGGAGGGGCTCAGTGGAGCTGAAAGCACTCTCTCTCAATTATCAATAGGGGAAAAAAATATGTGCCGATCCCCACTTTGTCAAAATTCATTCAGTTGGTAGCGAAAGCTTTTATGTCTTTGTGTAATTTGTGCCGATGGCAGTGCCCCAGAAACATTTTACGGTGTCACTATTCAGTTTTGCCAGTGGAGACCATACAGTGCACCTATGACAAATTGCTTTAGTAGATGGGGGCCTGCCCTGACAAAAAGATCATCATTTATAAAATAGTGGCACTGGGTGACCTCTAGATGTTTTGATGTGTGAAATAATGTTATTGTAAGTGCAATTTTCATAGCATGTGAAAGGCCATTCACATGTGGCCATATCTTCCAAATGTTTTCCTAATTTGAGTGGACAGGTCCACCATTGGGTCACCCGCCATCAGTGTCATGCATTTGACCAGGAATAAAGCTGAAATCAATTTCCTTTGGTCTGTCTGTGGGGCCTTTTGAATGCCCTTGTTTGTGCCTGAGGGAGCACTTAGTCCACTTCTGCTGACCTCTTTGTCCTAGCCACTATAAGCATATCGCTCCCATTGAAATCATAACTGCTTTTCAATCTGTGGTCAAAACAGCTGGGCACACTTTTTAAAACCCCAATGGCTTTTTAAAGCACTTTACTATAGTTACCAGATATATGAATGTTAGACAGTTATCAATACGGGCATAGTGATTGTCAGAAATCAACCTAAATGCTGCCCGAGGGACCAGTTCCTGTGACTTCTCCACTGGCTGGCCACCCTTGTCTTCGTATATGCTAAAAAGTTGATGGAATAAAATTATAAGGCGTGCTACAGACAACTGCCCATACCATTTTACCAATATTTATGCCTTATAGCATAATCATTTCTGTTTGTAGTAATGCTCCATCAAAAATGTTGAATGAAGCCTCCACTGGAGATCTTAGAACACCTCCTCCTGTAAGCCTTCAATGTTTTTAACTGTGTGAAAAGTTGAGCTTAGTGTGTAACATAGAAGGAACAAATGGAAGCAAATACAATCATTTTCAAACTTTGTGTCATATGCAATTGTAATTCAATTACTGTACCACCAAGGAGGCCTGGAATCTGTTGCAGAATGGCTCGTTCCAACTCACTGCTTTGGATAATGGTGTTTTCTTTGCTCAGGAAATGAAATATAATATCATTAAATAGAGATATGCAGAATGAAGTGTCGACAGATCCATCTTGGGTGCCCGCTCAATCTGTTTGTGGGTGTTGAGTGACTCCCCAATGACAGATCCAGCTTATCATTGGAACATCCCGCTCATGGAAATCTGGGGATTCGGCTCATTCGACCTTTTAGAGATTTATGGCTGTCAATATGTTGAGGTAGGACCAAAGACAGGCAATTAAGGGTTGATGCTAAAGAATGCTGAACAGTCTATAACTAAGGATTTATTGTGAGGATGGGAGGTCTTTTCTAAGGCCACACATTCACACATCAGTCTATGAGCCTTTCCTCGTAATCCATATGCATGCAGGTTCACTTGTTAAATTTGCACCAAAGATAAAATCCTCCTTGAACACGGATGTCAGCTGTGACTGAAACCATTGACAAGAGACAGCTAGGATTTTCAGTGTTTGCACTAACCCCAGAGATACTATTTGCCGTGGTTACTACTGCTTTTAGGGGCTGAGGAGTGGAAAAGGGAAGAGGAAAGGCAATAAAGAAAAGCTTTGATGTTGTCATGCATGATTGTGCGGAGGCATCCGCAGGCTTGTGTCGACTGTGTTGATTTAGTGAGTGCCGCAGAAACCAGAATACAGATGGCTATTTGGGGCTAGGCTCTGAGAATTAGAACCTCTCCAACATCCTTTATCTTCGGTGACACTTCAAATAGTACAGATACGAGCCTCAGATTTTGTTACACAAGGATGGCACTATGCCCATTTAATTAATTTGCTTTAGGGGTGGGGTGACTGCTTTTAGGAAAAGGACTAGGGAAAAGGGGCATAGGAGCAAACAAGACAAAAAAATGCCACTCACCACTTCAGGTAACAAGCAATGAAGTTTAATCATTCAGTCTAACAGGGATTTAGCTGAAATACTTTGAATATACACAGGCACCAAGTATGGATCTTTTATTATATAAAGTATGTGTTGGTCAGTTTTTCTGCTTGACAATCCTATTTTGCAGCAATAAAATTGAAATGAGATGAACAAACAGAGAAATGTTTCTTTTTAGATAAAACCGATGTTGACAAAGTTTCCTTCATTTGAAATTGGGAAAAATTAGATGTTGGAAAAAAAGGTTATAAATTGCAATATATCACAGAATATTGCAATATGTTTAAAATCGCAATGATATTGTATTGTGGCATAAGTATTGTGATGATATTGTATCCGGACGCGTCTGGTGATTCCCACCGCTAATAGGTTTTAGGTGAAGTTTGCATAATTTTATATATCTTTTGATGATGAATTTTAATTTCAGCACACTGATAATTAAACGATCCAAAGGGAGGCACTGTGGGAAGTCACTTAAAGACAAAGCAAAGCCATGTGGTAGCTTGGCAATGACTTGTAATTCTGGTGGCACACATGAGGTCTCCAGGTGTTGGGGTCTTGCCGCCTCTATTGCAACAGCAGGGCATTCCAAATGCCTAACAGGACTCTGCACCTGAGCTCAGGACTGGAGAGCCAAACAATATGGGGATGTTTGATTTTGAAACGTAGTCTATGGATCATGCAAGCAGGCACTTAGGCAAAGGGGGCAGATGTTTCCGTATATCAGACCCAGGAAAGAAATAAATAACTGCAAAGTGCAACAAATGAGTTGCATCCACTCCATGCGGTGGACATCTGTGCTACAGACTGCCTTTAGTTGTGTCCCTTTGTTTTAGTATCACCGACTGATTTTGTTCTTAAATATGGAAACACTGAAATCTTTCAAGGCTAAGAGTCAAAATAATATAATTTAACGGAGTTTTAATTTCCAGTGATTGACGAATTCAACTTGGAGGATTTCATCTGAATGTAAATACTCTGATGACAGGGGACCTCTATGTTCTGCCTTCTCTCCATCTAGTTTTTTCTTTTCTTAATATGACACACTAGTAGCAGCCTATTGTACATTACAGTGCAAGCCATGCACATTTGGCTAAACACTGCTCTGAGGCATAATGTAATCAGGGAAGCCATATTCTTGTCGTGAGTACCCAATATTGGGGAAAATGGGATTCGGCGCATTCTCATCAAACCCCTGGAATGAAATATGATTTTTTTTTTTTATAGCTGTGGTATTTGCTAGAATAATATGTTCGCCAGGTGAATAATCACACTGGCTGGAAGTGACAAACCAGTGTACTGTGCCATAAATAAGATGGGAATGGGGCATAGGGAAATGATTATTATCCCTTTAGGAGGGTGTTCTGCTGTTCCTATTCTAAAATATAAGGCTAGTGCTTATACATATATATTCAAAATACGGCTGTTTGGCACTATCCAGTGCCCCACCACTCAGGGGGCTCAAAGGGCTTTAGATGAATCACAACTGTGATGACATGCATCCCCAAACAGTTAAGCCACTGTTTGATGAATGTGATCCACTAAATACAGTGAATGTAGAATATAGTTGGCAGAGGTTGGCTGACAGAGGATTCTGCTGGAGTAAGCCACAAAATGCCCTGTAAATTCAACTGTTTTCTTTCTACTAAAAGCTAGAAAACATGTGTCACTCCTTCTGCTGCCAAGATTATCAATAGCATCCAGACATGCATGCTAATAACATGTCTAACGCTGAGTTTTAAATCGCATACTTTTTCAGAGAGTATGTGCATGCAGTATCCATACCATTGGGACATACTACTTCATATAACATTGTCCCTTAAACTTTGACGCTCAAAGTCATACTGTGTATGCTGCGCAGAGAATTGTGGGTAGGAATAGCCTAACCACAATGCTGACTTGAATACTGCAAAATCTGACTGTATGCAATAGCAAGCATGCAGTATTTTTTGTCATACTGCATTAGAGAGACTATGTATTAGGACATATGCAGGACAAATATTTGCCCTGCATTGTTAATAGTATGGTAGTATGGATATTTCAACGCAGGGAAAGAGTCTAGAGTCATGATGTTTCTGTTTAAGTGTACCTGGGCATCACAGTGCTTAGAGATAAATGCTTATGGCAGCATGCTGACATGCTCACAGTTACAGGGCTGACACATTGTTTAGTACAGTAGGTGTAATGTCTATCAAATTTTATGGACATCCATCCAATAGTTCAGCCAAGATAGTTCAGTCAGCCAACCAAACGACTGACAGACCACATGGCCCACAACCTAAAAAGGTTTTCTATTTAATGATCTCACCGAAATTCCGTGAAATTAAAACGGCTCCTTAAGTTAAGGAAAAGGTTGTGGGTGGGCAGGAGAACAATGGGTTTTCTTTAGGAAAAGAAGAACGGGACGACCGTACACGGCGGACAGGTTGGGTTTAGGAAAAGAAGAACGGGTTAGTTTAGGAAAAGAAGAACAGGTTGGGTTTGGGAAAAGAAAAACCTGACAGGTTGGGTTTAGGAATCGTGACATGTGGGTCCCCAGTCTCCCGGGTGAAAGTCCTGTGTTGTTTGACCCATCCACTACCCCAGCCAACCTTTTTTTGGGCTTTCATACTACTCGCTACCATAGTCGCTGCTCATGCTATGTAGTAGTTCTTTATTTATTTGATTAGGACAATGCACATTAATCAACATTTCTGTAAATGCGCCAGTGTTAGCCAGTCTGCTAATTTTAACTGTAGTCCTATTTACCTAGCATGCATGTCTTTATGGTGGAAACCGGAGCAACCACAAACACGGGGGGAAGATGCAAACTCCACACAGAAAGGCCTGGAACGACCTGGATTCAAACCCAGAACTTTAGTTTTCCGTGTTGGCCACACGGAATTCTCCCACATTCCGTGCCACCACCACTTAATGCGCTGGTAACAGTTTGTGATCAATCCACAGTGAGAAAGTCTGTGAGACCAGGCTGTTAATGGTACTAGACTGTTATTTACAGATTCATACATTTGTTTATGCTCAATTTCTAATAATCTAAGATTAAGATTGCACATACAGAGCCCTTTTTAACATTGTAGTCTAATTATAAAAATGCATACATTATTAAAAAAATATATATGATGAACATACACACATGAACTGGAGACTTATAGCTTTGTTTAGGTTTGCTCGGAACAGTGTGAATAATATTCATCATTAAGGTTTATATGCTTGATTATTATTCCGCTCATATAAAGGATCACTCTCCGGTAATTGGAAATTTAAAATCCCATCCTACCAGGGGCAATGTCAAAACATTTACACCTTGGCTTGCAAATCTGATAAAACTAGAGTTATAAAGATAGTAATCTTAATCTTTACTGTTATACACAGATTTCTTCTGACATTAACAGTTGAAGAGGCCACGGCCTTCAGAGTCTCTTCTTTGTAATGAAAGGATTCCAGCCAGCCTGGATTAGTAAACCACATCCAGAGTTTCAATAATGGACTCCTTGTATCCTGTTAGTATGGAGCCCCGTAGGTGACATGGACGGGAAAAAAAATTTAAATAAAAAAATAACATGTACTGAGGACAAACAATTTTGTGAGATCTTGATTTTGTTTTGCAAGATCTCAGGTTTTATTTGCCAGATCTTAACTTTGACATGGAGGAGCAACAAAACAACAACAAACAAATGAACAACATTTAGCCACTGAAATTAGGTTGCAGTTCCTTACTTTACCAGCATGAGGCGAATAAGTGCACTAGATCCCCAGTACATGTATATTTTTTTTCCTCCATGTCAACCCCGGGGCTCCGTATGTTACTTTGTCAAAACAACAGATTAAAAGGAAACCTATATTGGTTCAAGTCTTTGAAACGCCACAAAGGGACAACTTGAAAGAGGATGGATTATGTCGTCATTGAAACTTGTGATTCCTCACCACTAACCTGAGTCTTAAACTGGTGGATGATTTCTAGTATCTCTTCAAAAAGAAAAGGAGCAGCTCTGGCACACCAAGGTCAAAGAAATCAGTTGAATCCAAAAGAGCTGTAATGCTTTTGGTGGGGCCCATTTCTTAAACTAGATAAAGTGCATCGTTGAAGTAAAAAGAGAAAAGACTTGTTTTTTCATTTTCCGGCGGTTCCATTCTGCTATGTCGGCCTTATCTTCCATCCACAGCCAACTGTATGGTCCAACATTGCCTTGATACGACAAGTGTAAGATAAACTTGACAGATCAACTTTTCCGATAGTCTTCGCGCCCATACACAACTGGGACCTCTAATCTGATAATCCACCAATGAAAGATTAGGCGAAGGGAGTATTATTGTGTTGTCACTCTTGCTTACAGGGTCACATGGGCTTTAGCTGCCTGGGTTAGGCATCCCTCTGCAAATCCTGGGAAGGTGTCACATCTCAGCAGGTGAGGTGCAGCGATAAGACAGACTGGGGGATATTAAATGGACGAACTGCAATTATCACAGGCATTAATAAAAAAAAAGCAGAAATCTACAAGAGGGTGACAGGGTGGCGTTGTGATTAGAGAGACGTTCTGTAGCTGAAAGGTCACAGATATGATTACAGAAATAGTCATGTGTCCATAACAAGCTATAGACACATGACATAAACATGAGAAAATAAGGCCCAGGTTAAAAAATCCCTTACATTCAGTCATCAAGCAAGACTAACCTCCAATCTGCGTGCTCTCTTTCTGCATCGGCTATGTATTCATTTGGATTTGTAAAACATAACTCAAACCTAAGTTATAGAGCATGTTCAGTATCAAAAAGTTTGATTTCTGCTATGAACGACATTAACTCAGCCCATTGTCCTCTTCTGCTCTTTTCAGTTTGCAATCCCGCTCCTATGTACATTTCCAAACCTGATATTAACCATCCAAGCAGCTCCTGCATATGCTCACTGCTATTTTGCAAGGAGAGTTGGAGTAATTCAAACATTCTTCAAACTGCAATTTATTTTCCCCGAGTTGTAATTATGGTCTATTAAAATGCAAATGATGTCAATGGCAGAGCAGCGCTAATCACTCAATGTCTGTTTATGGGCTGTAGAGCCACATTAGAGAGACTCACACTGTGGAGACTGAGACGTACAGAGGTCCTCTATCAGTGAAGGATCCTGTAAATTAGACCCCTTTCTCGATAGTGTGCATTTTCTCAGGGATGGTAGTTTTTCCACATAATAAAATTGAAGATTTATAAAGTTTATGATTTCAGACCAGCGCCTGCTTTATCAACAGCAATCTGTAAAAGTTTAATATGACCGTGCACCTTCTGTGGACTGCATGCCTTCCACTGTATAAACACCTATACTAACTTAGAATATTATGTGTACTCCTGTACACTTTGAAATAACATTTATATGAAAAATGTCCACTAAATTGTACCTGGGATTTCACAAGAAATTCATCTCCCTCTCCAGACAAAGTGCACACTTCTTTTGACGATGATCAAATAATTCTTCCCTCAATAAATATATTTTTGGTCTGCTCACTTCCTTCCATATTAAATAACCAATTCCATAATAGAGCTTCACTTATGTTTCAGTGAACCTCACATGGTTCTTATGCCAAAAACCCAACTGTGGCCAACTTTTGTGCTGATATTGATTGTTTGTATATCAGATCAATGCACGCTAATTTACTGCTACATATTAACACATAAATGTATGTAATGGATGTGCTCTGTCTGTAATTGAATAATCTAAACAACATTAAGCAGTTAACAACACAGCTAATCAGCTATGCAAAGTACACAGAAATATTACTTAAAGATTAAGCCTAAATGAGGTTGCTGCCTCGGAGTACTGGCAGCTTAAAAATAAAACGTACTGACTATAGCCACAAGAAGTTTTTTCAGATTTTTTTGTTAATAAAGCTTTAAGAATTCACTGCATAAAAAGGTTTGACAGGTCCCCCCCCCCCCCCCCACACACACACACACACACATGGCATTTGATCTTTTATTTTTTTAAACTGTCTTCCATTCTCCAACTCTTAATGAGAATGCACGGTATGAAGTCCTATGTGATGTACATTCGAGGTCCTCAGTTAAACATACAACACAAGGTTGATCATTATCCATATTTCAGTATTTTATTCATGGGTGCATAGCCATGGGTAGAATATGTTCATGTATGTCAAACCTGCGGTTAAACTACACATGGTTTCCTGTTATGGGTCATCATGTGAGTAAAAGCTACTCAAGAGTTGCACTTATGGAATAATCAATGTGATGAGCTTGAATTGCATCTGCGTTGTAAGCAAGCTCATGTTCTTCTCTCTGCTGTCTGTAATTTGGGCACACCGCTATCTTTTCCTGTTAGTCGGTGTATGTTCTGTGCTGCCATCACTTTTGCTATGCATTGCATCAAGCCTAGTGGGGATTAAAGCTTATCTACTGTTTTTCATATGCCGTTACAACAACCTCATGTTCCCCTTATCACAGAGGTAGATGCTGACAAGACATGATGTTACTAATAATCAAAAACCTGTGAACTGGATGCAGAACGCTCAACTGAAATTGTAAAAAACAAAAACCTGAACTACATGGCAAATTAAAATAAGTAAAATCAGGTTATATTTAGTAAATATGAATTCTTTGACACCTGAGATATAGCGTGGGCATGTGTCGATACAATTACATGCAGACTAATTGGGGATGCTGAACCCTCTGCAGGAATAACCATGGTAAGATAACGCTGCATGCATAGGAGGCAAACAAACTGCACCCCGGTACACTTAATACATTGAGAACAGGCTGGCTGCAATAGTGGAGTGGAGTGCTTTTGTAATCACTGGTGAGAGGATTTGTGAGAATATAAATAGCACTTTCATTAGATCAATACTGTCATCCCTCCTCTGTCGGCTCACATTAAGAGCACAAGCTGGGTAATAATGGAGGACTGGTTGGACACACTGTAGCGTTCTGTTTGATCTCAAGAGAGGGTTTCCCCTAGGGCAGTCCCTGGCTGATAAATTCATCTTTTGGACTGTCCCCCTGGGAGCTTGCACATGAGTGAGGGGCATTGACTTTTCATTAAGGAGATCACTGCATTGGAAATTGAATTCATGTTGGGCTTAAGAACATAACAAAGCTGTTTGCGAGTCACCCGAAGGCCACAGAAGAGTGCCGATACACCGAAAACTGATGGAATGTTTGGGTTGACTAACGACGCTCCTCCCATTCCCTCGAGTGAAATACATACAGGTGTCAAGGAATAAAGTACAAAGTTGAGTATTTCTCCATTGTTATTGGATGGAGTGTGCTGTAGTTGTTCTTTACAGACGGCTCCTTGATGGGCGTAGCCTAATTTGAAATTATGATAGCAGACTTGGGCACAATGCTGCACATGCAAATGCACAGTTAAATAGAAGATCTATTATTTCACACCCACATAGTCCATGCAGTATAATAGCAGTGTATTGCATTTGGTAGCGTCTAGAAGCAGAAACACACACAGTAGTATTCTGAAAATGGCATCTCATCAATAAATATCCTCATAACCGTGGCTATTTCTTTAAACCATGACACAGTATACAGTAACAGTTTTGTCATCACTCAACTGTTGAAATGAATGGGGGTATGTACTCTATACAATGCGTCAATGTAATAGGCTCATTACACGTGTATAGTATATTATTCTACTCTTACAGTTTCATTGCAGGGGATTCTTTGTTATTTATAGACTGGATATTACTCAAGTTCATGATGGTTCAGGAAAAAATATCAAGGGTCACTCCCCCGGCACAGTACCTCCCACCTATGCAAAGCTTTCACACTTGCTGTAAATTCCATCAAGGTGAACTAAAGTGTTTACCCCATTAATTTATTTAAGCTAAAGCCAGAGCGCTGACCCATAAAATGAGCTAAGATAATACTGACCTTAACATGGTCTTCTGCACATGGAGGTAATTGCCCAGGCTCCAGATCAATCAATATTGACTTGCCAGTCCCCCCACCCCCCTTCCCCCACTATGACTTGAGCTGAATGTGTAGAATTGGCTTTAGATGGATGGAGAACATATCCCTGATAGTTTAACCTTTATCTAGCTAACATGTTCACTTATCTGTACAATTATAGATTTTGCCAGTCAAGCTGTTTCACATAAAATCTGTTGAGTGTTAAAAGACTGGAGAGTGTTTAAGTTGAACTCTCTCTAGAATAATTAAAATGCATCTAATAAGAGTCTTACTATAGAAAGTGTTAAGTTCTCCATCTATAAGCATTACAGTCATACGCAGGCTTGTATCTCTTGGCACATCACACCAGAAAAAGCTGATATTGAGCAATACTATTTCGACAATAAATTCCTGAGAAAATAAGTAAGCAGACGCCCTCACATAAACACACACCTTTACAGCACAATCACCGTGTACTCCAAGGCATTTGATTTCTCTTTAATTTTTCAAGGTAGGGGCACAGACTTAGCAGGCATTTCCATCTTGACTTGATAAATATCACAATCTTCTTTTCCCTGCCACACTGAAGTAATTTATTTTCTATCTCTCCAAGCTATATTTTCCAGTTAATATTTCATTTTTTTTCATACAACCTGACAAAGGATGCCACAAGGGATGATAAGAAGTCTGAAACCTTTGCACTCTCGCTCTAGATACAGGATTTACCTTATGAATTTTCTGCAGAAATAAGACTTCTAAAATAAGGGATACACTTCTGGACTCACCTCTTCTAATAGCTACTTCTGAAAACATTAATGATGCATGTTTAGTTTTGATGTGCATTTAATTTAAGTTCATAGATGACTTCAACTAACCACAAAGTTAGAACCTGCATCGAGCGTCTAATGAAAACAACAAAACAACACATGCCTCGTACTCGTTTCCCTCAGGTAAAGCTCACAAACACTGGCTGACTGGAGTCACTATTTATAGAGTTTTCACAACAGCAAATCCTGATTGTGTCACTCAGACCTATTTTCATACCCAGCAGCTAAACATTCATCATTCATATGCTACACATGTGCTATGTTTTGAATCAGGATTATGAGATATTCAAAGTATAAACGCTATTGCATGAAAATCGTGATCTCCGTGATTAGGAAGCGGGCTTGTATTCTTTGCAGCAGAACCAAATTACATGATCCTTGAGTGACTGGTAGCAGTGTCCTTCTGGCTATTCAGCTCGCCCCTTAATTTGAATTTGATAAGATTCTTTTTGAGACATTGTTAGGCTAATGTAAATTTGGAGGGAGGACGCCAGCCTACCGCTGGCTTAACTTTGATGAGGTGTTAATATCTAATATCAAGAGCAGATAAAAACCCCTTATTAGCCCCAGTGGTCTTGCTAGAGTGGGGACTTATTACACTGAGGAGATGAGACGAAAGCAGATGAAGTAGTAAGACTGCCAGGGGCTTTGTTACATGTCCTTAAGCTTTCTGACGGGGTCAACTTAATTTTGTGACTTTAATGCTGAGGGTTTACAAATGCAGACAAGCTGACATTGTTTGAGGGATCTAATTCAGACTCTCATATTTCATAGACTGCAACATCTGGGGGATTACAGTGTCTCGAGCCAGAGGCAGTTTGATAATCGGTTGTCATTTTAGGAGCTGTGTGCCCTTCCCAGCTTTGGCGGTTTCTAAAAGGTCTTTGGTTCAATCAAATGTTTGCGAGATTAGTTGGATTCACTCCTTTTTTAAGAACTATTTCCATGTGGGTTTGCGTTAATGTTTGCCTTTAGGCTTTCACGGTGAAACACTCTGAAAATATACTGACATTTTTGGACTCTGAAAGTTGTAGCTATGCTTTGATGGCATTTAATGGCCAACAAAAAATAATACACATTGTAAAGTCCAACCAGTTGTGAAAATAGTTTGTAACAAACACATAAAGAGGATCATTGGGGCTGGATCTGAACTGAGGATCTGTAGTTAATTAGTAACGAGACTTAGGGTCTACAGTCAAGTCAACAGTTTACTGTTTAGTGCTTTTCCGGCATGCTAACATGCTCGCAATGACAATGCTAAAATGCTAATGTTTAGCAGGTATAATGTTCCCATGTTGACCATCTTTATTCAGTGTGTGAGCATGCTAGCTATAACTAATTAGCACCAAACACAATTTGGCTGAGCCTGCTTGAAATGTCATTAGTTTCACACATATTTGGTCATAAACCAAACAAAAGTGTGACAATCTGTATATATACTTCTCTAAAAACAACAAATGTGAACCGGATGTTGGTACAAGAGGAAAGGTCAAGGAATCCCCATTGGGATTCATAGTCTTGGTACCATGAAACACACATTTTGTAACAATCTATGTTGAGATATTTCAGTCCAGACCAAAGTGGTCGACCAACAGACTTTGCCATCCATAGAGCCATGCCACTAGCATGGCTACTGAATAGTTTTCCCAATTGGATACAGTCAGGATTTTGTTTTGGATTTAAATTTGTTTTGACCATGAATTGGTTGCTTTTACAGACTCTTAGAAAAGAGGATAAATATAAATGCAGCTTTACACACCCTGCTCACTTGAAAGGCATTGTAAACTACCTTCCTAGACCACTCCAGAAAGCACAAAGTAAGCACACTGGTCGTACGCCACCAATCAATGCTTTGGACCAAGAGAAATGAGCTTTTGACTAACTGGCTGAGGGGCGGCATCAATTTAAAGCGTTCACCCAAAACAAGTCGGAAAACACCTTGGGTTCCAGCACTGTGTCCTATTGATTTCTGTTCAGCTCAAAGTGGATTCTGCAGTATTTAGACATTTAATTTCCTTTCAAGCTAAGTCATTACACAGCCGGGCATTTAATTAAGCAATCACAGCGGTGCAATTTGAATGATCCAGTGTCTAGATGTGAGCCAGGTTGGCATCATTGTCTTTACAGCTACCTAATGAAGCGTCTTCTAAAATGTAAGATTCATGGGGAAATGAAATTATTAAAAATAATCAACGGCTTAGAAAAACAAAAAAGTCAACATGTCTGAATCACACTGAATAAATCCACATTGTTAGTTTAATTTAAGTGTGTTAAAGGGTGTTTTTTGGGATGAATGGAGCCAGGTATTCACAGCTGACCTATTTCTTCTTCAAAAGAAACATTATTCGAGGGTCATGGGTACAGATGTGTCTGAGGATGTACTGAGGAGGTGTTCTCACTTCTCCACGCCTCTGTGAACAGGGCGACAGTTTATTATGTCTGGATGTGGCCTCTGTGTGCTTGCTTTGCCTTTCCCCAAAGGAGCTGCTATGGGGACAATGGAATTCGTAAAATGTTTATAGTTGGATAGTCAGCATTGCTTTGTGTGAATTTCATAATGAATAACTGCAAATACAGTACTTTGATACATTTTAATGTTTGCAATTCATTCCCAAGTCTTCCAAAGTTGTTGATTGCCTTGCCAGGCTGTATCAGCACTGTCTATCTAAAAATAATTACCCAGAAAAATAGGGAGACAATATTTTGCTCTTTGTGATTCAGTCATTAAACAATGCTATCAACAAAAAAGAATGTGAAGCTGCTGCAGCCGATAGAAAATAGACAATAAAATTCATGTCCCGGTGAAGCAGCGTGGACAAACAATGTGAATGAGTTCATGGTCTCAAATTACAAATTGCTTACAAATTTAAGTCTCGGGTAAACTAAGAATTAATTTCATGGCAGGTTTGCGAAAAACCTTATGTAATAAAAATGCTGGGTGATGTTCTGTGTGATCACTCTTCTTCTCTCTGTAGTGGTCAGCTGTGCAGGTGGCACCAGCACCTGCATCTTCAGCTGTGTAGCTTGTATCACAGTATGTGTTTCTCTTGAAGCCATTTGTTCGTAGTTATGATAGTGTGCTCTCTACAACGGCTCCAAATTTAAAAAAAAAAAAAAAAAAAAAAGATAAACACTTAATCTGTGATTTGATGTCATAATTTCTATGGGGACTTTAAATGAACAGTTTTGGGGAATATGCTTGTTTGCTTTCTTGCTTTGATATTTAAAGATTGATTCCGCTCTGATGTTATGGTAAATATTTAATATGAGTCAGCTTGTTAGTTTGGCTTAGCATAACGAGGGCCACAGCTAGCCTAGCTCTGTTTGAAGGTAGCAACATCTGTATCAGTACCTCTTTAGCTCACTGACTCAATAGTCGTTTTTTTGCTGTTTCGTATGACTTAAGTTATTCTATGGCTCAGAAGAGCTAAACCCTGTGTCCCAGTGGTTGTGGAATTATTTGTATTCCGAATAGAAGTCTTGCTTGAGTATGACACCTGGTGCCTTTGCATTTTTTTTTTAACTACATTTTCCCCAAACTTGAACTTTGACATTCTAAACTCTGACTACAGATGTTAATCAAAGTCAAAGCTTAATCCAGGCCTGATAAGATGCTTAATTTAACAGGCTCGTTTTAGCGGGGGGCTTGATCAGGTGAAATGAAGAGGAACTGATTGCTTGTGGTGATTGTGCTGATTACATTTTAAATTTAAAACTTTCCTCTTGGTACAAACATGGTCATGAACAGTATTGCAGACAATGACATAGCAGGCTTAGTAAATGCCAAGGTGCTTTCAATCTCAAAGACTGGAAGGAAAAACCACACTTTAATTTTTACTTTAGTTACAGAAATGTGGCTGTGTGGATGTACCAAATGTAAAGACAAAGTGAGGATAATTTATTGTGTAGCGTTGGCACTGTGTATAGTCTAAACACCTTTTACGTGTGGATATTTTTCCAAACTTGACCAACTCCTTAGACGGCATTGGTAAAATATCTAAAATAACATTGACTTATCTTTACCCGATCTAAAAGCTGAAAATGCAATTTTCATACTATCCTTTGAATGTATTGTATCATGTTTTCAAAGTTGAATAAAACAGTCGTGTTCTGTAAGACGGAGAGTTAAACATTCCTACATACTCTTAGTCTGCCTGTGAGCAGAATTCACAATGGCCGAGCTCTGTGCTTGTGCTACAGCTGTCAGATAATGCCATTTTGAAAATATACAATGAAAGGCATTTGCATGAATTATGGCATGGGATAAAGCATTAGCATATTTGGAGGGGGGTGTAATTGCTATTGTATTCACGCCCTCTCTTGGAGATGACAGAACATGTCATGTACGTACATACGTAAAACCCTACACGAGCTGCTAATTGCAATTTAAAAATCTAAATAATTTTCAAAATGAAGAAACAAAGTAACTTTACACATACACAGTTATGCAGATCTAGCAGGCATTTAGTCCAATCACTGTTTGTAAGCATAGCGTAAAATTAAGCAAAGAGTACTGGGACTAATTGGTGTGGTGCCAAGGTTAAACCCATTTTAGTGACAAAAATGGGAGACTCACAAATCACATCACGTTTTTAGAACTTTTGCATCACAGTGGGTTTAATATCATGGCAGAGGTATCAATTTCAATCCAGAAAATCGCTCTTCTTCTTCAACATCATTTTGCATCTTTTGCAATCTGTCTCTGGAGATTTGTGTGTTGGTGTGACTCCACAAATTAAGGCGCTAATGGAAAACGGGCCATCTTTTGGACTGTGCGCTGCAGTTGTTGAGTTTACTGTGAGCAGGAGTATTTTAATGTCATTCTCCCATCCCCTCCTAAGTGTATTCTCTTAATGTATCTCCCGTGACCATCTGCTCAACACCGTTTTAGCCATATTGTCGAGGTAAATCAATCTGCACGGTTTTATGAAAGAAAAACCATCCTTGTTGGGCAGTTTACAGCTTAACCCTTGTGTTGTCTTCCTGTCAAAATTGAAAATGAACACTTTTGTTGACACTTTTTTATGGATGTTTTTAACTTTTTTACGTTTTTGTCCCTTTTTTCAACACTTTTGATGCTTTTTTTAATTGTTTTTTACACTGCATAACACTAACTTATTAACTTTAGTTTTACAGTTATTTTTGGAATTTATGGTCAATAAACCTCATTTATAGGAAATTATACCTAATGTTTGAGTTAGAAAAGCAGAAATTAGGAATTATTGAGACTAAAATTAAAGGAATGGATGTTGATGGATAATCACAGACTGGAATATGTCAACTTTTACTCAATACTATTTCAAAACCACTTACATTTTTTTTCTAAATGCTATAAAATTGAATAAGACACCTCAAAATGAATGAAAGTAGAGATTTGTACTTGCCAAAGAGCGTTGTGTGGAATCCATCATGTTATTTTGGGGAATTACAATTGGGTAGTTAAAAAGAATATTGATATATGATATAGGAAAACGGGTCAATTTGACCTGGAGACAACATGAGGGTTAAAAAAGGTTGTCTCTGTGCAGGACTGCAGCATATTATCTGTTTCACATGGGTGGTATTCAAAGTGAAAGGTCATAAAGGCCTCCTAATGTGCATGTATTGGCTTGAATACAAACTCTCCCTATTTGGCTTTTTCAATGTATTGGTACTACAGTTGCTCAAAGCGGTTCTTTTACAACTCTCTCTGCATAAATGTGAAAAGGAGGGAGAAAAGTACAGTAGTTTGAGGTCAGAACAGAGACATTTTCCTGTATCACAACAACTAGGCTTCCAGTGTTTTAAAAGTCAGTAGAGACTGCTAGTTGACATTTGTTGGCAAATGTGAACTTTTAAATGTAATACCTCACGGGTGAAACTGAGAGAACTATACCAACACTTGGGTTTGTAACTGAATATGTCACTTTGTGTGTGGGTCTGCAACACACTGCAGGACACCACCCTGTAGACTGGACTTTATATAACCCAGTATTAAGCATTAAGTAAGTAGTTATATATTTGACACTTTTTTACACAACCTTTTAGTACTGCACTTTTGCCTAGAAATAACGACCATGTATTACCACCAGTAATTACCAAAAGCCTTTCAATAAGGTTTAGTTAATATGCGCAATCTGAGAGAAGTTTGAAAAAGTATTATTATAAATTATTATTTTTACAGTATGTGATTTTTAAAAAAAAACACTGTAAACCTTCAAAAGGTAACATAATTCTAATGGCTATGAACATCACTCTCACACAAATGACATCTCTCTGGTCAATAGTACAAAGTATGATTTTAGCAGTATGACAATCATATGTCGTGTATTGTTGTCCGTGACCTTTTTGAGGGGATTATGTAAGGTGACATTTATATTTCCTTATATGTCCTTATGATGCTGTTATATGTGAAAAATGATCCAATTTGCTACAATGATGCTAAACAAGACAACCCGACATGCAAACACACTTTAATTTAAGCAGGGCTACATTTTGGTATGTGATTCATTTTTGCTATGTACCGTATGTGTGTGTCTGCGTGCATGTTTGTATCTAAAGGCGTGCATCTGCTTGTGCTTGTGAAAGCAAATTGTTCAATAGACATATAGTGATGCTCAGTATTAGTGGTCCACAGTGTGTGATGCTGGGAAATTAGATGGGAAACTTTGCGAATATACTGTATGCAGTACAGCACTAAATCAGTCGTTAGTTTTAACAAGGGTAATATTACAAAACATTGAATTTGTTGTGTAGGCAACAGTGCATACTTCTCAAGTTGTTTGCTAGTGAAACACCGTACGTGCCTCAGGAAAGACGTCAAGGGCTGTTAATTTGTTGCAGCTATGATTTTTTGTTGTAGATTTACTGTAATGCATTTGACAGATCTAAGGGTGTCACATTCAATAAATATGACAAATAGAAGTTTGTGGCCAAATATGGCATGATTGTTGAATATTTAGAACCAAGCCAGGAACTGCAGCCCTGCACCTGGGACCTTATTGTACTGTAGTTTAACTGTATTGTGCAACTTTTTGTATTGATATATTATCTCCACAGTATAATGGTCGATCAGTGTTTTTGCATATTCGGTTGCATGTGATAAGCAAAAGTTAATTTTCCCAATATTTAAAAACGGGGGAAAGAAAACAGAGCAGTGATGTTCTCAGGACTATTCCAAAAGATCCATCTCACATCACCCATCTTAACTTACCTGTCCTCATCACCTCCACCAATATTCACATTTGAGTTATAATAGCCATTATAAAACCATACAGCTCTAAAGCCAAACCACAGAGAGAAGAGTAAAAATCATTAGAGAAGGCCTACCTTGAGGTCGAAGGTGTGAAAGTCATGGAACATTCTCTCTCCTGAGACCTGTGACAGAGTGAGGGGGGGCGGGGGGGGGTTGAGACGTCAGTCATGATTAGGCCACAGAGCAGCTCTTCTGACAGTGATTGATCAATGAGGAACTTCCTTAATGAAGACAAGGACTCTGGGCCTCCCAGGAGCAAATTGGTAAAAGTAAGTAGTGGGAATAGTGTCCCAGATCGCTAAGGCTCTAAGAGGATCATCCCGTCTGGGGCAGCAGTTTGTACAGGTGCTTGACTGCTTTCATACTGTTGGAACAGAAGTCAAACTGAAGTAATCCCAAGACTATCAAAAGTTACAGGACGATTCTGTCCATCATGGCCCCATTTTCCAAAATTCCAGCACACTTAATGATTCTGAGATTTATCTTGGCAAGAGTACCCTACAGTGAAAACGTGGAAGGAATATATCTGGAGGAAAACATATAATCCTTCCCAAATTTAACCCTAGTAGATTGGTCCAGTGTCCCCATATTAAAGGTATCCTGTGGAGTTTTTGACCACTGGTAGCACTATGGAGCATTGTTTTTAAAAGTCGGTCCCCGTCCTGTTAGTATTTCATAGATGCGTGCACATGGTGATGTAACCTGCTGTCCTGTCGATGGTTCTACTGTATTTCAGTGTTCTACATTTGAGCAACACAACATTCGAGCCAAAGATGGCTTTTAGTTTATTTTTGTGCTTTAATGTTGATGATTAGAACGATAAGGACCGGCCAGATATGTTTAGCTGCACTCCCATGAGTTGCACAAAACAGAAGTTAAGAGGCACTTCAACATGACTGCCTCAGTTGGACTCTTAAGTGCAGCCTCATTGTCAAAACACCAGAGAAGGAGGAAAGCAGGCCCTTGAGGCAAAAGCTTCATATGGATCGGTGTTGAAATGCAGTTTTTTGATTTTACCCTGTAATAAATTCCCCGACATTCTGTATCTGCCTGTGAGTTTCTGACTGACTTATTCTGACTGCCTTGTAGTCTGACCTACCATAAGGAGGGACACATCTGCTTTCTGTTCTATTCATGCCATGTACGCTGGAGAGGGGGGCGCTTGCCAAAAACAGCCGGCCCTTTAAGGGAGGCATCTGACTGGTGCTTTAACTTTCTTCATCTCCAAACTTCACTGTGTGCCCACACACTTGCCCAGACTCGCTAGCACACATGCACACATTCGATGATTAATTAAAGGGCCGACATTCACAAGTTGTATGGAAAATAGATGTATTTTTGTCTATAAAGAAATAGAAGAGAAGACTTTACAGAAAGTTGACTGCATGACTCATAGAGTGGGGTACTGAGTGGTTTACAGACTGGGCATTTGGCACATGTTTCACTGGAGTTACTAATTAATAAACAGCACACACTGGAACACATGCTGCATTTTAATAAGTGAAGGTGCATTTCACATAATCAGTTTTGTTAGTTTTGCTAGACTATTAAAGAGATGATAATTCATCAAATCAGTTGTGTAAAATGACATACTTCATGACACATACACAGATTCTGGAAATAATCCTGTAAAAGAAGTTGCTTTTTTTGTTTATTTAGGTGATCGATTTAGAAATTGATTGCCAGTGGATGCAGTGTCCCGTACAAAGGAGGCAACCTGATATGAAGTCATTTCTATCATCTTTCTAGAAGCGCAGAGTATCTGAGTGATTCCAAGCTCACAGTGCAGCTGTAAGTTCAAACTGTAGCCAACTGAGACTAGTTCAAACATGAGGGCCTCTACCTGCTATTTCTCTACTTGAACATCAAGATTACAGAGCAATGTAATGTAAAGTAATGAAAGTGGCAAAGCCAAACACCCCGGGAGTGCTATTTTCCAAAGTCTTTCTTTTAAACAAAGAGTGCGCTTCCTTCTTTCAGTGTCTGCCCCCCCGCCCACCTTTAGTAGTTTTAATACATTTCCATTAATTTTGCTTCATCCTGCTACTTCTGAACACTGCTGCTGCATCCTCATTTTACTGGCTTATGTTGCACTTTGGTTCCCATAGAAACCAAGTCCAGTCACCGAATGAGGGTGAGGGTAGAACACGTCTGTAAATGTCTTGAAAGTGGTGTGGTTATAATAGATTGTACTGTCTGAGCGGTCTGTTTATTACTGAGTGTAATTGCCAGTAATCTGTACATAGGCAGGCAGTGCGGTGACACAATGTGGCTGCCATATTTAGATGTTTTGTATAGAGTGGTTGGTCTGGACCTGTGAAGTTGAAGCATCATAGAAAATTATAGCCACAAGCATGTATTAAAGCACTGAAATCGCATATTTCTATTGCGTAAGTCTTAACAAATACATGATTTTGGCCTTGCTGTACACCACACTGTTGAGCATTATAAATTCCATACATGTACGTCACACATCGAACATTTTCTTGCAAAAGAAGAGGGCGATGATTGTGGATGTTGTGTTGGCATGAAATAATGCAATGGCTGAACTCTAAGTAGACTTGTGTACATCAAGGTTACCTTTTGCCAGAGAGACAGACCATCTAAAGGAATACACCTGTGGATGGTTTGCATTTATGAAATTCATTTTATACATACATGGACGTACCCACACATTTCACTATGTCTACTTTTCAAGTCACATGAACTTTTACTGAATAATCAAACATGTTGGAACCATTCAAACATCTGCATGAAAGTTTTCATTTCTAGCTTACTTCTGAATGTGTATTCACACAAGTTCAAGGTATGATGCTATCAGAAATAGAATACAGGACTGGAGATGTAATTACATTTTTAATACAGGGGAGTCATTTTAAATCTGGCATTGGCAGTGACCATATCATATTTGATTAATCCCCTCCTTTATGAACTACAATTGCAGTAATTTACATTTGGTGTTGAGAAGGAGTTGAGACCAAACATAAGTGTCAGTTTGGATTCTATTTATTTCCATCCTAAGAATGTGGCCTATTTAGCTTTCACAGCTGAAAATGACCTTTTCTATTATTTTGTCTTTGATTTTACTCTCTCTCTCTCTTTGTCTTGCTATCTATCTCCCTATAACTCTAAGTGACTGAGGATGAGGTGAATTTAATGATTTGATGTTAACAATGAAATGGGTCCTTGGGAACTTCAACAGCAGAAAAGAGCAACCATTTGGCGGGCGGACCTGCTTGCCTCAGCACTTAGAGGCACACGTTTAAATGTTCGGCTTTCACCCAGAATGGCCCACAAGAGGGACAGCTGAAGGGGGTTGGGGGGAGGCTTGATGCTGAGGTCCTGGGGAATTGCATGGTCATTCATCACATTAATGAGTCATGTCACATTATTTACAAAAAAGGGAGACTTTTTTTCCTCTCATGGATGGTACCCACTATCATGATGCCGCATTATGTTAATGTTGCCTGAAGTTAATCAAAAAGGCAAGGAAAGAATTAATCTACAGTAGCCCAGGTAGCCAGCCGAGTCGGGCTGGTTGCAGCTGAAACCGGCACGCTCAGTTGTATTCTGACACCAGAGATCCAAATTTGGCTGGGTTTTTGGGATGCGGACATGGGGCGATTTGGGCTCAGAATCAGCTCCAGTTATTAACACTAAAGCCTTCGGCCAAAGGCGGCCCATGCATCCCACCTGCAGCATTAGTCTGTGAAACCAGCTGTGCCATATTTGGGTCATGGTTGGGCCAAGCAATTTTGGCTAACTTGGGAATGTAAAAGTCTTCGGGTGTTTGGTTTGTACTCAAAATGGAAAATGATTTGCTCTTTTATAATATGTACTAGCTCAAAGAAGCTCAACATATACAGTAACAGTTCTTAGATGTTATACATACTGTAGAGTGGGCACCCCATATGGTGGTAAAAGGTCAAGGTGTTAGATCCCTTTCCTGCCTGTGGATATACAGTGAAACAGCCTTGGTCCAATCCACCAGTTCTGCAAACTCAGTCCCAGCTACTGTTCATGTAATGCTGGTGTGCTATTATCACTAGCTTCCTCCGTCTTGGATTGCCTCATGAAAGCTCTGATACAGACAGGGTAGGAAGATTTAAATAGGAGTGTGAGAATATCGGAACTATGTGACATTTTTCTTTGCCGAGGAAATCCAAATCTGCGATATTACCATTTCACGGGTGAGCGGATTTAAAGCACGATGGACTGATAAATTTCAGGACAGGGTGAAATAGATGAATCTCAAGTTATTTACTTTTTTTAATTGGAAATGTCTGTCACAGGGCAGCAAGCCGAGTCCTTTTCCAAGCCATTATCTGTCTGCCTTGATCATTTGCAGGTATTTTACGGAGAGTGATGTGCAGAGTGTCAACGGTAGCTATTGAATTTATTCCTGTTGGATTTGTATAAGCTGGAAAATACAAATGCTGAGGAGTGGAAAAAGCTTGCAAAAGGTCAGCTTCTTAAACACATCACTACATTTACTGTTTCTCAGATTCACAGATGACAGAAAAGCCAAATAGTTTAATTCACTTTTAAGGAAAACTCTTAAGTTTGACAACCCCAGTTGAGTTCATATCACCTGTTGATCTTCAAATTTACTTTTGTGACTAGCTTACTAGCAAGAACTGTGTTTTCAATAGACTTAAGGCTCCTTTTAGCCAACCCTTGGGCTTCGCTCATAATTGCTCCCCAGGGTCCTTTAGTTTCTACCTGCTCTTGAGCTCTCATTCCTGGGCTGTCATCCTTGTTCACTGCCTGTCTGGGCCCGAGTGACACAGAAGTGTCACATGATGAACTCTGTTGAAGGATATTTCTGGCTCCAAAGGAAGACACCACAGGGACACTGCAAGCCTGGTTGATGATGTCACACTGTTACAGTGGCGACTCACAATTGTTGACTGTAGCCTGCTCAGGAATTGTGAGTGTTTATGTGGGGTTGGGCACCATTGTGTATGTGCATGAGTATGTGTGTGAAACGCTTAACTAAAATGAGGTCCAAACCGATATCCAGGTAACTGTCAAACATAATACTCTTCACAAGGACTACAAGGTTTCGCTGTAAGCACAGAACATTCTTAGACTACACTGAGAATCGTCACACAAAGAAACAAATGTGCATTCTCTAGCAACAGTCAATTCAATGATCTCATTACTTATTCATACAGCACTGAGTTTTGACAGCACCGATGTCTGTGCTAACAAAAAAAATAATACCATAGGCAACCAAGTCCCTTTAGTCGGCATTTGTCCCAGCAAAAAAAGACAGCCGACAAAACCCTGATTTATGCTTGAGTAGTAATACAAACGTTATACAGCTCTAAAGCAGTAGCTGATGTGATTTGACCACGACAGTACTAAAAGCAACACTTTTGTTGCAGTCTTCTACCCCCACGAACATGGATCTTGTGTGACTGCACGTTGGCTGCCAGTCCACAGTGTCTAGTAGCGGCAGCACATAAAGGCTCATCTGCACCATCTGCCAATGGAGGTGACAGGGGCAACTCAAGTGCCTAGGGGCTATTGAAGAAAAAAAAAGTACAGCTGCCTCAATCTACCTGCCCTTATGGTTTGCTCTCCATGGACTGTGTCTTGGTTAAATTGGTCTTTTTTGTGGCTTTTGAAGGCCAGCGGTGGTGAAAGAGACATTGTGCAGTTGCACACAGTCTCAGCAGGGATTAGCACTTGTTAGCTAATGTTGTGATCTGTTTGTGGTAACAGGAGGTTGTGGGAAAGGTCTGCTTTAGAATGGGACTGCGTTTGACTGCTAAACTGTGTAGTGAAGCTAAATGGGCAGTATTTCCAGGAGGAAGGGTGTTTAGCCACACTAGAAGCATGGATGAAATATCTTAACAAACCATTGAAAGGATTGCAATGAAGTCTTGCACATACATCCATTTCCCTTATGAATCCTAATGACCTTGGTTATCCCCTGTCTTCTCGAGCACCACCGTGACGTTGACATTCTTATTTTCTTTGTGAAATGTCTCCACAACTATCAGATGGATTGCTATTTATAATACTTTGGCGATAACCAGTATTTTCCTCTAGAGCCACCATGGTGTTGACATTTAAGTTTTTACAAAAATGTCTCAATTGTTGGGTTTCTTGTCATGGGATTTGGTGCAGACATTCATGTCACCCTCAGGATAAATTCTAATTACTGTGGTGATCTTCTGATGTTTTATGTAGCACCACCGTTAGATGAAAATTTTAATGTCCAGTACTTTAGTTTATGACCAAATACCTACAAAACTAATGACGTACCCATCCTAATTGTGAGAATGCCAGCATGCTGACACTAACATTGAGCTCAAAGCACCACTGTGCTAGCCTCACAGAGACACTAGCATGGCTGTAGATTCTTATTCTTGTTGTTTTGAGGTTCCTCACTGGACAGATTTCATTGCAGAATTTGATACATTTGTGACATCTTTAGTTTATTTGACCTCTGATTGTCAGTGTCAAAGAAAAGAAGAAGGTGTTCCGGTAGTTGCAACTAGACAGTTGTAGACAAATTGTGGTGTGCCAACCCCCTTTGTAAACTGCTGATGAGGCAAGGGATCCCACTTTGATGGTAATTTGAGCATAGACATTCTTAGACAAGGAAATTTCATGAGGGTTGATTCTGTCCCTTCACATCTCTTTTAGGACTTCCCACTTCCAGAAACTTCCTAACAAAGTTAGTGATTGTTGGTGCAATGTGTCATGCTTCTGACGGTCTGATTGTGTCTGTGTTTTCACATTCAGAGGAGCGGAGAGAAAAAGAGAGCTTCATGTGTTGCTCAAGGTCCTTTTTAGATACTCCCCATCCCACATCTCCCTGCACAATTAATTTTATCTTTGGGGTATTATCAAGAGGGAGCCTGGCAAAGCAGCATGACAGAAAAAACGGCCCAGAACCCCGAGGCCCAGGGTGGGAATTAATCTGTTTGACAAGATCTCTCACAAACGATTTGCCTGGCTTTCCTTCAGTTGGATGCTGCCACTACCCTATAATCGGAGGGGGTGAAAAATAAGCATGTTTCAAACATAATGCGGACTGAATCGACTTTAAACGTTGAAGTGAGCAGTGACGGGGGGGGTGTGGATGTGCTTGAAACATAAGGAAAGCATGCAGCTGTTACAGGTGTTGGGTGTTAGGACAACCTTAGTGGTATGTTTGTGAAGTGGGCATTAGCAATGTTCATATATCAACAATGCAGCCACAATGATGAATTCCTATCACGGCCAGCTGACGTTATTTTCTCCACGTAGCGGAATGCTGTCCTGAATCAACCTCCCGAAAATGGTTAGCCTTGTTCTTCCCACACTTTCAAAACTATTGGCATCAAGCAGCCATTTGATGCATTATCTGTGATGCAGAAAATAAATCAAAGTAATGATTGAATAATTATCTCAAGTGCAATTAATTAAACATGCCAATGAACTCATCTTGAACAGCTGTCCTAGCTTCACCACTTAATCACTTGTGAGAATTACCACATGCAAATGGAGGACACCGAGTGCATGCAATAATCGCTGCAAAGTGCATTGTTTACAAACAGTAATTAATATCACACCGTGTATTAGCAGGCTAAGTGACTGCAGTGCACTTCTGTAATTGTACCAGAGAGAGTTGGGGTTCTTCCCCACTCTTCAGACCCCTCTTGTTAAGACTGGAGACATAGGACTGAGTGCTAACAGTACTCCGTATTCCAAAAATTCAACACAGATTCATGTCTTTTGTGATTCTGTATTTTGTGGGTTCCATTATGCCAAAAACGCATCCTCCTCCAACACGCAATCTATGAGTTAACCTACTGAATGTCCTGGACACCATTAACCGGATAATTCATGCTCATCTTCATTTCTACCCACATACTTTAAAATGGATTCATGTTTCTGCCTGAGTGTGTAAAATAGTTCCCCCTACAAAGTATCATTGAGCTCTCTTAGTGTCTCTGGAAGGGATAGTTGTACCCGCGCTAGTGTGGGAGTCTGTGGCATTCCACAATGAGGTCATTTTGGGCATCACATAGACGGCTTTTCATGGTCCATGGAGCTTGACAGTCACAGCGGACTCAAGGAAATGGTCTGTGTGGTTCTGACATATGTGGGACCGATCTTGGATAGACTAGTGTCTGGAAACATGAATGAAGATTGACAACGTGTAGTACCACGGAGCAGACAGCCTAACGATTAACTGAAGAATGGTCACTACATGTCATATATGGTCTTTAATGGGATAATTTATGATTTGCTGATTACAATAAAACTGCAGATCTAGCTTAGTTCAGCACAAGGTACTGCTGGATTATTACACACAGACATTATTATAATATCAGTAATTACATGCACTTATTATAGCTTACATGAAATAGTGCTATTGTCCTAAGAAAATAAAACCATTGTAGGATTCTGAATACGAAAAAGGATAATTAGCATATTCATTATGATTTTAATATCTTTCACAGTACTGTACCTTTTTAGTGAGGACTGTACCACCGAGAACAAGTGAGATACTACAGTAATTAAAATAAGCTTAGTGCAAACTATGTGCCTCACTGCTATTTTTCCCCCTTCTGAACTTCAAAATGGCCATGTATAATGACAACATGGAAAATGAAATGCCTCAGAGGTAAGAGATAGTAAATACAGCGGTGGTGGTCTTTGGCTGTGCCAGACAAAGGTTACCATTTAATTCATATAAAGCTGTGTTTTCTCTCTGAGTACATAGTGTACTGAATGTGAACATGAGTTAAAATGGTCAAAATCACTGTTTAGGGACATTTCTGCCCAACCTAGCATACAAATAGTCAACTTAAGTGCAAACAAAAATGTCTTTATTTAAAAAAAATAATGAAAAGTTATTGGTAACAGTGTTTTATTCTAAAATTACATTTCTGATAGACTTGTCTGGAAAGGGCATTTAAACTAAAGAACAATAAAGAATTAAAGAACAAAACACTAAGCCTAGACAATGGACATAAATCTGCATTTTAAGCCACTGTTTCTTGAAATAAAATGGCAACCAACGTTATCAATTAATGTGTGGAAAAGCAATTATCTCGGATTGTGTCTTTGGTAGAACTCAGTGGATTTTATTGGAAAAAAGTGAGGGCCTTCAGTCGTCCTTGTGTTGTTGCAGATCAATTTTATCTTGTTAAATGTGTTGTCTGTCTTTGCATTCGTATATTTATGTCACGCTGATACAATACTCTTAATATCTTCAGAGAGAGAAGAGAGAACTTGCAGACTAAGTTTGAATTGCTCAAAGTGCAGAATCATGAGTTGATATGAATGGCTGGGTGGGTAGTTGGGTTCATGCATATGTATGTATGTATATGTAGATTTTATTTAAAAAATATATCTTATTTTTGTAAGTGTGTGTGTGTGTGTGTTTCAGATCCGGTTAGCACATATGCATTACTTCTGCCTATGTGTTCTTAAAAAGAAAATCTAAAAAAATAAATAAAAAGTACACATTATTGTGTTGCTTGTCGCATGGAAAACATCCAGTCACTTTGATCATTTTATTGTTTGTCCAAGCAGAGTGCTTTGTTGGAATCGATTTCCCTCCCGTATAATTGGTGTCATGCCTGGTTTGGCTAAATAAGCCATTACAGCAGTAGATACTCTGGGAAACTAAAAGGGCATCACTGACACTTTGCCTAAGAATATACTAAGCAGTTACTTTGACATAAGAGGTTTTGGGGGCATTATGCTGTACTACGCTCTTTGCACAATTTGTAGTAGTATTAATAGGAATTACTCACAGTTAAACAAGATATATCAGTGATCTAATCACACTTCTCTTGCCTGTGAGTTCTGAACAAGTTGGGTTGGGAACCGGAGGGTCGCTGGTTCAAGTCCCCATACGGACCAAAGTATGGTGGTGGACTGGTAGCTGGAGAGTGCCAGTTCACCTCCTGGGCCCCAACCCCCAAATGCTCGGGGTGCCTTTCCATGGGCAGCCCCCCCACACTGACATCTCTCCATTCAGTGCATATATGTGTACTGAGAGTGTGTGTGTAATTCAGGCCTGTGTGTAATAACAGTGCAAATTGTAATTTCCCCTTGTAGGATTAATAAAGTAAACATTATTATTATTATACAATGTCAACCATGTTATTTCCTTTTAGTTGTCTTGTTTTCCCTGCAATCGTGTGTTGTTCAGGCAACATTCACATCACAAATAACATTTGCTGTTACATAATTCTGCAATCAATCATCTCGCTTTAACTTGTGTGTTTTTAGCAAACTTGTACTGTAATTGAAGCACATTACCAAAAAATGGGTTCACCTCCCCACCTGATCATTCAGTCACGCTCAGTGAAAGTCTGTTAAACCCCAATTCAGTATCAGCTATCCACAGGAGCTTGATATGTATTTTATTAACAGAAACGTTCAAGGTTATAAGGTTAATATCTGGCAGTGACCACAATTCTCTATGCTATTGTAGCAGCAATACCATCTGTCTGTCTGTCTGTCTGTGTGTCTGTCTCTCTCTTGTTGTTTCTCTTCCACCATAGTGTTAATGTGTGAGTGCACACTCACACAGATGCGCACACACTCAAGGCACTCTTTTTCCTCCCTTCAGTGTACAAGTAGCAGCAGAGCCATCCATCCAAACCCGTAGACCATGAAATTAGGTTAAGACGTAAGGCTGTGAATGACACAGGTGTGGATACAAATGAGAACATCCGAATGAAGAAGTACAGATCCAAGACGGCTGATACTGTAGTGGTTATATGCATTCTGGATTTATTTCACAGCTTCCTCCTTCATTTTCTTTTGCCCACTTTTCCTGTTGTGTATTAGTGGTCAAGACAGGGCATTAGCATACATGCTGGGAAACTGTGTGTATAGGATATTAGGAGCTCTGTCATATTCCAAATCTCATTTCCCATAGAAAACCTTAAAGTCGCTCAAGCTTGTCTGCACTTCTCTGCTCTCCTGTATAAATAGGAGCATTTTCTTTTTTCCTTTTTTAAATACATCCAGATTCTACATTATTGTTCTTTTTAATAATGTCCCTCTATGTTCAACTCAGATTTAATAAATCACAAGCACAATGGCAATATTTGCAGCTCTTTTTCATGATGAAATTAATGTACTAACCATATCCCCTGACAGAACTCTGAAATTGGACATCTCTGCTAAACTGGGATTCAATGACAGCATTCTTTGCCTTATAGACCTTATTAGATTATGAAACGGATTGAGTATAAGACAATGTTAATTGTTTTTCTCTGGTATAATACATAAGGGCACCAGGTTAACCATACTTTTTGCCTCACTATATAAACATTAAAGTATTTCCTCCAGTGGCACATTCAATACAACATATAATTGCTGGGAGACTGGGCTTAATATCTGTATATAAACCAGTGAGTGAAGTGTGAAATATGACTGCTGCGCATTTTCTGATTGTCCTATATAAAAGATTATGCTGCTTTTGTACTGCTCAATAGGGAAGAACAGTTATGTAAGGGAGCATTATTTTCTTAAGTGCGATAAAGTGCTGATTAAAGGTACAGTACAGTTCTAACAATCCCAAATTGTGGCTGTTGTTGAACATGCGTGTTGATTGAGAGTACTGCATTAAGAAAGTTGTCAAGACCAATTGGTAAAAGATGATTGATTTACATAAAGGCAAGTCAAAAAGGAATTTGGGAGTGATCTAAACAGTAGTGTTGATTTGGTAAGCCTAAGCTTCAAGCTGCACAGGCCTTTCCAAAGAGCATTAAAGGCAAATGCCTAATCAATCTAGACTTTAAAACAGCCAGCCATATTAGTTATTTCTGTGTATAGTGGAGAAGTGAAACTCTTTTCTTGAGGTGCCAATCTTTTATTTATTTTTTCTTTACATAATACAAGAGAGAGAATGTGACAAGACAAATAATTGCAGTGCTGTTAAAACATCAGACTCGTAATCAAAGTGCTGTCGAAAGGCTCACACATCTTTTGACAGCAACCACATCTGGAGCTGAGAGCACCATATTGACTATTGCTTTTAATATAATAGCTGTTGACCTGTGTATTAGCTAAGCTTTGCTAATGTCTGCAATCCTTCAAATCCCACTGAGTTCAAACATGAAAAGTTTCTACTCCCATCACCATAGGTGTACATTGATACAAAAGACTGCTGAGCACTTAAAAGGGAATGCAATATGTGCAGTGGTGAATGTGGTATCAGCTGAATGTGATTTTGATTGACTGGCCTTTTGGGGCCATGTGGGGTGCACAAAAGAGAGTGCGAGGAATGAATTTGCCAACTAATGATCCATTCTGTTTTGAATTATGGTTAACCTGGGTATTCAAGATAGCATGACAGCGAGAACAAAGGGGTGGAGGTGTAAGTGGAATTGGAATGTCAATCAAGGAAAGCAAACGCTGTACACTACTGCTCATGTTTAGCTAATTGCATAGGAAGGCTTCAGCAAACTGCGTTATGTACAGTATAAAAGTAGATGCATGTAACAGTGTAGTTCTATGCATAGCGTTATATGTACAGTCAGTTTAAAATTAATAGACATAAGTGGCAAATCAGCTCATTTAATGTGTCAACTGTGCTTGTCTGCATGCACACACACACACACTATACACATTATACATAAGCACTTGTGTGATGCCAAAGGGTCAAGTGGTTTTCATTGTGTGCTATGAAAAGTCCTGACGCTAGCTAATATTTTCTGATGTGTTCTTTTTATTTGCATACTGGGTGCTGCCTCAGCCAGCTTCTATTGTCAGAGCTTTCTATTTGACTGTCAACACTATTATTACAGCTATTGATGCAACAGCAGGTAGTTCTCTGCCTTTGTGTCTTCTTGTGTCTCTGTGCCTCTCTCTCAGCCTCTCCTGCTTACCTTCCCTCAGTTTTGTTTAACAGCTATCATTATGTGTCTGCCAAATGGAATCTACTTGGAGTCCACTATTTCTACCTTTCCCAAGCATCTCTATTTTTCTGGCCTTGACATTCTGCCACTCTTTCCCATTCACTCTGACCATAATAGGTGAAATGGAGAAAGCTCCTCGTTGCTGTCTAGCCTCTCTTTTCTTATTGTTTACAGCCAAAGCCTTGACAGTGTTGCTTCAGACTTGCTTGGGGAAAATGGACACTTTGACATTTCACACCCTGAAATGTGGCAGGGCATGGTAATACTAGTAAACACTGTTCATTACTGCCTTGACAGCTGATGACCAACCTGCAACCCCTCTGACTGCACACAACGGGACTTTCTAACTTCAAGATGTTCCGAGCGATCAAGGCTGAGAGGCTTTTCTATTTTCTTATCCTGTGCTCTTCTGTCTCCTTGTCCTTACTTTCAACTATGTAATCAAGTGCACTTTATTGCTGTCATGTCTGCATAGGTCTGACTATATCTTCAACTCGGACCTTTATTGATGTTGTGAGACTTGGGGGGGCTCTGAAATGGGAAGGAAATTATGATAGATTACCTTTTAGAACAGAGAAAATGGCTAAATAAATTAAATGTATATTATAATTTGACTTACTGACTATATTTTGTAATAACTGAGCTCTCTGAACAGTAGCAATAACAAATGAATTGCCACATAAGTTTTTGAAATATACATCCTTCAATATGAGGTTGGCAAGTCAGTTTCCTGTCAAAAGCAATGACAATTTTAGGAGTTATTTATAGAGGTGTGATGAGGTCAATGCATGAGCAGCCTACTTCCTTGTATACTGCTACATTCAAATGCTTGGTTACGTTGTAACCTTGGTTCTTTGAGTAAAGACTGTTTTTCCAACCATATTTATTAATTAAAAGAAGTTTTCTTTAAAATAGTGTTAAAATGTTTTGTTCTCGAGAACCCAATCTCATGTCTCATCTCGCCTCATGAGTTGAGTGTCTCATGACACGCCTAGTCCCTTATATTAGGCCTAGCCATAAGTCAGTAAGGTTTTTATTTTAATTACTTGCAAAATGTTTGGTTGCAAAATTGAACAAAAAAAATGAATTCCATATCATTGAAGTTTGTATTCTAGCCTGGTCTAACCAGACTCTGGTCCATTAGCCTGGTCCTACCAGACTGTGGTCCATTAGCCCGGTCCTACCATACTCTGGTCCATTAGCCTGGTCCTACCAGTCCCTGATCCATTAGCCTGGTCATACCAGACTCTGGTCCATTAACGTTGTCCTACCATACTCTGGTCCATTAGCCTGGTCCTACCAGTCTCTTGTACATTAGCCTTGTAGTACCAGACTCTGGTCCATTCGATTTTTACAGAGAGTCTGGCCTCTCTCCATTGACCAGTGTTATCTTCCTTGAAGACGAGTACTGCGTTAAATTTTAAAACTATTGGATCTCTGTATCTGCCATAACCAATCGCTAACGTTTGGTCGTGACGTATGTCATGCACATGTGCAACAAGAGGGCAGACCGACAAGGCTTATATTTAGCATTAGCATCGCTAGTATTGCCAATTTCTTCACCACTAGCTGGAAAATCAAACTTTTCCCGAACCCCGTGGGGAGGAGGGCCATAACATCATGGCCACCAACAGAACTCAGCAAAGATTGTTCTTGCTCAGGCTTTAACTTCTGGATATTCGGCACCGTTGCCACAACGGACCAAATGGCTTCGGTCGCATCTTTCTTTGCCACCATTACGGAACTACAACTCTAGCAAACGGCCTCAACGTCATTGTTCTCAGCCACTTCTTCTGTTCGCTGAGTGGGCCGCTAAAAATTTGGCTAGAGAAAACCCAAGAATATACCGCGAACACAGACGTAGTACTGTAGGGAAATGAAAATTGAGCGCAAGTACGTAGGAGGGCGGAGCCAGCCTATATGTACAGTATTCAACCAAATGATTAAGACTGTAGCTGCAATTATGACGCAGCTGTAAAATGGCTCTTATTATACACAGAGTTAAATGTAGCGTCAATTTTTTCTGTACTTATTCAAACTCAATCCGTAATGTGTTTCTCCATTGAGCCATTGCTTTTCTTCAGTTTGTTCAAATTTCATTTTAAGTGGGAATAGATTTGGCAAGCACTTTTTAATGAATCTGAAGTTGTTTGAGTTGCTCAGATACTATCACTCCATGATTTACAAGAGGGAGTAAGGTGATTACATTTTCTAATACATTTATTCTGCACCTCCACTAAGGTGCACATCTCTTTGCCCTGCTTACAGGATTACTTTATGCTACAGAACTTACCCAAATGATTCCTAATTAAATGTCATTGTATGGAGGATGTTTCAGTGAGATTGGTTTATTAGTTAAATTCTGGTCAATATGCGACGAAATTGAGAGATTGTAGTAAACGACCCAATCAAGACTTGTCCAATCGTGAAGATAATGCTGCATGCAGTACACTGTGTGCACTATATGTAATCATTTGTATAGTGCGTACATTTTACAGGGTAGTGTTGGCAGGATACAGTCTTGTTTTTAGTGTAGTGGTTGAAAAAGCACATGAACTTACAATTAAATAGTTTGCAACCGCTGCAATTTACTCACACACCATTTTCTCAAACATGTGTTGGACCTGTAGCTATATATAATGCAAATCCAAAAGAAAATGTGTATGCAAGATAAAAAGCGCTGGACCCAGTATAATGCATTCTAGAAACGAAGAGGGACAGATTATTTTTTGATCTTTGAACCACTACTCAAAGAAGAAAACATTAAAATTGTTCAAACGCTCTCAAGATGATCTGTTTAGAACCTTGGTTAGATTGCTGTTAATTGAAAATGAGAGTAATATGAAGACATTTTTGACAAAAAGGAAAGATGGCTAAGTAGCAATTAGATTTCTTACAAGATTTCTATATAGCCACTTCTACAAAAGTAGAACTCCAGACCTGTGCAGTCTTTTTAAAAGAACTACAAATTTTCATTTTAAGTGGCCCAAAAGAGATTGTGTATATATTTAGTAGTAAATGGTTTTCATATTGGAAGTGTCCTTACAATAATTAGAACACAAATTCTCTTGATCTACACATTGATTTTCATTCTATTTTCATTTGTTTCCCATTTAGAAGAGACATTTAATATCTAGATAATGCAATTCGATTTCTTTTTCTGGTACAGATTATTATCCATAGTTTATCAGACTTGGTCAATAGTATTGGCAGTGTGGAGATATATTGTATTCAAGGCTAACCTGCTGCAAGCCTTAAGCATAGTATACATTCTATTAAGATTAAAACATATATGAAGTATATGTTTTAATCTTATATACAATAACCTCACCTGATACATTTGTTTGGATGAGCAAAATAGCATACGTGTTAATTATACCTAGGTAGATTTATGGTTTTGAGATTTAAATAATGGGTTTGACCATGAATCACTTGGCATTTATCAATGATGTAACCAATAACCAATCAGCAAAGTGCATTGATCATCCATAGCCAAACATACAACAAAACTAGAAGAGGCTTTTATACTTATAGGTCTTCTGCAACATAGACTATAATGTGAATTTATAATATCATTCATTTACCAAAGATTGAGTTTTTAAATGTATATTATATAAATATAGGTGTATTATAATATATAGTAAATGTAATATATGCTGCTGTCATTTGACCTTTGACATCATTCAATTCGCATACACCAGCCTATTTATAACATTTTGTGTCATCATAAATGTCATTAAAAACAAAGGAATGGTATGGAGAAACACACTATAAAGAAGGAAATCCACAGGTTGAGTCTGTATAATAATACCTGGTGCAAACTGAGTCTAGATTATGCACATATCATATTGTCGTACATATTTACCCTTGAAACTATATGCAAATTGTGCCTTTAATGTCAAAAGCCATATGAGTTTCATCACTGTAGAAATATGGACTCCAACTTGGCACAACTAAGCATTTTAATGATAGTCACTAATCACATTCATATCTGCAAAATGTCCAGTTCAGTGGCTGAGTTTTCTCATATCCGGTGGGAGTAGGAATGCCACTTTTTCTTGCCATCGAAGCAACAGCAATATTGCATGCCATATAAGTATATGCAAAGCATTTCCCATTATCCTTCAACAGCACTCACTCAGAGCAGCCATGGCAAATATCATTAAATGCCCTGCTAACACCCCGCCCCTCTACACACTCACACATATACACAAACAAACATGGTTCAAGCACAACCGTCCCTTCTCTCAACTTATTTTCCCCCTTCTTTTCTTCCTGGCTATCACTCAGTGGCAGTGCACGAGGGAAAGGGAGTGCATTGATCTGCCAAAGTGAGCAGCCATTTCACAGGGTGAGTCTGCGCGGCGCTCCTGTCCCTGAATGGGAATTGCTCATTTCACCTGGCCGCCTTGCCTTTAACAGACTAGTGGGAAGCCATGCAGAGGTACAGAGGGAGGGCAGCAGTCAGGGCCCTGGTCAGGGCTTGGCAGGCAGCAGATAAGAGCTTCTCATGCTGCTCCATGCACTTACCGCTGCTGCTGGAGCCCAGTCTCTCTCTTTCTCTCTGTCTTTGACACACTCACACGCACAGAAGCATAGCTTTTCTTCACACATGTGAGGCCCTAATAATAACTTTGGCGTTCTGGTGAGTCAGCTTTCTTTCCTCGGGCAAGGATAAAAGTAAAACATGGTGCCTTTATTGAGTCTGAAATCACTAACTGTGGAATTCCCAGAACAGGGCTTTAGCTCAGCCTGTATTCCATTCACTGCCAAGATGCCATGTGTCCACAACATCTAATATTGTGTTGAAAGCAGGTGCTGATAGAGTGATAAACAAGCCAGTAAACTGTTTACGGCATCGTATGGAAGACATACAGTTATAGGAAATATGTAGTTCTGAAGATCAAGAGTTGTAGTTGATAAACTTGGCTCATTTCCATTCCAATATGGACTATGCATTTTTTTTTTAGATTTATTGATCAGTTTTTTGTTTTTTAAACCAATTTTAGTGATTGAAGTAAGAGTTTGCGAAGCTTTTTCTTAGCGACAGAAGACAAACAATTAGAGGTTCAAAGGGCTTGAAACATGTTTAATATCCTGTGTGTCGCCGATGCTACGCATGTGTAACCCAGTCAAGGAAAGGGTTAACAGAAACGTAGTGTTGGCCGGAAGTCTCTATCCGATCTGTCAGAGCTATAGCAGGAGACGGTTGTGAAGTTTAATGTTGATAGTCCCCAGAGAAGAAGTTGGTCATTTCATGGCGCAGATTAGAACCCTAATTGAAACGTAAGCAACTGAAATTGAATGTTAGAACATTGGGTCAAATTGGTTGTTATTACTGTGACTTATAAAGGGTCAGGGTTAGTTCTGTCAAAGTGTTAATAGTGTAAAAAACGTTAGCTGACGTTCAGTAGCTAGGTCAGAGGTTATCGGCTAATGAAACTTCCATTAAAAAGGATTTCTTGCACAGACATTGGTTGGATATTTGTTGCCGGTTGCAATTAACATTGAATGCCTTTTGCATTGGTTAAAGTTCATCAACACAACAGAAGTGAATGGTATGTTGTTTGTAGTGCTTCCAGATTTAAAATGAAGCATTTAACAAAATCAGAATCAATGTCTGCTTGTTAGTGTGGATTACCAACATGAAAATTCTATTCATCTCCATTGTCTAGGGGCAACGATGGAAATGTCAGAGACAGATAATACAATAACATATGAATTACTTTGTTTGTGATTTGAGTGCTTTAGATTTTTTTTTATTTTAAAGGCATCACATTTTTGGCCCTATTTGAGATTGATGCTGTTTTCTCAATATATCATGTCACCTAAATCTGTCTTTGTCAAAACTTAACCTGCATACGAGCCTTAAGCCTTCCAGACTCACCTGTCCTGCAGTGACCCCCTACCCCTCCACCTCCCCATCCTGCATGTGTCCGAAACACCTTCCATCCAGCCTCTTCATTCCCCTACTTCATCCTTCACATGTTCTCAAATTTATTTCTCTCTATCTCTCTACCCTGGTCAGCCCACTTCCCTCCCTCCATCTAGCCTATCTCTCTGCTGCTCTCCTTGCTCAGTGACAGTCTCATCACACTCTATCAATCAGGCTTGTGAGGCCCGGGCGCAGTGCAGCACAGCATCGCACAGTCCTGGTCCCATCAATGCCAGTCAGTCTCCCTCACTCTCTCAGTCACTTTAAAAAGGTTTAGGTTGCCAGATATAGTCTGTCCCCCCCCCCCCCCCATGCCCGCCCTGCAGGTCAGGAAATGAGAGGGATTGAGAGGGAGTCGAGATTCAACTTAGCACTTGATTTGATATCACTTGACGTGTTCTCAGTCCTGTGCTCGTACTCAAAATATAAAAGTCCTCTTTGAAACAAAGACGGATAGTTGGACACATCATCAGCTGGACTCATTGGCGTGTAGGTTCCAAAAAAACACAGCATGTGGGCACCCTTGATGTGTCGCATGGATTTTAAGCGCATGGGAAATGATGCGAAACAAAGGTCGGGACATAATTGTCCTAAACTCATCAGCTATTCTTCTCAGTCTCTTACCTGCCGCAGGCCTCATCCTGTGGTTGACGTCTCAGGAAAGAGAACTGCACAAATGAGAAAGACAGAGGAACAGGATAGGGATGAATAGCTTAATCAGTCTGTCTGTGGCGTACAGAGCGGCATTTTCATGTATTACAAACAGCAAGGAGCACTTCATAAAAATAAGGCATCAATAAAGTTTACCGTAAAGTATTTCCCATTAAAAAAAAAAAAAAAAAAACACACTTATTGCCGTTGTTCATTTAATTAATTACTCAGCACCATTACGTACAGTATGGTTAAGGCATACAGGGTACTTGTTTTGCAACCAAATTTCAGAACAGAAGATTGCATGTGCAGTAGAGAATGACTTAACCATCTTTTATCGATTGGCTTTGTGAATTATAATGAAAACAAGTGTAATTACATTTTCCTTTAAGTAGCACAACAAATTAGGCTTGTGAGTTATTCTGGAAGCGAAAGAGGGGGGAAAAAGTCTTGCATTTAATGTGCTGGGAAGATTTTCTCGGGCTATTTTCTTGCTAAATGCATTAGCAGATGCTGCTGTGCCCATACAAGCCTGTGGTCTAATATTCTTGTAAATGATTAGCTACGTATTTAACCAACAAGGGGAAATGTGCTTTGAGTGGTTACAACAAAATTGGGAATAAACTTTTTTTTTATTTTTTTTTTTTTGCTGCAGTGGGTGAGCTTTAATTTGACTCGTTATCTTTTCAAACATTATTGTAGGGCTTTATGGCAGTCGAATGAGATGATTAGCAGTGATGATTATGAATGGTATGATTCTAGTAGTCTATCTGCCCAAAACCTCTTTTTCATGTTGATTTACAGTCAATTTTCTGTGGGAATGTACTGTAGTTGGCTGATTTTTATGGAAAAGTGAAATTGAAAGCAAATAAGCAAACTGGATATTTGGTTGCATTGGAAGGTCCTAATGGGTATTAGTGGAAACAATCATTTATTTACCGTTTAGGGCCCAAACGTGCAAATGACATGGCAACATAATTACCCAGGTGAGGATATGACGGGGTCCTAGCCCCTTCAACCTTCATCAGCAGTGTGAGTGTGTGTGTGTGTGTGTGTGTGTGTGTGTGTGTTAAGTTCCTTGTTATCTGGTTTCTCCCTATACACCCTGTTCATGCTAATGAATCCACAAATTAAATTGTAGAACAGAAGAATATTAGGGTGCTTGCCGTTTTGATGTGGTGAGGAATACTCAATTAGGCAGGATTTGGCCTCCGTAATTATTACATTATAGCTAAGATAAGTGTTCAATGGCAACACATGCTTTGATGGACTCCATTCTGTAACAAAGGCAACGGGTGAGCAAAGACGAAAATGCCAGAACAGAAGAGCGAAGGGGTGAGAAAATAAGCAAAGGGGTGGGGGGGAGAAAGCAAGTGAGAAAGTGACAAGAAAGCTATCGCACGGGAGCTCCTGTCTGCAGCAGCCATATTTCATTACACAGCACCAAAGCTTAGGAGGCAATCAAGCATATTTAGCCATCCTCGTCTCGCCCCCCAAAGCAATTATTACTCCCCAGTTTTTTACTGTGCTTTGCCATGGGGAAAATGAACCGCAGTACTTATCAGCTCAATGCATACACAAGTGACTAGGGTGGAGGACGTGTGTGTGTGTGTGTGTGTGTGTGTGTGTGTGTGTGTGTTGTGTGTGTGTGTGTGTGTGTGTGTTTGTGTATAAGGGCATGCACGGAAGCTTTGTTTATGTTTGGGGTAGGTGTTGGAGGGAAGGGTGGGGGTGAGCTGACCACTATTGAGAAATAGGTTACCTTTTTCAATCCCATTAGCTCGGTAACATCAGCACATTTAGGGGCAGCAGGCGGAGCGAGTGGAGATACAGAGATAACCATAAACATGTCACCAAAAATGCATTGTTATTTGCATTCATATTGGAAAGAGCCAAAGTGATGTGGGGTCAAACAGGGAAGGTGAGGGTTTATGACCTGTGCATAGCTCTGCTGTCAGCAGCTCTGATCTATCGGAGCAGCCAGCCTTGTCAGGCTTTACGCCTGATTATATTATCATGGCTGACGATCAATGCGAATGAATGATCGTTCATCCGCAAAGGGGAGTAGAAAGAATAAAGCCAAATGCAGACAGCACATTATTTAGCCATACAGTGAATAGAAATGCTTTCCTCATCCTGAAGTCATCTAGTTAAGTGATTGATTGCATGGCAGTGCAACACAAAACACTTTGAAAATACTTTGCTTTTTCATTCAGTCTGTGTGTTTTTTGAAATATTATCTAGCCGTAATAGAGTTAGGCGGAGGAACTGTGAAATAAAAAAGCAAACATACTTCACTATTCTGTGGGTTTTGAGCAGTTAATGTGCAGTCATTTGGGTGGCACCGCCGCCAACTGCAGCATTAGTCCCCATCTGGGGACTTGTGTGTTGGTGAAAGTGCTTCTCCATTTGTGAGACTCTTCAGTTCTGGGCATCCTCCCCAAGCCCATAACTCAACGTCCCTCTATCACTCCCATGCGACTGGCTGTCATAATCATCAGCATTATGCTACCTCAATGGGCCTGATTTACAAGTCTGGACATGGCACCAGCTCCGCGCCAAGGGGTAAACATGAGGCGCTTTTCAACCGCCAAGGCTATTTCTCCCTCCTGCATCTAATGGGTGGGAGAGACCCATGTTCATACCAGAAACATAGCTTTTAAGATCTATCATTTGTTTACAACACAGCAAATAACAACCGTTTAAAAATGATGGATGATGATGATGATGTAGAATACAATGTGTGTGTGTGTCTGTGTGTCTGTGTGTGTGTATATATATATATATATATATATATATATATATATATATATATATATGTGTGTGTGTGTGTGTGTGTGTGTGTGTGTGTGTGTGTGTGTGTCTCTCATCAATCATCCACTGGGGGGCTGTGGTAGCTCAGTGGCTCGTGGATCAGTGGTAGAGCGGCCTGCCAATCGGATCCCTGGCCCTGCAGTCCCATGTCTTAGTGTCCTTGGGCAAGACACTGAACCCTGTGTTGCCCCCAATGCTGCGCCATTGGTGTGTAAATTAGTGTGAGTGCTTATCTGATGAGCAAGTGGCACCTTGTATGGCAGCCTCGCCCACAGTGTATGAATGTGTGTGTGAATGGTTCCTGTCCTATGTAAAACCGCTCTGACTAGTCATTGAGACTAGAAAAGCGCTATAAATACAGTCCATTTACATCTATGGCATAAATTAGGATGCAATGTAGTTTAAATCTACTATCGACTGTTTTTTGATCAGGGACTGTTTGAAATTATGAAGGAATGAGGACCTTAATTTTTTTTAAAGCAAGGCCCCTTTTGATATTTATTGTATAAGTATAGTAATTCATAATATAATTAGTATAATGACAAAACAATGAATAGTTTTTTTAATTCATAATATAATTTTAAATTTCGTATAAAAGGAGGATTAGACAAAACAATGAATGGGTGGTCCCGATCATAATCAACTGAATTTTTTTTAAAAAAAAAAAGTGAAAAATAATTCTCCAACAGTCCCTCCCACCTTAAAAAAGCTTGTATGTGCCCTAATAATAGGCAATAATACAATTCAAGTTCAGCAGTTCAAAGCTGTAGCCTAACAACCATTCTTTTTTACTTAAAACAGTTATTTAAATATTTGTTATATATTGTATATAATGTTTTTCCTAAATATGACAATTGATAATAGTAGTTTAGATGTAAAATGGAGGCTGTGAAAAGCATTGTTCCATTAAGAAATGATGCGTTCAATTCTATGTACAGTACATCATCTTAAATTCATTCGCATTTTAAATTAAATTCATTTAATTAATTATGAAACGAGTTGAACCAAGTCGATGTTATTGTTTTTTGTTGACGCATTGCGAGGAGGGTGTTAGAAGTGCAAAGAAATTATTAATAACTCTCAGAAGGGCCTTTGTTTTTTAACTAGGACATGAGGTTCAATCCCAATAACTTGAATACAGACTCTAACTCTTGTCTTATATTTCAAATATGATTTTATTTTAAAATAACACATTATAGTTAAAGATTATAAATAAAATGCAACGGCCAAACAAATTGTATGAAACTATACCTATTCTGTGAATATGCAATATCTAGACACTATCACATTGCTGTAACTATAAAAACATAGTGGATTTCATGGAGTAACGTCTTATGTCTTTGGACTTTGATCATACTTTTTTCACCTTGAGGCTACACCTGGCCCTTCCCTTAACCCCCTCGCCCATTCCTTAATATTTTATTAGCCCATAGTCATCCACATATTGCACCTGCTAAGTGATAGGCCGCATAAATCAATTTTATATATATATACACACAATAACTGTTATATGCGATTTCCAAACCGCCTGCTGATAGCTGCCATTTCTTATCACTCCAGTTAAATATAGCAGCGTTATGAAGGCACTGCTGTCTAAATGGAGGAGACTGAGAGAGAGAGGGAATGCATTTTTGTTCAAATTACTTAAGCTGACCACAAAGCTCTTTGTAAGGCGGCATGGTTATGAAAATGTACTGAAAGGAGAAGGCAATCTTGATGACAGAGAATCACCTATATTCTTGTGGATTTTACTCATTATGTTGTCTGCAGATACTGTGATTCCCGGGTTCATAGAGTAAGTATTTTATTTTTTGTGCATACAATAAATTCATGCTGGTGAATATAATCATGAAGCACAGAAATGCATGCAGCTTTCTTACAACTTCAGGTGAAGTATTAATATCCATATAGCAACATCCAGATTCTTCTAGCGATCACTCCACTACAGGGCACAACTCTCCCACTCCCACTTTCTTTATATTTCTGCCTGTGAAATGGCGAGAGTAATTCTGCCATCTGCGGTATTAATTAGAAACGCCTAATACATAAGCTAATCAAGCATGTTTATTTTTCCTCTAGTTGAGTTGGGCTTTAACATTTGCGAGGAAGTGTGTATCCCGTAGTTAATGAACTAAGCTGAAATGAGCTCTCATAACGGTGAAATCAGTGAAAACATCCACCATCTCTTTAGCACGGATGGTTCCAGCAAGGGATAATTAGATTTTTCTCCAAATGGCATCAAGTGTAGGCGTTGGTAGGGAAGGCCCGTCGGCGGACAGTGTGATGTAGTGAGACCATTTGATAGACAACAGCACAGCAGGAGAAAGAGGAGAGGAAGTGGGACTACAGAGCCAGGAGACACTTTCTCTTTCACTCTCATGCTCCCAACTGCTCCCAGTGCCAGAGACATGGGCCGCTGCACAGACAGATGGCGACGAGGTGTGTGTGCGTGTGTGTCTGTGTGTGTGTGACGTGATACGGGGTGAATGTGTGTGCTTGTGTGTGTGTGCACGCGAGTGATGGGTGGTGACGCCATCCGGCTTTGTGCCAGTGTGTGAGATGGAGTGCAAGAGATATAAGGGGAGCCAATGAAGGAGGATTAAACACTGCAGAGGTGTGTGTGTGTGTGTGTGTGTGTGTGTGTGTGTGAGAGAGAGAGAGAGATATGTTCTCGTGCAGGCATTAATCCACATGCTCTTTTTTTATTCCACATCCAATTAGCTTGTGTACTTCATTACAGCAGCAATATAAGTTCATTTGCACTGTCACTTTGTGCTCGGCCGTCGTACTGTGCAGCGTAGACGGTGCCGGTGAGGGACCTCTCCTGATGACGAGAGGCACACCTATTGTAGGAGCTGTGGGCGTGTGTGTGGAAAGATTTTGTATTGCCAGAGTGCCATCTACTGGATTTTACCATCATTTCAATACATACTGTTTTATTATCATAACTCCTCTTGCATCCAGTATATGCATAGATGTATATTTCCCTATAATTATTGTGATTTCTCTAATTATGCCAGCTTTATGCATAAAGCTTCACGGTTGTAAAGCAATTCTCTCATCAGCTAGTTGTTATGTTGATTATATATTTCTCCTTTCTCAAGTTATTCTTTAAAAGACAAGTAGTGTCCCTCTGATGGAGACCTTTACAGTTAAAATGAGGATATTTTTCAGTAGACGTGTGAAGAAAGTCACCTGAACATTGACAAAAGATTCATATTCACAGTACTGTGGAAATAAATATTTAAGTATTTGCAGCTAAAGAGACCTTATTCTTATGTAATCTCAAATGACGTCAAGTAAACTAAATTACTGCAACCTGTATGAGTTGTCTTTGGAAAAATCATAATTAAGTTATTTTTTTGAATTTGTTTGGTGTAAAGATAAAATGGAAACTATTTCTAAAGAATCGATATACATTTAATGTGTGCATTTAAATCTATGAGGCTGTAGCAAATCACAGCACATGGAAGCCACTCACTTTAAAGGTAGGAGGTAAATAGCACAGCTTCACATGGAGTCACTTTAAGGGCAAATGATGATGCACAGCGCCATCTTGTGGTTGATGCACACTGGATGAAGGCTGGCATGACACCACAATCTGACTGAAAAATACAGCCGAATGTAGAAACCTGACTACATGACAGTTGAAACAGCTAAAATATATAAAATAAATAGCAATCCTCTAAAAGTTTGACACCAAAGGAGATATTTAATATTTAGAAAAATAACATTTCTCTTTCACTTCTTGTGGGGAGTGTAATCGGAGTAAGTATGCTGAGGTTTTAATGTAATGGATCATGTGGACATATACCTCCATGGACATGTGCTCAGTGATCTGGATTGAGCAACGTTGTAATTAATCACGTATATAAGCAATGCTATTTTCAATAGTGCGGTGTTGAATTGTTTGTATGTGCTTGTATTTGTGTGCTGGAAAGTGCAAGTGCAAGTTTTTTGCAATGTGACTAATAAGCAGCCAGTGTGCGGTTAAATGGTCATGAAATATGCACCAGACTTAAATAGCTCATCCATATTGCCTTGAGAGGAATCGGGGCATTTCATTAAACACACGGCAGCTCGGCTCTGCTGCAAAATCATTCCTCCTTTGCAGAGGAAGATTGTGTGTGTGTGTGTGTGTGTGTGTGTTGTGTGTGTGTGTGTGTTTTCCTCTCAATAGCAATGTAATGTTAGAGAAATTAGCACTTTTATTACTTTTATTAGGGAAGGTTATACATTTAGACCAGCAAAAAATATAACGTAGCTACTGTATTTAAATAAGTAATTTGGAGGTTACCAGAAGTTGTTACTAATCATTTAATATAGTCCTTTTTTTGTATATTTCTGATCTACTATGGCCAGTACCTCAATCTCTAATCCTGTGTGTTTGTGGCTTAGTAAAGATTCACCGTGGGGAAAATGCTAGCTGCTATCTGACATGAAACAGATTTGATCCATTTTCCAGAGCATATCTGTCTTTTTCAGACAGACTGTTTTCCAAAGAAACATGTCAGCAGTCTGGGGATTATGCTTTTTTTTTTTTGCTAATCACCAAAAGACCCAACCTGGCCGACATTTCTTTGGTGCGACAATGCAATGCGCCGGGCAAAAGTCCTTTTTCCCATTTAGATGCTTATATTCAAACTCCTTTTATTCTCATTGTGTCAGTACAATCATATGTATTAACCATTCACGCTCCACTGAGTTCCACGGTTATGTAATGCAAATGAAGTGTGATTTAGCAGAAAGAATGTCACAACCTTGTTCTACTGATGTTGACTGAATACACTCATCATTCATCCAGATTTCCTCTTCTAAAAGCGAGCGCGAGGAGTTGGCACGGTTTCCTCTGGTGGGGGAGGAACTATCTATCAAAGGATCCTGGAGGTGAATTTCCGGGTAAACATTTTCCCTCTCAGTCCTGCCTCCCGACTCCACTTTCACACACAGACAAATATCATTTATAATATATTGTAGCATAATGGTTTCTAGATTATATATACTGCTCCATCCTAGGAGGGCCTTACCCTGAGTCAGGCCTCACAGGCAATTCAGAGTGTGTTTGTGTATCTGTGTGTCTTTTGCTAACCGGCGGGTGTTGTGGCCGTCAAGTGTAAGCACACAACATGTGGGATGAGCGTGATGGATTCCTCGTATCGTTAGTCATTATTTGTGGCGTGCCTATAACCACAATTCCCCAGCCCCAGCTTATTGCAGGGCGAAGCTGAGCGAGATGTACTCTGAGGCTGGCACAAAGCCACTGGCCTTTGTAATAATTCATCGGCCAAAAGCCCTCCATGTACTCACCGTGCAATATTTATACCCCGCTGAATGTATTTGTTCAACTACATCATCGCAGCGGCCCGGGGCAGGAATTTTCTCTTCTGAGAACAGGTTTTAGTATTTCAGACCTTCGTTAAGTCTGGAAAACATTTCTCTGAATCTGTCCCATGATCACATTGTGTCTACTTAGAATGACGTATAGGAGACAGACGTATAGGAGACAGTTATAAACTTGCATTTCATAATGTTTTTAATGCCTAAACCTAGTCCCTTGTCTACCATTTCAAGTATCTAGTGTATTCATCTGACAATTAAACTAAATTACAGAGATGTGACAGATAGAGATGTGATAGTTTTTTTCACATTCATTTTTTTTTTAAATATTCATTCATCAGAATCATTTACAACAGACATCACAATTAAATGATTCTGATGAATGAATATTTAAAAAATAAAAATGATGTCAATCATGTTATGGGTGTTGGCGTTGCATAGTCTGTCCACCAGAGGACACTCTACAACATCCCTGTTAGTGTTGGCGTTGCATAGTCTGTCCACCAGAGGGCGCTCTACAACGTCCCTGTTACTGTTGGGGTTGCATAGTCTGTCCACCAGAGGACACTCTACAAGTCCCTGTTGGTGTTGCATAGTCTGTCCACCAGAGGACGCTCAACAACGTCCCTGTTAGTGTTGGTGATGCATAGTCTGTCCACCAGAGGATGCTCTACAGCGTCCCTGTTAGTATTGGTGATGCATAGTCTGTCCACCAGAGGGCGCTCTACAAGTCCCTGTTGGTGTTGCATAGTCTGTCCACCAGAGGACGCTCAACAACGTCCCTGTTAGTGTTGCTGATGCATAGTCTGTCCACCAGAGGACGCTGTACAGCGTCCCTGTTAGTATTGGTGATGCATAGTCTGTCCACCAGAGGACGCTCTGCAATGTCCCTGTTGGCTATATTTATTTTTTGTTTTTTGTTAATGTGTTTTTATTCAAAGGACTATAAGTTTCATATCTTAAGTTTGTATTTTTATATGTGTTATTTATCAGAACTTTAATATATTTTGATGTTCCTCTGTTCTGTTGTGACAGTAAAACAAATTATTATATTTTAGTGAGAACTGATAAATAACTACAAATAACTGATGTTGAAATGAAAATCTCTTTGTTTTGTAACGCGTTTCTGGATTTTTTAAAAATATATGATGGTTTTAATAATTCCGCTAACGATAATTTGGGGACTACTTTTTGGTTATTATTTACTGGAAGATGGACATTAAGCCACACTGACAGTGAATGTCCTGATATTCTCTCTACTCCATCTGCAGTGCCCCGCCCAACCCTCCATCTGAGCTCTCATTAGACTTTCTGTTTGTCTGGTTTGTTCTTGATAATCCTTTTTTTCCTCTTTGTTTCCACTTCCCTTTGTTTTTGTATTATTTTTTTCCTTAGTTGCTTCATTACAAACTTTCTCCATCATCTGAGGCTGTGCATGTAAATGCTGAATATTTTGCGGAGCGGAGAAAAACAATGTTTTGGATTTGGAAACACATCATTTCTCGTTGTGGTGCTCTCTTAAAGGTGCAAGCTAAAATGCTATGAACAGATGTTAGGCAATTATGATGCACTAAAACCTTAAATAATATAAGTTTTAATATGTGATAAAGTTTTCCTTATCAATATTGAGTGTGTTTTCTCTTTTAATTCCGACCAATTATGAGTTCACAGTCATTGTTCAGTAATAGCAGAATATGATTACATTAATGTAAGTTGAAGGATTCAATCTTTGATTCTGTTTATCAAATTTATACAAAAGTGGTCATCATTGAGTGGGTGTCGTATTTAATTTCTTTATGTTTATATCTTTATTTATTAAGGACAAAGTGCAAAAATTAAGTTAACAGGGCTTTTCTATTAGGCCTACCTTTAAAAGTATGTGCTTCTTAAAACATGACACTAACCAATATATGACACATAACTTTTGACTGTATTGTCATCAGCTTTGAATAGTGACATACTGGGCCTTATTTTAACGATCTAAGAGCACTTAGGTGTGTTCAGGGCGTGTCAAAGCCACTTTTGCTAGTTTGACGGCGGAAAAAGGGTTCGTGCGCCGGGCGCATGGTCCTAAAAGGTTTTACTTGGGGTTTTCTTCATTAATCATAGGTGTGTTCTGGGCGTAACATGCAATCAACCAATCACAGTGTCATCTCCCATTCCCTTTAACAGCCAGGCGCGGTTGTACCTTAGCGCATTGCTATTATGATGGCAGATTTGCACCGTAATATTTTTATTAGTGTGCGCACACTGTGCATAACCCTTGGCCCATTTTACTAATGCGCTGTTAAAATAACAATGAAATGCTGCATTATTGACTTTAGACCAGGTTTTTGTTGGTCAATGGCGCGATCACTTCCCGCTGCCTCAAGATAGCAATACGCCCAGAATGCCCCTGAACACACCTCCCTGTAAGACCAGCACGCCCATGGGCGCACAGATGGGTGCAGGTGCATTTGCTATTTAAATGACGTGGGTGCTGGATGGGACATTAACAACTGCCTTGGTCTTAAAATAGCAAAGAGTCTTTGAGCCGCGCCGGGTGCAAAATAGGGCCCACTGTCTTTCATTGTGTTAATCCTATTCACACCATAATTAGCTTAGTTTGCTCCCAACTCTTTATATACAACAGGAATTGTATTTTTTTGCACATTACAAGTCTTACAAGTCTAGTCTTAACACTTGCATAGACCCAAGTGGTTTGAACTCTAGCCTTTAACTCATATTGAAACTTCCTAGAAGAATTTGATTTTAAGACATGTATATAACATTTTAAACCCTCATAATGTCCTTGGGTCAAGTTTGACCCGTTTTCAGTTTTTTTTTTTTTTTATCACAAAAAATGGGCCTTCAAAATAAGTCCTGAAATATCAACATTAGTAATATCAACTAAAAACATCTAAAAACATCTAAAAAAACACCCACAACATTGAAAAAGTGACAAAATCTCAGAAAAAGTGATGTGTTCAAAAAACTTTTTTTCATGGTTGATGGGAAGACAACAGGGTTGAGTAAAATACATCCTAATGTCATTTACTTAATTAAAATGTTCTTTTTATACAATCCACACAATGTAAAAGCTACAACTTCATTTCAAAACCACAAAATAATAAAATTGAAGAAAAAAAGAACAAAGGCTCTGCTACACGGCTCTGTGGTTTTTCAATTAAAAAAAAAAAGCTGTTCCTATTCAGTCTGAAAGCCGCTTTTCTCATATTAGAAGCTTAAAGTGAAGAGAAAAATGTGTCTGCGTACTTTGCAATTAAGCTCTTTTCTCAAGAATTAATGAGATTAAGTCATAACAAAATTAGATACCACAAATGCTAAGTTCAATATGGAAAACCTTGTCTGAGTAAAACAGCATCCCTATGGATTGGGTGGTTTGATGAATTTGAAAGAACAGGTGTCCAACTCACCAAGAAATGAGGCTCCTCTGTTGGGTTCATGCAGGTGCCAACATGCTGCCCGATGCTGTGGTTTTACCTCGCCGACTCACCACTGAAAAGAATGCCCCCTTTGCCCCCACCTAGAAGATCAAAAGAATTGGTGGGATAAGGCTTCAATCCCAAACAATTGAACAAAAAAATGGCATAAAGCTGAAGAAAAAAGTATGAATGTTTCGAAAACAACAAGGAAGGAAGGACTGTAATATAGCCAAATGAGTTTCTGCTATTCTGTCATTAACAGCATCAGAATCAAGTGTATCAACACACTGCTCGCCTGAGTGGCTTAGTCCATCATTTCAAAGCAGAACAAATCAGTGGAGGGAATGCATTTCTAATATAAGCATGCTTTTTATGGCCTTTTTTCAACAACATCCTTATTTATTTACTGCTGCAAAGAGCAGGAAACATGTAACTCAAGGGAGAAAGCACAAACAAATGTCAGATTATATAAGTTGTTTTTTATGGCGGTGCATTGTGTCTCTGACGAAACCACCTTGCTCGTTTTTCTACCCACTCTTTTGGTACTGCACACGTCAGCCTCACTGTCATTTGGCAAATTTGACTGTAGTATCAAAGATGTGTGAAAAATGAATAAAGTGAACCTACTTTAGCTGTAAGTCTGAACATGCATTTGTGTAGCCTTGTGTTTGCAATAGAAAATGAAAAGAAAATATTGTGGCGCTACCCTGAGGTGATATCCCAGCTCGAAATAATCATCCAAGGTCAATCTAAAAGACTCCACTTTACATCGCAGTGGCATCCCCTTAGTAGTATTAGAAAATATCCTTAGAGTGTTTTTAAACTGGTAAGGCTGTATTTGCATAAAATGAACCTCTCAAAAGACATATTAAAGACCGACATTAAATCTGACGTGCCTGTGGAATAACTTATGAGCATTTGCATAACATTTGCCACCTGCGCAGGTGATAAAGCAGCATTAAGCCTGGATTACAGTATTTGATTTTCTGTGTGTGTGTGCGCGCAGATCTCTGTGTTGGAGTAGGTGTGTGTTTGTACAAATAATATCTATTTTCTACTGTGAACCTGTATGTATGTGCATACTGGAATCTGTTGTAGCTGTTTTGGCATGCCTCCCTATTGCCAGAAGGGCCACAGAGAACAGCGTGCTATGCCTGACTGCCATGTTACTCATGTGACCTCATGAAAGTACAAGTCCCTTCAAGCAATATAATAAATCATCACAGACGGTGCCGGCCCACAACACATGCTTAGATGCACGCACACACTTTTTTTTGCTAGTAGCCAGAACACAATATATCAAATTTAAGAAGTATGGCGACACAATCATATCAGGTACCCTGACCCTTCGAGGTAGTGTGATGGACCAGTGGTCAGCTAGGTCACAGCACAATGGAAAGCTTTTCTTTTAACCCTGTGGATGGCCATATCCATTGAAGTACCCTTGAGCATTAGAATTAACCCCTAACCTACTCCTAGGTGAACTCCTATGGCAACATCCACTGGCCTGAGAAAAGAAGACAGATGAAATGGAAGTGTATCCCTGAGGGTTGATCACAGAGGATGGCCATAATTCAACACAGCAGTAATGCATTGTGGTTGGTGGCACTTCTTTTTCCCATTTATAATTGGCCCTTGCTGTAAAAAAAAGACCACATATTTCACAGTTAACAGGTCGCTTCTTATTCATTGTAAGCAGTTTTCGGAAGTAGACTTTGGAAACTTTTTTGTTTAGATGCTGGACTTATTACTACTATTACTGTTCTAAACGAGGTGACCTGCTACTGCTGTGAATTCTGCTTTATATAACACAGCTCCCTCTGTCAGGTGGTAAAATGCACTAAAACGTCCTTAAACAAGTGTCTTTAAGGCTTTCTCTCCGAGCAGATTCAATTTAAATGTAATGCCTTAATGGTTGTTGAACAGGACATTCAAAGGGCCTCCATCAGACAACACGATGGTGACAATTTAGCCGCTGTCGTTTACAATTCTTCAGGCACAAAGTTAGTCTAACCCACTTGTCTGTACTTAACTGTTTTTGTCCTGACTTTCCACTGAAGCTACAATTGCCACTGTCATCTTTAATTTAAATCACTTTGCTACACCTGAGCCTCCAACACATTTTTGCAAATGTTGACAGTGATTTCCACAAGGGGACAGAGGGTATCATATTTGCCAAAGGCTCTGAGTTAACTTTGTTGCGTTTTTGGGAACATATTTGACACTGCCGCTAAAAAAAAAAAAAAAAAAAAAAAGAGACAAAAAAGTGTGGACCCTGGGTAAGAACTATAACTATATACTATTTGATCTCAAAATAGCACACTGCAAAAAACTTTCCTTGCAGGTGCATTTTATAAGTTCATATGAAATCCTATGGACGTGTGGTAATAAATTATGTTCTGGTGTGTGCTGCCCAGGGAACAGTAACACAACTGCTCCAATTGCAGCTGCACCTGCTAGTCCTTTGGGACAAACTACAGCGATACGTATCGATCTGAGAAATATCAGCAGTGTGATAGAGGGTCACTCCACTCTGGTCCCAACGGACATGCACTGTATGTTTAATGATCCCAACGAGATCATCATTATGATGATTATAAGGAGGAAGATATTTTAATTTGACATGATTTATTGCAGTATAGTTGAACATTTTTTGCTCTATATGTGACGATACAGTAGAAAGCATTTCAGTGATGATATTCTTTCGATACATGATTTTGGAAGATTTAGGTCACCCACTGTAACAATCGTATTGCTGACTTTCCTCAGGAAGCATCCCGTTGTGTGTTTGCATGTGTGCTTAAGCCTCCACAACGTGCTAAAAGGACCTGTCAGCTGTCTAAATGCTGTGAGAAGTGTGAACGGGTGCGTCATTTCACAGTCTTAATGTGGAAACAGATCCCTTGTTAAAAAAAGAAAAAAGTAAGCAGCAGCAGTAGAGAATCCTGTACTCCAGAGGGCACCATTAGCATGCTTTATGTGGATCACTATGCAATACAGAGACATACCCGTGATTTTTCAGTCAAAAACAGTAGCCAAACAAGTCATCTGAAATGTCTATGAGAAATATTCTGGTCACTACAGTCCACTGTGTAATATTGTTAACACAGCTAGAGGAGAAGGAATTTACTTTTCAATTTGTTGAAGGGCAATCCTGGTTCCAAAAAAAGGAAATCAAACTTTGTTTTCCATGTACAGTATGAGTATTATGTCATATCAAATAATAAAAGTCAGGCAGTCAAGAAACCAAGTGACAGAACAATAGATCATGTGTTCTTTCCATACACTCATCTATACTAACAACGTTTAGTTGTTTGACCCTTGATATGATTTCAATGGGTTGACTTTATTATCTTAATTTATTGTGGTGCAGTGGCATTTGAACATTGAAAACATCATTTTGGTCATCAGTGATTGACATAGATGGAGTGCTTTAGTGAAAAATACAATTTCAAGGAAGGTTTTTTTGGATCTTACCCGTTTGGAATAATGCTTTGCGATCGCTGTCTCGGACTAGAGTGATGAAAGAAGAGAACTCCTCAGAATCTCCCTGGAGAGAAAGAAAAAACGGTGTGTCATGCTTTAGTGTATTGCATCATTGTCGATTCATGGCTAAACACTTAGTTCATTGTACTGTTAGTTGCGTACGTAATCACATGTTGAGACCCACAGTATGGGCCGCTGAAATACCCTTCAGCCACTAGCGTTGCTGTGTTATCAGCGTAGTCCTATTAGGGTTTGTCGACATGCGTCATGTACTTTGAGGAGGTGATTTCCCTTTGTGCATAATGAAAGCTGCTAAAAAATAGACTCCTGCATCAGCGCTGACAATGCCTCCACCACGTACTGAAGACAGGGTAGCAGGATATTTGGATATGTCTGCTTGTAAGTAATACTTTCTGACAGTGACTCTCTCTCATGTCCCCTTAGCTGTGTGCAAGAAAGCATGAATATGTGCCTGACATACACGCACACACACACACTGATACACAGTAATAACCATACAGTGCACATATATGGAACCTTAATTGATTTAGTCAACGGCTGGGTTCAGATTGATGACTAGAATATAATAGGGTGGCAATGTCCAAGGAGCATAGAGGTCCTCCATTCTTGAAAACACACAGACACGCTTTGTCAGACACACAAACATCAATAGTAATGGCGTCTCATGTTTACCTTATGAATTTCAAGACCCGAGCTGGGCTCAGTAACGGAAGAGGGACACATGCTTGGACTACCATCAGACGTCACAGCGTCGCCTGTGATTGACAGATCTCTGCCTCAGTTTGTCTTGCATTACAATGACACTGATAATTGGATGTTGGACACCATTGCACACACTTCCTCTCCTATCTGCTGCCTCAATGCAGTGTTTTGCATCTTCCAAGCACCGCAGATGTGAATCTAGCTTGGCTTTTTGCATCTGTAATCCTGCTTCACATTTTCTTTTTTCTACTTTGCCGATGCAGTTGGTATGCAAAAATCATATGTTTACTTTCAAGATCAAAGTTTCTTTCTCCCCTTCTTCATTTTCCCCATCTAAAAATGGACTCCTTTCATTATGCAAGCCAACAAAAAGCAGCGTCTGCTCATGTAGCCCATTTCAAGCATACTGATTAATTAGCTTGTGTAATTAGCTTAATGATTTAGAGAAACATGGCCATGGCCACCAAAGAAGCTAAGCTAATGGACCCTGTCTTTGGCAATTAAAATGCCCATAACTTAACAATAGTGGCTTAAAAGTCCAGCTATCCGCTGCGAAAAAAGTAGGTGGTGCATTAATCAACATGCAATAATATTAGCTGGTGTTGTGTTAACAAACACTGTTGTACTTGTGAGATTGTGTTGAGATGTTATGTCTTTGTCTTGAAAACTACTTTCCAGAAGTGCAGACCCCACTGGAAGACTGAGCTAATGAAGTGTCCTCATTTCTCATGATTAACTTTATCGTTGGCGGCACACTTAGTGCACTTAGACCTCAAATTAGACTTGAAATGTGATGTAAGATGCTGAAAATGTGAAACCTGCTTTTAGTGGCACAAGGAGAAAAGTTAAATTCCATCTTTGTTATTTTGCCATTCTATATATCGTCTGTCTACCAGTTATGTTAAGTCCTCCTCCGTGTGTGCACACACTGTAAAGTGCATGAGTTAGGACATCCAGTTATGGACTTTACAGTTTCCATTAAATATGAGCCAAACCAGACAGTATCTCTGCTCTCTGACTGTAGCATCAGCATTCCTGGCTGCACTTCAGACATAAATCGCCAGTTTATGACCTTCCCTCAACAGTAACCAACAGAGACACCGGCTCGACTCATAAAACCACCAGAATGTTGAGAGTGAGGTTAAGATATTACTTATCCATACACAACTTCTAAAATGCCAGTCAAGTGGGAGCAGTTTGACAAAATGCAATCCTTATTTATTTTCAGTGCTGGGAGATCACACCCAGTCATTAATGACTAGTAATTTACAGCACACTCTGCTGCTGACAAAGAATAGGGATTATGGCGTCGTCGTTCTTGTAAAAACGGGACAGGAAATGGACTGCGGTATGGAGGGTTGATTCACTTGTTCACATTGCAAGAACACTGTAAAATCAGCCTCAGGCCCGGGACTAAAAGTGGCAATAGAAATGTCAACTTAAATACTGTCCAGTTACAAATAGAGGCTGGTATTGAACACTAAATCCTAGTTGCGGAAGCACTTCAGTGGTCCATTGCATACAATACTGTGACAACAAAATAAAGAGTACTTAACTGGAATGTCAATCGCGTATTTTTTGCCCGATTACAACCATCATAAAAGATTCTTTATGACAAAACCATGAAAGTTAATTCAATATTTCATTAAGACAACAGCCAACAGCAGGCAGACGCAAGGGAACATTAGCATTGATTCAGAGTCATGTTTCGGGCCATTAGCCAGGGTGCTAGCCTGGCTTTGCTTTGCTACTTCATTCAACTGTTGTATCTTATCTTTAGTTACAAGTTACTTAACTCATTTGATTTATAAGAATCAAGCAACGCAAAGCAATGATTCCAAAAGCTAATGTCATTTGCTGCAATTGTTTCAGCAGTTCCAACAGATTGCATCCGCCATCTCACTGAAAGCCTCTTTAATGAAATGCAAAGGCAAATTTGTCATTAGGCTTCACAGCACACCCAAACACAGTAATTGCCACGCAGGCTTGATAACCGTCTGTTTGTGTCTGTGTGTGCATGTTTCCAGCAGGTGCGCGGCTCTATGCTTGTGTGAGCTGAACATCACAGTCCCGAGTTTGACACCATTGTGTCAAAAACTCTGTGCTCAGCTCGTCAGCTCTGGTGCGCTGTGCCCAAAACAAGCCTGCTAAAAATGAGCACTTGGGAAGTGATCTGCATTTCGTTTCCATCTCTCTATCTCTCTCTGTACCAACAGCTGCCTCAGTGGCACAGGATAGCGTCACTGTCAGACGTAGATGGAATTAGTTAAATAGTACATCATATGTCTATTCAGAATTGGCGTCATGTATCCCAAAAAAGATATGCTTTGACTGGGAGGTGGTTTGATTTCTGAGACACATTTGCATAGGTTTGCAGTTGTCAAGTCTGTGTTGACGGGATATCACATTTGCTATGTGAGCTGTCTCAGTGAGAAATGTTTACATCCAAACACTCAACGATGCATCTTTTACTTATGAGTTATGTGCATATTTGGCATGATAAATACACGTGTTAATGTTTTATTACTATAACTGGCCATTGGTGTCCCTCCTGTCCTTAATGTAATTGCTTATTCTTTTAGAAAATAGCCACACCTTTGTCTTAGTCTAAGTAAACTGAATTTTCTTGCATCTTTCTCTCAGAATGAAGACTGGATGGCTGCTGCTGCTGCTGTGGTGAAGAATGTGAGTAGAGACATCTGTGTATGGTTTTCTATCATGCTGGAAACTTCCCATCATGCTGAAACAGCTCCTTGCCAACGGCTATCATAATCGGCTCAGCGTGCATAATGTTAATCGTTCAAATATCTCATCAACACAACAGGATGAGCATGCCGTCAGTGCAAAGCGGGGAGTGAGTGACATAATGTGTGGTAGACAGAAAGCGAGAGGTTTGGGTGTGTGGAGGGGAGGGATTTGGTGGTGAAGGATGAAAAGACAAAGAGGGTGAAAGATCAGATGAGATAATGAAACTGAGAATGAAACAGGAAGGTGCACACGAAAGAACGGAAAGAGGGAAAACACATTAAGGCAAAGTGGGAGAATTGCACAAAGAGAAGGAGAGAGCAAGGAAAGGAGGGCAGCTCCTCTTAGGAAACTCTACGCCACTGTATTCTGTCCCTTTTTCCAGTCAGCTTTGGAGGAAGATGATAGCATTGATCATCTTCTTAAAAGACCGCTTTTCCTGTCACCGTATCACCTCACGGCATTAAGATGACTGGTTGAGTTGCCTTAAAAGGTTTCTCTCATGCCCGGCAAAGACAAGCTGTTGGATCGCCTTCCACATTCTTGCCTCCCTTTATTTTGGCGAGACTGCTGACAAACCTAAGAATGCCTAAGTGTCCGTCATATTGATTTCCAGCCATCTGCTGTTATTAGATCAAATTTAATGAAAGAGGGGCAAAGTCAGGGAAGAAATCGACTCAAAATTGTGTTGAAATGTGACCCATCCAAACACAGAGGGCATATTCACACGAACTGAGATTGTATTGTAAAATGTCATTGTCAACACATGTTCATCAGTCCAAACCAGGTAATTAAATCACATTCATCGCCTGCAGTACAGATTGTCAATTGTCCTGATACATTACTTCTTCTTGTTGAGGTTCCCTAAGGAGTTCCCGTCTCAAATCTCATGCAATCACTGAAATAAATAAAGTTTGTTCTCCGTATCGCTCACATTTCCTCCCCTATCAATCCACTTGTCGCCACGTAAATCTTTGGGAAGTTAGGCCGCCTTGTGCCTCTGTTTATTAGCTAGCCAAGGATCAATTTATCACCTTTGAGGACAAAGAATGGAGGCACTTGGGGATTCTCTCTATCCCTTTGATTTATAGAGTCGGAGGAGAGGCAGGGCATTTTTGGGTCATGCAAATTCTTCTCGGCACAAGTGCCTGCCCTTCCCACCTGCCCCTCCCGTCTCTTCTTTGTGCTGAATTCATTTCTTTGGCAGCGAGAGGAAGAGCGGAAGTTGTAAGTAAATCAGGTGGTAGGAGTATGCGTGAGAAGGTTAAGAATGTTCAAGTAAGTGTTAATGATGGTGCTGCGTGAATACAAGGACCATGTATCAAAGGGAATGATCCACTTTCAGTGATGGCCGAAAGAAGGCTGGTTTGGATTGTTGGACTCGAATCCACAGCACAGGCCTTTCACGCAATTCTAAGCCTCCGCCACTAGTCTGTGCTATTGGTCTAGCACATTGTCCCTCTGCTCTTGTGACCCATTTTCTCCCTGTAAAAGGCTGCAGGAGCTGTGGCTGCGCCACCTTACCTGCACTAAGTGGCTACCTCGTCTTGGCAGATGAACTACAGTGCCAGGCTGCTGCTCTACAACTCCCTCATTTGTAATTGTCCTCATGTAAATGATGGGCTGGGGATTGGGGGGAGGCGTCTTGTGGGAAATGTATTTCTTGTGATGTATAAGTGGCTCCAGTGAGGTTGACGGAGTGTTGCTAGCTTTGCATGGCGGTTACAAGGCAGGTTTGAAACATTGCATCACATATTGGTTTGGTATACAAGTGTGAATCCAGTATGAGTCAATCTTTTATCATCATATACTTAAAACACATTATATGGGAAGAGGAGGCTCTGTTTTGAAGTTACAAAATGCACTTTTTTTGTCAGAACACTGACTTGGCTGTGTGTGTGTATACATGAGCTATGAGTGTGTTTTTAGACAACGGACAGAAATACACGTATACACACTTAGAAGTCGCTCTGTCTGGCAGCTTTTCCAGATATTAAACATTTGAATCCGACAAGAACCTTCTGCATCACATGGATTTTTTAAATCCGGTTTCCGGCTCTGTGTGCGTCTTAACTACAAAGTAGTGTGCAGGAACCAGTTCACAACTCACTCGCCACTGTCTTGGCTCTCGTCCACACTCATCCCTCCTCATAACAAATGAGCCACTACCGGCCAGCAGATTTCTCCAACGCCTACCAGTACCACCACATCTTTGTCATCGTCCCTCTCCATTGCTCTCCCTCTCACGTTCTCTCCCTTCATCTACCTTTTTTAGGCACACTATAGCTTTTTTTGCGGCACAGAGCATAAGACACTCGGTTTGCTGAGTGGGCAACGGGGAGCGGAGGAGGAAAGAAGAGAAATAGAAACAAAAGACGCAGAAGGAGGAGGGAGGAAGAGAGTTATCTAACAGGATTAAAGGAGAACAACGGAATGGAAAGCACTTAAAATACTTGACATGAGCCCTTTTGCAAAACGGAGGGGATGAGTAACAATGGCTGAATCACTCTTGAGACTCCCTGTCTCAATACACTATGCTCTCTCCTTCTTCCTCTCTCTCTATTACCACTTACTGTACGTTTCTCCTTCACTCTGCTTCTATAGTCCCCCTTTCTGCCTCATTTTGACTTGCCATCCAGGGGATTTGATGCATCTCTGAGGAGTCATGATAATAACATGAGAGACTGGATTTAATTAACCAATGGAAGAAAAGGTATTTAATTCAGATAAAATGACCGGCATATACTGTATGCCTTGGGTAGATTTTGTCAGATTGAGGGCGAGGGAAATCAGGAGGGAGGTTGGTTGGAGATGAATAGATGAGGAGGTGCAAAGGTTTCAGAATGGGATCTGGTGAGACAGTTTGGAACAAAGCAAGAATGGATAATAGGCAGATGTAGAGGACAACTGAAAGAAAAACAGAGGTTTGGCAAAAGGCAGAATAATCCAGGGTGCATGGCTGGGTGACTAGATGATGAAGTATGTCCTGTCAAGAACAGGGCACAATAGAACAACTGCTTGGCCCACTTCTGTCCCAAACCAGGGGGAGAAAGAGCACATACACCGATTTTACAGCAAGGCCAAACAAATTTCTTAGTTACTTCTACCGGTCTGTTACACACAAGTGTGTGTTTATTGAGATGTCGACAGCAAATAGGAACAAATAGCCTCCCCCCCAAACTCCCACCATACGAGAATCAGAAAGGTGGAACAACATGACAAATTTCCTCTGGGCGGATCGAACTTCCGGGAGAGAATAGCACTTCAAACGATCGGCGTGCCTTGCCAGCTTCCCTGCTCGTCTGACTCACGAAGATAGCCGCCGTCTGGCAGCTTGGCCCAAAACACACACACAGATGCACTCCTTTGCACACAGGTGTGGGAGCACACATGATTTTGCATAAGTACACACAAGCCCACTTCTACTGTACTCCTCTAACAATCTATCTAACACTGAATAATCCTCCAACAGAAGATGCGGATGCAGAAGATCTCTTTGTCCAAAACGACCTAACAAACCGCCTACATTTTGAGCAGATTTTAATGCAGTAAACTAATGTGTTTACACTTGCTATAAAAAGACTCCACTTGGCGCATAATATCTGGGGATGAGGTCTCTGGAGTTGCTGCTGCCTCTCTTTTTATATCACATAACAAACATGTGACGGTAGTGGGAGAGAAAGTCTTCACCCTTTGTAAATAGGGCACCATTTGAATATTTTACTCATGGCTTGTGCTTATTGAGCATTCATTCCTTTTTGAGTTATTGCTGCTTTCGAAAATGAAAACATACATATGAAAACATACAAATAAATAGGATTGCGAGTGTATGCATACACAGCCAATGGAGGACAGAATAGTCCTCCTTATCAGCAGGAGATATTGCATCCTTGATGGTTATGTAAGGGAAATTGTAATTATAGTAAGATCCTGGCAGTATGCACTAAATTATTGTGATTCACCATCTGGTAGACTTGCACGATTAAGCGTTGTATAATCGCAATCTCAGGTGACAATTTAATTTTTAACTTAGATTTTTTTTTTTTTTAAATGACTTTGATTCTCATTTCATTTCACAAGCCAACTGCATCACAAACGCTACTACTTCCTTCTGTGAGTTTTAAACATAGACTGTAATAAAATGGCGATAAAATAGGTGTTAAGCGCTCCCCAGTGCTGCGATGCTCTCCCTTCTCTTCATTGAAGCCTCTATGTTTACAGGCTTGTGGTGATGCACAATGTGCTATAGGTGGCAAAAGAAATGGGCAGACCTACCGCCTGAGACAGGCCTAAGAGAGATTTCACTTTTGGTGCTAACTCTCCAAAGAGAAGACTTTGGAGGAGGAGCTTCTGGGATATGAAAGTTAAAAGATAAAGGCTTGGTTACACTGGGGGTCTGCGAGTGCCTCAATGTTCAGCTCTATTCCATGACAAGAATCATTAGGCTAGGAAAAAAACCTGATGGGATAACTCCAAGGCATAATCAGTTGTTTTCAATGTCAGGGGAGGGTGAGAGAGGATGGAAGCAGACGGAACGAACGCTTCACAGACAGAGGGTTTAAAGAATAAAACCTCAGGGTGACCAGACGGTGCTCTGACATACTCTGACGCTTTGCTGACACACTCCTGATGTGTGGCAGCGAGGGGCAGGTGGGAAAAGCAGGGAGAGAAGGAAAGGATGGAGGGCAGAGAGGATGGATCGAGGAATGAAATAAGTGGTTGATGGGAGGATTAAAGAAAAGGCGAGAGACTAAAGTAGAACAAGAAACAGAAAATGCACAGATATCCTGAGAGCTCCTTTAAGTTAACTCAAGTGCCCTTCAGCAAGGCACTCCGACTGCTCCAATGAAACTGCTCGGTGGCAAACAAAACTGTGGCAGGCAGCTCCCAGGTGCAAAGCTGTGAATGAGTATGACCTTTTCTCACTCTGCAACTACTCCCCAAGGCTGTTCCTGTAAATAAGAATGTGTTCTTAGTCAATATGCCTCGTTTAATAAAGGATTACACTTTAAAGAGAGCAACGCAGAGAGAAAGAAAGAGGGAAGGAGAGCAATGGAGTGCAGCAAAATCCACTTAAAGCAGGGGTCTTCAATGTTTTCCAGGCCAAGGACCCCCAAACTGATGGCGAGATGGAGCGGGACCCCCTAATTATATATATTGTATAAAATTGTGTTATATCAAACTGGTCCTATAGTGCCATGTGTAGATGTACCTTGTTATTGTGCATTCAATACTAAGATACTCAAATAATACACAGGTTCATATATTCATGTTTTTATTTTAAACATGTGCGAGGCACAGTGAGTAGGTTTGCCATTTGAAAATTGCAGGGGGGGAGGGAAATATAAAAAAAAGTCTAATCAACCAAAACTTTCGCGACCCCCATGCAGGACCCCCTGTTGAAGACCCCTGACTTAAAGGATAAAGGAATAGAGAAATTGACAAATTCCATGAAGTTGTTTTAGCTTGAGAGACAGTAGGCGACGTTTCCATTCAGGAAGGTCAAAGACATCGTGCCTTCCGTGATTGCAGCTGAGCTGAGAATGTGACGGAGTGAGGCACATCACCCTACACCTCGCAATGGCTGTCAGAATACTAAAGAGAAAGTCACGTCACTGTAGGAAAAGAGAAAGTGAAAGGGCGAAAGGGCGGGGATGAGAGACAAAGCGTTGCAAGGCAGCGTGGGTACGGAGGACAGAATATTAAATAGTGGCGTGTAAACTGAAATGTGTACAGCAAGACAGCAACACAGCCGGAGAAATGGAGGCAGTCGGGAAGAAGAAGGGGAACGGTGAATGAATATTAGGAAGAGGGCTTATTAACCTGGTGTTGATATGGATGAGGGAGGAAAGAGGGAAGGGGGGGGAGGGGGGGGAGGGGGAGACAGTCTTAAAGTGGAGGAGAGTGTGCAAAAGACAGATAGGGGTTCTAACTCTCCTCTGGGAAGGTCTGGGGAAAAAAAACGCTAGACAGGTGAGATAGAGAACGAGTGAATGGGAGAGAATGTAAGGAGACGTGTGGGATAAAAGAAAAGGAGAGAGCAGAAGAACATTTTTGGAAGGAGAGCAGAGATAAAAATAGAGGAGGAGACAGAAGAAGAGACATTTCGAACAAGTCCAAACTATCATGCCAGAACTCACTTATCTCCCAAAGTACAGACAGTACATTATCACCACTTGCACTAAAAACAGCCTGAATCATCAATAAATGAGATCCGGCGCGGGTAAACCCAACGCAGTGTCTCAAGCACAGAGGTATCAGTGCTGACGAAGGTAGTGCGATGGCGAGAGGATACGGCTGTGCAGACAATTTCTCATTATCTGCCGCGTGTCAGTTTTAACGCAGTATCCATTCGAACATCTAATTAATGCAGATAGCCAAATGCCAAACCTGATGAAATACCGTGATGAGGGATTAGCTGGAATAACAAACGCTCTGACCGGCATAACTTTGTCTCCCTGATTAGGTGGCAGAGAGAGGAGGGGAGAAGCATTTCTGGATCACTTAAGTCTTTCTTTTTTTCTCCCTCTCTTCCTCCTCCTACCTCCACTTCACTGTCCTTAATGAAGACTTTTTCCTTCTGCCATGTGCCCCCATTCTCCGAGCTTCCCTCCCCTAAGTCGCTGAGTGCTGTCCTAATTCCATTCTGATAGATGGAGAGGGGAAGAGGCTCATTAAAAATGGCTTTGCTGATTGTGCTTCTCCTGTTTTTTTAAGTTGTGTGTGTGTGTTGTGCCTGGTCAAGTTTTTTCCAGCTCTGTTTTTTAGCATTTGGTATATGGGTAATTATTATTTTGAACATTCTGTTGCAATGTTTTGCTCCAGAGATTTGCCCGGAAAAAATAGGACATTATATTAAACGAAAAGGACTCAGGCCTTAGAAAAAAAGAATATGGCTACTTAGAAATAGAAAAGCAGAGGCCAGATTGGCCAAGATAGAAATATCAAGTCTCGAGCAGAGTGCAGATACACGTGGAATTCACCTTAGGTCCAAATAATAATAGGTGAAGAAGAACAGACAGTTCTATAATACATAGCTTTTTTTTTTTTTACTACTGGCAAGTGTCCCAAACCAAACAAAGTGCCCTTTTCATATCGGAAAACATGCTATTCCCACATTGCAAGAGAAAGAAACGTTTGCGTCATATCTGCATGCTTTCGAACAAAGAGCAGCATGTGGTAAGATAGCTGGAGTGTGAACATGAGTCATCAGGGACTATAAGCCAAGTCTGTAGATAAATCAGGAATAGATTAACATTTTAAGAAATACGCTTTGGCACTCTCTTTCCAAGAGTTACATGTTACGATCTATACCTCTCTCTTTGCAGTAGAAATTAAGCTAGTGTTACGAGGAGATTAGCCAAGTTCAGCATAAAAACTCTTAAACTCACTAAAGCCAGATATGTATAGGGACTAGTATTAAAACGGGACCTAATGTGATTTAGAAATGACCCCCCATGTCTGTGTTTTGTGCATTGCATTTCCACGGGATAAGCAAAGTCTGTATTTTACTCACATTTACTGACATTATCCCCTGCATATGATCTCAAGGCTTTCCTTTACAATGGCAGCCAGTACAACCCTGAATCCCAGAGATGGCGGTTCACACGGGACCACAGTAATATATCACACAACCCCTGTGTTTGGTAAAATATAGTGGGTAATTTGTGTTGGAATTTTTACTTGACAAATTACAAACATGGCAGATTAGAACTGGATTATGATCACAGAAGACCGCCGTAATTATTACAAATTACTGGAGGTCCCCAGTTAATATTAATCCAGTACAAATAGGGCTTAATTCACATGTTGTATCTTTTATATTTGTTTGTTTGAACCCGTACACAAACCCAGTTATTAAATTTAAAGTTGTGGTTTTATAGATTGATAGAATGATACAGACTTCCTGGAATTAGGTTGCTAACCAGCGTAGACTAAAAATCAGGTAGACCATGAAACTCCCTCCGAAGCCACAGGTTTGTATTTGTACATTTTGATTTGTGCATGGATTGAACCTAATTAAAAGCACTACTTCATGAGCTTTTGAGGTGCCGGTAGGTGCATTTTTGAACTTCAGAGAGAGCAAGGCTAGGTTCACCCCGCTTCCAGTCTGCATGCTAAGCTAAGCTAAATGACACAAGGCCCCTGTTTAATTGTTATTGCACAGGCATGAGATCTCTCTGACATCGAGTAATGCTGCTCATTAACTATTCGCTTGTAGCCGAGCTGCACCAATTACATCGGTGTTACTGATGTAGGCAGGCCAGAGGCGAGCTGCACCAATTACATTGGTGTATCTGATATAGGCGGGCCAGAGGCGAGCGGCACTAATAACATTGGTGTATCTGATATAGGCGGGGCCAGAGGAGAGCTGCACCAATCACATCAGTGTATCTGATATAGGCGGGCCAGAAGCGAGCTGCACCAATCACATCGGTGTATCTGATATAGACAGCGGGGTCAGAGGCGAGCTGCACCAATCGCATCGGTGTATCTGATATAGGCCAGAGGCAAGCTAAACAGATGATCACAGTCTAATCTACCAGTTAGCTCCGCTGGTAGCTAAGGGTATGGGGCTCTGGATACGTCACCCCGTGTGTTGTTGTGATTGGTCGTAGTGTTATCCAATGTGTTATGGAGTGAGATTTTCAAATGCTCGCTTGGTGCCGTCCCTCGAGATGGGAGACTTTCATTACTTGATGCCACATCCTTAATCTTTCTGATTTGGAGGCAGATCTTGATTTCCAGGCTACAAAGCACAGCTTGTGAATCCATTTTTTTGTAATCTGAGATAGATTTAACCGATGCATAAATCACTGATTAGGTCCTACTTCCTCAAGTAGACATTTCTGCAAAGTATTGTAGTACTGATAGAGAACGGCTACAGAGAAGGTGACAGGATATGGAAATGAATGTATGGAAATTATTCAAACTGGAAAATAGTGATGTTCCATTACATGTAATGTGAGCTGTTTATCCAATGGAAGACCTATGTTTATGCTATGTATCTAAAAAAAATCTGTATTTTGCATGCCTGCTCTTTTAACTGACATTTTGCAATTGCCAATTTACAGTGCCACTGTCTATGAGCGAAATGACAGGCATGGTTATAACCAATACTGACACAGTGACCGCTTTTGAGAAAATAGGAAAAAGAAAGACCTAATTCTTTCTACCTAGCACTAAATGCTGCTGCATATTAGAAACATCCTTCTTTGGTCATCAGAATCACTGATACGTCATACAAACTAGTTTACAGAAAATAATAGCTCATTTACTTTCATTACATTCTCAAATTGTTGGTCGTCATGTAGTCGAGTATAATAAATGAAACTAAAATAAAAGCTCAGCTGAGATATGGAAACACAAAAAAGTGTACTACTTAATAGTTCAATATATTCTGTTTCAATTGCATCCACCTTAAATATATATATATATATATATATACTACATATATGCAGTATATATTATTTTTTTTGCAAATTGTAAAAGGCATTGAGTCTTAGTGGCAATGTACTGAACCTATTAGGAGAGGCAAACAATGAGCAAGAGAAGGATACACTGTCTGGATTAAGAATGCTACTGTAATACACAAGGGGGATCCAAACATATCAGCTACTTATGCAAAAGTTACGTCAAATTACATCCCCATTAACAGCGTGTTGACATGAATAGAGTTCAAATAAAAAAACGCATTCCTTTTACATACAAAGTGTTTTCTCCTCTTGCACATGACAGAAGGTCTGTGATGCTATTGGCAGCCTTCTAGTGGCTGATATTAAACCCAGCAATTCCTCTCCTCTGCACAGTCGTAGAGTGACATGTTAATATGTCATTCTACAGCACCACATTTCCTACTGAGGTGCAGAGACTTAATTTCTATTAAGTTCCAATGTTGAAAGATAATAAAGTCCCTTACCACACTATGTACAACATAAAAATAAGTAATAAATAAAGTTGAAGGATTGGCTGCACAATTACATATATTCATATGCCTTTGGGAGACTTTGTCATGACGGAAAGTCCCACGAAAAGGTGATGAAAATGTTCCTTTTTTAAAAACCTTTTTCTTGTTATATTTGCTACAACCTGGTGCAATGCATCTCTCCTTGTTCTATTACAAGGTTAATGTTTAAATAAAATCCCATTACATTACAATAGGGCACCTATTTGTCTCTGAAAATAATGAAAAATAACTATTACAAATTCTCAAAGTCCAACTTTGCCTTTTGAAATTCCTTGTTTTTTTTAGTCCAAAACCCAAAGACATTTCATTATTGTTGAACACTTAGAAAAACCAGCAAAATTCACATTTTACTCAAAGTTCACATACTGTATATGAACCCTGGATTTGTTCAGATGAGCTTACATACTGTATTACCCCCTCTACACCTTATTCACTGTATAAATAGCTTTCAGCTGCGTTGTCCTCCCACATGAGATCTAACACGTATAATAGTTTTACACTTAAAGGCTCTGCAGCACAGACACAATCTCACACATATCACTTCTGGGGACATGCAACCCTTTTGCAATCAACGGACCATAAGCTGCGTGCATCCGTTTAAATATGTAAGGGTTTGCCATCTACATGGATGCCTGCAGTCGTGATGCATGAATGCACCGACGCACATGTTTAACAGCTATCATTTTTGCATGACACACTTCAGCATGTTACCACGGTAAACTGTTAGACCACACACACAAACACACACATGATTAATTGCAAGGACTATTTCAAATATTCATATGCCACTTTCAAATGTCTCTGTCATTCTTTTTGCTAAAATTACCTTCCTTTTGTTCATAAAACTGATTCCGTCCACCATTCAAAGCTTTGCATCAACAAATTAAAGCAGAAATGTGAGAGGGGACACATGGGAATTGTCTCTTAATTGTCATCATGTCTTGCTCAGTTTGAGTCACGCTCTAAAGATGACTGTTTCCTTTTCTTTTTTTCTGGTCCTCGCTGTGCGCACAATGCTGCCAATTAGTTAATGGCGGACAGTGAGACGAGAGTCCAACCTCTTTACTTCAAACTTAATTCCTCACATTTGCAACTCGAGACTGTAAAGAAAGCGGGAAAGTACTTAACAAGCCCACTGATTACATGATTACGGCCCGTGATGTGACAGTGAGGGAAAACTGCTTGTACTTACCATAACACACACACACACACACACATACGTGCAAAGACTTTAAAGAAAATATTGAGTTCACCTGACAGCCACAGCAATACAGTGTGCATGTGAATATGAACAGTGACAGGCAGCCTATTCCTTTAAAGTGATGCCTGTTTTTGAAGCTTTTGTGGCGTTCACATGACCAAAACCATTCAGAAGCAAAACATGTCTCCTTCTCTACATCGTTGTTAACACACACCCACACATGTATTTATGTGCTCGCATCACACAAACACATAAAACACCAAACACACGCAAATCAAATCTGTATTTTTCCAACACAATGCAGTTTGCAGCACTGTAACATCTACATGTTTGTGAACAGCTGGAATATGAATTGAAGGCTTCATGACAATTGTGTGTTTGTGGCTTGCCTCGGAGCTTGGTATGGCTCATATGGGTTACAGCTGTGCGGGGATGAAGAGCTCAGAATCCGGCGAGCATTAACCACATCAAACCTTCCCCAGCAGATTCTTTTCTACATAGCTCCTGCCATGCGCTGTCCACAGATTTATGGACACGTAATAAAACATTTGATATATTTGCTAAGTGGGAATGATCAGGGTGAAAAATAAAGCTGCTAGTAGACTAGCTGTGGTGTCCACTGTAATGGTGCAAGTCTGTGTGGGGATGGGGGTAAAAGGAGCCTGCAGAGTGAGCTGCATGCTTATTGCCTGGACGGGAGCCCTAGTTAACGGCGGTAATGTATTCTCGGGCATCAAAGGCTCAAAGTTGAGAGTTTTAAAGGAGCTCGTCATTATTGATTTTGCACGAAGAGTAGCTTCACAGGTTCATTATATGGAAGCTCTCAGCCCTTACTTTAGGCAGCAGGGGCTATTGCACAAACAACAGGGTGCTCTGGGTGAGCATTCCTTTGTTGTTTAGAACAAAAATGTGTTTCAATCATTTGCTGTTTTGCATTCACTAGCTATAAAATATAAGCCATGGCTAATGAATACCATCCGAATGACTCGGGTCCCTGGGGCGTTTTCACAATTAATACACATTTTAATTGAGCACAGAAAAATGGGATAATTTGCTGCTAAGCAGAAAGAATAAAAGAAGGGAGGATGGAGGCTAAGATGTAATTGCTGAGGTTTCCTCAGCCTTGTCTCTCAAGGAGAAACTGTTTTTTCTGTTTGTAGCCTTTGAGTCTTCAAAATTGTCAAAACAGCTAAAAAATAATGCATTTTCATGGGTTTTGTTTGGGTAAAGTTTGTGCTGTGTATGTGAACTGTCAATTTTAGTTATGTGAGAATGCAATGTTGGAGTCATTCAATACGAAAATATGCATATTCATTTAGTTATTTTTGGTTGTTTTGGTCCACTTTGTGCAATGGGAGTTCATAAAATTATGAAAAGTATGTCGAAATGTATTATTTATGTCTGATACTTATACCGGCTGTCCTATGTATCAAAAGACTTAATTCATTCAAACATCAGACCCATCTAAATTGCACAGCAGAGCTCCGAATGTGCTTGAACAGATGGCTGATTGTTTATGGTGGACTTGGAGAGTGTTAGACAGGCAAAAGTGTAAACATCAGTGTGGGCAATCAATATCTCATTAGGGTGTCTGCTTTAGTCCATGGTTTGTCGCTTTGCATTCTCCACACACACTTTGTTGGAATCGGTAACTCAAGCCATTTGGTGGGAAGGGCAATGTAGTACACGGCACGAGATATAGGAAAATGGACCTGCACTGGTCTCCACTGGGCCCGCCACACACCTGCTCTGAGTCTATCATCTAATGATAGAATCAGTGGTTTGAAAAAACATCTGAGCAGCACAACTGGTTCACACTCCTGAATTTCTAGCAATGCAAACATCCTTTAAGTATATTTTTAGACAGAGGGAATAGGGGACACAAGATGGCTGGTGGTGCTGGTACACTGGGAGATAATGCAGGATGAGCCTCAGGCATAAGGCTGGAAAACTCCTCTTGTCACTTTAGATAAGATGAGGGGAATGGGACTGGTTGCTGAGGGACCAGCTGAGTGCTTGTCACTGTCCCTTTAGCTTTCCAACAACAGGCCGCTATAGTGCACCTGGACAGGCAGAAGCTCATCTCGCCACAATCAGTTGTGCATGGGGTTCAATCCCACATGGGTAGATGGAGAGCAAGGTTGATGAAAGTAGGGGTAAAGTTTGAAACTAGATTGTGCTTCAGCTGCCACAGTTTAGAAATGTTAATCTCTTGAATAGTGGTTAGGGAGACCAACCAGAATAGAGAGATTCAAGTGTCCAAAATCAATGCAGTAAGTGTGTTTGGGATGACATTCTGTCAAAGACAGACCCATAAAGCATGATCTTATTATTTTAACCCTCATGTTGTCCTCGGGGTCAAATTGACCCGTTTTCCTATATCAATGTTCTTTTAACTACCCAAAGTAACAGGATTGATTCCACACAACCCTCTTTGACAAGTACAAATCTCTACTTTTATCAATTTTGGGGTGTCTTATTCAATTTTATAGCATTTGGAGAAAAAATTGAAGTGGTTTTGAAATAGTATTGAGTAAAAGTTGACCTATTCCAGTCTGTGATTATCCATCAACATCCATTCCTGTAATTTTAGTGTAAATAATTCCTAATTTCTGCTTTTCTAACTCAAACATTAGGTATAATTTCCTAAAAATGTGGTTTATTGACCATAAATTCCAAAAATAACTGTAAAACTAAAATGAATAAGTTAGTGTTACGTAGTGTTAAAAGTGTTAAAAATGTGACAAACATTGAAAAAAGGGACAAAAACATCAGAAAAGTTTAAAACATTGATTAAAAAGCGTCAACAAAAGTGTTAACTTTAAATTTTGACAGGAAGACTACACAAGGGTACAATGCAGTGGATATGACACACGTCTTTGGTGTAGGAGACCTGGGTTCGATTTCCACCGTGATACATCAACCAATGTGTCCCTGAACAAGACACTTAATCCCTAGTTCTCCAGGGAATTACTAGAATTGTTGGGTCCTTGTTAATTATAGAGTGGTCTAGACCTACTCTATCTGTAAAGTGTCTCAAGATAACTTTTGTTATGAATTGGTGCTAAAAATAAAATTGAATTGAAATTGAATTGATTACAGTATGTGACTAAAAGTCAATATTTAATTGTCAGATTATTTCATTTTGAGTCCAGTACTAAATTGTTGGGCTCCTAAAAATGCATTTCTATTTCCTTTATTGTTGAGTATTGATTTTGCTTGCTGGTGTTTTCTGTGCTGCTGTTTTGGGGATGTGTATATGGAAGCAGTTGAGAGGGCTGTCTTTGGAAGAAATCTGTTGAATACTTAAAAAGGAAACGATGCTCGTGTCTGGCCACATTCGATTGCTTCTGTCTTTAGAGACATAGTATTACAGGCTAATCTTCTTTGCCCCGTGGCAAAGACGAGGCCCACGTCCGACAGAGCTGCTCTCACTGTTAGTATGTAGGTGAAGAATCTATCTGCTTTAATTACAGTACTGCTGCTTGAATCCAGTCATTACAGCACATTTCATTACTCAATTTAGTACGTGTGATCTCATCACATCCCTTTATTTTTAACCGGCGTAATAAACTTCCCAGAAGGGGATTTTTGTTTGATGAGGTAAATGCTTAATGTCATAAAATAGACTGAAGGGGTCTTACCTCAAGTCAGGAATAAAATTAATTAGGAAATAGGTAGTGAAACGACGACAGGTGAAATTGCGTGTGAGTAAGTGAAATTGAGTGTGTTTAACATTGCGGGACGTTAAAGGCTTTAGAGGTAGAGGATCTCCATGGCTTAGAGACATGACCCCGTCTTCTTTTTTCTTTCTTTGTTTGTGTTTATCATGCAGCTTGATTGATAGATAACCACAGTCACGTTTACGAGCACACACACATCCCGCCCACCAGCCTTCTTTCATTGGAAGGTCAGCTGCTACTAAAAATGTTTTTTTAAGGTAATTACATCTGTCGGTCCCTTGGAAGATTAGCACCAAGGCCAAAAGCGGGATTGATCAATGTGCAGGCCACTGCCTGCTTGAGGGATGGGAAGGTCAATGGGTGTGGCATTACTCAAGTTGGGAGATCTGGTGTCAGGGGCTTTAATTTGGAAGAGGCTGGATAACGATAAGGTAGATCGACATCAGCGATAAAACGACACAAGCAAAAGATTAAGAGCTGGGAGAGTGACTGCCATCCTAGGAAACAATTTGAACTCTGAAAGTCAATAACTCAATTCTCTAGGTCATCCTACACGGGTATTACCATTAACGTGTACATGCATTATGCATTGATATTTTCATAAGCAGACGGACATGATCCTAAGCTACCAGCTCACACGGAACAAGCCTTCCCTCCTGTCCTTTTCACACATTTTAGTTTACTTCTATGCCATTTTTTTTTTTTTTTTTTAAATCCCCTGGCGGACTCAGATCATCAGAGAGAAGGAGCTGACTAATCTCAATCCGTGTTCAATAAAAGCTATTCATCAGCCTAAATCCGCCTGTAAATTCAAACTAAATTTGAACCACCTGGGAGAGATCCAAATGACTCTCAGGCAGTGTGGTTAGGCAGCCGAGGTGGAGGGAGTGTGAAAGGGAACAGCGGGAAAGAGGAAAGTGTCCCCCGAGTGTGAGGCTGTACAAAGCCAGCAGGCGCTCGTGTGCGTTGATCAAGGCTTGGCTATTGTCCAGTCACTGTAAACAGTATTACAGGTGAGTTGTCTTTGGCAGGCAATGCACATTGATTATTGATTTGATAGAGCAATGTGAGGGGAGGTGTGGCAGGGATGAGAAACGAGAGGAAGGGGAAAAGCATGAAAGCGTAGAGTGAAATGATGCATTCAAATACATGGATAGCTTGGTAGAGAGCTGGGGTACAACAACTTGAAAGAGTGGAATTTTTTAAATGTCAGATCATCAATTTAAATTTGAACTTACATTATTAGCCAAGTGAACGTTTAATTGTTGATTTTATCAGGGATGACAACCTTGCCTTGCAGACGTATAGGTAAGTAACATCTCATACCAACATAAAGTGTCATTGAGGTCTAACAAGCTCGCTCAATGTATCCCTTCCTCATAAAGTATTTGCAAGGCCAATTATTACGATTGGTTTAATCATTCAATGTTTACATCCATCCATAGCTTGCATTCTTTTTCACTGACTTCGCAGACACATCACTTGTCCAGTACCTAGCTCGTAGCTTTGCAGGTGTAAATTCAAGCCAGTGTCTGTACAGTTTTAGGAATCTCGCTACTTTTAAGCAAATCATATCTTTTTTTTTCGTATTACTGCTGATATGAGACACAATAATTACAATCACAGTATTGGTCAAAAATAATCATGGTTAGATATTTTTCACAAATCCTTCAGCGCTGTGGGGAACAAAATCAAGAATGAAAGACCCTGGACACTGTACTACGTAGACATGGTCCATTTTTTGCTTCCCGATACCGTTCTGATACCTGAACTTACGTATTACTACATATTATTATTACTATTATTAAGTATTGTAATTACGAGTACTGATCCAATACCAGTGTGTCACATATTTTATGTTTTAACAGTTGTATACTCCTATCCCTGTATGGATGTGATATGATCTTTGTTGTCTGTCCGGCTCAGGTTAAACTCTCTGTGAAACATGAAGAAACACAAACAATAAACGCCACAGAACTTTATTTTATTATCCAGTTTGACAGTCATTTCTAACAGAAAAACAACATAAATAAACTATTTTAACTTAGATTCTTTAGGGCTGTATTACGTGATATCTGATCGGTGCATAAACTTCAGTACTTCCCAATACCAGCGTTTTAGGCAGTATCGGAGGCAATACTGATACTAGTATCAGTATCGGAACATCTCTAGTACTATGTCTCAAATGCAATGGCCTGTAAGACTTGTACTTCCAACTTAGTCACACCTTAGCCCCCCAACACACACACACACACAAACATATAGATAAAAATGTACTTGTAGTACTTGTCATGCTGTAGTTTAGAGCCTGCATGGAGGCCTTTTGCAGATGTGGGGAAGGAAGCATTGGTTTTCCTCTGTTTACCAAGCAGTTTGTGGTTGAAATATAAGGTCTGTCAAAAGCATTTAAGAACTCCTAAAACTGGCCTGGTGTCAAGTGTTGTAATTACTTCTAACATATGAGACTTGACCTCAACACCTTCAGCTGCAGAGGGGGAGACAAGTGTGTCTCTGTCTCTTCCCCCCTGCGGTCCCCATCCCTTCTTGTAATACAGGCAAATGGGAAATCAGAAACATCAATTATTCCAGTAAACAAGTTTGGCCATGTAGAACATTTAATTATACATTAAACATTAATAGCTCGGGCTTATTTCACACATCCATTAGATTGTGTTAAACGTGGATACTCAATCTTTTTAATAGAGCTTGAGTGACTGTTTTTCTAAGCACGAATTTAATAAGGGAATTATAATGGTGTGTTTGGGTGACATTGTTGTAATCGAGAAGCCTTGTCTACAGTACAAAGAGGCAATACATGACACAGGAAGTGGGGAAATATTCGGTAAGACGGACTAAGAGAAGGAAGAAGAGAGTCTGGGGGTATGCAGACATCACTACACCATGAGCACACACCTTTTAAAGTGAGTGTTGGATAAGGGCTGTGGAAGTAAGCCCCGTTTTTCTGTGAATATTACACCTCTGAGACTCAACAGTAAGATCTTCACAAGTCTTAAAAATACAGTGCAGAGACTCAACACCCAGCGGTGGTTAAGCAGAAGCTCAATATTTATGCTTGATGTCTACTAGTTGTTTGCTTTAAGCCCCCCCTGTTATATCAGGATAATGGTGTTGATTCTTTTTTTTTTTTTAGCATTAACCATTACTCAAATTTTGTCAAAGTGCCATATGTGTAGCAAAGAGTCCAACATAAAGCCATGTATAGAACTAAATATTCTAATTTGATTGTTTAATGAGTGTTTTTAAAGTCATGCAAGGCAGAGAGACATCATGGCTTTCAAACGATCAAAGTGGCACTTGGGCAAGACCACACCCCCAGCCTCCACCTTGACCACTAAGGACTATATAAAAGAGACTTCAGATACAGTATTAGGGGACCACTAAGGTCTATATAAAAGAGACTTCAGATACAGTATTAGGGGACCACTAAGGTCTATATAAAAGAGACTTCAGATACAGTATTAGGGGACCACTAAGGTCTATATAAAAGAGACTTCAGATACAGTATTAGGGGACCACTAAGGTCTATATAAAAGAGACTTCAGATACAGTATTAGGGGACCACTAAGGTCTATATAAAAGAGACTTCAGATACAGTATTACCACTAAGGTCTATATAAAAGGGATACAGTATTACCACTAAGGTCTATATAAAAGAGACTTCAGATACAGTATTAGGGGACCACTAAGGTCTATATAAAAGAGATACTTCAGATACAGTATTAGGGGACCACTAAGGTCTATATAAAAGAGACTTCAGATACAGTATTAGGGGACCACTAAGGTCTATATAAAAGAGACTTCAGATACAGTATTTGGGGACCACTAAGGTCTATATAAAAGAGACTTCAGATACAGTATTAGGGGACCACTAAGGTCTATATAAAAGAGACTTCAGATACAGTATTAGGGGACCACTAAGGTCTATATAAAAGAGACTTCAGATACAGTATTAGGGGGTCTATATAAAAAGAGACCACAGTAACCACTAAGGTCTATATAAAAGAGACTTCAGATACAGTATTAGGGGACCACTAAGGTCTATATAAAAGAGACTTCAGATACAGTATTAGGGGACCACTAAGGTCTATATAAAAGAGACTTCAGATACAGTATTAGGGGACCACTAAGGTCTATATAAAAGACTTCAGATACAGTATTAGGGGACCACTAAGGTCTATATAAAAAGAGACTTCAGATACAGTATTAGGGGACCACTAAGGTCTATATAAAAGATCTAGGCATTGGTTTTATATAATGATGAAACAGTCAGCTTATTGTCACAGACAACCTATCCAGTTGTAGCCCTCTTCCTGTCTTCACTTGTCCCTATGGCACTTTGAATGCTTGATATGCCGGAGTGTGGTGTGAAACAACAGAAAATGGTATTGACTGAGTTCAAGACCTTGCTTTGAGCTAGCCAGTGTTGGTATATCACACAGATCAGGCAGGTCCGGGCATGAAGCCCAGCACTTTGAGAAGAGAGTCGTATACTATATGGATGTGTACTTTTATATCACAAAAACAAGTATCCTTTCATTCATTCGAAACAGCTCTTGTGTCATTTGATGCTGAATATTAATTTTTCCAAACCGGGGATAGATATCTTCAGCTGTTAAATATCAAATGGTGATGTTTTAGTTGAAACACCCACATTGAACAAAAAGCCATTCTTTTTTCTTTCTTTTAAGATTTAAAGAAACAAGTAACAAAAGTTGTTCATGTACCCCTTTTTCTCTTTTCCTCTGTCACCTTTCATCTATTAAACACAAAAAACAGCAAATAATAGGTCCACACGATATCAACACAAATTTAAATTTAATTGCCTGTGTCCATATGAAAATCTTAAACAGGTTCTACAATTTAGTGGGACAAATTTGAATACAAGTACTGTATGTGGTTAGGGAAGTTTGTGTGAAAGCATGAATAACTCTGTGGATGAAAGTACTTATTTAGAAACCCCTGAGGATGCGAGTGTGGGTAAACAGAAGGTTTACACTTTAAGACGGGTGCAGAAATCAACATCTTCTAGGAGGCACTTAAAAAAATGTCCCAGGCCTGCACTCCAACCAGTCGCTGCAGTCGCAACAAGCGGATGCAATGTGCAAAGAGTTAGGGGAAAAGCATGTTCTCAAGCTGAAAGGTTGTTAATTAGTGTTCATCACACGTTCAGGGGGCGTCATTCTAAATTTAAAGATGTTGCCACCGCTATTCTTGTGGATGTGTTAGAAAAGTATATTTCTAACAACAGCAACGACAGAAGGAAAAGTTCTTCTCACTATGTTGTATAATGCTTCTATATGTTCTTGTCTCCGGTGTGTAATGTATTATTCAGTATATCACTGACACTCTAAGTGTGTGTTCTCCCCAAGGCAAATTTACGCCTCATGTTGTTTTGCTGACAGCCCTCATACATGTATGCCTTTTTCCTTCACTATCACTTCCTGAAACACTCTGGATGCAAGACAAAAATAGTAGCATTAACCGTGCATACAACATTGTTTCAAATAACAATGGAGGTGTATGAGTAGATTACACAAACCTCTTAACAACCTCCAAGCAAGACGTCAACGCCACATGATTCCTGTAATCTCTTTTAAGATATTAATGTGGAAATTGAAAAATGTAGGTTACATTTTACAGCACCTCGTAGTCAATATTGAGAGTTATTAGTTTGGGCTTTGGTTTCCATCTTTGCTAATCGCTAACTCTGTAAAAACTATCAATCAGGTAGTCTGTGGCGTCACCTCGAGGCGAGGGACAACACTGTTGGTCAGACAGAGAAATATGAGAATTTGGTTTCTAACCACTTCTTTCTACTGTGTCCAAAAATACAATTATGTCTCAGAAGGGGTGATGGAGAGTTGGCTCCCTACAGTAACAGCTGGCCCATGTCTGAGGCATCACATGAAATTATGTCAGTGATTTGACACTAATAATGTGTGTGGCTATCGGCTGGAAGTCCAGTCATCAAATCCAGTTGCCTCTCGCAACTTGTCACTTCTGTGTCTGTGACTCTTGCACAGCTCAAGGCTGGGGTCTAGTAATTGCATAGTACAGTAAATGCTGTGCAGGAGGAGTAAAAGCATTTATATTAGATACCTCACAACGAGGTGTCTGCAGCAATGAAAACACAAAACCTGATGACCTGATGATGGCACTGGAGAGAGAGAGTCTGGTGATAACCACAGTTATAACTATTCAATCTAAGGGGACATTAATGGGTGTACCAATTTCCATTGCAATCCATCCAAAAGTAGAGATATCTTCCATTTTTTAAATTATTTTTTGGGGCATTTTAGGCCTTTATTTCCACAGAACAGATGAAGACATGAAAAGGGAGGGGGGAGGGGGGATGACACGCAGCAAAGGGCCACAGGTCGGAGTCAAACCCGCGGTTGCTGCATCAAGGAGCAAGCCTCTATATGTGTGCGCCCACTCCACCAAATGAGCCAACCCGGCCACAATAGTAGAGATATCTGACTCAAAGCTACACATGTGAACATCATGGTGGCACTTTAGAAAATGTCAGTGGATCACCAAGTTATTATGATACATCTTCTGGGAACCATATCTATATGATATATTGTGCCACAGATGTTAAGATATTTCATGACATACAGTACGTGGACATTTTTAACAAGTCCAGGCATCATCAAAGTCAGTGAGATTCATCTTCTTGGCATCATGGATATATACCGATCACTTGGCAAATAACCAATTTTTAGCCATGTCACTAGCATTGTTTGGAAAATTTTTTTTATTAAAATAAGTAACTTTACACAGCTATTGATGGTCATTTAAATAAGATACAGAATGATCATTTTAATCATCATCATGTTACAGTCTTGACAAAATACCAAACACTCTAACATTTAAATACGTAGTATATAACATGTTTACTGAAGAACTGGGTAACTAATGACAGTTGTAAAAATGCTGTTTTGTATAATAAATCTAAAATAGTAAAAGATCTTTGTAGGTGTAATATGGAACTGTATATTAATTCTCTTTTACATCTTACAGTTCAGCAGTTACAGCTAAGTTGAAACATAATGCTTGATAAAAGATCACATAGCTGAAAACTAGTCAGTTTTTTCCCCAGGCCCATCGCCTCACTTTCCACCAAATTTAATTAAAATCTGTTGAATTCACTGCAACATAAAAACAAGCAGACCAACAGACAGGCAAACAAACTGGACTGCAAACGTAACCTCGTTGGCAGATGGACAGTAGCATCGTGTAATCTATGAACTCTATGACAGTAGACTCTTCCTGAACTTCAACTCTTAAAACTTCCACGATGCATTTTATGTACTGTGGTTATTCACTGCCACTTTCAATGTGAAAACTAAACATATTAAACAATGCAATGAATACATAGTTTGCAGAAGTTAAAAAGTCGTTGAAGACAATGAATAGGATCCCAAACATGTATTGCAAAGACGATGCACAATGCCAAGCAGTGCAGCAGTCGACAGCATAGAGCCTGCTGTAACAGCTGAGAAAATGGCCTGCAGCGTGTATTGACTGTGAAATACAGTCCATTTCATACGATGTGGAAGCGTGTTTGATGAGAAGAAAACACTCTCACCATGGCAACATGAGAGGAATGTTTTCACAAAGACTTAGTATAAAGTATTGATTGGAAATTCCACTTGAGTTTGATAACCAACGCTTGTCTCTTGAACTAGTTATTCTTTGTAGCTGTAATGCAATTTTCTGTACTGTTGAAAAAGAAAATTAAGTGTCTTAAAATTAAAGTGATTGGTTAGGGTTCCTTTTTCCTAAAACATCTCTCATCCTCTCTATTATATTGTGGTCATTGCGGATGATGTAACTGTAAAGACCTCTGCCTACTTATCTCCCCGGTAATAACGTCTCCAATTCTAATCTGAAAAAAATAAACCGTAATCTCCAATAAAGTCAAGCAGCTGCTTGCACTGGCAGTGTGAAGGGGTCCCCCCACCACATTGTGTTGCAGGATCATCTGAGTTCTTTCCATTTCCCCGTTCCTGCAGTGTTATACTTGGTACTAACACAGACCTTCACTGGCAGTCGGGTGTGCAGCCTGGGCTTGTGTGAGCTCAACCCTGACTGTCCCTCACACACCCGGGAGCCCTGTGAAAAATGAGACCGTGGAGAATGAGATAATAACATTATGGAAGGGGAGTGTGTGGATTTGCGATGGACTCATGCGCCGGAATGTGTGTGTGCGTGCGCTATGGAGCGTGCACCTGTAGCCTGTGCGGAACATAATTGTGTCCTCCCATGTGTAAAAACGATCAATCAGTTTCACTTAATGTTGTGTCATTATGGATAAATTAAAATTCCACAGTGATCGATAGGGTATTGGCTGTCATATTATGAGTGTACAGTGCATGATGATCCTTTTGAACTCATTCCAAATGTATTCTGGATATTCATTTTTTGTTTGTGTGTCCAATGGTGAGCAACTAGATGGGCAGACTCAATATTTACAAAAGCATGGCCATACTACAAAATGAGTTTACTGTTTACACGTGAATTAGCATTGTGTGCTGTCATAAAGCTTGATAAGACAGTGAATGGTTCCTGTTGGATGTCTGCCTGAGATTTGGCATGTTAGCCTATTCACACATGCCAGAGCTGCTGAAAATCTCTCTCTCCAACCAGAGCTGATAATTGTCACAAATCAGTATTTAGACAAAATACTGGCATAAGGACAAAGCAGACAAAACAAAGCAACTGGAGAGGATATATCATATTACAATTACATACTTCCACTGAATGCATTCATTGTTACTTTTTTGGTCAGAAAGTACGGGATATATGAATAAAGCAGGATTCTGATTCTAAGACAGCTCCAATACTGCCTAAAACGCTGGTATCAGGAAGTACTGGAGTTAATGCACCAATCCGATACCACGTAATAAAGCCTTAAAGAAAATCTACGTTAAAGTAGTTTATTTATGTTTTTTTTGTTATAACTGAATGTCAAAATTGGATAATAAATTAAAGTTCTGTGGCATTCATTGTTTGTGTTTCTTTATGTTTCACAGAGAGTTTAAGATGAGCCAGACCAACAACAAAGATAGAAATCATATCACATCCATACAGGGATAGGAGTATACAGCTGTTGAAACATAATCAAATACATGACTCACTGGTATCGGATCAGTCCTCGTAATAATAATACTTAATAATAATATGTAGTAATACGTAAGTTCAGGTATCAGAACTGAGAAAATATATGACACACTGATATCGGATCAGTACCCTGTATGGGCCGATACACAAGTTCTGGTATCAGAATTAGTATCGGGAAGCAAAAAATGGTATCGGACCATCTCTAGTTTTACAACACATGTCAATAATCATTCACTTTTTCACTTTGTGTTTCAATGGCAGTAATCTGTTCTACATGCTTATCCCCCATTTAGGGCTTCTGCTGTCTCTACTGTAACATTTCTGTGTGTGGCAACATGTCATTTATCTGAGCCTTAAGCACTGCCAACAGTATGGTTTTCTTTTCAAAACTCCCATTTTGTGTCAAATCCAGAAGTATCAACTGTTTCCATTCCATGCAGTTTTCCCAAGAGCCTTATAATGATGTGTTTGAAAATCCTTCTGGCTCTGTAACAAAGTGCTATTCATTTAAAAGAGGTAGGCACACGGACCAAGATTGCAAGTGGAAGTGTGTATTCTCAGTGTGTGTGGTTTTCTTTATTTCCGTGTGTGTTGGGCCTTGTACAATAGTGCACATGACAGAGTGTGTGAGTGAGGCAGACAGATAATCTCTACCTGCCGTTCAGTGTGTACGCTTCTTTGTAAGTGCTCCCTTATTTTCCATTAGGACTTAAGCACAAGAGGCATTAGCGACACTGAGTGAAAGCTATGCCTGATTTAATAATATTGCTCATCCAATTTAACAAGACCAGATTATGTTAATATAATCATAATGCACCCAACTCAACTTAGCCTCACTGAATGTCCGCCTTGTAAATTACCTGTTCTAGCTCAGTAATTAATATAGTTCAGACGCTGATGACATGATTTTACCAAAAGAGACACTGATATAGTTCATCATCTTTTTGGAGAAGAAATTAGTTTTTCTCTATAATTCTGTTTCTTCTCCATGCCCAAAGCATTTTATATGTTATAATTGCACTGGTGAAAGTGAGCCTTGTGCTTCCATTTGATACATTTGTGCAAGTCTTGGCACTAAGATGGCTAAATCCTCTCTGTTATAAATGCGAAAGGTTATCTAACAAACTGTTCAATACTCTGAGGTGGGTCATTGTGTGTATGACATAGTGTGAGCTCTATGTGTTGAGCTCACAGTGTACAAACCCACTAGAAAATGTGAAACAATTCAAAACTGTAAAATAACTACAATCCTAACGATAGAGAAGAAGGATATAAATAGATAACAAGCTATGTTTGTGGTGGAAATCTAGGGGGAGGAATAAAAAATATGGAAGAGATTATTCACTGCCATTGACTACTGAGTGTCAGCTTGTTATTCTTGCATACAGTACCTTGCTTTCCCTTAATGCATGCCATCTTTCAAGTGAGGTGATTATCATGCCAAGTCAAAGAAGAAAGTTTGGGAACGAGAGAATAAAAGAATTGAGAGCCGGGTGCACAGTAACAAGATAACAAATTAATGATAGGTGGGTACTGCTGCAGTGAAAAAACACCAAATTAATACAATGTGATGGTGTTATTGTATGATTGACTTCCGTGGCCTGACAGTCACATCATCTTATTTAAACTGCTCTGTGTGAAAGGCAAACAACTTGTCTATATCTATTATGAAATGGCAAATATCAGCAGCTTGAAAGTTTTATTCCAAGGTAATGTGTTTTGGTTTGTTTTGGAGTCAGTTTCCACTGGTTACTAAGGTGGAGGAGCCACTTCCACAAAACAATGCACCAATTAAGAACTCAAGACACAAACAGAACAAAAACATGTTCTTTCAAAAAGCTACGTTGGGACTAATATAATTGCACCTTGCACTCTTTTCAATTCATTGAATGCAGAAATTGTGAATATACATTGGTGCTTGATTCTCTGACAGTTGCGCCTAGAAATGCATTTAAATAGCCACAGCCCTCTGGTTGCATGGTGCATCTCAATGTATGTTAGCTAGTTTGCATAACCACTGCAGTGAATCGCCATAGTCATATATATATATATATATATATATATATATATATATATATATATATATGTATATGTATATGTATATATGTGTCTTTGGAGAGTAGCTCCACTTCTCCACTAAGCATGCTTGGACGGCAAGGCAAAGATTGTGCTTTTGGCTAATAATATATTTTCAAGCTATGATCAGGGTTAGGCAACTAAAATACTTGGTTAAGGTTAGGGAAAGATAATGGTTATCGGTGATGAAAGGGATGAAAGGATGAAAGGAATTGCAAGTCTTGGATGGGACCCCAAAATTCCAGCCTCGTGCTGTAAAGTCGGACTCATAAAATAAACAAATGGACTATAAAACACAGGGCTAAGCCATTTTTGAGATGCTGCTTCTGAATTATTTGTAACTAAAGCTTTGTCTTACGATGAGAACAGTGGTGAGATTACAACTGTGCTTCCTGTAAACACAGCGGTTAATTAACCTCCTCATATGTGTCAAATCCATGGTCACTGTTCTGTGCTTACCCCAAAGGGTAATCCTTTAGCAAGGCCTTTGGACACTAGAGCCCCCAAGCAAACACAAAACCTTCTGTAATTTTCCTTTTTGACCTGCAGGAATGTCACTGCACATCTCAGAACGGGGGGGGGAAAAGCAGCCTGGCTTAAATTTCCCATCTGGCTTCAGGCCTTAATCCGTACCAAGGGACAGTTGAGGACACATCCTCTCCTGTATTTACAGACCTGTGTTCTCCGTATGGCAGGCCTCAAAAGACTAATTAACACAAGTTTCTCTTTTGGTGTCGGTTAAGAAAGTGAACTGGGACATGGTGGAGTACTGTGTACATATACATCTATAGGGTCAATATGATCCTCTATGCATCCATGCTTTGCTGCTCTGAACTCTAGTGCATTGACACTTGCTGCAATGTTAAAGGTAATTACCAAATCAAAGAATCTAATACATCAGACCTGGGCCGGGCGCCACGAGAGGTCTTAAGCTCCCTCAGTTGTATTTTCTTAGCCTCCTTAGTTTACCGCATAGCGAACAACGCTGAAGATGTTGGGAGCATATGAAACCAGACGATGTAAGGAATCCATTGGTACCAGCATTGACATGCTTGCTTTTTGGTTGCAAGGGTCAATAACGCTCCAAATGTAGGTTGAATGTTATTTTGAAAACAAATTGCCCTCTTACAATTTTTAACAGCCCCTTCATTTAATTCATCCTGGTGCCCGGTCTGCACCCAACCCATTATTTTTTGTATTGTGTTCACATTATATGGTAGTAAATGTTTCTCGAGAATGATGTGGACACATATTGAGATTTGACTAATACCCAGGCTGAACAGGACTATAAAGGGCTACAGCTGTTTCCTTATCACCATGAAACTAGATTTTAACATCAGGTCAAGCGTAAATTGGTCTTTTAGTTGGAAAGGTTTAGCAATGACTATAACAGGTAAATCAAACAAAAGAAAGGAAACCAAGGACTTGTAAATTTAGGGTTCAAAAGATCGAAATATGATAGGTCACGTTTTTAACATTTTGTATGGCTTGTCTACACAGTGAGTGTGTATTGGGCTTTTACAACGCAAACCGCATTGTGCCTAAAAAACACATAATGAAACCGCCATGTGCAGTCAGCTGTGTGCACTTTATGTGTACCTGGAAGTGACATAATGCATACAAAGTGCACAGGCCGACCAATAGGTTAATCCTACTGGAACCGTGGCCCCAGACTTGAGTAAAAACATGGTTTTCAAGTTTAGACCCAATTTTGATGACACAATGTAATATTACCTTTATCCAATGGAAAACTCTTTTCAATGCAAGATTTGCTGCGATATCCTTTGCGTTAAATTGATAATCCACAAACAACAAATTAGCTTGTATCACATTGCATCTGTCATAGATATAGAATAATACTGTACATCTGAGCAAATGAACACAGCCTGTCTCTGACACCCACGGAACATGCTACTCCAATACTAATGTCCAGCCTGTACTGTATTTGGCATGTCAGGCTGGCAGATGGGTCGGCCACCCAGCAACCTCTGACATTCAACCTTCAGAGAAGCAAGGCCATGGATTCTGTCCAGTGGTCTTCATCATTCTCAAATGTTCTGCCAAAATGGATGAAGACACTTAGGCCAACTTGGGCCAGATGCTGTGTCAAAGGAGACCATATGACTTCACAGCTGATATCCCAACAGATTTCCTTGGTAATACAAAACGTTTTGGGCCATAAAAACAGCATATTAAGAAGTATCGTTCCAATAGATGCAGAAAATGGTACATGTACGTATGTAAAGGAACTTTATTTTATCAACCACATCTGTGTTTCTGCAAGCGAATGGAAAAAAACTGTTCTTCACACAAATTACCTCGTCAACATGAGATAACGGGATGATGTAGAATCAAGTTTTGTTATGGCTGCACCCTTAATCAGCTGAGCCTATTGTGTGAGTCGTTTGACTGCCTTTGTTCATTTAATGACTAAACCCTGAAGACACAATAGAACATTATATTTTTGAAGAGCGGGCTAATTAACGCTGCTTATTAGCGAGACACCAACAGAGGAATAACAAAAGAAAAAGGAAAGCTACAGGGTTTGGATGGGATGCTTACTGTGACATATCAGATGTTTCTACATGAGTTAAAACTTAACATAAAAGGGATGACAAAACTGAAAGCAAGGGAGAGAGTAAATTTTTAAAAAACACCGGAGGTGATTAGAACATAATATTAAGCCCTTGCTGAAAAATAATGACTCTAAAATAAGAACAAACGTAGTCGATGTAAGAAAATGGCCCTGGCCTTAAAGCAAGGTGTGCCAAGTCCTGAGGACTTATACAATTAGACTTCTTATTGTAAGCTAGGGCTATCGCTTAGAAACATTTTGACACATTGATGTTCGTAATGAATTAGGTCTAATGTGTTAAGGACTGAAACATACCAATATAAAACAATTTCTGTATGCCTCGGGAGAGAAGCTTTTCATCATTAGCACTTCTTCTGCTACTGTGGACTTCCTAATCCACACAGGAGGATAAGATCATTTTTCTAGTGCGTCTGATTTGTGTCCAAGGCCATGCTGAACAGAGTGCCTTACTGGGGCGGTTAGGTTGGGATGGCAATTCCAGTTGTCATTAGTTGGAGAGAGAGGGAAAAACATCTTCTTGACATAGACATAGTTGCTGATACTGACTCTGATTACTCTTCATACGGAAAAATAGATTTAAAAAACTGTGCCCGGCATCAACCGTGTTTAACTGGTAAGATCATGTTTAAAGTACAAGAAAAATATAGAATGAAGGTTGGTAGACAGGGATAAGGAGTTTGAGCCGACCCTAATCTTAGGCATAATAATAAATAAATAAATACATATTTTTTTTGCAGAGCTTTGAAATTACATAAAACAGATCAAACGGCAAGCGTACCATCTCAAATTGGGTGCCCACTGCCCCTCAGCACATACTCAAACACACACACACACTTTGTCCTGTGAAGGGAGCATCTGATGATTGGCTGCAGAAACACTCATAGAACAGGAATACAAGGAAAGAGAGGGAGGACACCTTATTGTGTCATCACCATATGCTGTTAGCTACTGATGCATGCTGCTCTCGCAGGCACTAGAGCAACTTATCGCGGTTGCTGGTGACACTGTCGCCGCTGATAGAGTTAAAGATAAGCCATCTGTTAGTAACAGCAGCACTGCTTCACTTACAGGGATAGGGGCGTCTAAAGTTGTGGAGGAAAATTTTTATTTTGCATTATGTTACTTGACAACAGCTAAGTGGGTCACTTATATAATTTGTTGATACACTGTTGCTTTGCTATATTCATTGTTTTGTGTTTCATTTATCAATTGTATAACCTGTTTACTCCATGTTTTGAGAGCCACCGAGCTCGGGTGTTGGGAACGGTTTCGAGTTGAGCTCTATGTTTTGAGAGCGGCCCTCCTGTTTCGAAAACATGCTTTCGGAGCAGGACACCTGCTCACAGATGATGGGCTGAGAGTAAGGAATTGGGCCGTCCTTGCTCGCACCCGATCCTTTGTTTACTAAAGAATAAAAAGACGGGGAGTCCCTCGGTCTGGCAGAGTCTGCTGCGGGTCGCGGACGGACGCCCAGCCACGTTGATGCTGCTCTGCTCGGACTGACGGCTCTCCAGTCCTGTGTCAAGGTAAGAGCTCTAAAAGTAGTGTTTACTTTGCATCATGTATTGAGTGCATGTGCAATGATTGTTGCCCTGCTGTATCCTGTGGCGGAATAAAAAGACACGTTTATTCTAGCAGTGACAGCGTTTGTGTTTTTGTTTGCGAAGTAGTGTTCACTTTGCATCACGTGTTGATAGTGTGAGCGTGTGCTCGCAGCTTTATGGTGTTCTGCGGGGGGTAAAGGGGCAAATTATCATAGCAGAAACAGTATTTGAGATTTTGTTTGCAAAGTAGTGTTAACTTTGCATCACGTGTTGATAGTGCGAGCGTGCGCTCGCAGCTATACTGAATTCTGTGGGGAGTAGAGGGGCATTCTATTCTAGCAGAAGCAGTGCTTTTTGAGTAGTTTTTGTTTGCAGCCGACCACCCCCCCGATCCTGTATAAAGATTTCACAAAACAAAAGTGTACACTACTCTGTGTGGTGTGTTTGCCTAAATTACTGTTGCACAACATCCTCAAAGCATCTATGTGCAAAGTATGGATAGTTAAATGTGTGATCATCTGCCGTGATATCGACATGGCCTTAAATGTCCCATGATATGATGCTCTTGGGATGCTTTTATATAGACCTTAGTGGTCCCCTAACCGTACGTTCACACCGCCAGCGACTTGAGCTGCAAAAAAGCTCTGGACACCCCGCCAAGGACGCTTGTCAAAAAGTACGGGGGCGCTTTCGGACGCTTTGGCCGCTCTGACGTGGCGGCGTTCTTATAGCGCAATTGGTCAAATCGGTGTTGTGAGCAACTGAATTGCCTTCCCGCTTTCGTAAATATTTCGCGCTTGTCCTTTTATGTGTATCACGGGATAATTATGGATCATCGCGAAGTAGTTGTGTTTGGTGCTGCTGCTGTATTGTATTTGCGGAGAAGACGTCGTACTCGGAGATTTTGGGTTCACGACACCCTCCAGGACCGTTATCAATTCGGAGAGTATCACAGTCTGGTGCAGCAACTGCGGCTTGATGACGAGAGGTTCCAGCGGCACTTCAGGCTGGACACGGAGCAGTTTGACAGCGTGTTGTCCAAAGTAGGGGCGCTCATTATGATGAATAGCACCAATTACCGCCGTGCAATATGTCCTGCTGAGCGCCTGGCTATTTGCCTACGGTTCTTGTCCACAGGGGACTCCTATCGCACTACTTTACATGAAGACCTATGTTTGTTATGTTTGTTTGTATCTTGTAAGCTTAACTTTGTCAGAGTTGCATGATAAACGTTATTTATCTACAGGAAATTTTGGGGGTGATTTATATTTTTTGCGACAAATTTGAGTATCTGTCTGAAACCGTTTAAACCTAAAATGAACAGTGTAATGGAGATGACATGAAATGCCGAAAGAATGAATGAAAAAACTGGCGGTAACTTTATGGCGGGCCAGACGTTGTAGTCGTAAACCTCCCGTTTGACACAACTCATTAAGTGCATAGAACTAAAATGCTTCTACTTTAACTTCTACTTTTACTTTTGCGCATTTAATAAGGGTAAAATGATCTGCAAAACAGATTGTACCATTCACATCAAGCAAGGAAGACTACCATGCTACGGCGCACTGCTCATTTCCCTTGTTAAAAAGATGATGAATCATCAACTCAGCGGACACACCGACTATCTCGGCTACTTTTTCCCACGCCTCGTTTTTTTTTAACTGGTCCCGATACGCAAACAACGACATATCATAAATGATAGGAAACCCAGCAACGGCGATGATGAGCTTCTCCTCCATTTTTCCTCGGAACAAATGTTTTGGTAGGAACGAAAAGATTACATCGTCGGAGTCAGTCAGCGTGAAGGACTTCTATATTCCGATTGGCGGCTGGCGTTAGCCGCTGCTCGCCGCTGAACCGCGTCATAGCTCATTACCATAAAGTTGAAAAATTTAAACTTTCAGATTGACGCTCAACACGCTCAAAACGCCCAAAACGCGACGCCGACAGATTTGCCGCTCCTGGCAGCTGAGAGAAGCCGGCTTCCATTGAAAATGAATGACTTCCGGTATCTTTAGACGCTCAAGTCGCTGGAGGTGTGAACGTACAGTTATACTGTATCTGAAGTCTCTTTTATATAGACCTTAGTGGTCCCCTAATACTGTATCTGAAGTCTCTTTTATATAGACCTTAGTGGTCCCCTAATACTGTATCTGAAGTCTCTTTTATATAGACCTTAGTGGTCCCCTAATACTGTATTTGAAGTCTCTTTTATATAGACCTTAGTGGTCCCCCTAATACTGTATCTGAAGTCTCTTTTATATAGAACTTAGTGGTCCCCTAATACCTGAAGTCTCTTTTATATAGACCTTAGTGGTCCCCTAATACTGTATGTGAAGTGTCTTTTATATAGACCTTAGTGGTCCCCTAATACCTGAAGTCTCTTTTATATAGACCTTAGTGGTCCCCTAATACTGTATCTGAAGTCTCTTTTATATAGGCCTTACCCCCAATTGTATCTGAGTGAGACCTTAGTCCCCTAATACTGTATCTGAAGTCTCTTTTATATAGACCTTAGTGGTCCCCTAATACTGTATCTGAAGTCTCTTTTATATAGACCTTAGTGGTCCCTTAATACTCCATCTGAAGTCTCTTTTATAAAGACTTTAGTGTTCCCCTAATACTGTATCTGAAGTCTCTTTTCCAAAATTCAGCCTTGGTGCAGAAAAACCGCCACTAGAGCCAGTCTCACAATGAGCTTTCCGTAGTATGTGCCATTTCTGAGTCTGTAGCTTTTGAGGAGGAGGGGTGGGGGGGCAAGATGGAGGCTGGGGTTGTGGCCTTGACCAACTGCCACTTTGCTCGTTTAAGAGCCATGATGTCTCTCTCTCATGGGTGGGCCAAATTCTCTGGGTGGGCAAAGCAGAGAAAGGGAAGGTAATCTTGCTCCTTATGACCTCATAAGATCAGGCTGGGGGTAAGTCATACTTATGTTAAAATAAACCTCATAAAGTGACATTTTCATGCCATGGGACCTTTTAATAAATAAGAAAAGAGGAGTGACACGTTCTGCCAACATAATGCAATGTAAGCAGGTTTCTCAGAGGCGGCTGTAAAAGTGAACACTTGGTGAATCTGTCACTCATGTCCTATTGCTGTAGAATGTATGCAAAGTCACGCTAACAAGCTATCAGTCACATTTCTTATTAACTTCCTACCTTGCAGTAGAAAGTTGGGGGGGCGGGGAATCAACATGCAGCAACTTTAAGCTACCTCAAGAGCTTTTGATAATGCCAGGAGGCTTTTGACACGCTTGAGAAACTCACCATTAGCGAAATGGCCCGTTACCCAGAGGGCACAGCTAAAAGAAAGAAAGCACCAAGATAAAGACCCACCATAGGAACAAGGTTATTCTCTAATGGTTTGGGGTTATGACTGCATACTTGCTCTCCACACAAGCATTCCTGTGAGGCCTTTGAAGCGGAGATCATTGCTAAAACATATATTCTGTTGTGTACAACTTTCCCTTATATCTCTTTTTTAGAGAGTATGATGACATCTCTCATACACAACACATCATTATAGATGCACATAATTATTAAAAAAAAACATGATTGTAATCAAGCAGTTCTTGATATTTTGAGTACTATGTAACAGCATTTTTCAGGGCATGATAAACCCAGATGGACATTTAAAAAGTGTTGTTCTTCAGCATTGTTCTTCTCCTGAGAGATGAATAAACCAGAACCATATCAGAAGAATCCATTCCTGAGTTTTACAAAGCTAGCATTGCTTTGGATACTGTCCAGACTGGCCTTTCATAATTTTTACCAAGCACATATCTACTTTTAGACTTCAACAGCGTAATAGTGTTTACTTAACTGAGCAGCCAGCAATCACTCTCTTCTGTGCCAGTGTCATATCCGTGATCAAGTGTGGCTCAGTTCCTGTCTGAGAGGAGGGCTGCCAGATATAATGCAATAATAACTGGTGCACAGCTTGTCTAAGGGAACCAAGGTCCTATTTCACTGCTGTTGATACAGGGATTAACTCTTTGCACTCTTTCTCTACCATCTCTGAAGCCCTTGAGCTTCCGAGAGCATAATGAGCCAATTGTAATTCCTCGCTGATAGCTTTGTATTGAAGAGTGTATGAACAAAAGAAACACTGGACATTTCTACTCCAAGTCAAAAGACTGAACTTCAAGTAGTATCAAAGGCAGAAACATGTTTTTGCCTCATTATTCTATGATGGGGACAGACACCACTGCCTCTACCGGATCTTAAGGGAGAGACACTTTGCAAAGGGAGGTATCTGGAATTCCCCACACAAAAGTATAAAACCCAAACACTGATCTTCATCTCTTATCGTAAATCAGCAGCATAGCAGAATCCGGCTGCAAATTGATTTAATTAATAGCTAATGAATGCCTGGGAATAATAATACCATTTGAGTAAAATGAAGGCTTTTCCACAGCACTTAGTGGCTGCATCTGCTATGGTCACATGTCATGTGATAAACATCTTTCAAGCATCCATTATCTCAACATTATTTAGAGCTTTCACTGTAGCAGGTGGCTTTCATCTTATATGAATTGACCTTGAAATAATGTAAATGCATCAACTAGATGTGATGTATTTAAAATCGTAACAGCTTTTAGTCTCGACAAGGAGCACTCCTCTTATCTGACATAGTGGACGTGAACCTGAACTGCTCCCCCACAGATGCCTAGTGTGATGTTTGACAGATTTCTCCCTCTCCAGCTAGGCTCACAGTAAATGTCCATCTGGCTGCGTCCCATGGGTACTTATTATTCTCAGCTAGCCAGGGGTTTTCTGTTTCCGAGCAGTCAGCCAGCGCCTGCCTCAAAAAGTTGAGAGCCGGACCAGAACTGCTTGCAGATGCTGAGCCGGGTAGCCAAACTGTGCTAGTGTAGTGGCATGGCACTGGGTTTTCAATTACACAATGAGGTGGTGGTCTCCCACAACTGCCCAAGTAACAAAAGTCAAGTGTGTTGATAACATAGATGTATTTGAGACAAAAAAAACAACAATTAAGAGTAACATCAAGGAATGCCGGTGTTCTCATTTGTCCAATTGACTCGTTCCACCTTGAAGATGAGATGATGGATTTCCCCCTCATGAACAGATGCTCAGAACCATGGGTAGTGTTGAGAGATCCTGCTGTCCCGGTCTGAGGTACAGCTATGGTGGATTCAATCATGCAGTTGACCTCTATCACACTTGTGCGACCTGCTGAGTGTCTCCAGAAACAGTCAAAACATTGGATGCTACACTTGTTTTGGCATTCAGCAGCTGGGATCGTTTTCACATTGGGGTCGCTTGTTTCAACCAGAGTTCCGTTGTTCACCAGATCAGTATGCCTGCTGGTCTGCTGTCAGCCTTGTTCGCCACTAATACAATCGGTGGTTTGCTTGCACAGGCCTTGCGCAACAAAGGTCAGTTAGCATCATTTATATGTCAAAAATAAGTTAACTAAAAGTCTGCTTAGAAATCACTTCCTCCATTTAAAAAAAAAAAAAAAAAAAGTTCTGGTCTCAAGTCAGTATTAAATGTTATTACTTGCTGTGAGGCATTTTTTCTTTAACATTGTATAGCTAACAACGGAACAAAGCCATCAATGATGTCTGATAAAGACACAAGTATACTGCAGTTCAACTGATCTCAGATCAACTTGTATTGGCTTACCTACTGTAGGCACAGCATATATATATATATATATATATATATATATATATATATATATATATATATATATATGTATATATATATATATATATACTGTGTATATAGTGAAGAAAATAAGTATTTGAACACCCTACTATTTTGCAAGTTCTCCCACTTAGAAATCATGGAGGGGTCTGAAATTGTCATCGTAGGTGCATGTCCACTGTGAAAGACATAATCTAAAAAAAAATATCCAGAAATCACAATGTATGATTTTTTAACTATTTATTTGAATGATACAGCTGCAAATAAGTATTTGAACACCTGAGAAAATCAATGGTAATATTCGGTACAGTAGCCTTTGTTTGCAATTCCAGAGGTCAAACGTTTCCTGTAGTTTTTCACCAGGTTTGCACACACTGCAGAAGGGATTCTGGCCCACTCCTCCACACAGATCTTCTCTAGATCAGTCAGGTTTCTGGGCTGTCGCTGAGAAACACAGAGTTTGAGCTCCCTCCAAAGATTCTCTATTGGGTTTAGGTCTGGAGACTGGCTAGGCCACGCCAGAACCTTGATATGCTTCTTACAGAGCCACTCCTTGGTTATCCTGGCTGTGTGCTTCGGGTCATTGTCATGTTGGAAGACCCAGCCTAGACCCATCTTCAATGCTCTAACTGAGGGAAGGAGGTTGTTCCCCAAAATCTCGCAATAAATGGCCCCGGTCATCCTCTCCTTAATACAGTGCAGTCGCCCTGTCTCATGTGCAGAAAAACACCCCAAAGCTTGATGCTACCACCCCCACAGTTTCACATTACTTTTCACAGTAGGGATGGTGTTCTTGGGATGGTACTCATCATTCTTCTTCCTCCAAACATAGTTAGTGGAATTATGACCAAAAAGTTCTATTTTGGTCTCATCTGACCACATGATTTCAAACCATGACGTCTTAGTGTATAACCAACAGTAACCTTGGAAACCGTGGTCCCAGCTCTTTTCAGGTCATTGACCAGCTCCTCCCGTGTAGTTCTGGGCTGATTTCTCACCTTTCTTAGGATCGTTGAGACCCCACGAGGTGAGATCTTGCATGGAGCCCCAGTCCGAGGGAGATTGACAGTCATGTTTAGCTTCTTCTATTTCCGTAACCCTTTCCAACCTTGTGGAGGTGTACAATTTTGTCTCTAGTGTCTTTGGACAGCTCTTTGGTCTTGGCCATGTTAGTAGTTGGATTCTTACTGATTGCATGGGGTGGACAGGTGTCTTTATGCAGCTAACGACCTCAAACAGGTGCATCTAATTTAGGATAATAAATGGAGTGGAGGTGGACATTTTGAAGGCAGACTAACAGGTCTTTGAGGGTCAGAATTCTAGGTGATATACAGGTGTTCAAATACTTATTTGCAGCTATATCATACAAATAAATACTTAAAAAATCATACATTGTGATTTCTGGAATTTCTTTTTGAGATTGTCTGTCACAGTGGACATGCACCTACGATGACAATTTCAGACCCCTCCATGATTTCTAAGTGGGAGAACTTGCAAAATAGCAGGGTGTTCTAATACTTATTTTCCTCACTGTGTGTATATATATATATATATATATATATATATATATATATATATCTATCTCAACAGTATGTGTAACTAGGTTTTAATATGACCAAATGTTTAGACAAACCACTCGTGGATTTGGACTGAATTGACAGTGCGGAGTGTCTCTTGAACCTGCAATAAAGTGAGCATAAAGTTAAAAAATAAATAGAAATTAGAAGGTGGTCCCTAAGGGACGTTTGTTAAGCTCTCCCCGGAAAACAGGACATCTAAGGCTATGTCACCATATGGACTCTGTTGGTGTCCACAGCACCAGGGGTTTCATGTTGATATGTGCAGTCAGAAGGAGCAGAAGGGTTCACAGCTTAACATATGAGATATTTCCTCTCACCCACAACGGTGTGGAAACAGACACCATCCGTGCTATGGTTGTTTAAGTCAACACTGCCGGCGTATTCTTTGAACAATCTGGGCCATGTGATTCTCATTTGAATAAAATTCAAATTGAAAGCACAGAGCACACAATCCGCTTGCCAGAAAAAGCAACCATTGTGTATTCCCATGCACACGTGGGGAAATGGGATGGGTGAGGACTGCAGAGCATTGCATACCTTGCTGAGCAAACAGCAGCAGCTTGGTGTGGCTTGGACTCCTCCCCCCTCTTACTTATTGACGCAGTCACATCACTCCCCAACACACATGACAACTCAAACATGACTCTTACTCTTGAGAATAGTGCGATGAGAAATTAAATTAGTCTTACCTAGTGTGGAAGAGTTGGTCACACCTGGAAGCGGGCCATTGGGGAAAAGAGGTAGAAGGAGGGTGGGGGCGGGAAATAACAGGGAGAGAAAGAGACAAGAGAAACGTCAGCAAATTACAATGAACAGCAAGCTAAACTTCAATGCAGGCTGAGGCTGTCACTAGCTCCCCTGAAAAATGATAGTGTCCCCGCATTGTATGGGTTGGGGTTCAAAGAACAGTCCCAGTCAAGAGGGCGGCGTCATTTATCAATTGAGGGACATGAAACAACTGAGAGAGTTTTCCCAGAGGACCCAAAATTTGTGCAACTTGCATTATTATTTGCCAGTATTTCAAGATTTTGAGGGTGGAGGAAGATAGGATGTAAGCAGAAACCCAATCTGTTACTGACAAGCTTTTTCCTTTATGCACCAGTGTAACATAACCACTGAACAAACAAATGTGCTCACACAAACATGCACCAAGTTGTTCCCCTCTCTCTGTATGTGTCTGAGGTAATTTAGTGGCCCTCACATACAGTATCTCTCGCCCTGTACGCTCGGACCTTTGCTACATTTTCCGAACATTAGTTTGACAGCTGACCTCCAACAGCCTAAAAGAATGGCAGTCCCACATTACCCACAAAGGCTTTAGAGTGGCCCTGGTACAAACAAAAAAAAAACTGTATGCTTAAAAAAAATATAGCAACATTTAACCACATTGTCACTGTGTCACTGCCTGACAGTCATATCTCCAAAGATTGTATAGAAAGGGATACTAGAATACCTGCACTCTCCTCCACCTTTTCTGTACCAACTCTCCGGCAGCCTGAAAAATATACACTGGATTTCCCTCACTGCATGCAGTTTTCCCTTTTCTTTTTTACAATTAAAGTGGTCCCTCTATGAATGTACTCTATTCTAAAGTACAGTGTGCTTTCTTGTAAATGTGCAATAAAACAAGGGAATGGAGTGAGCTGACAATAACTGGGTGTAGTGTGAGGGAAATGGTAGACTCAGGACTAAATCAGAGTTACAAATGCTTACCAGAGCAGTCTAGTTGTGTTGCTAAGCAGAAATTGCCTGTGATATGATTTATCACCAATGATGACTATCCCCCTGCAATCACTTACATTTTTTGGTGCGGATGCGACAAATCCCAAGGGGATCAACGAAGGGGGGGTGTGATTACAATATCTGTTTTGCTTGTGAGAAGAAATCTACTTTCAGTGAGATTGGGGGGTGGAGACTGGGGTTCATTCTCTGGGATGCTCATTACCATTCTGTCTGACACACATTCACACTCGCTGCTACTGTTGTTGCTAAACAGAGAGCTCATCGGAGGACCTTGAAGCTTCATGTCGGGGAAATTGGACCCAGGGGAGATGGTGGCAGGGACTGATGTCAGGCTTCAAGAGCCACTAGAAGCACCTGGGGTTTCACTGACATTAGCAATGTGTTTGGTAAAGAGCGAGTGAGAGACCAAGACACTTGAAGGGATGGTAGTGAAAGACAACACTAAAAATGGAGAGGAGACGAGTGGGATGTGGCAACATTTCCAATGTGATACATTCCGGCATTAAGTCTAAATGCCAAAGATCCATGTCAGATTTAAAAATAAAAGACTGCAGAATCACAACAACAACACAACTAATATTACCAAAATTATTCCTGATATTATCTACAACTTAGCAAACCATTCATGCTAAAATAAAAGAGAGGTGAATAACATCTTCTTGTGATCACATGTTGCGTTTTTTAATAGAGGCACTTTTTACAGCGCAGTGAAGATTATTGATTTTTCCTCCATTCTATGGTGGAAATTCGGAAGCCTGGCCAATCAAAAGCAGTGGAGGTAGCGTGGGCCTAAGTGGTTTAAACCAGCAGGGATGGCGGAGGGGGAAGCGAGAGGGAGAAATCAAAGCTCTGGTGGCTTCAATAAACCCACTCTGTGAACCAGGAAAAGATGGAAGACAGAGAGAGACTTTTTTCACCCTCTCTCAACCTCCTGTTTTAAGCAGATAAGCTGCTTTCAGGGTTTTAGTTATGCTGTGAAGAACCCACAACACGACATGGAAACTTTTGACAAGGCAAAGAAAAGCTGAGAAGTCATGTTGTCTCTTCTATATTGACAGAAGGGATTTGGGGGATGTTTGGAGTGGTCAGTGCAGGAGGGAATTACAACAAAAAAAGCTCTGTCATGCAACATAGTGAGCTGCTCAGACATGGGTTTCAGTGAAGGCACGGACTCAATTTTGTAAAGTTTTGCTTTGGCTCGCCGTTGCAATGAAGCAGAAATGGCTATGCCAAGATGAGAAACTGGCAGCCACACCATGAACCCTTTGAATTTGCTTCCAGATTAGGGGTTGTGATGTGACAATTTAATTAGGCAATTTTCTCTTGTTATAGCTTACTATAATATTTCTTGGGCCAAAATAGGTTGGGAAAGCAGTACACTGGAATATTTCTGTAGTTGATACTATAGGACTTTGAAATTCTATCACAAGCTACACATCCATGATAGTAGTAATAGGTAGAGATGGAGCTGACACAACACAGCCAGGGTAGGAATGTATTTCTATCTTGGAAATTCAAACAGCATTTCACATTAAAGAAAGAATATGGAGAAGGAAATATAACTGTGCAGTGCTACCTCTGCTTGTCAGTGGCCAACCACTTTTCAGCGTCCACATTACTTTACCTCCAACCTGAAGCCTCTTAAAGGAAGTTTTTTTTTTAATTAGCCAAGGGTAGTTGTCTGCTGTAGTCACCTTGCTATTTTATAGTTGTATCAGGTAGCAACTGCTTAGTTGACATGCCACATTACATTCTCCTGTATACATGTGCTGATTTACTAGCCCCAGAGCCGTTGAAAGACTGACTAGCCCCGTTTGACGTTAACTAAAATCAGATTTTTGTAGTAGGCTATGCAGTTTGGGACTACAAATACATAATCTATCTGCTTGTTCATGTACACATTCTGCCAGTTGGAACAGAGGAACACACCATAATAGGCTTGTTTAGTAAGCAGTATTTGATGCCCGCATTCCTACATTTATAAAAATGCAAGTCAATGTGGATGTGTTGAGAATACGTTACTCAGATTAAATAATGTAACGGAATAAGTTAAAAATTACATTTTTGGGCATGTATTCTGTAACAGAATACGTTTTGAAAGTATCCTTGCCAAAACTGACACAGTGCACATTGATTGCTACCCAGGGAGTCCCATATTGCACGGTGAACACACATGGCCTAGTCTGTACTGGGCTGAGTTAATTACAGATTCATGCAGCCTACAATTATAGCTGCTATGCAACTGTCTGCACCTCATCTTGTTAAAAGTATCAACACATGGTATTTACAAGATGTAAACAATGTCTTTCCACCATAAAGCCATTGATCTGTAAAGAAAACATGGCAACAGACATTACACTTTGTCCAGAAATTTGGATGAAACTTAAAGAGACATCATATGCCCTTGGTGGGATATGTTCAGTCCTCTGAGAATTTGAGGCTCTTGGACAAGGACATCCCTTCCCTTCAGGGAGATCCTTTTTGACACAGCCGGTCTTGACTTTTCTCATTCATCACATAACAGTCTGTGCACCACACTGGGGACAACCCTGCATTTTCAGGGAATTGAAGGAGCTTGTCTGTCTGGTCACTAACAGCCAACTGCAGCCACATCTACTGATAAATTGAAATGATCTCCTTTTGCGCCATTGTTTTTAACCTAAATCTATGATCTCTATTTGTTAAATGTGATCCACGGACGCTACACCCACACAACGATGATGATTATTAGCGATGTAACCTTTTTAAACTGGTACAATGTCTGGGTCCAAAACTACGCTCATAATTTGCAGGATTTCTATGCAGTGATCACAGATCATACATTATCACTCGCATAATTAACACAGAAATAATTCACCATCTTTTGATCTGGCCTTAAATACCCATAAAGATTATGACTTGTATCTCCCATTACACTAATGACCATAGTATATCTCTGAGGGTTTAATTGGGTTGTTAAACATCACTAGTCCTTTCTTCTCCATATTCCGTTTTACATTCCTTTGTCACTGCCCCATGTAAGTTGAGTGACAATGTGAGTTGCGCATGCGTCACAAGTAGCATACAAGATGCTAACAAGAGACTTCTGTAATGTCGATACTACGAAACCCTGGAGTTGACATGAAGGGAAAAAAAATGAATAAAATAAAAATAAACACTTTTGTGAGCTCTTGACTTTGTTTTGCAAGATATTGAGTTTTATTTGCAAGATCTTGCAACTTCAACAAACAATAAGGCTAACTAGCTAGCAAAAATGCATTTAGACAACCAAGGTGATGCTTATGCTAAAATAAACAATGAATATATTTTGACAAACAGTCAACAACAATGCTGTAATCATGTATTAATTAGTAATGCTTATCAAAATAAACAATGAATATATTTAGACAACCAAGAAGCTGTAATCATGTTGTGCTACTGGCTAGCTAGTTATGTTAGCCTTATTGTTTGTTGGATTTGTGGGATCTCACAAAACAAAGTCAAGCTCTCGCAAAAATGTGTGTCCCCAGTACATGTTTTTGTGTTAATTTAGTTTTTTGTTTTTTTTCTGTTTTATTTTTTCCCTCCATGTCACTTCCGGGGCTCCGTTCCATTCTTCTTTGACTGCTGGCTGCAAGCTAGCAATGCTATCACTGGAATGGCGTTTTGAGCTAACGTTAGCAATCAAACAATCATAGATAGCTAAAACATTTTGGAAATTATTCCCATCTTCTGTTATTGTTTGTTAGGAGAAAAGTTTATTATTTCATGGATTTCACAAATTTCCGTATGAAAAGTTATGCCCTAAACCGTTTAAATCTGAGCATGCACAACTAACATCTGCACTCAACTCAACCCCTTACTCATATTTTCAACTCCTCAGAGATGGAGGACTGAAGGTGATCAGAGTGAGAGCAAATGTGCCTCTAAGCAGGGGTGGAGAGGCCATCTGGCAATTCTGGCAAATACCAGAAGGGCCGGACCATTTTTTTTAAAAATATGGGCCGGTCAGATTTTTTTTTTTTGAATATACAAATGAATTGTCTTTACAGGCCGACAGCGCATATGATGGGTTTTATCCCTTGCACGATTTCACTATGGTTAAAATAATAATTATATTAATAGTAATAATAAATGTTATGCATTTGGCCAGTAGGCAATGGCCGGCCTGGCCCCGAGATAGGTTGACCGACCCAATCAGAGGTTACTCTGGGAGAACAGTTGGTTTTAACGCCTGTTGAAGTGAAGCGTAGGCCTATAGGAGTACACATGAGGACCCTGACCAAGCGCCGTTGTTCTTCTCCGTCCCATTCACGTAGTGTTTAGTTTTACACCATGTAGGTTAAACTGCAATTAATCCGCGGTTCACATGTGTGTATGAACTGTGGGGGTCCATTACACTGTAGGCTAAATCTTATGGAGAATGACAGCAACAGCATAGCCTACAAATGCCATAACTAGGCTATGTGTCATAAATGTGTGCTTTTTAAAAAGTATCAGAATGCAGGAGGACTTTTACCTAAAAAAAAAATAATGGGGGAGGGACCCCAGACCTCCCCTCTTCATGAAAGAATTGTTTATTTCTTACATTAAAAGTTTAAAAATCTGTTACATAAGGTACTGCTTATAGCATTTCAACATCTGTACACAAATGTAATTAGGGAATGCATGTGGGCATGGGTGGGGCTGCATGGGCGTGGTGATGTGGACTGGTGTGGCTACAGGGCCAGTCCGCCCCTGGCTCTGAGGTCAGTTGATGGAAAAGAGAAAGCTGCGTTATTCTGCATCTTAAGTAGCTGTTGCTGTTTTTTTCTTTCATTCTAAATATATTTTTCTCTCATCTACAAGTATCTTTTTGCTAGCACTTCCCTTCTGTTGTAATAGGGAAATGTACCATAAATATGTATGCTTTGGCTTACTAAGCATGCATATTTCAATGCTATTAAATACTTTATATATATATATATATATATATATATATATATACATAAAATGTTGGTAAATGTTCATAATAATGACTATAATCCTCTTTAAATAAGATGCCAACACCTTTGCCACTTTATGTAATTCAATACATTCAACCACTTATTTGTGAAGGCTGGACTAACTCGCCGCTTACATTCAAGACAGCACAACCATTTCTATTTCATTATACTACACATGCACTCAACCCATTCACTTCAACGCACATCTATTATCTTTCCTCTAGTTCTACACTCCTCCATACAGATTTAAGTTAATCAGAGGTCGGTTAACTTTTTTTCTCTCAGTGGCACATGGAAACATGTCAGTGAAGACAAACACTCACTCTCTCACTCTCTCTCTCTCTCTCTCTCTCTCTCTCTCTCTCTCTCTCCATTTTCTTTCAATTCAAATTGCTTTATTGGCATGAATGTTAGAAATAACAATACTGCCAAAGCATCAAGGTTAATAATGTGAGAAAAAATACATACATACAATTCATTGAGTAAAATAAACTAAAATATATACATTTGAGATAAAAATAAAAACAGGACAGCAGTATATCAATATACAGTAAAATATCTAGTGTCAAATGTAAGGAAGCAAGAAAACAAAGACAGAAGCAAACAAATAAAACACTGTGAAAAAACACATAACGTAGAGAACTAAATGAGAAGGCAGAGTAAACGCTCTCGCTCTCTCTCTCTCTCTTTTCTCTCTCTTCTCTCTCTCTCTAAAATGGCTGCAGGACTGAGTGTCTGCTAATTGGAAATGAAAAGCAATGGAGCTGGAAGGCATCCCGATTTGGAACAGTGGAACCCCCAGTGCCTGTTGTCAGTCAATTTCGACCATGACGAAAGAAGCCCTGTTCCTCGTGTCACCATTTAACCTATTCACCAGTGTGGAATGGCAGCAGCTGTTTTTTTAACAGTACCACATAATGGGACAAAATGGCTCTGGCTGGCTAAGCTCCAGCTAGCTGAAAAAAGGCCTCAATGCAGAGAAAGGGATGAGGTGTGAATGAGAACATTGCTACCATGTAATCAATGATACTGAGAGAACTTGCACCCTTCCATCTGAGCTGATATAAACATTACTTCTTTTTTTCTGTTGCAACAAAGAAGTAGAGAAGCACTGAGAGAGGCCACAGATGGCCTGGGCTCACACAGACTTCAGAAGTATCTCAAAGTTTACACAAGTCAGACAAGATGCCAGATTGGCTCCAGAACTAAGGCTGTTCTTTGACGGGGGGGGAAATAAATATTGCTTACTTTTTCTTTCTAAAATCTTTCTTCAAGTCGAGGTGTGAATAAGTACTGTGAGTGACAGCCTGATGAGCGCAGCTATAGGAACTTCACCAGGCTGTTGTCAGCGCTGTCCGGTTTAAAGGCCGCTCAGGCATGACAGAACGGGGGATGAGGTATGCTTATGTTAGCACCACAGCAGATGTTCTATTCCTGTTGCAGCTGTCTTCTAAACAGAATCATCACTCTGTATCTCTCAATCCTCGCATATTTAAAACTTTCAAAAATGATTTCCCTCAGGTCAGACTAGAGTCAAATTAGATGACGACAGACAAGCACAACAAAAAACACACTGATTTTGTATATAAATCATTTATAAGTGTACACGCTCTTGGCTCAAACAATTGACACTTAATGTCTTTATCGAAAACATATCTCTAGGATATAAAAAAAGATGTGCCATCTGCTATGCTATAAGAGCGCAATAGGAAAAAAAAAGATGAAATGAAAGATAAATCAAATGTAGCAGTGGTCTGATGTATCGTCCCAGCGGCATTGCTCACCCTTTGGTGTTAAAAAAATAAAATAAATGAGAGGATTTAAGAGACTTTTTTTTTTCAAAAATGGCTTTAGAAAGAATTCTTCCAGCGAGACCTTGATGAGTGATCAGAAGTTGGGGAGATCAGAGACGTATGGGCTCTATGCTGAGTTCTGACCCTGAGTTCAGTTTCCTAGAGGTGGGACAAAGACGTTCTTGCCTGGGGAGTAGTGGACAGAAGGACAGGATAGAAAGGGATAAATAAAAAGAGGGAGACGCAATAGCCTTGATGCCTGTGGCAGCGGAGCACCGGCAGACAGCCCTACAGACAGTCGTATGTTAACTGCCGCGTCCAAGGCCAGCTGAAGAGGCCTGGCTTAGAAGAGTTCCTCCAGGCTCTGGTTTGAGTAGGAGAAGTGAAAACAGAGAGGCTTTAATAATGTTTGACACTTCACTATCAACTCACAAATCAGTTTCCTAAACACTGGCCTCTCGCAACAAGAAAACCATTAACACAGGTCATGAGGAAACGCCTGACAATTGAATGCATTTCTGAAATGAAATTCACCGGGTCCAAGATCACAGTCATTTACGGCCTCATTTCACCGTAAACGCTCACGCTGCCGACTGTCTAAAACGCTTGTACAGAGTCTTTTAAATCTCTGACTCCAATAGATAATTAGACATAATGAGTAAACAATGTGGCCGCGAGATGTGAGCATGCTTATTGCTTTTTAATTGTGTTTCCCTCTGTGCACCGAGCCAGTTCTGAGAGCTTATGGTACCTGTGTGCATTGGCCCATGTGAGGCCAGGTGCAGTCATTACAACGGGACAGATGGATCAGCAGAAGTGGTGCCTGTTTCCCTTGCAAGGCAACACGGCGGCTGCCATATGTAGGCTCATCATTAAAATTGACCTTTGACCTTCCAGCGGGTGTCTGTCATTCTAATGGAGTTAATTAAGAATGTGGACCGGTGTGCAGAATGTGGTATTTTTTGTCTGTGGATTTGGATGTTATTGGTTTGTGAAGAAAGTAATAATGGTGTGTGTGTGGTATACTGCACATGCAGATCCATTCATGTGTTTTAGAGAATGTAGAGGTTTGTAATTTGTGTGTGCATAGCCATGTGCACATGACTCCACTGTCAGACGTGTTTAAGTTATTGAGCTCCTCCTTTTAATATTGCCAATGCAGCTCCTTTGAAAATTCATTAAAGCGTTTCGACCCCTCTGCCATCTGTGTGAGCGAGTGGGAGAGAGCCGTGCTAGAGAAGCAGCTGGGGAGATCGGGAAGATGAAAATTCTGATTTGGGCAAAAGAATGTGGGCAAGCCTCTGAAAGCATGATGAAGAGCCGCTAATGTGCCAGCTTTCAACTGCTATTTATTTAGTCTTAGACCTTATCTAAAGGCTGCATTCACATTGAGATTCAGGGATATAAAGACTGCTAGTCGAGATCACTTCATGCTCTGGATAAAATTTAAAAAACGATAAATGGCAAGTGTGACACTAATAAAATAGTAAAAAGAAAAACCAATTCCTTGGAGGTCTAATTAAAATGCTAAACACAATGCTTAGTGTCAAGCTAAAATGCAATTAACTCCACAATTACATAGAGAATATTACCAGAGGAAGAGGGCTGCCCGATTATACTAATACATCTCCATTGTTGACTTAAATTGCATATACAAATCAACATAGCCAAGCCAGATAATCATCCCATACTGGAGTTTAATGTCTTAACTCACATTTGGATCATGTATGCCTCAATGTCCAACACTTAGCCTGATTTGAGCTTCAATTTAATTTGCCAGGACAACTTGTTATCCGTGTGACTCCTCCATAACAACAATCCCTGCAGTAAAGCACCTGATTAGCAATGCTGCTGCGCGCTCTTCTTCGGGGTTATCTTCAGCTACTGTCATCTTCATGCCAGTTACTTCTCACAATAAAGCAATATCAGTTGCAGTGTTTATGCCCTGTAATCACTTTCTCCTACACCTGATCTCCTCTTCATAAACTCAGCGAGCCAACATTATTGCTGTTATAGTCAAAAATATGGAGCTATGTATTATGCATTAAGCATGATCCTCCGGAGGGAAAGTACACACACTTTGATGTCACACACACACACACACACACACAGACTCACACACAGACTTATAGAATGACTGTAGGTGTACTGTAAATGCCTGAGTGTGCGCACATAGACCCACATTTCCTTTGCTTTGTCTTTTCCTCACATCTACACACACACACACGCACAAACTTCAACATATGCCTCAAAGCACTGGAATGTAATATAGACTGCCTGCACTTTGCTTTGTCTCTCCTTTTCTGACACTAATCAACACCTCTTCTGCTATTAAAATACCTAGCCATGCCTTTTGGTCTGCTATCTAATTTACAAGACTGTCTCTCAGGAACACGGGCTGGAGTTGGAGAGGTGTGACGACGTAAAGTGGGGCGCGGAGGAGGGCCTGATAGGGGTGAGGAGAAAAAAAAAAAAGGTATTTGAAAAATAGTTCAGAAAAGAAAGGTTGGCTGGTTTAGGAGTACAGAATCATGCATACATTTTTGCAGGTAAAGGTACGACTAAATGTGTAATGGGACAAAAATAAGAGCTAAAATTAGATTTTGAGTTTTTCCACCTTTCTTCTCCAACTCGTACTCCTCCCTCCCTCTCTTTCTCCTCTTGGCTGACTTTGTGTAGTGCTATGGGGCTTCCAGTGAGCCTAAGCCTCTTTGGCAAGACCTGTGAGCCTGGATGGCAATGAAGACGATGGGATGACGCATCCAGACGATGGGAGTAGTTGGGCAGGAACGGGAGGGTGGAAAGAGAGAGAAGTAGTCCATAAATGAAGGAGAGTGGGGTAAAAATATAGTGAAATTGTGTGTACCATTGTAGATGGTTTTAATCATTCTGATGCCATCTGTTCCAATCTATTTTTCGCATTGACAGTTGATATTTTCCCTGGTGAGAGGAGAGGAGTGAGTGTGTGTTTGTGTGTGTGCTATTGGAGCTAAATCCTTCTCCATTCTCAGGGTTCATTCAATTAGTAGTCAAAATCTCAGATGTTGAAATGTGAATCCATTTTATTACATAGGATATCCTAGAGACAAAGTTACCTGGATCAAGCTGTTGCAGCTCTCCCCTTCCTTTGTCTGACTCTCTGGCTCTCAGACCCCCAGTATTATCTCACAAAGGGTGGGGTCTTGTGCTTATTCCTTATCTTTTAGTTGGGATGTGACTGAGGTTTATGACCCTCAGAGACTTGCAAAGCAACAGAGCAGTAGGGCCATAAAGGGTGACTGAAACCAGAGACAGGGTGTCTCTAACATCATCAATTCAGCTTATGACACATTTGTAGAGCTGGGTTATAACAAAATGTACCAGAACATCTTATATTATAAAACAAAAGTATTGCAAAACAACTTAATGCAACAAACAACAAACTATAAACTTATAACAACAAACTTAATGCATGACCCACATGTCTTCATTTATGTTGAAATAATGCTTTTCCCTTTTAGCTTGAATGTATAATGCAAATCACCCACAATGTTTAAGCACATATAAAATTTTAAATTCCAACAGTGCATGCATCAGTCCGTGCGTGTGTGTGTGTGTGTGTGTGTGTGTGTGTGTGTGTGTGTGTGTGTGTGTGTGTGTGTGTGTGTGTGCGCGCACAAAGCATGCCTAATTTGTATGTGTTACGGCTGCAACTAATGATTATTTGCCATTGATTATTTTCATGATCAAACAATTATTGGTTGAGTCTAACATTTGCCCAAGTTTCGTAACCAAGGGTCCAAAACCTAACAAGATTAGGGGCCCTATTTTGCCTGTGCCAGGCGCTTCACACGGTGCGTTTAGGGCGTGTCCAAAACCACTTTTGCTAGTTTGACGTCAGAAAAAAGGGTCCGTGCGCCAGGTGCATGGTTCTAAAGTGTTAGTGTCTTCATTAATCATAGGTGTGTTCTGGGCGTAACATGCAATCAACCAATCAGAGTCCTCTCCCATTCCCTTTAACAGCCAGGGGCTTTTTATACCTTGGTGCATTGCTATTATGGTGGATTTGCACTGTAATATTTATATTTGTGATCTTTTGCATGTGTGTGTGCTACTGCGCTTCCCTGTGTGTGTGTGTGTGTGTGTGTGTGTGTGTGTGTGTGTGTGTGTGTGTGTGTGTGTGTGTGTGTGTGTGTGTGTGTGTGTGTGTGTGTGTAACAAGCATAGTGTGCGCTGTGCACAAGCCTAGGCGCATGAATGAAATGCTGCATTATTGACTTTAGGCCAGGTTTTTGTTGGTCAATGGCGCGATCACTTCTTGCTGCCTCAAGATAGCAATACGCCCCAGAATGTGCCTGAACACACCTCCCTGTAAGTCCAGCACACCCATCGGTGCACCGCATGTGCATTTGCAAATTAAACAACGTATTTAAACCGCCTTAATTTAGTTCATTAGCATGCTAACATTTGCTAGTAGTTCCAGGTATTAGATCATTAACCCAAGTAATGTTGATTACCTGAACCTGATGATGGCACTAGATGAAAACCTGAAGTCACTCAAATGTATCCTGAGGGGTAGTGTGTAAATGTGTGCAAATTTGAATGTGTGCACCATATTTACAAGTGATATACATCCAAGTTGTCAGGATATTTCACTCCAAACGTCCAACCTGGTGCTGCCAGAGGATAAGACAGGGGATCATCCTCTGGGGACCATGAATGTAGCATTTTTCCTTGATGAATTAGTTAAAAGATTAGTAAAGTATATACATTGATACAATGTGTGTGTGTGTGTCGGTCAGTCCCCAGTGAGTGGATCACTCATAAGATGCATTGCACCTGGTGTCATCTCTTTCCGGCTGGGCGCTGGTACCCACGTCCTCGCTGTATTTAACTCATGTTAGCTCTCTGTTTAAACATGCATGAAGTTATAACAGTGCCCCCTTCACCTACCAGCTCTGACTGCTTTCTCATTTGCTCTTTCAACTGGAAATGTCTCTGTCGCTGTCTGCCTTCGTCTCTCTATGAGCTCTACGACTGCATCCTGACTTTTTTCTTTTCTTTTCCTCCTCTCCCTCCTCTTTCCCCCTTCATTACCTATCTAGCATCAATAGTTCATCTCGTTCTCTTTATCTCTAGCTCTCTTTCTCTCTCTCTCTCTCTCTCTGCATCTCTGTTTCTCTCTTCTGAAAGCCCCTCTCCGTGTCACCCTGGTTGCTTGTATAAAAATCCAACTCTTCGAGATAAAAGGATCCTGAAAATAATACCAGCATTAGGGTTTCCTATTTCACAGCATTTCAGTTCTGACGGGGTCAGTGAATGTGCCTGATGTGGAATATTGAATATGAAGATGGGGAAGTGCCATAGTGTTTTTTCAGCATGTTTGCTCAGTAAACGAGGTGTTATTGGATCTACAAGGCTGCTATAGGGGTTTAGGGAACAGACCCCCATCAGCTAACACTGCGCCTGAAAAAGAAATTGGGGGGGAAAACTGAAGTAAGATTTAGCAGAATGTAAATAGAGACTTGTGCCAAATAAGAGAATAGACAGCAGAGGTTCACCACTTAAAATGAGTATACAGACATAACATTGGGGGTATTTCTCACAAATGACACAAAGATATTCAGAGTCATCTTCTGGCCAGTCAGTTCCAATTGTAATGGCAATCCATCCAGAAGTTGTTGGGTCACCAAAGTCAATTAGCTTTGTCGCCTGGACGCCGTGAAAGTCTTGTCAAAAGTTATTCCAATCCAATTTCAATTCAATGTTATTTATATAATGCCAAATCGCAACAACAGTTATCTCACAGCGCTTTTCATAAAAGAGCAGGTCTAGACTGTACTCTCCATTTAGCAATTGGTAAATTAAGACTACAGTTGAAAATTAGCTGACTGGCTAACATTGGAACATTTACAGAAATGTTGATTAATGTGCATTGTCCTAATCAAATAAATAAATCTACCTGACAAATAAATAAATCTACATTTGAATGTGGACCAAAGCAGTATAGCACATAGTATGTACTTCCTTAGAGCCAAGGTGCAAAAATCTACCTAAACTAAAACAGGCCAGTTGTTGTAACCATTACTAATCCAACACTGAGTCAGATATAGCCTCACTTGTATGTCTAAAATCTAACCAAAGAGCTAACAGTTACAGTACTCCAACCTCCCAATGTGCTGCACATTCAGAAATCAGGAAGGTAAACAATAAGGCTGATTAACGCTTGGAAGTACTCTGCTGGGACCCAATCTCCCCTAATAGTCTAATTAAAGCCATTGATTGCTTATATAAGCACACATGAGCAGTGGACATTCCCCACTAACAACCCCCCACAGGACTAGTAATTTGCATTGATTCTAAGGTATGGTTAACTCAGTCCGCTTCTCCCACCGTATTTGCTGTACGTTGGTATAGTTATTTTTAATTGACACTCTCTTGATTGTGTGACCTTTCTGTCGTTCCTATTGTTTTGCATGCGACATCACTCTCTCGTGACCGTTACTATCACTCCTGAGCATCTGTGTTCAATCAGCATTTAGATCTCTGTCCATTCCCCCCAAACACACACAATGGTGCTGATGATTTGGGAAGACTAGCTGGGACACTGGGCTTTGCTTGAATACCTTTGTCTGGATTTGATGGCCCCCAGCGACATTCATTGTCAAGATCACAAAAAGTCAGACACTTTTCCTCTCCAGACTCTCTAGGGGAATGTTTTTATATCCCACTATTTGTTAGTTTGTGACTCTCGAACTTACTGAGGGGGGGAAACCATATTTAATGAATACTGCTTCTCCAAAGATGATGAATAGGTCTTTTGAAGTGAACTATATGATAAATAAAGTATCCTCCGATAGACAGCCTCCTGTCTTGTGGCAATATACAGTATGTTTGACGGGTTTTGTCTTACAATGCAAGTTTGATCTTTTAGAATGCATAGCAAGGGGACATATGATAACAACATCATAACTGTTTTAGAAACATTTTATAGGGTTTTAACCTACTTACTGCAGACAATTGAAAGGTAAAGAGAGAGTCAGAATTGCTAAGGCTCAAATGAATACAGATGTATGCAGGCAAAATCTGTCAGGGTACACATGGCATTAGGAGAGGGGACTTAACCAGTCGGGTATCTCATCAGATGGGAGGGCAGATTTATCTGAATGATGCAGCAAATGGATCCTCCCAGTCTGAGTGAAGCTCTAACAATGAGGAAACAAAGGTTAAGCCTCTGCAAAAATAATAATCTGCAAAAGAGTGCATATAAATTGTGAATTTGATCACAAAATAAGAGGTCAAGAGAATTGTTGAGGCACATTGTGGGAAGACAGTGCTGCTGTTGTGAAAATTGGCAAGGACACAACTGGTTTTCATGGTGCTTTGTGTGAATTTAAAAGCTTGGTGACTTATAGTAAAATACATTATTATTATTATAATTAAATATTGTATCCCAATATCAGCAGTTTGTGCTTTAATACAACACAATTGTAGAGGCAAGAAGCCATCTATGTCCATGCTACAAAAAAGATCCCTCCCCAGGCTAACATGCTGTACAATGCACTAGTGATAATTTAAACTAATTACGCAAAAATTCCCCATTAGTATCACCTGCTGTGTGACACACAATGCACCATTTGGCAGCAACCATTACTTTCCGCTGACCTGAGAACAGGTCCAACACTGAATGCAGTTTGGTTTTGTAAAATGCTTCCTACAGTAGACCAACCGCGGGCCTACACAATGCCTAATCATTTGAGAGAGAGAGGAAGGAGGTTTGTATATACTGGCAGAGAAAAGACCATGTATTATGGCTGAGCCGGGCGTTAAGCTGCGTCCAGGTGTTCGCCTCTTTCCAGGTGGCCATGTAATGCTCTTGCCGACCCAGATCATGGCAATCATGGAGCTGGCAGAGATGGCTCATTGCCGACACCAGTGTAGTGCCTGGGTAAAATGCCAAGTTGGCAGCGACATGCCTGAAAAGCAGGCCGGCAAACAGGCAGAGAGTCTCTAAAGCTCCTGGAGTGAAAGGGAGGTGGAGAACCTCTCATGTTCTTTTCAGAATTTATGAAAATGGCACAGTCTGGTGCGAGGCCTGTCTGATTTCTTTGACTTGTTGGTGTCAGGAGTAGTGGTGCTGGTACTGTACATCATGCTCTGAAATATTTTCTCCTGTTTGGGCACTGGATTTCTTGTGTTTCAATGCAAGCATATCTCTTGTCAAAGATTGTTGACATGCTATATCATGTTCACTCAAAAATCCTCAACCCGAGAGATGATCTTTATTAGCTCAGGATGCCAGAGTTATTTGCAGCCTGACTCTGGCCTGTAGTGTCTGGGCGCTGTGTGCTTCACAGTGTAAGTAGCTTGGCTGGCAGGCAGCCACAGACAAGCGCTGTGTTTCTGCTTGCCATCCTCTCATTTGACTGCTTGGTAATTACAGTCTCAGTGCGGTAAGAAAAGGCAGCTTTTGGTAGGAGGATTGAGAGAGAAAAGGGAAAAATGTGAGGGTGTTCAGCTTAGCAGCTTAATGAACATGTCAGATGTATTTAAACAAATGGATTACCACATCTGTACACACTCGACTAGATGGCGCTTGCTTCAAAACACTTACCAGTCCATAGTGTCAGGATGAATGAAAAAGACATAAACTGGAGATATGCAGGGATTGGTAGTAGGAAAATATAACACTCTGCATCATTGCATATAAAGGAAATCCGACCTGAACCAAATCAATTATGACTGTCAATCAACTCTATTGTTGTCATACAGAGCAGAAATATATGAAGACAATACATGTATTGTCTTCATATATTTCTGCTCTTAAGAGGCTGTGCATATGAAATGCCATCAATTTGCATTAAAAGTGAATGTCAGACCATAAAAGACAAAGCCTACATTCATTTCCCATGACCCTCTTCAAAACAGACTTTCTACTTGGCAGTTAACAGATCTTTTAACTTGTTCCCAGATTTCAGTTCTTGGAGCTTTTTTGTCCTGACCTTACCTCGGTGCACCAGAGCTGTCCATGTCAATACATTGACTAAATGAATAATAGATGCTCTTTCTTGGCATCCTTGTGCCAGGGTGTGTTCTCAGCTAGAGAGCCTCACATGCTAGTGAAATGTTTGTTCTTTGGCGGAACATTTTTTGTTGTGTGTGTGTGTGTCAGGTTAATGATGCGGGTTATAACTCAGAGGGTAAAATCATGAAAACACCAATCATTTGACCTTTTACCTGTCAGATTTGATGCGGAATAAAAAGCTCACCTCTTAAGCTGCAGACTTAAACTCTCTGCACTTATACAGTACAGCCAGATTTATTTCCATTTGTAAAGCAATGTGCAAGGTGTAGATAACTTAAGTTATATCAGCATGCTTGACACTCAGTCCTGAACCTTGCTGAGCCCGTGAGTGAGTTTCTCAAGCTTTGTTTGTAGCCTCGAGCCATGTTTGTAAAGTAACATTATTGCCAGTTGGTGCTCATTAAATAATCCCTTCTCTGCTAGTTGGGAAACAGTGTACACTCTCAATAACTGAGCATTTGCAAAGGGCAAAGGGTCCATTTGGAAAGAGATGCTGCTTTTTTAGTGAGTTCTTTGTTGAAGTGAGAGCTGCTGTTTGACTCCATGACTTCAAACTGTTTCACCACTAATATTTAAGCTTAGGAGAAAGAAAAGATCTACAACACCAAATCAAATATGTGATGAAAATACATTGGACACAACGATAGTCTGAACTAACAATATACTTCAGACTAAAAAAATCATTCCATCCTCCCTATTTCATTCCAACACTGACATCTGCACACATGTGTTGTGTGGTTAACTCCTTGCCGTGAACGGACATGACTCAATTGTGTTAGACGCATTAGAGCAAGATGGTCCTGACTAATCACTGCATCATGGAGCCGTGACATGGTGGAGTGCCAGTTCAGTGCACAGGGGATGGTACCCTTTACCCAGAAGACATGGCCCAATTAAACTGACCAATTGGAATTGAGTGAGCCGGGTTGTCTACCTGTTGTGGGGGTTAGAAAAATGCCACTTCCACTCATTGCTCATTCTGGACGCTACAGGACCCATTATTCTTGCAGTCATTACTAAGCAAAATGTCAATAGCTTAATAGAGAGAGAGACGCCGTAAGCGAGATGGATAGAGGAAGGAGGGAACAAGAGGAGAGGAGAAGGAAAGAAGGAACCATGAGGAGAAACCACCATTTGTCATTCACACGTAACATAACAGTCGTGCAGGGGAAGGCTTCATGTTTCAGCTTACACACCACAACAATGGATGCTCAGTTCCATGTTTGTGCTGTCAGTCGGTTTTAATGGTTTGATAATGTGCCGACACCCACATCATTCTGAGCTTTTTTTACCCTCGTCTCTCTTTCTTACTAACTCGTGCATTCAACTGAAAAGCTGTCAAATCTCGCTAAATATCTCTCCCCAGTCCAGTTACATGAACACTGAGAGACAACATTCTTTCTTTGCTTTCTTTCTACCTCCCGCCCTCTTCCCTTCACTTGTGCTCTTTTGCCCCTCTGTCTGTTTCTCCCTCAGCATTGTACAAATGTTTTTCTTGTCTAAGGAACCGTTCCATATGTTTGCAATCACTCTGGCTCCCTCGCCTGCACAGATCATTTAGCAAACTCCCTCATACATTTCAATTAGGCCCACCTAGCGCAGCCACAGACACAGGAAAGCAATATTGATTTCTTGATATCCCGTGCGTGGGTCGGACCAAATTAACGCTTGTACTGGGGAATATGATAGATCCATAACAATTCACTTGTGTTTGTTACCATATCTATGATATGCTAGGCTTGTTAGTATACAAAGAGTTGTCAAGTATTCATCAAAGCCATATTCATGACAGCTGTCCCCTATGCACTCGCTGTATGGATAACTCACATGGCTTAATTATAGCGTGGTGTACATTTAAAGGCATAGTTGTGACTTACGTGGGTTCCTACCAAAAAAGAAAACAAGTTAAAATGTATTTTTCTGTGGCAAAATGAAAGAGAAAGATACCTGGCATGACATAGCTGGGAGCCTTTATGTGTCAAAGTGATATACAGTAGGCATTTACCAAACGCTGGCTGCATCCTAAAATGTACTTATTATTCAATTACTGCCAGCTTTTTAAAGATGAGATGGCTGAGGTGCGGTGGCTCTGGTAGCTGTCAGTCACTCTCTGCCACCTCATCCATTCTCCTGACACTCTGCTCGAGCCCAGAGAGAGCCATCAGTCAAAGTTCAGGAGACAGGGACGCCACATCAAAGGGCTGATCAAACTTTTCTGGGACACTCTGGGATCTTGGGACACTGAATGAAGTTGAATTCTACATGTTCTTCAATTCACAACGGTTGCAATGGCTAATTAGGTACTGAAGTACTGAAGTTGTAAGTTTCACCTCCAGTTTATGCTGCTTTGTACTTGACTACATTTCAGAGGGACGTTTTGCATGTTTACCTCCACTACAACTATAGCAACTAGTTGCTTTACAGTTTAAGATAAATCATACAGACTATAAAGATCTGAATACACAATAAACTGCACAACAGAATACAAGTTATTAAAAGTGGTTCCACATTGAACTGCTACATTAAAATGCTGATTTCTGTACAATTTAGTGCATCAGTAATAATAATCCTATATATATATATATATATATATATATATATATATATATATATATATAATAAAACACACTAAAGAGGGATACTTGCCTATGCGTAATGAGTTATTTTAATCTCAAATTCTGCACTTTTCACTTCAGTAAAGGCAACATTTATGAAGTTTTTTGTTTTTGACATTGGGACAATACTATGTTTACTTCCATCCATAGTTATACAGGTAATACGTTCCCAGAGTTGCTACACAACGCCTTAAGGGTATCCTGCATAGTATGAACAGACTCACTGGACTCTCTATATATAATGTTTGATTAGAAGATATGTGAAATAAGGCTCTAAATCGCCTGACTTTCCATGTTGCAAGATAATTTAAACCCTTTTTGTACAGATGACCCACAATAAAACGCTTTACTGAACACATCCAATCTCTGTTTGACCCTATTCACGTGAGACTGCTGTCACAGGTTAATGCGTGGGCATCACAGAGATTTAGGTTTGCAACTAAAGTTCCATTCACATGAATGCAAAAAAAAAAAAACAAATTTCATTTTCATCTCAGTTAATCGCTTTCCATCACAAATACAGACGCTCATAAATAAACATCAAAATCATTAAACAAAAACAAAACTGGGTAGACTCAAGTGATTGGTCCATAAAAGTTCAATAGGGATAATTTAGAGGAACTCAGCGGTATTTAATTCAATTTAATGTTATGGAGGCCATCTGCTGCTAATACTGACTAATTGTTCCAGTCAAGTAGATGCCATGGCTTTGCCTTCTTATAAAGATACATGTCCAGCCTTGTGGTTTATTGCTATTCATGGGTCAGGTCTAAGGGAGGGGGGAGCACACATAGTCTGACATTTCTAGTAATTATCTTCATGAAGATGGGAGGCCTCTCAATTAGAGTGGCGTTTGATTAGAACTAATGGCCCTCCTTCCCGGGCTGGTGAGCCGGCTGAGAAGGCAGAGCATCAAATTCCCTTTCGGCTGGTATGGGACACTGATTGACCTTAAATAAAAGCTGTGGCTTGCTTTAGCTTCTTAAAGAAATACAGTAGCTGTTATTTTTACTTGAATGAAAGCATACTTTAAATCTTAAATCCCATGATATGGCAGCATGAATGAAAATTATAGCATGGCAACATCTTTTAAGTATTAAAGGGACACTATTATATACAGTACCATTTTCAGGATAATCCTTGTATTTTGGGTTTGTACTAGAACATATTTACATCCTTTTAAAGTTAAAAAACACTATTTTCTCATACTGCCCATGGCTGATGCACCTGTATTCACCCTCTGTATGAGACGCTCTGTATCTGTATCTCTTTAATCCCTCCTCCCGACAAAGCCCAGTCAGCTCTGATTGGCTAGCGTGCCTCCTGGAATCTGAGCTCCGCTGCAGCCAAGGGGGTAAGCCTCTCCTCTCTAAGCGAAGCTCACTATGGCGCCATTTTGATGTTAGCAAGCCCTCACCCGCCGTTAGCATACCATTGACTCCGATTTATTTTGACGTCACTTTGACAGCAAATAACTACATCGGAAGCGTTTAAAGACTCTATTTGTCCATTGTTTATTTCCAAAGAAACCATGTATAAAAGGCTCCATTACCTTTTATCTCACGTCATGGCTCCATAGCAGACGTTTTTGTAAAAATAGGCTAACGATTGTGTTGTAACCCCGCGACTTACTCTCGCACAGTAGAGGAATTACCGTAGAGTACAGGGTAAGCTCGCAGGCAGTTTGGACTTCCATTAACTGTTTAGGTTTAATTACTAATGTTAACTAGCATGTTAGTTAGCAGTAATTAGCCTATGCCTATGTTATCTCCTTACATATACCTACGCGCTCTGTCTCTGCAAGATTGGGAATGATTAAGATTTCTCTTGGCACAGCTACCAGAAGACAAAAAAAACAAAAACAACTTTCAGACAGTTTTGCTCACATCACAGCTACGTCGTCAAGCTCAGTTGGAGGCTGTCCCTGAATCACCGGAAAAGGGCCTCTAAAACCCTTCACTGGTTTCTGTCCAGAACAACAGGTCTGTTGGTCCATTTCTTTAACAACCTTGCTGTTGTCACACTAGTAGCAGCTGGAGCTACTGCAACGGAGTAGCTTTATGGTAGGACTTTGTACCGTGGAAAATCACCAATAAAGGCTTCTTCCTAAAAGGGAGTTTTTCCTCGCCACTGTCGCACAATGCTTGTTGGGCCAGCACTGGCCGCCAGGATTACAGCTATCACACATTAGTGTGCAGCAACTTAATATTTAGCACTAGGCTAACGTAACATTGTAATGGAACAAAGAAGCACTTTCTAGCCATTTTTGACAGTTGCAGGATATCGAGACAGAGTCAAGAAGACAGACTCAAAAATAGATAGATATAGGAATGGATGTATATACTGTACATACTGTAGAGAAATATACAAGAAAATATGTACATGACATTCTTTGATATTATAGGTTGAACTCACTAGCAGCTGCCAGCAAAAGGCTTCTGAACTAAACTCTACCCAATCCTGTTTCATCAGGAATGTGACCCAAAATTGGGAAAAAAAGGCAAGTTATTATTGCATGTAGCTACTATAGTTAGCTGTGGACACTAATAGATATAGTAGCACTATCTATAGTCACGAATCACAGATAAGGTAGTGTTGAAGAACTGACCGAAGAGTCAGTTGTTAACCCGACTTGTGTCAATGACTGTAGCTCAGTCTGTAGGGAGTTGGGTTGGGAACCATTTCAAGATGTTCAGTCTGTAGGGAGTTGGGTTGGGAACCATTTCAAGATGTTCAGTCTGTAGGGAGTTGGGTTGGGAACCAGTTCAAGATGTTCAGTCTGTAGGGAGTTGGGTTGGGAACCAGTTCAAGATGTTCAGTCTGTAGGGAGTTGGGTTGGGAACCAGTTCAAGATGTTCAGTCTGTAGGGAGTTGGGTTGGGAACCAGTTCAAGATGTTCAGTCTGTAGGGAGTTGGGTTGGGAACCGGTTCAAGATGTTCAGTCTGTAGGGAGTTGAGTTGGGAACCGGTTCAAGATGTTCAGTCTGTAGGGAGTTGGGTTGGGAACCGGTTCAAGATGTTCAGTCTGTAGGGAGTTGGGTTGGGAACCGGTTCAAGATGTTCAGTCTGTAGGGAGTTGGGTTGGGAACCGGTTCAAGATGTTCAGTCTGTAGGGAGTTGGGTTGGGAACCGGTTCAAGATGTTCAGTCTGTAGGGAGTTGGGTTGGGAACCGGTTCAAGATGTTCAGTCTGTAGGGAGTAGGGCTGGGTATCAATCAAAAAATTTTGATACCGGTACCAATACCGATACCTTTACTTCGATATCGGTTCCTGAACGATACCTTTTTCAATACCAGTTTTATAATATCAATTCTGAGAAAAAGAAAATTACAAATCTTGAGTTTTATTTTTAGCTCAGATTTTTCCATTCAAAGTACTTCTCTCATATAAAAAAAATATTTTCAGTGAAAAAGAACATTTGGAAACAAGTCAGTGTCTAATGGTCACTGTTAAATTCTTAGCAGTTCTTCTTCAGAAAGATTAACATGTCTGCTTTCTCAGCACGATGCACGTGTTAAGTTGCAGTAACGCTAATAAACATAAACTTGCCTGTTGAAATCCCAGACACAGTGCCGTCCTCGGTACTCTTTGATGAGGCGGAGTCCGGTGGTGGATATTTTGAATCACTCGGAGTCGGCTCTGGTTTTGCATTGCCCACGGGCGGCTGAGAGGAGGAGGGCTGCGCAGGCTGCGTTGGCTGCGGTCCGCTCTTCTTGCAGTCAAACACTGTGCAACTTTCCGCTCTAATTAGTCGTGTTGCCAGCCTTAGCAACAATGTCTTTTTTGCATATATTGCATTTCGCACTGTTGGCATCAATCTTAATAAAGTGAAGCCACACTTTTGATCTAGGTGGCATTTTTAAGCGGTACAACGATGCTCGCAACCAGTTCACAACAGATACACGTGAACCCCGCCTGTCGGCGTAACCACGTATGTATTTTTCCTGGGTGACGCAATCACGTTTAACGTTACAGCCAATCACCGAAACTTGGCACCGAAAGACGAGGCATAATTTGATACTGTGTAAAACCGAAACATTTTGGTCGGTACCATAAAAAAACCGAAGTTCGGTACCCAGCCCTAGCCTTATTTGGGTTGGGAACCGGTTCAAGATGTTCAGTCTGTAGGGAGTTGGGTTGGGAACCGGTTCAAGATGTTCAGTCTGTAGGGAGTTGGGTTGGGAACCGGTTCAAGATGTTCAGACTGTAGGGAACCGGTTCAAGATGTTCAGTCTGTAGGGAGTTGGGTTGGGAACCGGTTCAAGATGTTCAGTCTGTAGGGAGTTGGGTTGGGAACCGGTTCAAGATGTTCAGTCTGTAGGGAGTTGGGTTGGGAACCGGTTCAAGATGTTCAGTCTGTAGGGAGTTGGGTTGGGAACCGGTTCAAGATGTTCAGTCTGTAGGGAGTTGGGTTGGGAACCGGTTCAAGATGTTCAGTCTGTAGGGAGTTGGGTTGTGAATTGGTTCAAGATGTTCAGTCTGTAGGGAGTTGGGTTGTGAATCGGTTCAAGATGTTCAGTCTGTAGGGAGTTGGGTTGTGAATCGGTTCAAGATGTTCAGTCTGTAGGGAGTTGGGTTGGGAACCGGTTCAAGATGTTCAGTCCGTAGGGAGTTGGGTTGGGAACCAGAAGGTCTCTGGTTCAAGTCCCCATACGGACTAAAGTATGGTGGTGGACTGGTAGCTGGAGATATGCCAGTTCACCTCCTGAGCACTGTCAAAGTGCATCAAAGGCATCAAACCTCCAGTGGCTCTGGGCGCCTTTCCATAGGCAGCCCGCCCACTCTGACATCTCTCCATTAGTGCACGTATAGGTGTGTATATGTGAGTAGATGTGTGGGTATTTCAGGCCTGTGTGTATTGTGTAAGTAATAACAGAGTGAAAACATTGTAATTTCCCCTTGCAGGATTAATAAAGTATACATTAGGGAATATTTCCATCATGATAATCTTACAGATTTGGAATATCAACTCAAAACATGAGTTTCTCAAAAATGGCTTTACCTCAAAAATGTGTTTACCTCTTATGTTTAACAGAAAATCCGACTTAACATTGTAGATGTAACAGAAAATACGAAAAAAGAATAATATGTCCACTTTAAGTATTAAGTTAGCCATAGTTCCAAGTTCATGTCTCCTTTCTCTGTCTTTCACATGCACACAGAAGACAGCTAACTCGGAGGCTGTGTCGTGCCTCCCTGTGTAATGACAGTCTTAATGGAAAACAAAACTGGCTCTCTGGGGAGTGTGATGGTCAGGCTGGCCATTACAGAGTCACTCAATAGCAACTGATTGACTCGCTCCCCTGCTCCGTTATAAGCCTGTTAAGCTGCTACTCAGCGTCAAAGCGCTGCACTGAGCGCTCTCAGTAACGCTGGTCCTTGCCTTTTATAGGACACTGGATAAAGTGCTTACCATGATTTAGTAAAGCCAAATAATTGAAGACCTCATTTGTGATTGCTGGGGATAGCTATTCAATCAGAGAGGAGAAGGCACATCAACCTGGAGACTGGTGAGAAAACTCAGGTAGGGTTCACATAGAGAGTTTGAGTTTTGTCATTGGCTGACAATGGTGGTGCAGCGTATTCCATACATATAAAGGTTGACTAGTTTATGACCTCAACACGTCACATCATCTACTCCACTACATTTTAGAGGTATGTTGTGCACGTCGTACCCCACTACATTCATCTAAGAACTGTACTTATTAGGTAGATTAATTGATTAAATAATTGATTTTTCTATTGACGAAATGTTTCTAATATGCAACACATTGTTAAAGATTAGCCAAGAGCTTCCCCACCTTTGTGGTTTGTGGTCCTATAAAATATAAAAGCAGTGTCTAGTTGGTGCCCCATCCCCTTGCAACATTTCACATGTCTATGAGTCGCTAGCAGTTTCGCCAAAGAGATCTCCTCTAAACCTCTCCAATGTACTTCTATTTCACTAAAAATGCAAACAATTAGAGCAATATCCCACAACAGAACTTTCTTTTTTCCCATTAATCATCTTGCGACCCCTTACATGTATCTTGTGATAGATTTTGTAGTACATTTCACTGATCCAATCTTGGCCCTTTTACATCAAGTAGAATTTACAATAAAGGACTATTTTTTTTCATTGTTGTAAGCTGTAACTTGAGTTGAAGGATCTGAGTACTTGTTCCAACACTGGTTACTTTGACACTTGACTTTAATGTCAAAGCAAGATGTTGTACATCCCTTTTCTTTAAATAGACTTCAAAGCCATATGTATGATCACAGAGGTGTAAAATCGACTCATTACAATTGCCAATTTAAACACTATCACCCTCATACACAGTATATTAGCAAGTACACTACCGGTCAAAAGTTTGGGGTCACTTATAAATTTCCATACCACTCCATTATAGACAGAATACCTGCTAATTTGGGTGGGGGGGCTGATCTTTAATGCAATATCTACATTGCCCATTATCAGCAACCATTCATCCAATGTTCCAAAGGCACATTCTGTGTACTAATCTATCATTTAAAAATAAAAAAACTAGAAAAACATTGGAGAACCATTTTACTATTATGTAAGCACATAATGTAATCTGAAAACGGCTGCCCTGGTTAAAAAAAACAATGCAACTGATCTCAGCTGGTATTCTGTCTACAATGGAGTGCAATGGGAATTTCTATGTGACCCCAAACTTTTGACCAGTAGTGTATATAGCATTGATAACTAACTTTTTAGCATTTTAGTGAAATAAATATTATATTTAATTATGCCGTTCAAATACTATAACTGTGTTATTCTACATATTATTGCAATGCAGTGCCATTTACGTAATGCACCAAAATGACACTGAAGTGCTTCATAGGTTCAAGCAACAAATCCTTATTGAGTGGAGGTTCGGGGACTATATGGAAGCTTGCATTAGTTGAACTCATTGCCATGACCCTGAAACCTTCTTCGGATAATGAAAGCTTTGTCACGTAGGGCGTCATTAGAAACCAGAAGGAGAGCAACTTATCATCAACAATGCTTGGGTACACCGTGGCTTTACAATGACCCTCAGTTTGAATGTAAGGGTCATATGTGTCAAGGAAACACTCTTTGCACCATTTAATCCATGTTCTTCCTTTTGACAAAACGCAGGATGGATGCATGCATTGGTGCTGTATTTGAACCTGTTGTGGTGATCATGTGTACTGGCATCCCGCCTCTGTCAGCCACACAAAGGTCCAATAAAGTGAGAGACGCCCGCTGTTGCACTGAGCTATTATTTGCAGGCTGTTAGCTTCTCCTCTGACATATTTCAGTGAAAAGTTGTTTAATCCCAGGAAAAACTGTTGAAGACTTTTTTTTGTTAAAATTAAAGCTATATCTTATTCCCTGTTATTTCCCTGTTGTTAATGTTCTAATTCAGTCAGTTTATAGGTTTTTATGTTTGTATTTTATAGTCAGTCATATTTTTATCATGATCAACTCCACTGTTCAATCCCTGCACTGTTCACTTTTTCATTTTTGCACCATCATCATTACAAACAGTCTACAATAGTATCTCACCTAATCATGGTCACTGCATTACTGTGACGTGATTTTAGATTTTTTATTTTTATTTTTAGGTTTGTGTGATATGTGTGTATGTGTGTTTGTTGTGTTATGGTTGTCTTGCTACTGGATGCCTACAATTTCCATCGGGATGAATAAAGTGTCTGTCTGTCCATCCGTCCATCCAACCATCCATCTGTACCTGCAGTACTGGAGCCACCTTGTCAGGGCACCAACAATCAAATCACATTAAAGTCTGTTTAGTTCTGTATCTTGTTCCTGCTAATGCCGGGTGATCTGCTGTTTAAAGGTCACGTACAGTAGACTCACAAAATGGTTGCTGTATAGTGTATAGACTGTATGCACAGTATACATTGATGCCATACCAGATTTAGACACATAATCTAACACAAGAGGCTGTACTAGCCCTAATGTGCACGAGCAAACATCTAGGCACACACATAGATAAACCGGCACACACACTTTCATCCATTTCTCCATTTCCCCTGCTCCTGCTACCTTAGGGAATCTGAACACCTCCTGATGTGAGGCTTAGAAACAGTAATGCAATAGACAGTCAACTTATATTTCCCCAGCGAGACAGCCACAGCTAAAACTTCATATTCTTCAGCGACCACACAGCTGAGGGAGGAGATGGCTGCAGGACATCGAGACAAAGAGTCAAGGAGACAGACTCGAGAATAGATAGATGAATGGATGTACTGTATATACATACTGTAGAGAAATATGTACATGATATTCTTTAATATTATAGGTTGAACTCACTATCGGATGCCATAGAAGGATTATTTATTTCTAGGAGTGAGTCAAGGCTAAAGACTGGGGTTAAGGGCTCTAGTAGAGGCAATCAATATACCATGGACCTCTCTCACTTGCTGGCTGTCAGGCTAGCCTGACGGGCTCAACCGGCTAATGACACCTAATCATATCAGTGGGAGGAAACTCTAACCACCGAGCTTGCCCTAAAATGGTGCATCCCATCAGTCTTGCAAGGAGGAAAGCGAAAAAGAAAAAGTGAGGAGAGGGCAAGACAGAGATAGGGAGGGAGAGAGATGGAAAGATAATCAACTTGAGCTGAAGCATTTGTGAATAGATGAAGAAGGCAGACAAGCATTCTGGCTGTGTTTACACACATACACACACACACACACACACACACACACACACACACACACACACGGTCACAGATGTGATGCAGCTCACACCGTCCAGCAATATTGCATAGATAAAGGCCAAGGAGAATTAATATTTATTGTTCAGTTCTGGAGACAATGTAATACCTTCTGCTGGTCACTTGGAGGCCATTACACAAACTGAGTGAGTGAGTGAGGGAGTTAATGAATGAATTAATATAGAATAAGTGTTAGAGTTTCTTAATTGGTGAGCTCTCTTGCATTATTTCTGAAACAATATGTATTTATTTATAATAATAATAATAATGTTATAATTTATATTGTTTATTGATCCCCAGTGGGGAAATTGCAATTTACCCTCTGTTTCGTTAGAATCACCACACACTTAGGCCTGAAATACACACACACATTCTCAGGACCGATTCATGCACTAATGAATGGGGGGGGAGGGGTGGCTGCCACATAACATAAGGTAGATAACAAAAAATAGTCCCCAAATTTCATAATTAAACAAATGCATTTTGAAACACACACACACATAAAGAGGGTACATCTCCACATGATCATACATATACTGTACACAGCAAGAGGAAGCTGCAGAACTGAGATAGAAAACGAATGTGACATTGTTTTAATAAATTGACAAAGAAGAAAACCCAATGCCCTGTGTGCGCAAAATAATATAAGTACACACATTTCACTTTGGCCGCCATTACTAAGACATGGTAAAACTGATTCAGTGTGCGGCTGGGGTAGAGAAACTAAACTATATTATCCAATGAGAAAAAGCAGTGTGTGTCTGTGTGTGTGTGTGCACATGAAAAGCTTGCCTGTGTGAGGTTCAACAAAGCCCGATAGTGAAGAGACGAGAGAAATGCCATCTGAGCCAGAAGCGCGTGGGACGCAAGGCGTCACATAATACTCAAGGAAATGCATTGGCAACAAAGAGGAACCAGGTGTAATACACTCATGAATAAATATGGTGAGGGCTGGAATTGATCATTAGTGCTGTATGGGGGAGGTGCAAAAAACAACAACAAGGATGACTAGAGGACCTGCAATTTGATGAGTGGTATCGAAGCATGGAAGGATCCTTACGAGACGCTTTATATTGTCACTGTCAACTATTTTTGCCTGTATTGTCTAATTACTGCCATTTCTTTGGTTTCTGTTTATTTATGGATATAGAAAAGACAAAAGGATCCAAGGGATAACATGTAAAAGCGATAAACACTTTTTTTTCCAGCATGGTCCCTGATGGAAGAGAACAGGACATACAACACCTGCAAACACATACAGGCCTTCTAAGGATTTTTTTTTTTCCCAAAACAAACTGCTATATACTTTCTTTGCTTTACAATATGAATCGTGATTGGGTTGTGCTTATGTGTTGCTTTGTATATGCTCTTCCATCTCTGCCTTAGATTTGTCATGTCATACATAGTTATGACGCAATTTACAAATAGTAAAACATGAGCCCCTTCTCTCGAATATATCAGATAAATATACTGTATATAGAGTGCACCACATATACTTTTTGTCCTGCTGTACCAAAGCCAGTGATATGCTCCTGGGCTCTTGTCTCATACTGTGATGTAAGTCCAGGGAACAAAAGGTTGTCTTTCTTGCCTCTGCTGAGGACTGGAGCAGCACGGTGTTTAATTGGGCCTCTGATCAGAGAGGGATCTGGGCTGAGGGACCCGTAGCTCCCAGCAACACCGTCATCCCAGGAACGCCAGGGTGTTGCTCCTGTCTATCTTGATAAACGACCTCTCCCTTCGACTCCTCCCATGAGTCCTGCCAAGTACCTCGCTGGAGCAGGCGCAGATCGAAAGTGCATACACTCACAAAAGCTTGCAGACATCCACAAAATGTCTTGTATGTTAGAGGACACATACATACAGCCATGCAGCTAGGTTTAATGAGTAGTCTTTTGAAGCAGTAGCTCTGTTTGAATCGAGAGAGAGGGCCATCGCTGATGGCACAGACACAAGGACGTGCGCACTCTCCTGTACATTAATCTTCCTGTGATTGCCACTCAAATATAGATGACCCAAAGTACACCTGTTGTAAGGCGTTTGTGGGTACAAAAAAAAGCGTTGCAATGCATATTCCCCATGCAGCCTTATTTTGACGTTAGTCAGCACCATGTCTGTGTGCTGTTATTTAATCTCAGGCTCCAGTAATACATGTGATTCCTTTACGCTGATGCTCTCAGCTTGTAGTTTGGGCGCCAGGGAGCCGAGGCAATAAGCGAATCAGAAAGTCAGCGAGCTCTCTTTGGAGCAATCAAGGGACCCATGATGGAACGAGGAAGCAGTAATTGTGCTGGAGGCGTCACATTGATATTCCGTCCACTTGCTGTCTATGTGGAACTCCCAAAGTTTCCAGGGAATCTTAAAGTTTTATTTGATCTCATCCTTACCTTACATTATACTACCTATAAACTGTACAATGCACAATGTACCATTAGTCTGCTGTATCTTCATTCCACTGTGTGCAGGTATGCATTTTGTGTATGTGCGTGTGTGTGATGGCAACAATGCAAGAAAAGGAGACAAGAAAGGAGATGGCATTACTAGGGTGGCATCTAATTATACATTGATTTTAGTCAATGGAAAGATGCAAACACTACAAATGTCAGTAGCTAGCTTATGTTCCAATAACAAGACAAAGCCTTGGCACAACTGAAAGAAGTAGGGACAACAGTAGCGGAGAGCATTCATGCAATGTGTAAGCCACTGCGTTTGTCATGAAACACTTAACATGCCACACATCCATTAAACACACCCTGCATCGGGGTAAAGGCGAAGAGCCTTCATCTATTACGGTGCATGCCAGCTCCTCCACCTCCTCCCTTCTCCTCTATCCCCTCATTGCTAATTATCCAGAAGATGGATTACATCATGGGATCTAATAGAGAGAAGCACCATTACACAAAGCCACCCCTCAAACACACACACACACACACACACACCACACTCTACACCCTAGCCCTGACAAAATCACTCAGCCGATCTGCCCATTTGGTTCCACATTCATATTAACAAAATAGGGAGGGGTCCCTCATTATCATCACTCAAAAATATGAGCAATATTAGTCAGACCTTCAAATTGTGAGGATAGATAGCATGCCATGGTAAGATAAGAAATTATAATAATACACATAATTGCATGACCTTTAAAACATGTACTAGCTCAGATTGATATACTTAGTGCTAATGCGTGAGGATTAAAACGTGCCCCCGGTGTCTTGTTGTTTCAGAGGAGTGAAATTGACAAGCGCTATTGTTGGTACGGATCATGCCCGTTCTACTTCAACACTGCTCACCAATACACCACACTAATCTGGTTATTTGAAAATCACCGGAAAACTGCTGGAAAGGGGTGGGAATAAAAGCAAAAATGAAGGTAGAAAGAGAACCAAGAACTTGTCTGTGAATGTTGGCAACTCTTACAAAAAAAGCTTCTTTTTTAAAAAAAACCTAATTCTCAACTCATGTTGCCATGGTAACCGAGAGAGAGAGACAGAGAGAGAGAGAGAGAGAGAAAAAAATCAACATACATAGACTCATTTGAAGCCAGGGTGTTGAGAAAAGTCACTACAGTTACATGCAAGACTGAGTTTTTTTTTCTGTTTTTGATGCCCCATGGCCAAAATACACTTGCATGACGAGTTTGTACACTGACTTGTTTATCACATCCGAGGCAAGGCAGAGTGTGTAGTGTATCGTGTTTGCTCTGTGCGGTTGATAATTCATGCCGTAACTAGCTCTCCAAAAAAAAAAAAAAAAATCCTCTTGGAGGAATGCAGTCAAAGCTAAGCTGTTTGCTAGGGGAGTCTGCTCCATTGAAGATACAGCCTGTATTGGGAAGTACTCGCTGCGATCAACTCACCGTCTCTTTGCACTTCACCCTCGCATCCTTTCACTCATCTATTATCTCTGAGTTTCTCTCTGTCTTTGTATCCCTACTTTTATTACTCTCTCCTCTTTGCTCCCCTTCACTGCCTCTCCGTCCTCTCCATCCCTCTAATCCCCTCTTCGTTCTCCTCCCAGATGAGGTGGTCTGGCCCTGGCCTGGCTATTCCATTCCCTTCTAATCTCCGTCCCCCCACCACCCCCCACCACCACCAGCACCTCCCCCCCGTCCACCCAGCGCCTGATTTGCACACTTCATGAACCGGAGCGTCTCGATGGCTGGTATTCCCCTTAGCATTTGCCCAGCGCGTCATCCCCGAGCTGTCGTGCCACCTTGAACACATCATCAGCCCTCACGACTGTGAAGATGAGCGGCATATGCGTGCTCTCCGGCCCCACTCTGAAATCATCACCGCGCGCTCGTCTTGCTTGCTCACACACATTCTCTCACACACTTTGTGCCTCACAAAAGAGTCATTTGCTGCCTAAGCTGCTACGAGCCCGCGCGTGCATCCCGTCAGGGGACTAGATGTAAGTTTGACACTTGATGATGATCATCAAAACAGTCAGATATCTGCCGATGTGTTTGGCAGACGTAGCTGCCACTGCCTGTGTAGAACGTGTCTTTGGATGAAGAGAGACATTTATTCCCACACCTGATAGTGCTGAGACGAGTACCAAACGCGTCAAACCTTCACAACAAATTCCTCTATCTTGATGGCAAAAAAAAAAGGATTTGATTGACTCACAGTTGTATATAGCACCACATACTGTAGTCCCTTGAACGTATACCTCCCTAGAATCTCCCCCCGCGTGAACCCCAACCAGTGACCTCTGGTGCTAATTCACCGGGAAGCCATTCACCAAGGTCAACAGTCCCCAGCTGGCTTAGGGCAGGACGCCTGCTTGCTTTTTTGTCACAGTGGGGAGTTCTGAGTCATTGTTCACTTGGCCTAAGCCTGTTTTGGCCAGGGAGAGTCTGGGTGATAGGATGCACTGGAGAATGATCCAAGGGCTGGCCTAATTTGTAATTACCTCCTGCAGTGTTCTGGAAGACTGCAGTTTGCGCTTGTCCAGGATGTGGATTATCCAGTGTACTGAGATGGCAGGGTTGTGTACATGCGTGTACACATGCACGGACAGGCACGTCCACACACACAACCACATGCTCCCTTAGCAAGAGTTTCCACAGCAGAGCACTTGTTTGACTGAAGCAGTCATGTTCTTAATTCGATTTCTCTGTCATGGTATTGTTAAACTTTTAATCAAACCTCTGTGTGCTACCTTCATTTACTACACTGGATTACTTTTAATTGTATAAATTGAATTTGGAGCTAAGGAAGAGTGAAAAGTAAACTTGGATCTAGTCAAGGCTACCAACTTGGCTGTTCTGCTGAAGCCTTTGAAGTAGACAACTCGGGCTGTGATTCACAGGATGCTTTTTCTTCATTAAATGAAGATGAATAAAGTTGCATTGAATAAATTAAATCCAAATGCTCTGCCGACTGCATCCATCTTAAAATCCATACGGCTTTTAAGCTGAATAGCCCAGCTAAACCAATGTTTGTGTCATGAAACACTTCACCCTGTTATTAGATTATACTTTATTCATCCCACAACAGGGAAATTGTGTTTATTTGTGTGTGCATAGGGGAGTTACAATAGCAGTTTTGTAAGCTTGAATACATTTAGATTTTTGTTTTTTGAAAAAAAAAATACATGACTGCACTTTAAGAAATCTGTGAAAACCAATCATTTCTAATCAACGATATAAAGTGACAGTGAGTTATGTTTCTTTTACACTGATGTAAATCAGAGGAAGGCAATGGCAGCCCCAGTAGACTTTCATAAGCATAAATATTGCCAGAGAGAACAAAATAACTGAGGAGGAAAAGAGCAATACTTCCTGGCGGGGTTGACTTCACACATAAGAAGATGCATGATGTTGTTTTGGCCCTGACCCACCGACAATAGACGTCTACACTGGATGTGACTGTGTCAGGGTGAGAGTGGGATGAAAGGAGCGAACTACCAGAGCATGCAGGAACCTAGGTGTGTTTCACGGAAGTGTAGGACTCTGCCAACTGGCTCCTCGCTCCCACTGAGAAGGCTTTGTGACTCAAACTAGGAGCCAAATCCGCCGTGTCACAGTGGTAGAGCTTGAGAAAGATAGAGAGAGAGAGAGACCTGGATAGAGGAAGGGCACGATTATGGCAGAGAAAAAGTGTTTAAATTCTGTTGTCAGGAGTGACTGACTTAAGCTTTTGAATTTACACTTATTTTGGAGTATCAGTTAACTCTCCTGTTGTCCTCAGGTCAAATTTGGCCTATTTTCAAAAGGTTTCTATATCAGAAATTTGGGTTTCTTTCAAACAAATTGTCAAAGTAAAGTAAAATAAACAATCAGTACACTACTTTCATTACATTTGGTTTAAATCAATTTTATAGTATTGGAAAAAAAATGATAAAAGAACACTAAAAAAAAGTGGAAAGAAATGTCTGAAAAAGCTTAAAAAATGTGGGACAAAAAAAACAAAAATGTCAAGAAGTGCAGAAAAAAATCGATAAAAGCATTAAAACAAAGTAACAAAAACGTCAGGAAAGTGACAAAAGTGTCAATCAAATAGTTTTCATTTTAAATTTATGCCCAGAAAACCAAAAGTTGAATGGTCAATGGGAAGACAACACAAGTACTGAAGTAATTCTGTTCCCCATCTGTTGTCAACACGACGTTTTAATGAGTAAAACCTGACTGAGCATGCTATTGAATCCTGTCTAGGTCAGGAGCATGCAGGATTGGGAGTACCGGTACTGGGGAATACATTAGGTGCCGTGCCAGTTAGCCAGGATAAGTTGGTGGCTCTTTGATTCCCAGCTTCATTAAGATGAAATCTTCCGTGTGGAACCACTTCAAACTGAGCCCTGGCTACCACTTGAGACGTGTTGTGGGACTGAGTGAAAGACGTGCAGAGTGGCACTCAGTGAGTGAGGCCAAGATTTCTTCACTCATACTGGGGAAGAACAGTGCAACAGTTTTTGCAGTGCATGGAGCTAATAAACATTTCAATTAGTTATTCTTTGTCTTCCTATATGTTAAGTAGACTGGGCCAGTAATTCAATCATTCCTGTGAACAAACCTTAATGAATACAAATGTTGGGATCCCTCAACAACTGCTAATAATACCACTCAAGGGCATAATTCAGTTGGATGGCATAATTGGCACTGTGAGAACCGAGGCACTGGGGAGCTGTCTCCCTACGGTGTGACAGAGCTGCCAGCGTTGGCCTTTAGCTGAAGCCTTTTGCCAAGATCCTGTCTGAGCTGTGTAGACCCTGATGACACTGCTGTCACTACACAGAGTCAGGTACATCATATTTTGAAAAGATTAAATTGTCGGGACTAGCACACCTTTTTTTCTGAAGAAAAAGCCGTGTAAAAACAAAACCAGGAGATAACCAACGTAAAAGCAAGCCAAATAATCTCCCCCCACATCTAGAACCTATGCTTGGCAGTCACAAGGACTCATTTTGCCAGAGCTAGACTTGCAATTAAACAATGTGATTTTTTTTTTTAAGACTGCACAGCCATGGCATTGGGATTAATTCGAAGTAGACAATGCAGGGGTGTGCTACAATTCAATAACAGTGAAATGATATCAGCTTCAGCAGTATCCAATCTGTTGGCATTCTCTTCTAACCTCACCATTTTGTTAAGGTTGCTTGTTCCCCTCAAGAGCAGAGGGGTGACTTTGGACATGGGGAGGTGACAATGAGAGGTAATTGCCAAAATCCACAGCGGAATAGCATGATCTCTCTCTGACACAGATGGGAGGGAAAAGACAAAGAGCCTTATGAATATTTAAATTGCAATTTTCTTCATTTTCTTCAATTGACCCTTTTTTTTTGCTTGCACAGAAGGAAAACTCTGGGCGTGCATGGGTGTCAAAACTTCGGCATTTGGCTCAAGGCAGAAACCAGATCAAACAGCAAAAGATGGGATTGTCATTGTGTAAACAGGATTAGGCCTTCATGCAGCGCGTGAACACTAACAAATAAAATAAGGAGTCAGCATTCAGTACTAATGAGCATGCAACAGATATTGGTTTTAAATGTTATGTACACAATGATGATTAACGGAAGTTTGTTTGTCATTTTTTGTTGTCCTACAAATGTATAACTCGACTGGTGAGGAAATGCGCTGCTGGGGTGGCTGGGGTGGATTCACACAAACAACAGCAGCTTAACAAGTATATTTCTCAACCCCAGACTGCATTGCCCTCGGTCAAATGAATAACATGACTTCTAAAACAAGTGGCTATCTCATTTAAAAACACAGTGGAGGTTGTGAAAGTTAGGGGCTGCGCATAGGAAAAAAATATTAGCTCCACAAAAAAAGAAACTTCAAAACGCTTTTTTTTTTGCCTAAAGTCTTCTATTTTATTATTGGATGTAGAGGCTAGAATAATGAAGATGACTCGCGGATGCACTGTTGATTCTATGCTAAGCCGGTGTTCACAGCAGCATGATATATTATATACTGTAAATCAAATAACAAAGTCATGGTTAAAGCCATTAAAAAAGAGCTAATTCAATATCATCTGTGCAGTTACTAATCATATATCAGTTAGGCAATAATTGCAGCACATGCCCCACAGTGTAAGGGCATAACTAATAATAATAATAGTGTATACTTTATTAATTACACCGGCCTGAATTACACACACGCTCAGTACCTATACATGCACCATATGGTGTCAGAGTGGGGGGGGCCGAGCAGTTGGGGGTTTGGTGCCTTGCTCAAGAACGCCTTGGCAGTGCCCAGGAGGTGAACTGGCACCTCTCCAGCTACCAGTCCACCACCACACATTGGTCCGTATGGGGAGTTGAACCAGCGACCCTCTGGTTCCCAACCCCCTACAGACTGAGCTCCTGCTTTCCTATAAAGCAGGGAGATTGTCTCAAACTACTGAAAGCTGCAAACATACAGAAAGGTAAAGTGTCCATTGAGACCAATAGAACATGATGCATATAGTTAAATAGTCTAAAATAATTCTGCAAAACCATAAAATATATAAAATATCTTCTGTTCAAGGCAGGATTACTTATGAATTCTTTAAAGAATCTGAAAAAAACAACCCAAACCAAGCAAGCACAATAACGTTGACGCCAAATTGTAATCATTTAAAGGAGCAGGAGTAGTAGCCGTCTGCCAAAGAAATCAAATGTACAATCATGTACTAAAACACATCAACCTCTGTCTTCAGTCACTGCCTGCAGCAATTTGGCAAGTCCCCTGCCAGATAGTTCCTTCGCCTCGGTACGTGGCGCCTGTTTGACCCAACATGAATCTCAAACAGGCCCAGCATGGCCTAGTGTGGGGAGAAACACAAGCTCTTTGTCTCAATGTCACTGCTGCCTCGCTGCGTTCCTAACCCGAGGCAATACTGCATGCTACCACCAAGTAATGACCAAGTCAGGCCATTCTAACCCTTGTGTTGTCCTCCTGGGTCAAAAATTGACAAAAATTTGACATTTTCGTCCCTTTGTCAGACGTTTTTTTAGTTTTCACTAACACCATCTTACTACCACTAGTTTTACAGTACTTTTGGAATTCATGGTCAATAACCCTCATTTATATAGAATTGTACCTAATATTTGAATAAAAAAAAGCCAAAATTATGAATTATTTTGACTAATAGTTAAGATCAGAGGAACGTACAGATGAGTTTATTGAGGAATGAAAGTGATCGATTGTATTTGCAAAGAGCGTTGTATGGAATCCAATCCATTTTTTGTGGTAATTTGGTTAAAAACAAACCCATATTTCAGATATAGACATTTTTTAAAGTGGTCAAATTTGACCTGAGGACAACAGGACGGTTAATATGCTTTCCCTACGACTCCTCACAACATCTCAGCTTATTCAGATTGGAGATTTGCAAATGTGTGTGTTGAATCTTGGGTAGCTGCAGACAGGGCTTTGCCCCGGGCAGCGTTCACTGATCGGCAGCCCGAGCAGAATAGTTAAGGAGGGGTTTCATTCACGAAATCCAAGCTCACTCAGGGGAGAGTCCTTGTACCGCCGTGTTAGAAGCATATTGGCATGGCCCTCCAAACTCTGTTCATTTCCTTGTGCATTCTGCTAAATCCCTTCCCCCCCCTTGCATTTCTGTGTGTAAGCAATGCATATAAACCAAGAGTCACAGGCGTCATATACGCATCTCATAAATGAAACATAGGTTGGAGAAATAAGTTCTATTTGGTTTATATTAACTCCACAATCCCCACCCATCCCCCCCCCCTCCCCACTTGCCGGGATAACATGGTATTATTATTCACCTTAAGACAATTATTTGCCTTCCACAGCTGTTTTGTGGGAGTGTATTGCCAATAATCCTCACAGGCGTAGAGGCCTCCCTGCTCCGTTAATCCTGTGCAGCCTTCCATTATAAAGGACTGGAAATGCTGCAGGTAATGTATTCTTCCCTGCCCATACACCCCCCCCACCACCACCACCACCACAGTGAGATATGAAACCAAAAACACCATCCCCAAGTATCTGATACCAGTGTCAACAAGCAGTATAAATAATGCCTTTTTTTTCATCTTCCATCCAAGATATCTGATCATACTGAAAATGCGTTGTTGTTTTTTTTCTTCCCAGTAAATCTGGATAGATGAAGGTTGAATCCATCCAGAACTAAGGTGTCATTATCACAATAGCACTCAGGCATATTCATATTTCCTTTGAAGGGACTCCACTCCAGCGTATTTAGGTCCTACCTTTGTTTTCTCCCTAGATTGTTGTTGGTATTAGTGCACCTTTTCCATCTCAGCCATCGCCGCGTGAGATTTAGCATTTTAAGAAGGCTGTTTTTGATCATGCCAGTAAGCGCGTCATTGGAGCATCTCGGCATCTTTGATGTGTTGCATACGGATGGAACGCGTGCATTTTATTCCCTCGCAGGTTTTTAACAATCTCCCATACTTCCAACTGCTTTTTCAACATGCCAGTGAATCGTCTGCCAGAAGCTGCACCCAGGGAATAGATCTGAGCGTTGATGACGACAACATGCAAGAGAGAGTGCTTTTAAAAAAACATAATTCTACTTTTTAATTTGAAGAGGATGGGAAGGAATTAACTGTAAGGTGTGGCATTGCTTAAAATACACTTCCACACACAGCTGCCATTAATGAACATGGGACAAATTGCTTGCATCAACATAATTCATATGAGTCATAACGAGTAGCACTGGAAATAGGGTTAGTGGTTTCTAATGCAGGAATCCTTATTGATCCAGATTGGTGTAGAGGAAAGGAATCGATACAGCTGATCCCTCTCAGTTGATCTTAAGAGAGCGGAGGTGCCAGGTGAAAAATGATACATTAGAGGGATGTGAAGCGGCCTCGGTGGAGCGCATTAAGTCATTGTTCAAGGCTTTGCTACTCTCCAGTACAGCTGTGTATTTAACCCTTTCACTGCTTACTCAGCCTAAGAGGAGAATGTGCTCTGGTAGCTCCAAAACAAGTTTTCCTGATTATTTGTTACAAACCTTTATGTAAATAAAAAATGGAAGTCGCTTTGGACAAAAACATACATATGTGTATTATTATGTAATACCTTCACAAACATATCTACTACAACTACCTTAAAAAATGACAGCTGTTAATGTTTCAAAAAAATGAAATAAATTAGATAAAACTCAAGCTGCAAACAAAACCCCCGCATACTGTCTAACTTACTAAAAGTACAGAAACATTGCCTATTATAAACCTTTTACATAGTTTTTGCAAGTCAGACAGGTTGCGGGAGTTTTCTTTGCTCGTCCCCCTCCGATGCACCTGTCTCACCTTGTAGATGTGTCAAGTATTTTTCTGTACAGGTAAAAATTCAGGAAACATGTAACGGTTTATATGTTCCCTCGCAATGTTTTTGAAAAACATATCTTCTGATAATGTTGACATTAACCGGCAACCCTGCCCCATTCATAGCCATCTTCAGTGTCCCCCTCATTCCCCCTTGTCCTCATTAAAGTCCAAACAAGCAGACATTGTTCATTTCTCAACATTGTCTCCGCATCCCAGAATTTATTTTAATTGGAAGTCCGCACAGCCTTCCTCCATTTCTACTCAGCTTAAAGATGTAATGTTCTTTCTTAAGCTTGAGGAAGTGTAGTGTTCTTTAAAGGGTTTTAATGATAAATGTGATACAAAGTGGCAACCATACATCCTTCGTCTGGGCCCTGCAGAGGCTTCACAACACATGCTACTTCTATGATTTCTCTATCAGTTTATAGGTATTTATTTCATTATTTATATTTCCGTTCTTATTATAACGTTTACCACTTTCTCATCTGTTGTTAGTAATGCTCTGTAAGCACTGCAAATTTACTTCAGTAGAATAAAGTATATTTAAAAATAATATACAGTATTTTACCAGTAAAAAAAGTTAAGTAAAAAAAGAGAAAGAAATACAGCTTTCACCTACACCAAGCAAAAAAACAAACATCTAGACTCAAAAAACATTTTCATGAAAATTGGGTAATTTATCAAATAAAAACTAAATTTAATCTACTTTAAAATCAGGAGTAGCCTACGGTCAAACTGCAAAACTAGTACATTGACCCCTATATATATATATATATACACTACCGGTCCAAAGTTTGGGGTCACATAGAAATTCCCATTGCACTCCATTGTAGACAGAATGCCAGCTGAGATCAGTTGCATTGTTTTTTTAACCAGGGCAGTAATCAGATTACATTATGTGCTTACATAATAGTAAAATGGTTCTCCAATGTTTTTCTAGTTTTTATTTTTAAATGATAGATTAGTACACAGAATGTGCATTTGGAACATTGGATGAATGGTTGCTGATAATGGGCAATGTAGATATTGCATTAAAGATCAGCCCCCCCACCCAAATTAGCAGGTATTCTGTCTATAATGGAGTGGTATGGAAATGTATAAGTGACCCCAAACTTTTGACCGGTAGTGTATATATATATGAATGATGAAATAATAAATAATCTTAAAAAGAAAAATCTTAAAAATGTAAAGGGATCCTGTTGAAAAAAATATGTCAAAAAATCCTGTTAAAAAAAGCATAGAGAAAAAACATGTGAAAAAAATATCGTGGAAAAAAAGAGTAAAAAATGTACAAAAGCACAAAAAAAAAAAAAAAGTCCAAAAAAAGTGACACCTTAAAGGCATCAAGCGCCAACTCATTTCTTGATTGGCCGATGGCTTGTTTAAATCAGATGACGCCGCTATGGGGCCATCATCAGGCATCATCGTATCATAATAAAATATATATATTTATTTATTGAGACGAAGCCTTCTACTGTATCTTCGACAAGACAGCTTCCTGACATTGTTCCCTCAGGTGAACAGATTTGGAACCACGTGAGCCCTCGTTCATCTATCTGCACATCTGGCCCAACGCACGACTTAACACGCTGCAGCATCTGCCCTAGTGTGCAATCACCTCGTAAGGACATTTCCTGGACATTAATCTCAGATTACTGTCACAAAATATGGCGGGATGAGCATGGATTATAGTCTCCTACTGTCACTTTTATTTGGCAGGAACATGGTATGATCACACCTCAGGTATTACCCACTGTACCGCGTCTCTGCATGCGGTGCTGAGACACAGTACAGTAGGTGCTTTCAAAAAGATGACTCCTATCACGACCGCAGATGATATACATAACGTGGCATCAAATTAAAAGCGGGAAATAAGTCATTGGATTTCTTCAAATTTGCAGCCTGTGATTTTATAGGATTTTTATCCCATTTATACTGTGATTATCTATTGTTTCATGCATCTAAAAATCCTATAATCTCTCTTAATCTGTTCTTATATTGTAGATGTATTCCAGTTGCATTACAGTTACACTTTGTAGTATTTTGAGCACAAATGACATGATTACCGTATAATTTGGCAACACCAACAGTACAGTAGTTTTGTCTATAGAGGAAACATGAAACGGTACGTGGCTGGGAAGTGAAAGAACCCAGCTAATGATGCCTCATTATGTTGCTGATTTTTAACAGAAGAGCAGACAGTATCATTTAACAGCACAAAATCTGACAAAAACAAAACTAAAGATGAATGGAAATAATGACGCAGGTCCTTAAAAGGCTCTCTGTACTCCGCAGATTGGCGCCTTAGAGGGAAGAAGAATAAAGAAGAATGGAAAAACATGTTGAAAGTCTGAAAATTCTTTCACAAATGATGAAGCCCAAGCTGACGAATTAAAAATAACAGAAACCGAGCCAAATTAATCATCACCAACCAATTGGATACATTGTGTCTCACAACATTGTTTTCCCCCGCCTTACCAAAACACTATATCTGTATTTTTTGTTATTTATCTTTTCACCTTTTGTATTATGTGTGCTGTCAAAAATACGTGAGACAATGCATCACAAAATATGACTTTAATGAATATAATGAATGAATATAAGCACACCAGCCTTGGCCAGACGGCGAGGGTTTAAGTCATCACTTTAAATGAGGGTTCACCCTGCCTTGACCTGTGGAGATGAAAGTACAGTAGCCCAGCACGTCATATTTATCCTCCTTGCTTCTGAATGAAATGCTACTGTGAGGACCACCATATTTTAGCACCTACCTCTCCTCGCTCATCCTCAAACCGGATACCTGGTTTGGTTAAACTGGGTTAGTTGTCTTTGGAGACCAATCAAAGCTTGTGTGAGGCTAGATTTGTACAAGGAAAAGATGAGAGAGTATAGACTCGAACTAGTATTGAACATGTACAGGGTGGGAGAGCGGCTACATCACAATCCACTGCCTCCTGCAACTACCCTCTGTTTCTCAGCAGTGTCAGATGCTTTTTAAGAGCAGGAAATGGCTTAAAAGACAAGCGATGTTGGCTCTTACCCTGCAATCTTCACTCAAAGTGAGGCCAGTAGTTACCTAATGAACAGCTGAGCAGGTAATAGCCAGTCACCAGGTATCGCAAAAGTCAATGTAATTCCTAACCCATACGAAGCATTGTTTGTCTGTCTGTTCCACAGTGAAATGGCACAGTTTCTGGTCGTTCAATCACTTCAGCGCTCGCTGCATGAATGCACAATGATGCTGTCTACTGTATGCCATTTGAAAAGCTGACTGATTTCAATGACTCATTTCAATCTAGTGTATGACAAAAAGGCACGGTTTGAGGCATAATTCCAAGTTTTAAATAACACAAAATTGCAACTGGTTTGGCCATTTTAAACGTAGTGTGAAGTGCTGCGGAATAACAGGGTGCCTTCAAGAGGGTTGTTACAAAGTGAATCAGTTTTTGGTTGTACATTCCTTCCTGTCTCTGCCTCTTTGTCATAAAACTTGCATAAATGTATGCATACATTTCAAAAAGCTTTGTCAAAAAAACAAAGAAACAGAGTACCTGGGTTGAGCAAGTAGTCGCACGCTGGGTTTAATGCGTTGAAATCTCAATTTCGTAGCCCAAATAAACGTATGAAAATTGTGCTATATTGTGTCCCACACATTTAGCACTGCAGCTGAACACAAACAGCAGGCTAATAGCTACAATTTAGTATATTCTGTACTTATATAATACATTTATTAAGGAAGAAATGGTGAAAAATAGATTGAAAAATGCAAAACAGAAAACACCACCACAGCTGGATATGGTTTTGTGTTCATTTATGTAATCAATCAGCAGCCACATTTGCATCTGATTAAACCAAAACATAATCTCCAGGGAAATACTGCTACCGTACATTAGAGCTGGGCAATATATCAATATCGAGATATGAGAATTGATATCGTCTTACATTTTGGATGTCGTAATATGGCATAAGTGGTGTCTTTTCCTGGTTTTAAAGGCTAAATTACTGTAAAGTGATGTCATTTTCTGATCTTACCAGACTGTTATAACTGTTTTATTATTTGTCTTTACCCACTTAGTCATTATATCCACATAACTGCTGATTATTCATCAAAATTTCATTGTGTAAATATTTTGTGAAGGCACCAAAAGCCAACACTACAATATCATCAAGGTTTTTGGTAATATAACCAATAATATTGTGATATTTGATTTTCTCCATATGGCCCAGCCCTACCGTACATACACCCCCTTGATATTAAGCCTCTGAGCTGGCAGTAGGGCACCCTCTCTTGAAATATACTGTATATGCTCCCTCCTTAGGAGCTGCCCGGCTGTCAAGGGGAAGGGCACTTACTGTATAACTGCATGTAAACATAACACAGACTGCCAAGTGTGATTCAAACGGGAAGGAGGCTTCAACACCTATTTGGACAGAAGACAAATGACTGCTGGTGGACTTATCATTGTTGATTCTTGTATCTGGAGGAAGCTTTGCTTTTCCTCCTTCTGCAAGGCCGCTATTTATAGTCTGGGCACTCGTTTTAGTTCTTCCATTTGGAGCAAATTCATCATAGGTTCAAATTCAATACACCCTCTTTCCTTTGCTATCATTCCCACGTACAGTATTAACTTTACATGAATGTCTCAATTTATGCTTTAAGATTAATAACTGAAGTTTCAAATTGACAGGGAGGCAACACAGTTTAGCTAGACGTTATTTCTTTCTCCTCATGTAATGATCTCAGTACTCTTTACTCTTTGGTTTCCTGCATGTCCAGTCAGTAATGTTCTGCATGGCCTCTGTGTTTTATCTGCTCGGCCTGTCAACACCGTGCGGTTTATGGGGGGTGAGCATACCCCCGAGGCCGCTGTCTACTCTGCCACTTGAGCTCCCCTTCTTGTCGACTCAGCATGTCGGACAAGCTCCCTGGGTTGCTACACAGCCACGGCTGACACACCGCGTGGTTAGTATGTATGAGTGTGCGCGCGTGTTACGAGGTCAGCGGTTGCCAGAGGCCGGTCGCTTGAGAGACAGCAAGGTTCCCAGCGGCCACCTGCTGTGCGGCCCCCTGTGCTGTGTGTTGTCATACGTTATCATCGCTAAGAGAGGGTGAGGAAAACCATAAACAGGAAAACAAAGCAGCAACAAAGAGGCTGTTGTCACCAGCTTGCGCAGAGGGCTTTATATTAATCATGTAATCGTTTTAATTTACAGGGTTAGGTTACTGTATGAATAATAACCGACATATGCCAGTAGGGTGTCTTTAAAAGCATAGTGATTCAAGCAGAACTGGTGATTTGCAGTAAAACAAAACAAAAATAACATTTAACAAGGCCACTGAATGTGTAATTTAAATTGTTAAAACATGGAGAGCTGGCAGTCAACAAAGGCAGTCAACACTCTGCACTACACTACGTACTGTACACAGCCTTGGTTCTGTAAAGCACCTCTCGTTTCTTAATGAACTACAGTAATGAACTGTGTAAAATTATGCACGCCATTAGAGTTTTGTTGAACAAGCCATTTGAGTACGAGGCATAATAGCCCCCACTTTTATGGCTAGATTTACAGGCAGTAATCATTTCAGAGTCCCCTCAACAAATCTCATTCTGTGTGATTGGTGTTCAAGAGCGATTATTTTTTTGTTAATACTCCTGTAATTAAATGCATGCTTAGACTCAGAGTGATTACAGTTCCTGACGAGTAATTGCTCTGTGGTGCAGATTACTGCATGAATGATAATCAAATCTGCAGAGGTTTTGTCCACGTGTCTGGAGTGTACAACTCAATGACTGGGAGTAACCGCTCGGCCGATGATGGTCCCTTTTGAACACTGATTGTATTGACTGTGGATGCCAATTAGTGTATTTTCATAAATGTAGGCCATCCTGTGTGTTTCAGTTGAAATGCCCTTTAGTGACAAACCTTCTCACACTAATTATTGGCCTTTGTGAGAGTGAAACAACGCTGAAATTGTACTCCTGCTGTCCACGCTTCCTAGCGATCACGTCTTCGAGCAAAAAATTGCCCGGCTCCTTCATTCTATCACACACATTGCCTTGTATGACACGCGGCCCACATATCTCACTGCATGTATACGTTCTCATTGAACTTCAAGCTAAAGTTGTCTCTTTTCTTTGCATAAGCACTATTGAAACCTTCAAAGGCAACCACAAAAGCTGCCATGTTTGTATTCCTTTTCACTTACCAAACAATACCAAAGTAGGCACACCAATTAGAACTCTTTATGAATCGTTGGAAGCAAAACAATTTGAAGAGCTGCCACAGAAACAGCAACCAAATCCCTAAGAGAAGATCTAAATATGAACACAGAGTGAATGTTGATGATTAAACAAAGTCCCGTTGGTAAATCCCCACTCTCAGCTGTCAGTTTGGCTCCGTCACTGCACCGTTTCAAGCAATGGTTTCAGCTCGGTATACAACACCAGGGCCAGGACTAGGGCTGAACGATACTGTGTTTTAGCATCGACATCGCAATGTGAGATTTTGACGCTAAAACTTTATGATGCTTGATGGAAAAGTAAACTTTCACCATTCTCCTTTTACATGATTATTACCATCCAACCTTTCCCCTTTAAGACAGGTTGCCATGTGGACAGCCTGTGTATGTGACGTTAGTCCGACGGGGGTTATTGTTATGAGAAGTGAGACTCTCTGTGTGTAGAAAAGTACGGTAGGCAGCAGCTGACACGGTGGTGCGCATAGTTTCAATGTGTAGTCAGTGAAGCTACAGCAGTCAGCGTTTTATGTTCATAAATCACCTGATTAATGCAACATAATCACAACGTCTCCCGGCCATTTCCCCCCCGCAGAAAGCTGCTACCAGCCAGGCTAAAGCTAATATAGTTAGCCTAAAGAAACAAGCAGAAAGCTGCTACCAGCTAGGCTAAAGCTAATATAGTTAGCTTTAAGAAACAAGCAGAAAGCTGCTACCAGCCAGGCTAAAGCTAATATAGTTAGCCTAAAGAAACAAGCAGAAAGCTGCTACCAGCTAGGCTAAAGCTAATATAGTTAGCTTTAAGAAACAAGCAGAAAGCTGCTACCAGCCAGGCTAAAGCTAATATAGTTAGCTTTAAGAAACAAGCAGAAAGCTGCTACCAGCCAGGCTAAAGCTAATATAGTTAGCCTAAAGAAACAAGCAGAAAGCTGCTACCAGCCAGGCTAAAGCTAATATAGTTAGCTTTAAGAAACAAGCAGAAAGCTTCTACCAGCTAGGCTAAAGCTAATATAGTTAGCCAACAGATCCAAGGGGTCCGTCTGTCCCAACTAATGTTACGGTTCGGAGCTGTGACGCTGGAAACGTAACACTAATCTACTACAGAAGTCTGTGTCTGATCTAACGTCATTTCCACTGATTTAAGTGAGGGAAAAAATATATAAATGGTATTTAAAAGAAGAAAAGGAAATTAAGAAATGGATGGTTGAAACTGGCGGTGAGCTGAGTGTTGTCAGATTGAGGACAGTGTATACAGTGAGGAAAATAAGTATTTGAACATCCTGCTATTTTGCAAGTTCTCACACTTAGAAATCATGGAGGGGTCTGAAATTGTCATCGTAGGTGCATGTCCACTGTGAGAGACATAATCTAAAAAAAACATATCCAGAAATCACAATGTATGATTTTTAAACTATTTATTTGTATGATATAGCTGCAATTAAGTATAATATATATATATATATATATATATAAATAAATAAGCACAAAAGCACATTATTATATACTATGATGATGTGCTTGTTAGAGGAGCAAATTTGCAAACATTGTGTTGGGACAGCAAATAGCTCAGTTCATTTGCAAGAGCATGAATGCAGTAATTTGCAAGACTTATTTTGCCATTTTGAGAAAAAAAGAGTTTGAAAATAAGATTGATACCATTCTCTTGAGAAAAAAAGAGTTTGAAAATAAGATTGATACCATTCTCAGATATAACTGTTGTTTTAAGCTTAAGACTGGAACTGTATTTGTATTTTACTAAATGTGTTCTCATTTTTCTGTACTGATGCTGGGTATGCTCAGTAGTGCAAGCTCAGTCCAACACTTGCCGCCCTATTTTAACGATTTAAGTGCATGGCACAGGTGCGTTTAGGAAGTGTCCAAATCCAATTTTGCTAGTTTGACAGTGGAAAAAAGGGTCTGTGTGCCGGGCGCTTGGTTCAAAAGGGTGTCTTCATTATTTATAGGTGTGTTCTGGGCGTAACATGCAATCAACCAATCAGAGAGTCATCTCTCATTCCCTTTAAAAGCCAGGTGTGTTTGTACCTTGGTATATTGCTATTATGATAGCGGATTTGCACCGTAATATTTGTATTTGTAATCTTTAACATGTGTGTGTGCTGCTGTGCTTCCCTGTGTGTGTGTATAGTGTAGTGTGTGCGCACTGTGTACGAGCCCATTTTTCTATAATAATGCACTGTTTAAATAACAATGAAATGTTGTGTAATTGACTTTAGACCAGGTACTTGTTGGTCACTTTCAGTTGCCTCAAGATAGCAATACACCCCAAAAAAAATTGACAACTGCGTCGGTCTTAAAGTAGCAAAGACACTTGCGTCAGGCTTTGCACTGTGCCAGGTGCAAGAGAGGACCCTTAGTGTATTTTGACTTCCCATTGCTAAAAGGTCTCTCTTAGCTCCATATTGTCACTAGAAAACTGATCAGTCTTTGAAGACCTGGCTTTGGTGAAAGGGGCCCATGTTCTCTCCCATCTTCAGGCATCCCCAGGGTCCAGGCCCCTTCTCTTTGACCTGTTTCTCTCTCTATATACAGTATTTTTTTCTTCCATCATGGCTCACTCAGCTGTATCTTGCTTATTTCAGCTCACAGACCCTCTGGGATGCTCTCATTCCCATCGCTCAGGCTACCCTTGATATTGTTGATACCTCCCCTGCACACAGGTACGGAGATTCATTTATACCAACGCTCATATAGTAGGAAATTGCATAACCATATCAACAAATACAGTATAAAAACAGGAACCTGCTATTAAACACTAGACATTCTGCCAGCTGCAGGTAATGAAGCCAGCATGTAAAATAAATTTCCCACACAATCCATAAATATAATTCCATTTAAAGATAAATTGTCCAGCAAAGTATCGCAGTCTGAACATCAAAACAGTCCATTTATTTCCTGAAAGTCAGGTGGATATTGTCAGCTAAAGGGCTGCATAGCCACCACAGAATTATTTATATATTAGCCAGAGATTTCCATGCCTATTACTTACTGTATGGACTCAGTAGAGGACATGTGCTGTGGGTCCAAAACGTGTTGTGAATTCTAAGTGCCAAAAAAGTGCCTTTTGCTTTAATGTGACTCCACGCATCTTACGTTTGTGCATGATGGTTGCCATCTAAATCTCAAGGTAAACGTCCACTTTACAAGGCAAACCCTGGCATGAAACAGCCACCAATGACTGTTACATATCCAAAACACCTTTTAGTCCTGAGAATGTAAGAGTAACAGGAAATCGCGCGATATAATATCTGGGGTGTGAGCAGCAGTAGCAGTGCATCATGATTAAACGCTTGCGTGGGTCGGAGCGAATGATCTCTGCATTTGTCACCAGAACAGAGCTTAGCGTCCATCAGAGCTGCCAGCTGAGGTGCGTCTGCCACTGAGTGGGAACAGAACAGGCCAGATTGTGTGGGGAAGGGAGGCCTTGGCACGTGACCAGGTGCATCTGAAGCCTTCTCTGATCCTCCAATGTGCTGTTGAGCAGCGTTATTCCCCCAACACAACGCCAAACACCTGCTTGGACCGATTGTCAGACTGAAAACGCTGTTATCGGCGTGGGCCGTCCAAATGGTGAGGCACTCTGCTTTCATCGGCAAGTAGTATTGAGCAAGGGAGAGGGGCGATTGATGTGAGTCTGAGAACGTTTTGAAAAGATGGACACTTAATGTGGTCAATTTGATATGTTGTCAAAGAGACATTGTTTGGTATAGTGCAGTTAGACAACCCCACAAACAGCACATGATGCAAGCACACCTGTGTATTTATTTCAACCAGCGTAAATGTACATGCAAGTCATGCAGTTATTTTTAGATTTCCTTTGCTGTCTTCCTGTGAAAATACATGGACATATGTCATTAAAAAGGCACGTGCCTAATCCTTGAGTGTAAATTCAAGTGCACTATATGAAATATTGGCATCTGCTGTGATTAAATATTTATCTGAATACTCTGTATGGTAATTTATTGGGCTTTAAATAAAAGGGGTGTGGGTCATCATCAAAAGGTTGAACGGTCAACAATGTGAGTTGCCTGTGATGGAATAGAGATGCATTTGACTAATGAGAAATTCTGAAGGGAGGTATCTGTCACATGGAGAACTAATGCCCAATTCCCTCTCATCACTCCTAGCAATGAAGATGACTGTGGCATTGCAAAATGACATTCTAATTGAAGGCATATTTCAGAGAAAAACAATGTGCTTTGGGGGCCCATAGGTATGTTTGCCATTGTTCAGCACAGGGGATATGAATGACTAATACAGTCTTTATTTTGAGCCTATTGGTAAGTCATTAAATGACAGGGCTCTAGTGACAGCCACGATGTGAAGTTGCTGGGGCAGCAGGCAGCTTTCAGAGTGGCCGATCACGGCATTTGGCAGAAACGTAATTGATGGAATAAAAACAAAAGTGACGGGAGTTGTTTCAGCTCGACGGTGAAGGCGTGTTAGACAAAGATGTCTGGAGTGGAAGAGGGGGAGTAAGAGGGGTGGTGACAGATAAATGAGGCCATCGCTAGCTGAGGGAGGAGGGGGGTGGAGGAAGTTGCTAGCGAGCTCCCCCGCGATCTGTACCTGCCAAGTCCCTACCCTGAACAGCTGCTAGTAACTCTGAGGATGTGTAGCAGCTCACTCCCGCACCACATCCATCTTTTACAGCTTCTAATCCAACTGCTCTGAGATCAGTTCGAGGTGTTTGATGCAGCATTTTTTTTTTTCAGCAGGACTGCGTTTTTTTAGCTTCACGGCTCCCATCCAATATTCATAGATGCAACACAAAACCTTCCATTTTTATATTGGTATCTGCTTTGATAAATTAGCATGAATGTCTTTTATCCTTTTCCATTCTTTGATTGGCTAACATACATAATTTAAGACTGCAAGACATGCAAGGTGTGAAAGTAATGGCAAAAAAACATTTGCTTTGTGAGCTCACACATTTCATACTCACCCTGCCATTTGCATTGTGATTTCATACCCTGCCATGATAGTGTTCTGACAAACTCACACCTATTATTATCATGTCTGATTTCGGCCTCACACTGCACGGCAATGTGCAACACTCCTCATTTGTCGTGCCTCTCATGCACCACGCCCCATGCCTCCACTCACAGGCTGATGGTTACTTACAAGCTGCCGCCTGCCATTCATATCTGCTCACTATGAGTTACACTTGCAGTGGTGTGTAATGTAACAGCCCATTGAAGAGCCGCTCACCATACCCTGGATTTGCAATGATGCCCTACTGTTAAAGACATTCTGCTGTTTGGGGAAAATGGGTATTCTCTTTTTCATAAACTAAAAAGGGTTTCAATTAAGCATTTGTGGCAGGCCTCCCAGCGGTTTGCATGTTTAAATGAGATGCCTCTGTGGGGGAGATGATGGAAGAGTTCTCTTAAATAGTGGCCGGAGAATAGCAAGAGAGAGATGATGAAATACATTTTCATATTAACAGTATGTTTTGGAGTTGTTACAGTGTTTTTGCCACACTGTGGACCAACGTGCTTATATGCTTCCATTTGAAGTTTGAACAATGCCACATGTGTTGCATTCTTTGTTGAGCTGCTTATATTTTTGAAAACCCTGTGAGTACTAAGGTTGATTGCTATTAAGTCCAAGTAATTTTATGGTATTCTTGGAGGTAAGCCTCCACTGGGTGCTCTAATTTGAACAGAAGCCTACTCTATGGTAAATGATATTGAAAACTCTGCATCGATATACATTGCTAGCTGATTAAATCAACCCTGCCATGACTGAAACCCAGATGGGAGGACAAAATAAGTTGATAATGAAAATTAAAAAAAGTGCCTTTTATTGTGGCGCCTTTTAGGAAAGAACTCACACCATCTCCAGGTCACCTCTCCGACTGTGATTGCAGCACAGTTTGGGCCTGAATAGAGAGCGCTGACAAGCCCTTTGTTGTGTCTAAGTAGGAAACAATGTTTTTTGCCGTGACGTCAATATCTTGAAGGGGAAGAAAAATATCAGTTTGGATGAATTGCTGTATCCCTCCCCTCTGGAGATGCGTTTTAAGATTTTGAAGGAGATTTTGTCATTGGATAAAGACAAGAAGGAAGGGTCACAGGCTCTGACTGAGCCATTTTGCTCTCAAGACTGAAAGAGATGCATTAGTTGAGCGAAGAAATTGCTCTCAAGTGTGGCTTTCTGTAAACAAGTTGACCCTCATGGCAGGAAAGACATGGTAAGAAATGGATCGCATGTGGCTGATTCTTTTTCTCTTCCTCAGCATAGAGTCCATGGCTTTGCGAGCATGGTATCTGCTAGCATGGCAACAGATACCATTTAAAATGCAGAAGTAGTTAGAAATCATCTTATTTGGTTGTGTGGTCTGTGGTCACTGAAAGAGAAACAGCCTGGTCTCTGATATGGCCTGCCTCAACTCTACAGTCTAGAATATTAATACAAATTACAGGTTAGTCTCTTCATTAAATAGATACCCAGTATACTGTTTATTTACCTATACTACACTAACAAAGAGAGACTTTATCTACAGAATTTATCCAGTAAAATGAAAATACCAATGAAAATAATCCAAATATCAAAAGTGAGAACTACCTGGGTGTTTTTTTGTGTCTTCGTGGTAATTACTGATCATTAGCTGACAGAAAGTACAATAAGGCCACAGGAGTCTCAACAAAGGACCACTCATAAACAGGACAGCTGATTGAACGGGTGGACTATGGAGAACTGGGGATTAATTGGGGTAAAATATACTTTATCCATGAATAGAAGTTCTTGCAGAACATGTCACCTGCCAGAAAGTAAGGCCTGTTTTGTAACACATTGTCGTCATACAGAAGCTAATGGATGATCTGTAGAAACTTAATAAGGGTTGGTTTAAGGATTTAAAAAAATACTTTTTCAGACCTTTGTACCTATTTAAAAGCATCACTGTAGTGTACAATAGGTACTGGCTGCTTACAGACACGCTTGAGCAGAGTCCTAGATGGCAGTCCTTTGTTCATGACTGTAATGTAACAAACCATCAGTGCATCTGCATTTAGATCCGCCACAAACAACCTTATATCTGGATCCCGCCATCAATTTGCATAATTGGAGATTGTGGCCGGGTGCTTATTATTCATTGACATGACACTGCAGAGAGGCAGATGGAGCGATGTACTGAACTGAAGTGTTCCAGTTTCTGTTGGGTATAGGGGTGGCGGGCCCTGAAAAAACCACCCAATGCTACAAGCAACACTACATCTAGGTCCTTTTTATTTGTGTATTTTTTGAGTGCGGAATCATAAATTGACATGCAGGCCAATGTCTAAGAAGTAAACATACATCCCTGTGAACAGCTGGAAAACAACCAAGCAAAATGCACTCAGATTTGCCTTCGCCCAACCAAATTTTAAGCTTTTAAAAAACGAGCTATGTGTAGTTTACCAGCCAGCAGGCCTCTAAATAACCTGAAGTACACAGAGCATCTGACCGAGATGGGGCAGCGCTGACTGACTGACACATCCATCTCCCCTGCTATCTGTCTAACTGAGGAAGGGGAGCCATCGCGAGTCCCTCATGCATGAAGACGAGAGCACTGTTTATTAATGGAGGGGAGACCGAGAGAGAGAGGGGGGGGGGGGGAAGGGGAAACAGAGATTGCATCGTCTCAATTTAAGTTTGATGAAGGACACAGTGTCTCGTCAGGATGAGCAGGAAACTATGTCACGTTGGCACGGTTAAGACTTCAAAGTCGTACAGTAAAAATGTGCCGCAACTTGAAATGGTCTGCATATGCAATTGAATAGTGAGTTTGAGCCGGGTTATCCTCTCATATTCTTTTAGGGTCATATGCAAAATCAAATGCAAAATGTTATGTGAGCAACAGATTCTTTTTGTGGTTAACATAAATTGTGAGCTATATGGAGCTATATATATATATATAGTTTTTAGGGACTGTACAAAACATATTATGGAAGGTAGGGTGGTAGGAATAAGGGGGATGGTATTACACATTTTATTATTGGTCAAGGGAGGGTATAATGCTATTTATCAAGAATCGTCTGCTTCCAGGAGCATGGATGCCGCACATTAAAAAAATCACAAAACTAAGAGGGCAGGAAATTACACAATCCTTAACATTTTATTACTACACAGAATTGCATGCAAATGAAAACCATCTCCATGTGTGACAGCATAGGTGAGACAATGGTATGTGATCTGACATACAGTATGAGTCCCAATTCTGGCACTGTCGTTTGGCTGAAAAGGCACTTTCTATATTCAGAAACTTTAGGTGTCCACGAATGATTTATATTTGCATGGCTTCTCAGCCAACAAACCTTTCAAAGCTATATTTTCTGCAAAATTGGTGCCAGAAAGACATTAAAATAATTTTTTCCAAGACATAGATAAATCACATACAGTACATTGTTTGCTTCATACATGGACATAACATTTCACAGGAAGCCATCCTAAAATGTGTGTTTATGAACACATCAATCAATACAGCTGACCTATTACCTGCAAGGGTTTGTCATGGGTACTATTTCAGGTTTAGAGCCTTTCAGCGTGAGAGCTCTATTGATTGCTCGCCTCCAGGAGCACTTCTGGTGTAAGGACATGAAGGAGGAGGAAACAGTTTGTCTCATATTACTGGAGTTGTGGGGATTCTGATCTGAGGTCCAGAACCCCAACAGCAAGAATGTGTGACACAGCAGTGCCTGACAGACCTTTCTTAGTCAGTGAAATAGCAGCATTTACACACTGCATTGGAATTTAGGAAAACATGAGAAAGGTCTGAATGGTGAAATATTGAAATCACAGAATAGGCTTTGTAATGACCAAAATAATGGTATACTTGGCAGCTTGTTCTCCTAAGGATAAGCTATACAACTGTAAGGAAAATAAGGTTCAAGATGTAGAGGGTTGTAATAAACTATAATACTTCAATCTTTTGACAGTTTGGGTACAGTGTGACATTCCACACAACAGTGGGAAAAATCATCAGAACAAAACACGGCATCCTTACTCCTCATGTTATTTCACAGCGGCACTGAACATGATGAAGCTGCGCACATCAGAACTTGATTCGTCTCACCTTGGGATGCAGGCTTTTTGATGAAATCAGGCCCAGTGTGTCTGCAGCGTCACGGTCAGTGGGATGCCTACCTATGCAGTGGAACACTAAGCATTTATGTGACGTCTGGCTTAGCAAACCATGTTATGTTTCAGATCACTGATTCCCACAGCTAAGCAGTTTCAAGATTCTGCACAGTGCGAATAAAAACAAAGACGGCAACACAGCGGCAATGCACTGTTGCACATTAGCATGTTGTTTTTAGACCAAGCGTCACTTGTCTGACAGTAGAGGTAAACTGACATTTGCAAAGCTGGAAATTGCTGTGTGTTGCAGTCCCCCTCAGAGCTTCACTAATTGTGCTTCCTTATATTGGATTTAGGTTAGAAGCAATTGGTGCGGATGCTAAACAACACACAAAATGAAAGACTCGGCAAAACAGCTTAGAGCACACAGACTCACACCTGGCTCTCAGTGCTTAAGGGAAAGAATAGTGGCTGAGACACAGAGAAAACATCACATGACCATATTGTGTAACTGCTGAACATGATATATGAGATTTTGTCCACGACGAAGAAATCAAAGGGGAACAAACCAGTTAAAACGCTTGCTGTCCCATGCATCAAAATACAAGATAAAATGTTGTCAATCAGTTTAATTTTCACTCTTAGTGAAGTTACTGTGAGGCAGTGCCAGTGCACAGCAGCAGTAAACATCACTAACATCAGCCTCAAACAAGCTCAGCAGACATTCTTTTTTTAAGATATTTTTGTGGCATTTTTAGGCAATTTATTTACAGGAAAGCTGAAAACATGAAAGGGGGGAATGACTGGTGTCAAACCCGGGCTGCATTAAGGAGTATGCCTCTATATATGGACAAAATCATGGTAGCAGCTGTCGCCATGGTCCCGCTACATGTTCTGCGATGCCATGTTACATCCTGCTACGCTCTGCAGTGTTCTGCTACGCTCTGCGGTGCCCTGCTACGTCCTGCTACGCTCTGCGGTGTTCTGCTACGCTCTGCGGTGCCCTGCTACGTCCTGCTACGCTCTGCGGTGTTCTGCTACGCTCTGCGGTGCCCTGCTACGTCCTGCTACGCTCTGCGGTGTTCTGCTACGCTCTGCGGTGCCCTGCTACGCTCTGCGGTGCCCTGCTACGTCCTGCTACGCTCTGCGGTGCCCTGCTACGCTCTGCGGTGTTCTGCTACGCTCTGCGGTGCCCTGCTACGTCCTGCTACGCTCTGCGGTGTTCTGCTACGCTCTGCGGTGCCCTGCTACGTCCTGCTACGCTCTGCGGTGCCCTGCTACGCTCTCCGGTGTTCTGCTACGCTCTGCGGTGCCCTGCTACGTCCTGCTACGCTCTGCGGTGTTCTGCTACGCCCTGCTACGTCCTGCTACGCTCTGCGGTGCCCTGCTATGTCCTGCTACGCTCTGCGGTGCCCTGCTACTGTACGTCCTGCTACGTTCTCCGGAGCCCTGCTACATCCTGCTACGCTTTGCGGTACCCTGCTACGTCCTGGTGTGCCTTGTAATGCCGCACAGTGCCCTGTTATGCCACAAACTACTACAAACTACTATTTTTTGGGCCTGTTATTGCCACTCTTCATTCTAACCTCAACCGGTCGTCAGACACCGCCTACCAAGAGCCTGGGTCTGGGTCTGTCCGAGTTTTTCCTCGCCACTGTCGTACTGTTGCTTGCTCTGGAGGAAACTACTAGAACTGTTGGGTTCTTGTAAATTCTGGAGTGTCTCGAGATAACTCTTGTTATGAATTGATATTATAAATTGAATTGAATTGAAAATTGAATATACTGTATATAGATATACAGTATATATGGACAGCCGCTCTACCAAGTTAGCTATCTGGCAAGATGAGATTCTTCAGATGGTGTTCCAAGTAAAGGAAAATACAATTTGACATTTGCAAGAACCAGCGTGTCTCTAACCAGAAATTGTTATTTGATCTGTTTTGTCATATAGATATATCAGTACAGTATAGACACTCTTAACAAATACTCCTATATATTAGTAGTCGTTTAATGTGTCCTTATTCTAAATAGATGGATCATAGTCGAGTCCCTGTAGAATCATGTTGTAAACAGCTCTTCTCGTTACCAAACTCTGGTGATAATAGCTACAATCCAAGTTTTCAGACTGTGAATGATTGAGATCGAATGTTCATCCTTGACTTTGGAAACGGCAGTTGGCAAAATACTCACCACAGGGTCCATTAGTTTTTGATAGTTATTGATATTGTTTTGCCAACTGCTGTTTCCAGGGTCAAAAAGGAACTTTTAATCTTAACTTTAAAGCAAACACAGATGAGAAGTCTTTCAAATGATTAGGAAAATAGAAACATTAACCCTCACGTTGTCCTCCGTTCTTTTTAACTACCCAATTGTAATTACCGTCATAACGTTCTACATTTGGCAAGTCAAGTTGTTTTTACTCGTCATTTGTCTTAATTGTGTTTTCCTTGTCCCTTAAAGCTTCACCAACTCCCATTATTCTTGTCAAGTCTTTCTTATACCATTCTGCTTCACTTTAAGCATATTTAGACTAATTATGCTCCTGTGTAGTTGTCTATCCTCTACTTCATTGTGTAGATACAAGGGATGTTGTATTCCTAGTACTTCCTTGTATACCACCCTAACAAATTGGTTTCAGTGCCAGTATGATTGTTGTATTTTCTGAACCACAGAACAGAAAGCAGACTTGAAAGATTTAATTTCTCTGAAGAAAGGAGCCTTACTTGTGAAGTTATGCCTTCGGTGAAAATATTCCAAGTCTGAGCAAGACAACTCCAAAACATTTTAATCATGGCTATAATTGATAGGGAGGACCGTCTCTGTGAATTAATGAATCCAAAAGGGGCCCTTTGATGTGAGCGGGACTGTGACATTCAGATTTGTGCTTGACTGAGTCTGAACCAGATAGCTCCTCCGAAATAGCTGACTTTAGCATTGGCCATCATCCATCACATTCGATACCAGACTGCAGACAGGTAGATTGATACCCCGATACATATTTCAGAGAGATCATTTTCTTAAGGTCAGCTCATGGTGCCAAGTTTTAATTAAATCTAAATGTATAATCACTATAGATCAGTCGGTTTCTATTTACAAGAGGAAAAATCAACTTACTTCAACCGTACATAGAGTCCAGATGCAAGTGCAAGTTAGAGGATCTATGTGGCCGTTCAATATAACAGTAGGTCCCCTTTTAAAAGTTAGTCATTACCACATTGTCTTACAGTTGTCTGCAACCCTTTTTATTTCTAGCCGGGAGGATTAACCCTGCAGTAGTTGGATCCCAATAGACTCCTAGCACTGTGAAATATCTAGCACCATACATAATGAAAGAGAGAGAATACAGGCCTACAGCAGTGTACTGTTTGTCAATGAAGAGTAATGTGTTGAACCCCAGCACCAGAGATGGCAAAAGTACTCACTACCCGTACTTAAGTAGAAGTACACTTACTTGTATACTTGTGTTAAAAAATTATCTGGTAAATGTAGAAGTACTGATTTAACTTCTTTACTCAAGTAAAAGTAACAAAGTACAGGCTTGAAAATGTACTTAAAGTATAAAAGTAAAAGTAGCTATGCGAATGACCATTTGTTATGCAAAGCTACCTGGAGCACACCAATGTTACTAGAGAGCAAGCTGAGAAACGTTATTGGACATTATGTGCCATTGGCTACATTGTAAATGGATGTCTGCCAACAGGCCTAAATATGATTATTGTGACCGAGACGGAGACTTCGGGTTAATAAGAGTCAGACTGAGCAGCAAGATTTCAGTGAATTCAGTGAGGATTCACATGTCCAGTTTCTCTTCTTTTATCTTCCCATTAACATTTAAAGGAATTTACATGTATGTGTGTGTGTTCAAATATGGCTTCTGGAAAGAAAATAAAGTATTAAATATGAATTACTGAACAGACATCAATTAAGAAGTTTAGAGTTATGCAGCACATTGGCCAGGAGTCATTCTTGATGCGTTTTATCTCAAACATCTCTGTCAGATAAGGCCAAGCATGATTGGGAATGTCTTGCTGCTTGTCTGCCGAATCTGTTTTCTTCATTGTCAATCATGTTGCCATCCATACTATGTGCTAACGTTAGCACCATCGAGCCGCAATCATTTGCTGCGAATGAATGCAGAATGCCACTGAATCTGTCAAAGTGTCTTAGTGGTGCATCGTACAAGTGCAACGTACAGTCTAGTCGCATCCAAATAGATTGAATATGGTATTGATGATGCAAACAATATCAACTTTTTCTCCGTGTGGCGTGCACGCCCACTCGCGGTTTGAGGGGCGTGTCCGCGCTATTCTCCGACATGTACTCACAATCACACCTGATAGACGACCTTTAGTACAAAACTAAAGTAACGAGCCAATTGTGTAAAATGTAAGGAGTAGAAAGTACCGATATTTGTGTTAAAATGTAAGGAGTAAAAATAAAAAGTTGCCAGAAAAATAAATAGTAAAGTAAAAATATCTGAAAAATCTACTTAAGTACATTAACAAAGTATTTATACTTCATTACTTCCCATCTCTGCCCAGCCCCACAATAATGTCTGGGAATAGCATGAGGCCTAGCTTCCCAAGCTAACTGGCCGCTGGCCTAGCAGCCTCTGGCTTGGCACTGGCTGGCACTGCTGCGTCTGGTCGAGACTGCTTGGTCTCGCGGTGCCTGGGGGGGGGTGACACATGTCCACATGGGTGTGCACTTGGTGTGATGAAAGTTCAGAGGCAAGGTTGAGCTAAGCCTGTGTGAACTTTCCAGGAACTTTCCATCCACCAGCCTTAATTTAACCCAGATATTACTTTATAACTTTACTTTGATGACTTTTCAGACGGAATGGAAAGAAAGATGAACCTTTATGTAACTATCTTACATGATTAAATTAGCAATTGGTCCTAGCAAACAGTAAATTGCAGCTGTTGCTTACTGCACTTGATCTCTTTAATAAGGTTAAGGGAATGAACTCCACGGATTACTCCTGATGCAGCCAAAGACAGATGGTAATAGGACATGACCTCAATAACTGCTTAAAGCTGAGGGTGTTCTGACTGCAAAAGAGATCATCTAGCATTGGGGAGGATTCTGCAGCCAACTGAGAAATAAACAGACCTTAATTGATCTAAAAAAAAAACACACCATTGCACTATGCTAAATAGGCACATGCACATTGCACATGAATTTCATCAACAGGTATGCCACAGAGAGATTTGCCAGACTATCAGAGCAGGTCAGTACAAATCCAGTGTGCACACATTGCTCTTGAGGGCCACTTACATCATTAGCTGGATGAGGCGGCATGGTTTTGGACACAGTGCACCTAAAGGCAGAATGCATTTTGGCACATTTAAGAGAGCTTGGCAGCGTGGTGTACTGTATAGCCTTTGGGAGAATTACATTCTCCAGACAACATGGGCTTGAATGTGTGCTGAGATAGACCTCCACTCCCTTATTGGAGGAGATTTATGTTTAAAGTCAGTCAAGTGGGAAAGAAAGGTGACCTTCCTGCAATAGAGTCATCTTAAGTATTAACGGCACTGTAAGGAGGCCCGACACATTGTTGCCCATATTTTAGCTTTCCGCCAGCCGAGAGCTTTCTCACAGAATACTTATTGTTTCTGTTGGAAAGGAACACTTTATTTTCCCCAGGATAAATCATTAATCCAGTGATTGACCTCTTTGTGTGGCAGTGATTCTAAAGGGACCCTGACCTGTCAAAGCTGATTTGTTTCAAATGTCAACAGGGCCAAAAAGTTGCCCTGACTTGAACTCTGTGATGAGAGAGTTAGCAGGAAAGAGAGGAAGATTTACCACCGGAGATGGAATTCAGCAGTTCAGCATAAACTCAATTTATCATCACGGCATTAGCCCGCCCTCTCCGAAAAGAGTAGGGTGGAAGAAACCACAATGCTTCTCCGATTAATGACCCTTACCAAGTGCATCCAAAGGCATACAAAATGTGTTTTTCCTTCTGCATGCCTCTCTCACAAACATGAAATTATTAAAAAAAACATCACTTCTTGTAAGTGATTTATAGATAGCTAAAAACGTATTGTTCTTGCTGTGTGCCCGAAAACGTAAGCCCACCCACGACCTACCGGAATTCTTCCTTGGGCCCATCACGGAATTTTTTTGCAATTCTGTGAAACTGCCGCAGATTTTGAGCCGTGTTCATTTTGTGGAATTCTGTGAGATCAGGTTGGTAATTAGTTACTCACCATAAGTTTTCTCAGGCATGTACTTCTAAAGTTGAAATGTAGGCCTACATGTGTGATTAGTCTGAAACCCCAAACATCTCATTGATCTGGTAAATATCCACAGTGGAAAAAAGAAGTTGTTTCAGGTTCATCTGAGAGAACAATATAGCACACTGGACTGCATGGTCAAACGAAAGCACTGCTAGCAGACCTGATAGATACACTCATTCATCCATACTACCCACTACACTTTGTCAAGTGTCAAATTACGCACCAGCAGAAAAAAATCTATCCTTGATCCCGAATGATCTCTTACTATGAAGTCAATGTGAAAAATGAGAATTGTCAGTGCAAGTTGTGGTAAATTCATTTTTTTAAAATATTTCTCAAGATCTATATCCTGGGATATTTGGTATACCATCTATAAAACTACTCAAAAAATACCAGCCTCAAAGATCAAGCAGTAATGAATACTTCAATACTTTCAACCCTGGGGTTTTATTTTGTGTCCTTTCTAATAAGCTCCATACAGCATTGTAATTTAAAAAAAAGAAAGATGTAAAAATGAAAAGAAGTTTTTTTTAATACATTTCTACATAATGCTAATGAGAAGACAAGTTTGTTTCCCCCCTTGTGATTGAGTTTATAACTAATAAGTGAATTTCACTTCATGGGTCTATAGAGGAAAAAGACAAAAGGAACAAGCCTGTCTGTAAAAATGCCAAGAAAGGAAAAGGGGGGGGAAAAAATCTTTCAGGTCCCTGCAGATTTTTAAAGGCCTTGATGATCCTTTCCAGCTGAACTTGGGATTATTTCCGGAGTTGTCAGTTCATCACGCTTGCATGTGGGAGGCGCTGGGGGCGAGAGACTTGTCAGGAAGGCATTCTGCTGCCAATTAGCATCAATCGGGAGGAAAATAAGGGCTGCACTGTTTCAATTTTTTACAGAGGGTTTTTTTTCTCCCCGCAGCTCCACCACTCCCCACACATTAGAGCGGTTTTACCCCTTCATCTGAGTGATCAGACTGTTGAGCCATAACGCTATCTGTGTCACGGCCTGATCAAACTTCTTTTTGTTAGATTACATTCATCATCTCCCATTTTGTCTCTTGCAAAGAAATCGGAATCACAGTAAATGCTGAAGTAGGACTTAACAATGATTGGTCTATATTATGTGCGTTTCTCATTAGCATCATCATTCAATATGCTTAAAATGATGAAAAATGTATATACAGTATGTATATTATAATCACTGCCCGAGGTAAGGCTAAATACAATTAGAGGCCTATTCCTTTGCCAATTCACCTGCAGAGTTTTTGGCCACTAGTAGTGCTCAAGAGAATCTTTTTAAGTTATTTTTTGGTGCATTTTTAGACATTTATTTCCGCAAGACAGCTCAGGGGGAATGACATGCATCAAAGGGCCGCATGTTGGAGTCGAACCCAGGCCGGTCACGCATGTGGACAGCAGCTGTCCTGCCGCCAGCTACCGGAGTACAAGTTGTACAAGTTAGTCTTGTTTATGTTTGCAAATTGCAAATGTTTTTTTGAGGAAGGAAATACACTCAACTACTTTTTTAGACCTTAAAGGTCCCACATGGTGCTCGTTGGATGCTTTTATATAGACCTTAGTGGTCCCCTAATACTGTATCTGAAGTCTCTTTTATATAGGCCTTAGTGGTCCCCTAATACTGTATCTGAAGTCTCTTTTATAGAGACCTTAGTGGTCCCCTAATACTGTATCTGAAGTCTCTTTTATATAGGCCTTAGTGGTCCCCTAATACTGTATCTGAAGTCTCTTTCCCAAAATTCAGCCTTGGTGCAGAATTACAGCCACTAGTGGCCGTCCCACAATGAGCTTTCCTTAGTATGTGCCATTTCTGAGTCTGTAGCTTTTGAGGAGGGGGGTAGGTGGAAACTGGAGGTGTGGACTTGACTGACACTTTGCTTGTTTGAAAGCCATGATGTCTCTCTCTCTCTCATGGGTGGGCCAAATTGTCTGGGCGGGCAAAGCAGAGAAAGGAGAGGTATGCCCCTTATGACCTCATAAGGGGCAACATTCCAGATCGGCTATTCTGAGCTTTCATTATCTCAAAGGCAGAGCAGGATACCCAGGGCCTTTAAGGATACACACAATGTGTGTCTGAATGTGAACAGAAACATTGATGCGGGATACAGGTTTATGTATTTCTACTTGAATGTTGAGTCCTGGACTATAAGCTCCTGCTACATTGTTAAAACCATTTTTTTCCTAATTGAAAATAAGTAAGTCATTTTGGGGAGAAAGGGTTAGTCTGTCAGGGTTATAGGCTTTTTTTAAGGAGTTTGAATATATGTGAAAATCTCAGAAACTGATTTCACCAAAATGTAATTTTCTGTTATGTGTAGTCTGGCTTGCTGTGTGTAAAATGCTGCCAATAGAGTCTGACATCTGATGTACCTCCCATTCCGCTATCACCACAATCTTTTTGCTCAAATGGTCTGAAGAAATGCAAATAATCCAGAACGTTTTTATTCCACGAGATTGAAAAGCCGGTGTAGCCAGCCTGGTCCTGGTACATATCTAACCTGTCTTCATGGAATCAGATAAGTTTACTGAAGACTAGACTAAAAGCAAGTTGAGTTCAACTGCTTTAGAACAGGGGTTCCCAAAACTTTCAGCCCACGACCCCCAAAGTAACGGTGCAAGTGACTTACGACCCCCCCACTATAAACGTATATAAACATTTCGCGCAACCGCGCACGCACTACAGGAGTATCCAACCACAAGCATATTGACAACACAAAATAACACAACAGCCATAACATTATTCTACATTAATTTACTCATTACTTTAATTTGAATTTAACCTCCCCTAATGAGATGGATGTGCAATATGTTTGGAGCACAGCAAGTGAAATCTTGGTTTAATGTTGGAGACCGCTACTCAGAGATCATCCTCCACATTCAGTCGCCATCTGTATTTATTTTTAAGGTACTTCAGTGCCGAGAAAGTCTTGTCGCACAAGCAGGTAGTGCCAAACGGCATCAGCACATAAAGCCGCCCTGGATAGCTGTGGGTATTCCCTCTCAACCGAAATCCAAAACTCAGCCAGCGTCTTAGAATTAAACGCTGTCTTCAAGTTCGGTCTCTTGACAGTTCAACCCATGCGTCCTCCAGCTCGGATGTCAGACGATTTGCTCTCGTTTCAAATCAAAAGAGCTGTTCCCTTTTTATTTATTTGCTTGGTTTTATTTTAAATTTAGCCACTAGTTTTATTTTATTTTATTATCTATTCCCAGTTTTATTTCTAATCGTTTTTAAATTTTTATTTTATTTCTGGAAATCAACTCGCGACCCCCCTGTGGGTCCCGACCCCCACTTTGGGAATCACTGCTTTAGAAGATTCCTTTAGTCTAGAGGCCTAATCTCTGGGTGGGAAATTGGCCAATGTTTCTAACATGAGAACATCCTACTCGTTTTTTAGTCCAAAAAAAGATCCAAACATTGATTAAGGTGGTTTAGATACCCACCCACTTCATCTCTTTGCTCTTTTCACAACCATTATAATAACTGCAAAAATAGACATACTGAATCCTCCGGGGATGGTCAGTTCTAGTTCAGAGGTAAAAGATTAATGAGAATAATAGTATACTCAAATTCTACTACTGAACTAAATTGACATAGGCTGTGTGGGAGGGCGGTTCATTGCTAATATGGGTTCACTGTACACTCTCGTGTTGACACAGACACACATGTTGCTGTTCACCCTATTGCTACCCACAATTAAACAGTGTCCAACCTCGTTATATCTGCTCGAGACCCTGGAGGCTCCGGGGACATCACATGCCAGAAAGCAAAGGGATAAACACTTCCAATTATGGATGGATGCTTCGTCCTCCTCTCTCCTGTGTATTCAGTGAAAGCCTCCTCCCCAGTAGGCAGGGAGAAGTAGGGGGTCTCTCTCTGTGAAGGGAGCGTTGTGTAGGAGTTGGAAGCCTCCCTGTTTCTGGTAATGTGATTAGCATTTTGCGGCGCTGTAATGATGAAGGCTTATGTCCATTCACAAGTAATCTTAACTGCTGTATTTATATTGATGTAGTACGTAGTTCTCAGTAATGTTTATCTGGCAGGACGCGGCGTCAGCCTTTGTCATATGAGGCCTTTTTGTGACACATTGTTGCCAGTATTTATCTAAATGTAAGTCTTTTAAATAATCAATCAACGGTTGTATGCAGGGTGGGGATGCATGGTCTACATATGCCTGCCTCAGCAGAAAACAAAATATCTCCCCTCCCCTCAAAGGTGGAGGCTGGGCAAGGTGGCGGCTGGGGGTGTGGCTTCGACCATCTGCCACTTTGCTCATTTGAAAGCCATGATGTCTCTCTCTCTCTCTCTCTCTCTCTCTCTCTCTCATGGGTAGGTAAAATTCTCTGGGGTGGGCAAAGCAGAGAAAGGGCGGTAACCTTGCTCCTTATGATGCCATAAGGAGCAAGATTCCAGATTGGCCCTGAGCTTTCATTTTCCCAAAGGCTGAGCAGGATACCCAGGGCTCCGTTTACACCTATCACCATTTCTAGCCACTGGGGGACCATAGGCAGGCTGGGGGAACTCATATTAATGTTAAAAAACCTCATAACATGACATTTTCATGGCATGGGACATTTAACACATTCTTGTTTGTTTATTATTATTAATATTTATGTTTATTGGGGGGGTTAGTAGTCCCACACACAACCTTAAATGTGAATTATTAGGAAACTTATTATTTATTATAGTAAACAAATGTCATATAAAATGTTAACCCTCATGTTATTTTGGGGTTTTCTGTAAAAAAAAATGTTGTCACAAAAAATGGGCCGTCGAAATACGTTGAAAATGTCAACATTATAAATATCAAGAAGCTTCGGAAAAAAAACACAAAAAACACAAAAAAGCACCCACAACATTAAAAAAGTGACAAAAATGTTGGAAAAAACGATATTGTTGAAAAATGAGGAAAAATGAGGATTGTGTTTCCCTCTGCTTCTTAAAGCTATAGCTCGCCTAACATGCAGCTAGCTCCAGATACATATTTATTATACAAGCACAATATTGGTATCCATCTTCTCATCTAACTCTAGGCAAAGAAAGCAAATAAGAGTGTTTCCCCAACTAAAAATAAAAATGTTTTTCTTTTAAAGTTAAATCACACAATTTCTCCCGAGCCTTTGATAAGTGGAGTGTTTGATAAGGCCATCAAAGCAGCACTTTACCAACCAATAACCAATGTAATGTAATGTAACATCTCTGTAAGTCATGTAACTGAACTCCATTACAGCATTCCAACCCTTAATATCCGGCTTCTGAAAACCTCAAGTGAAAGGCAAGCAATCAATTGCTAAATATAAAGCAATTCTCACTAGATCAGCCTGCTTTGAATGTTATTGTGAAGTATGTGTTTTCCAGTTCGGGCAAGGTACTGAGGAGGGAGAGAAAGGTCAGAGGGGGATTTTTTTTTTCATGGTAGTGTAAGCTGACAGGTCAATACCCTGAGTAGAGCACCACCTTCTTTATTCCGAATTTATGAAATATTCAGCTGACAGGGAGACAAAGGAAGTGCTCCAGTGACTATCCACTAACACTAGCTGCTCCCCCTGGGTCTACCTGAGAGCCTTCACATGTAAATGCACCTCCCAACATTTAGAGCTAATAACTGACCCCCACCGCCACTCCGAAACGACTCCGTCCTATAACATGTAACTGATCATTCACTCTTTTGAAAATTACTATTAAGTACCATGCATTGCCAAGAGTTATGGGCATTCTTGTAAATAGTGAAATTATGATTCTGAGCGGTAATTTATCTTGTTATACTGAAGGCCCAAGATTTATCCCGCAAAGAAATTTAGACAGGTTATCTAGTTGTTGTTTTTTTACTGTAGTGCATGCTGGATCAAAATATTGACATTGTATCTATTAGAGTACAAATTGTTATGGAGATGGACTGAAATTGATATGTCACAAAGAAAGCCATCACGCGATCCGTCGGCAGCCGCCGCAGCAGTGCATAATTTGCAGATGTCTTGTTCCTATCAGTTCAATACCATGACTTTCCTTTCTTCTAATACCCACACTGACAAGAAAATATAACATCTTTCATTGTGTCGCGTTCTTAAGCGGGAGGTGCCATCTGACAGCCTAAAAGCCAAATCCATTGGTGGTGTCAGTCAAATGCTGCGCATTTTTGGAGGCAAATACAACGTCAGATCAGTTTGGAGCTTATGGTGTATCCAGCCTGTGCTTTGGCCCAGACTGTTGATATTCTGAGACTGCTCTGCCACAGCAAATTGTCCTTGCTGAAAAGAAGAAACACACTTAAACTGTTTTGTGCCCCTAAAAAAGCTATTGTGTGGCCTCAGCAGGAGTCAGCTAGACACAGCGAAAGGGAAGGGATTGATTTGTCTTTTACTGTAAGTCAACAGTAATTTACTGTGGAGGGAACAAGTAGCATTGGGTCGTCTGTGTGTGTGTGTGTGTGTGTGTGTGTGTGTGTTGAATGAAGATGCTCACAGATGAGCATAGCATGGCTTATTTTTAAACGCTCCACTGTCACTGTACAATACATTATACAATACAACTTTATTATTTTTTGTAATATATACATATGTTTGTGTTTATATGTATGTGTGTATATGTATGTTTGTATATGTATGTATATATGTATGTATAAATATGTGTGTATGTGCGTGTGTATATGTGTATTTGTATATATGTGTATGTATGTGTATATATGTATATATATTTATATACAGTATATATGTACTGTATGTGTATGTATGTATGTATGTATGTATGTATGTATGTGTATGTATATACTGTATATATGTGTATATGTGTATATCTATATACTGTGTGTATGTATATACTGTATATATGTATATGTATATACTATATGTGTATGTATATGTGTATATATGTATCTGCTGGCCTAAATATCCGGCAATCTGCTTATCTAGCTAGAAAAAATGTGAAAGCAGTATCTTTTTATAGCCCCTGAAAAAAATGCTTTCAATTCTTAAGTGTTTCTCTGTAACATTAAAATGTGTGACTAAATAACAAGCAACAATCCAGATAGTGATCATAACCCCACAACTGTTAATACATTTAGAATTAAGTATTGCCATGGTCATACATGACATGACCTTGTTCCCAGTTAAGGCTCACTCCCTTCAAAAACACAACCATAACCATATCTCCTGTGAAATAACCAAAAACTCTTCAAACGTACTTACTCACTCAAAGTACTGAGATAATAGGATTTCAGGGCCATTAAGGAAACTATACTCCATAACATGCTCATCTCCCAATTATTCCATTTTTGTTTCCTGAAGTTTAAAAGAAAAAGACAAATAGATTATGGAATAAAAGCAAAAACTAAAGTTTTCAAAGTTAGAAAATGACAAAATGGCTTGGATAGTCCCCTAAATGTGCCTATTAACTTTTGTTGTTTCAGCACTCCTGTGAAAACTTGTGCAATTAAAAGATCCAAAAAACAGATAGCTGTGATAAGATGTCCTTGGCAGCAACAATGACCATCTTTGATCTGCACAAGCTGCTCTCTTGGTGGAACAACTGGAAGTAGCTTGTTAATTCTGCAGCCCTGTGTTTCTCTACCATTCAGCAGTGTGATTCATCTCTCTGCTCCACGGCTATCACCCTTACACTTCTTTTCCCCCACTGCATCCTTCCTTCATGGGCCTGCTAGCAAGCCTGATTGCCTGTGCCTGCCGATGTTTATCATTAGTTCATTAGGGCACAAAATGGCTGCCGTTTTCCCCTGACAGCCATTTCCTGACACTGTTTTAGTCGTTGTCTAAAGACCAGTCAGCAGTTTGACTTCCTGCCTTTCCTGCAATTCCGTTCTTTAACACTGTAATATACGACTAGGGGTCCTTGTAGTAGATTTATTTATTTGATTAGGACAATGCACATTAATCAACATTTCTGTAAATGCGCCAGTGTTAGCCAGTGGGCTAATTTTCAACTGTAGTTCTAGTTACCTAGCATGCAAGTCTTTGTGATGGGAAGTAACCGGAGCACCCGGAGGAAACACACGCAAACACAAGTGCAGCCTCCACACAGAAAGGCCCGGAACAAAGAACCTTCTTGCTGTGAGGCAGAAGCGCTAACCAATGAGCCAATGAGCCAATGTGCTCTTTCCACAGATCCCACATTTTGATGGTGCCTTATCACACACATAAATTATGGTTAGAGAAAATCTCCCCCGTCTGTATTACTTTGAATGCCGGTTCTGAATTGTTGCTCTTGTCAGCAAGGTGATCAAAGAACCAAAGACATGAAGAGGCTTTCAGTATTGGCTTCAACTCTCCCAGCGTCTAATTGTGCTATTTAGAGAGAGCTCCGGAAAGGCTGGATGTGGCATTCATTTTGTTATTCATTCACACGTAGGATGTATTCTAGCAAAATATTTATGCACTGTGTAACATCAACATCATTTGTGCTGTGCCTGTTGCGCAGAGATGCTATTTGTAGTGCTCAATTTCTTCATCCACAACAAAATACTGTTGTTTATGTTGAGGATTTGACTCAAGTACGTTGATATTATATCTCTTTAGCTCGTCTACAAAAATGGGTTGATAGAAATGATTTATATGGTGTGAGCATATATTTCTTGCAGTATAATAAAAAAAAAAATATTACTAAATAGCGCTGCTATGAATATTACATTACATTGTCAAAAAAAAGGACATGTCAGTAATGTTTTATTTCCCCGGTTCTCCCTAGTGAAGCCACAAATCAGTATTTCATAAAATAGTGATGCTTTTGTGCTGCCAGGGTTGGGTTGAATACAGAAAAAAAACTGAAGTTTATATTAAAGGGAGGGGATGGGGTGAGGGGGACGGGGGGAGTTGTTCAGGCCTGTCTGGATGGGAGGATGTGAAAAATTCTCTGTTGTTTGAACATGGCTTTTTACACTGCTATCATCGTGCTACCATACTACAATCTGCTGCTTTGTCTCGGGGCCTGAGTCTTCTGCAGATAAATGCCAGATGCTAAGAATCCAGGTATAACGAGAAAAGTAGAGCTCAACCTCTCACTCAGGTTCAGGCAGAAGCAATATCCCTGAGCGTTCAACATGGGAGCTGGCATAAACAAAAATGCCAGAGTGGAAATATATTTTCAAGGGAACGTACTCGGGGGAGAGAGGAGAGGAGAGAAGAGGAGGGGAGAGGAGAGAAGAGGATGCCCCCTTGAAGGGCGCTCGCTTGCTCGCCTGTCACCCATCGTCAGCACGTCACAACAAAGTGGAAGCCATTCTACATCCGACTACGATTGTCTTGCGAGTCATTACATTCCGCTCAACATAGGGCCCATTTCACTGCTGACACGGCTTGCTGTCACCGCTGAATTGCATTGACATTCACAAAGTCTTTCTCCAGTGGGACCCTGGCCTTTACGTATTATGTGTGTGTTTATGTTTGTGTGTGTGAAAGACACAGAGTGCTTGCGTTAATTTTAAATATAAATATCAGCAACAGGGAATACTCAAAAGGTGGCTATTACAACTCTTTAACAGTCACTCACTAAAAGCTGTAGAGCACTTGTGGACTTAATTGAAGTATTTTCAGTAGATTTGCAGTGATATTGCTGGGCATGGCCATTTGGGTGACCTATTGAGCGGCGTGAGACTGCAAGAATTACTAACCTGTGGGCCCTTTACATGTGGATGTGAGCAACAATTAATCCATTATGCATGAACTTCCTCCTGGGATGGCAAAGAGGAACTTGGCCTGAATACCAACATTGCATTGTGGTGTCTTACCCACTGTACAGAGAAGCATTCAGATAGAGTTCCCTTACACCAAAAAGACAACTAAATCTTTCTAATAGAGTAACAATACTTCACTGACAGATACTTGGCTGTTGCTGTGCACTCTAATGCGTCCAAAGTGGTAACAAATGGGCTCGGGTGATGCAAATATTATATATTACTGTCATTGTGATGGGAAGTCTGAGACATTTCTTTCAAAATGTGTTCAATTTCATTAGTACACTGAAAAGAGTTTGATTCATAATGAATTGTAGACCATTTGACAAATGATTGAAATATATACCTGATCTTACAAAATGATGATTAGGCCTAAAATAAAACAAAGCATTGCATTTTTTTTATAGGTTCGTAGGTCACTTTTCTTTGTCTCACTGTTTTTAGCCTGCATATTTTATACCGTTCTTAACATATTGGGATTCCAATCACAAATCACTTTACGTCTTTGGTTGCTATTTCAAAAATTGTTTCAAAAATGTTGTTTTTCATTTTTTGGATTATTGTTTTCCTTGCATTCGAGGCTGCCGTTTTGTTTTTTAAATTCATTTCTATATCAAAATCAATTAGCCAGTTGCATTGTTACTTCATAACGTGACTTTATTTAAATAATCAATCAATAATGCCGACTTGATGTTCATTGTGATGGATCATTAATTCAAAGAGTCTATTAGTAAATTTAATGCGATACTAAATTTTGTAAATTTAGTATCGCAACAAACCTGTAAATATATCATAGCTAACCCATAAATATGATTGCTGATACATGGACACAACAAGTCATACCAGTCAGTTACAGTCCCTTGAGAAGTTGTAAAGGGATTTTCTAAATTCTACTGTAAGTTTTTGCATACTCGAAATGGCACAGGGACATGCAAGATATAATCCCAATCACCGTGTTATTTTTGGAAAGGTACTGTTGAACACCATGGGAAATGAGCTTTCACTATTACAAAGATGACTTTTCCCTTTGTGCTCCAACAGTACTAATGCCTGAAGGTGTTTCGTGTTTCAGGGGAGCCAAGGGGCATCATTAAAAAGTTGAGAATTATCTATGGATCACAACGAAAATTGTCTCCAGTTCATTTAGTTCTTCACAGCACATCTGGACATGTTTAACCTATTCCACCGAACACTGGGTGTAATCCGCAGGGCATCTAAAAATGGACTTCAAAGAGGAGGGTTTCTTTTTAAAATGAGAGATGCTAAAAATAAAAATCACACAGAACAGTTTGAGCATACAGTTCATGTTAGTCACTGGAAGTGAAGGGAGATCACATACAGACAGAGGTAACTTAGAGCACCATAGGCCCACACATGTTACAACCCACAAATAACCATTAGGCTGTTGAGCAAATACAGTAAGAGCTTCAGATTTAGTATTCAACAACATTTCAAGTGAGATCTTTGGCTTTATTAATACATTAAAATGAATATGGTTTATCAGTGGTAGCTACTAGCTAAGGTGGCTAATTAAGTTTGGGCTGGGGGCGTGGCCTTTACCAACTGCCACTTGGCTTGATGGAAAGCCATAATATCTCTATCTCATTGGTGAGCCAAATTCTCTAGGCGATCAAAGCAGAGAAAGGGGAGGTAACCTTTACCCTTATGACCTCATAAGGAGCAAGATTCCAGATCGGCCCATCTGAGCTTTCATTTTGTCAAAGGCAGAGCAGGATACCCAGGGATTACACCTATCACCATTTCTAGCCACTGGGGGACCTCCCCGTCTCTGGAACTCATTACCACCCCAACTTAGAAACATCGATTCATTCCCCCATTTCAAGTCTCAACTCAAAACACATCTGTTTAAAACTGCCTATTCCACTTGAATGTCTATTGCTCTGCCTTTTCTTTTGTTTTGTTGTATAGTATTTTTTTCGCTGTTTTTAATGTCTGAATACCCTGTACAGCAACCTTGAGTGCCGGGGAAAGGCGCCTTTAAATAAACTGTATTATTATTATATTAATGTTAAAAAAACATTTAAGACCAGATAAACACACACTTCAATTATTTCGTGCACTTTTGTGGTTTTGGTTTTTGAAAGGAAGACCATCCTCCATACTCTTTATTTAATGAGTATTATTTTTACAGCCTGATGTAGGCTACAGTAGGCTACACCACTGTATTGCCGTGCATTATTGCAATTACAAAGCCAGTATTGGAGTATTGTTGTTCAGGGTAGTGGTTAAACAGATGTTCTATTCAGATGAATGACTGAATACAACTCTTTCTAAAAGCACTGACCTGATTCTAAAATTAAGTCAAGGAAGTCTCATCACCTACAAAGTGTTTGTGTCACTGTACTGAACTAACATGTTCTGCATACAGTGATTCCCCAAATTAAAGAATGGTTCAATACCGAATGTTAGGAGGCAAGTGACATCAGCTTGGGCTTGTGGAAATGTTTCCTCTAACAACAAGTTTTTTGTTTTACTTCTTTTGCTACTGCACTTGACTAATTATATATGTTTGTGTATATTCAATTTTCAGTCCAGCAGGCGGGCGTCTATCCCAGCAGTGGGCCGTAAGGAGGTTGGGGAAGGTGGCTAGTGTGGAGGTGTACGAGGATTGTAGTGCAGAACTACAGAGACAAATTATTTTTGGCTCTTGCTGTGTCAGCTGGAGAGGCCAAAACAGCTGTGGTCTACCCACCCTTGATACCCCATCCCCCTTTCCCTTCCCTCTGCACCCCCCCTCAACATCAAAGGGAGTCAGTGGCACAGCCTTGGCTGAGCTGGCCGGTTGGCTGGCTAGAGCTGCTGCTGCTCTTAGGCCATCTATGGTTTAACATCCCACAGTGAAGCTGGAAATCCACAAACTTTGTTCTTTCCTTTTTTTAGACTCGTCATATAACATCCGTCTGTTTTGCTCTCTGACACACAGCAGCAGCATGCCGCTGGTACCGTTGCCTTTGTTTCTCAGAGATCACGGTGCTGTAGATTGTGTAATAGCCACGTGCTGGCATTGCTGGACATGCCAATGAGGGACAGGGATGCAGGCAAAACCTGCTGTGGCCAATGTTGCCCTGAAGCATTCTGTGATGTGCAATAAAGAGGCCTTGTGTGTGAATGATTCTATGATTCAACATGCCCATCGAGTCCGCCATGCACCAGCTTTCAGAGGGATTACTCACCTGCATAATCATATACCGGGATAATGGTTTTATGTTTACTGCAACAGCGACATGGCACAATTATTTGAACTTTGAAAAAGTTGTGCTTTTTGTGCTGAAGATGTCAAAGTTCTGTCCTTACTGTATGTGGTTCACACAGCTTACTGGAAGGCAGGCCACGTCAGTACACTGTGAGAGACACACTGCTTCTCTAAAGAGACTGCTGGGAAGATGGGAAGTAACAAAGTACAAATACTCCGTTATTGTACTCAAGTAGATTTTTCTTGTATTTTTATGTTGCTAATGATTTTTGTGCCAACTTTTTACTTTCACTCTTTACATTTTAACACAAATATCGCTCGTTACTTTAGTTTAAAATAATTTCACTGGAGTTACCATTGTTATTTTTTACATCATCAATACTGAATTCAATCTAAATGGATGGGACTATATCTTGCACTTGATGCACCACTACAAGACAACTCAACAGCATTCATTTGCAGCAAATAATTTCGGCTTGATAAGTAACGTTAGTAAGAAATCAGTAACATTAGCATATTGTAGTGTGGATGGCGAAATGATTGAAAATGAAGAAAACAGATCCCAGAGATTCGGCAGACAAGCAGCAAGGCATTCCCATCATCCTCGGCCTTATCTGAGAAAGATGTCTAGAATGAAAGATCATAGTAGGCATCAAGAACAACTCCTGTGCTGGGTAACTTCTTAATTAATGTATGTTGAGTAATTCATATTTTAACCTTTATTTTCTTTCCAGAAGCCATATTTGAGCACATACACATAGATTCCTTAAGGGGAAGATTAAAAAAGAGAACCTGGATCTGTGAATTCTCCCAGAAATATAATTGAATTCATATCTTGCTACTCAGTCAGACCCTTATTAACCTGGAGTCCCAGTCTCTGTCATAATAATCATAAATGTGATATTATAGCCCTATTGGCAGACATCCATTTACAATGTAGCCAATGGCATATAAAGAATGTCCACTGAAGTTTCTCAGCTTACACTCTAGTAACACACAGTATGTGTGGTCCATGAATGGTTGTCATTTGCAAGGCTACTGTTACTTTTCTATTACATCATCTTTTATTAACATGATTTTCATCTTTGAACATTTCTCCTCATACGAAATGTGTGTGCAAGTCTCTGCCTGCATCCTAGCAAGGTAGGACACTTCTGTAACACTCCTGAGTATTTGCTGAGATATGACTTCTTTGTAAAGTTCAGAAAGTTGGTAAAATGCTTTTACTCCTAGGCCCAAACACTGTGACCACTTAAGACTGATTTCCTACTCTGAAACGCACTATATTATATTATACACAGACCCTCAACTAATTAGAGACATAATTCTCAGCCTTGCCTGCAACACGAAGACAACGTGTGTACAGACTGAGAGCATTAGGAAAGCTGGGATAGTGTGTACATTTCTTATTCAATGCGGACTCAATGGGAGAAAAGTTCAGCAGAAAGACGGGCTTTTACTCTTTCTCACTGTTTTTTTTTTCACTGAGTGAGACTGAGTCTTGGGGATGGGAGAATCTTGCTGTCAACTCTTCTGACATTGCTAGGGATGATCAATAGTGAGGTGTAAGCTTAGCAACTGAAATGGCAGGTGCTATAGGGTTGACACGGGCAGGAGAAAGACATTTGTTCAAGGGACATTGCTCTGCTAGAATGAGATCTCTTTCTTTTTCTTCATTTTTTACAGTGTCAAAAAATGTAGTGGCGTTGCTCTACCCTTTCATTAATTAAATTTCAACACCTACATAATTAAGCAGCTACTTTAATGAAGTCGCTCACGCTTGGAGCTGTGAAGAGAGCAGAGTGACAGCGTCTAGGCAGTGATAATGAGTGAGAAAAAGTTCTCATCTATAGGCAAAATCTCAAGGTGTTAAATTACAAGATCTTCATTTTTCACTTAGAACATGAAAGGTTCCCTGTACTTTTTGCAAAGTAAATCCTTTATAGAAGACCTGTCTGCAGGCGTTCCTCCAGTCTGACTGAATTACTAATGTCAAAAATGTACTTTTCACAGAAAATAAGTCATTGTATGAGCTTAATTCATTTTAGCAGGGGGTTATGTTTCTTTCCGCGTCTTGTACCGTAACTCTTATATAAAATGGAACTAGAGAAAGAAAAAATGTCACAAGCATGGTGATATGTCAAAACTTATTGCAACAAACTTCGGGTGTATGCATTAGCATATACATCTGAGCTGAATTTGGTACACAGGTTTTGCTGATTTGATTACTTTTGTAGGGGAAATCAGCTTTTCCCACAGACCATCAGAATTCATGTGCCGCACCAGCTCACGTTTTTAGTCATTACAGTGCTATGAATCATCACATCACACACCAACAGCTACCAGGAATGAAAAGAGACAGACAGAAGAAGAAAATATGCATTGTGGGTTGTCTATACGTTTGCCTGAGCATGCAGCTGTTCCAAAAATCCCTGAGGCTCTCTTATTATTGCTGACTACAATATACTTGAGGTCTGTCATTACTTACAGTTTAATGTATAATACACTAGATGGGAGCGCATAAGATGGGGGAGGGGGGTGGGAATGTAGAACCTTGCATATTTTCCTCCTTTCCCCATTTTCGGCTGAGCTCTGCGTGCCTGCTTACTGTCGCACACGTACCTAATCCTAGGAGGGGATTGTCAAGAGTCCTACGCATAATGAAGGTGGATATTTCTCCTCACATAAGTAAGCCGTTGATGGGAATTGTAGCAGTGTGTTACAGTAAGTGCACCTTACGCAGTAACACAAATAAAGCGTTGTTTGATATTAAACATGAGCAGGGATGGAGGAATGTAGGAAGTAGAGAGGTGCGATAGAGAGGATTTTAGGGTTAGGCCGAGTGCCCATTCAGCACATTATTAGGAGACATACTCGGGAGAACTGCAGTGCACAATTAACAATGTCTGTGAACAATGGGTTATAGTAAGTCTGCTGTATTATGGCACTGATAGCCGTCTTCCCATGTATATTCTCATCCCTAAAAAAGGGGCAGTGATGGGGTCAAGATGTCGCGGTGCAAGGGTGTGGATCACCAACCCCGAAGCCTGCACTCTTAACAGAAAGACATATGGGAGTCAGAGCGTAATGAAACAAAGGTCAAACGGTGAAGACAGGCTTCCCTTAAGACGCCGAGTGGGCAAAAGGAATCTCAGGAGGGCACCCTAACACCGAGATATGAATCTGATCAGAAAATGAGACACACCTATGACCCGAGCCGCGTGCGAGCTGCACACTAGGTTTCCATTTCAGCGGTGGAAAGAGGCGATCTGAAACAGGACAGAGGACTCTGGGAACAGCACAATTTGGAGAAAAAAAGCTCAGTTTGTCCACAAAAGCATGGGGCTACCAGGGACACTATTATATTTACTGTAGGTCGTTGAGCAGACCCCAAATAATACAGAATTACTTTCAAGTGGTAATATGACATTTGCAAAGGGACTTTGAGTGAGTCAGATTTGCATTTGTAGCACTTGCTATGTAAAAGAATATTTAAGAGGATATGGCGTAAATTGTTCTCTTACTTTATTGTTATAATATAACAATATAATGTTATATATACATGTGTCTATATATATATATATATATATATATATATATATATATATATATATATATACACACACACACACACACACACACACACAGGGCGGCTGTGGCTCAGTCGTAACGCAGTCGTCCGCCAATTGGAAGGTTGTCCTTGGGCAAGACACTGAACCCAGAGTTAAATATGTGTGTGTGTGTGTTTATCTGATGAGCAGGTGGCACCTTGTACAGCAGCCTCGGGCACAGCGTGTGAATGTGTGTGAATTGTTCCCATACTATGTAAAATTCCTTTGAGTAGTCATTGAGACAAGAAAAGCGCCATATAAGATACATATTCTAGTTGTCATTTAATTAAGTCCTGGAATCCTACTTTAATCAATTACCAGCGCGTCATGTGATAGTTAATTCATTAAGTGCATATTACCTCAGTGGGACTCTGTAGCTTTGGCACCCTGGACAGCGACTGAATGGAAATATCCTGTCACAGCAACTCAACACATTTACAGTTGTTTCCCTCAGTTCAGTGCCTTCCTCCATTAGCTTCACATATCCTTCCACTTCACAAGGAAGAGATGCGGGTGGGGGGGGGGCACAAAGAACAACTACATGTACTTAGTGAAATGAGATGTCCTTTCCAGTCAAGCATCATCTAAAGCAACATCAGTTACTGAGGACGGCTGCACAGCTGAGATACATCAGTCAGTGGGCTTGTGTTTGCACACAGATAATGTGATGTAGCTATTGGAGTTACTTAGGATGCCCTCGCATATAGGATGACAAAACTGAGTACTACTGCTCCTTAATGTCTTTTGAATAGTATTGTAGCAGGAAATGTAAACTTGACAAGCAGTTTAACGCATGACAACTTAGACAGTTGAACTATGATGTCCATACACCCAGTACCAGGCATGTATCAATAACCGTTTTAATGGACAGGTTTCATTGTTCTGTTCTTGATGAGCGAAATGATTGGTGGCATGTGAATAGGTGCAGAGCTGTGAGAGAAAGACCAGCGGGGATACTGGGAATAATTTGAAAAAAAAAGAATAGAATTAATACATAAGTAATATCCTGTTTCACATTTACATTTATGGGGCTATGTTAGTATGTCATATTTTAGTCAAGGTGTGTTTTAAGGTGACAGTTAGTGGAGACCAATCCATTTAGTCCCTAGCAATTTATGGCCTCAGCAAAACATTTCCTTTGCAGCAATTTGCATCAGCATGCATTTATTTATTTCACTTTAAATTAATAATCCAGAGTATGACGAGGCTGGTTGATAATTTTTAGAAATCATTTTGCAACCGTTGGGGGGGGTGGGGAGGGAGAAAAAAATACGCTTTGAACGCAGCGGGTGTTTCATTCCAATGTTCTGTGATTGATTGCTTGGCTGTTACGTTACTGAATATAAATAACACGGTTAGGGCAAAAGAAATCATTTCTTTGCAGACAACTGACAAACCAGGAAAACTTTTACTCACTGCCCTCTCCTGCTCTCCCCCCTGAAAAGTGAGTCAAGAGTATGTTAAAAGGAAAATACTTTTAATAGAGGAATCACTCTCGGATGTGTTGTATGTTTCTTTTTATAATGCAGACATATATTTAGCAGATATTAATTCTAGCAGATGATGAATGAAAAATGGTGGTGATGGCATTTGTCCAATTGACACATGTCTAGTTTTGTGTTGATGGCTTCAATGCAACATATGGGAAGGCTGGGCACCGGGGCTTACTGAGGGGACTTTCAGGACCTTGGAGAGCTTCTCTTATCTTATATTAACAGTATGAGCTCCTGGCAGCAGCATTAGTTCCCACAACACAACTTTAGCCCTGATTTCCCACTTTCCAATAGTTTGGGAAGCTTCCAGACAAAAGCCCCAGATCAGAGGCAAATCGGCTTTGGCTCAACGCTCGCAAATTGTTACTTGAACATTGTGTGTGAACTGTTCAAAGACGTGAGCAGAGAGCTTGCCAGTGAATTGTAGATGCATTCCTGATACCTGGCGGGCTATGTATCTGGACCTGTCTGGGAGAACCAGGAGCCAATGAGAGCACAAGCCACAGCTTGAGGGGAAACTTTGGGGAGGGGTCACATGGAACCATAGGAACTGCACTGCATTTGGTTCATTTGCAACACGGACCAAAAGTTGCACCTAGAGGAAAATATTAATAAGACGTGTCAACATCATTACATCATTTCCTGTGTAACTTATCGCGTGTGTTTTTGTGACAGAATGTAGTTTGGACAACAGACATACACATCGGGGATTTCTCCCGGTGAAAGATCATGCAGTGCGTGACCCCCATAGACAAAGAAATGGACCAACAGACCCCGTTGTTCTGGATGGAGACCAGGGAAGCTTATTGGAAGATCTTTTCCAGTGATAGCTGAGCGTTACTGTGCAGCCTCCAAGTGGGCTTGACGATGTAGGTGTGACGTGAGCAACCTGTCTGAAAGTTGTAAGTCTTCTAGTAGCTGTGCAAGAGAAATCTCAATCGTTCCCAATCAGCAGAGACGGAGAGCATAGGTATATGTAAGGAGATAACATAGACACAGGCTAGTTATTGCTAAGTAAAATGCTAGTTAACCCTTGTGTTGTCTTCCCGTTGACCATACAACTTTGTGTTTTTCTGGGTTGAAATTTCAACATTTTGTTGTTCTTTTTCTACACTTTTCTCCATGTTGTTTTAAATTTTATTCCAATTTTTTTGTCACTTCATTTACATTTTTTACATTATGTTTTAGTCACTTTTTAACAGTTTTTTTGGCGCTTTTTGCAATGTTTTTCATGTTTTTTTGGTCACTTTTTCTGTTTGTTTGTTTTTTTTGTCACTTTTCCAGCATTTAAAAAAAAAGAATGTTTTTTTTTATTTTTTTCCCCTATGTTTTGTAGTTTTTTTTCAACATTTGTTACTTTTTTCAACTTTCTTTTGTCGTAGTTCTGATATAGAAAGTTTTTGTAAACGGGTGAAATTTGACCTGAGGACAACAGAAGGGTTAACATTAGTAAGTAAACCTAAACAGCTAATGTAAACTGTCTGCGAGCTCCTCCTGTCAATACGGTGATTTGTCGACTATGCAACAGCAAGTTGCGTGGTTATGACACAATCGTTAGCCTATTTTTACAAAAACGTCTTATGCTAAGGAGCCATAACGTGAGATACAAGGTAAAAGAGCCTTTTATACATTGTTGTGTTTCTTTAGAAATAAACAACGGGCAAAATTAGTCTTTAAAAGCTTCAGATGTAAAGTTATTTACTGTCAAAGTGACGTTCAAATTAATGGGAGTCAATAGGATGCTAACGGTGGGTGAGTGCTAGTAGGTAGCATTAAAATGGCGCCATGGGAGCTACGCTTAGAGGAGAGGCTTACCCCCTTGGTGACCCCCTGTCGTTTTTTTATTCCAATTTTTTATTTGTGATCAAATTTCTTTTTTATTTATATAAACAAAGAAATAAGCAAATGTGCAAAACATTGGTCTAGATGACGATATACAAAAAAGTACCGAAGAAGGCGCATTGCCACTTTTCAACAATCCTTCCTTGCGATCAAATGTTTCCACGCAGATCAGTCATGTCGTGTGAAAAATACGTTGACTTTGAGACTCCCGATGACGAGACAGTCCGTTGTGTAGTGTGAACAGTACAGCGATGTAGCGTGAACTTATCTAAGGGTTTGGGTAACACCAGGTCTGCTGGTGCAGCCAGAAATAATAAACAACAATTGTATTTCTAATTTCTCTATCAGATGTTTTTTCCCCCCCAAGTGCTACTCGCTTCCTTGCAAATTTAGCAGAAGTGACAAGCTATATAATAAAAGAATATTGTATTATATTGTCAGCTGGTTTAACTCTTTTATAGTCTCGGTACAATGGGTCCATATTGTGTTGGTTTGTTTCCATTATCATGTACATTCACTGCCAAGGCACACTTTGTGAAAAAAAAACAGTAATTAACTTCATTGTTCATTGTTAAGGCAGCCTCAAGTTGTTCTGAATGACTCTAATTGCCATGCTAACATGCTGGTACTACAACTGGCTTTTTTCAAAAGCATCTCACAGACTTACATGATGATTGGCTACTTATGATATACACCCGAGCCCTATTGTAGAGGGGACTATTATACTAAGAAACCACGGGAAATAATTGATAAAACAGAACCATACATGTTAAAGGAAAATGTGACAGAATTCGGGGGGACTAGAAGAAAGAATGAAAAATATAAACAAAATACAAAATAAATGTAGCGTATGTATGTGAATGTGTAAGTGAAAATATGAATGTGAATTAGTATGCTGAGGTTGAAGGGGCCCTTTGAGCCTCTGTCTTGAGGACTCCTTTCCCTCCAGGTGCCCCGTGCCACAACAAGGTAGCGAGCTGTTAATTGAGCTAGAAATTAAGAATCAGAGATGCTGATATGCATACATATACAGTAGTTTAAATCTATTCTATGTGCATGGTGCAATTAACTGTCCATGAGTTTGAGTATTAATAATCCAGAAAGGAGTAGTTGAGCAAGTACCACTGGCTATTAGCAGAGATGAGTAATATCATAAATATAATGTAACATCTTGTTTTTTTAATCTGTACTGGTAGGGGGTATTTTCCGACCTGCAGACAGAGCCAGGCTAGCTGTCTCCAGCTGTTTTAAGGCTTTTGCGCTAAACTAACCAGCTTTTGGCTTAAAATCAGACAAATGTATGGGGGAAAATGAAATGGCTTCCTCATTGAGAGGCAGGGATTTCAATTTGAATGGAGCCACTATGTCAAAATCGGTATTATTATAGAGAATGTTTCTGACAAATCTTAGCTGTAATTGCCTGACATTTGTTAACCGAGTGTCTATATGTGTCCAATGATGTCTGAGTACTCTATGAAAGCAAAGTGATACTTCCCAAAGCCAACCCCGGGTGCCTTCCTAAGTGGCTGATCTTTTCATGTGATTGTCACCTGTGTTGTTGAATGTTAAGTGGCTTTGTTTTCGGTTGACTGCTGAGAGAGCACACCGGGTACACGCCTCCTCCAGACACCTTGTGATTTGCTAAGGTACCATGACAACTGGGACAGGAAGGGAATATATATATATATGTGTGTGTGTGTGTGTGTTTTCAAGGATTTGACTGTGGCACACTGGGAGGTGAGGGAAGGTTATACTTTTGCTGGCTAATTAGCATTTGAGATTTAATTAGGGCCTTGGTGTGTGAGCTCTTCAGTGCTAACAAAGTTTGATGAGAATGATTGACAGGCAGATGGGGAAAAAATAGAGACCAAAGGGAGGTTTCTCTTCCTGAAATCCTGGAGTCTCATTTATCAACATTGCGTAGAAAATATTCAAAAATTGATAACTTACAAATGAAATTTAGTATGTACTACAAAAAAAAAACTGTATTGACACCAATTAGGCAACTTTGTTTGAAATTGGACAGATGACTTATTAAGTGTTTTCCGATATAAGGAAGCACAGGACATATGTGGACATTGATTGTGTTATGCATACTGTGGCACACTTACATGCTTTTTATTTGTAGTATCGCTATTCTACTGCTAGATTATGTTAAGTACAAGTTGGTAAATTCCACACTCTGCATTAGGAATTACATACGCACGGTTGATAAATGAGGCCCCGGGTTTCCATTATATTATTAATACAGCAATCGTGATATCACTGCAAATTTGGTGTTCCTTGTTTTGTGTCCGTTTGCATACATTTTTAAATCTTGTATATGTCAGCCTTTTTTATGTAAAAGCATCAAAGACTTGCATGTGCACACTGATTAACAATCTCTTTTTCAAATGATTTAACACTTACGTATATATTTTGAAGGAGGGATCTCATCATTTGATTTATGCTGTTAGCCTAACAGTTAATTGACCAGTCAGCAAGTTGTAATTACTACGGAAGGATAACATGTATTTATTTATATTGTGAATAATTTATACGCGCTAATTGTTACATGTAGGGAACAAATTAGGTCATTTAAGGGTACAAATTGCTAAGTCATGCACACACATGAACACAAATAGGATTAAATGCAAAGCTTTGTAATAGGCAAAGCCAAATGCAGTGAGGCAAAAACTGTACCAAAACTAAACCCTTGATTCAAATTCTATGACTACAAGGAATATAGACAATAGAGATGCATTAAAAAAACCTGATGATATCAATGCTCAGGGCAAAAGAAGCTCATAAAGAGAGCACTGACTAAAAATGTGAGCCACTGTTTTTTTCTGAAGTAATGCGAGCTGTAATATAGCTGATGAAATCGGGACCCTGTGGGCTGGAATTCAGAAAAAAAAGCCCATAAAAGCATTTGATTACAATGCCCCTGGCTTTTCTCATAATGCAATAACCTAAAATGCCTCTGAAATCAGGTGGATTTTATATTCACAGGCTCATTTTTGCAAGAACGGTCATGCAAACTGAAACAGGGCTATTAGAATGCTGTAGAGAATTAAAAATCACTGTGGGGTTTGTCTTTGTTGTACGCCAAGGCATGGCTGCGTGCATTCTTGCCATAAAAAACAATTTTGAAAAGCCAGTCACAGGCTGTAGTGGAGGAAGAAGGAAGAGAGGATTGTCTTCTATCCCACACACAGCGACCCAGCCGCTACACTGAATTAGACGTGGAATGAGATGTTTTGTTGGTATTATTATGCTCACATTACGCGGATTGCTAGATCTTCCCCACTGGGCCCAGTGGGCTTACTGCCTGAGAGAGAGATGGGAAAGGGAGGGAGAGACAGGAGGAGGAGGAGGCAAGTAAACCTGGCAAAAAACAGCTCCCTGGCAAAATGACAGGATCTTGGGGTTTCTTTAGGGAGGGGGAGACATAGGATTGGGTAAGGAGATGGAAGAAAATTGGGGTAATCAGGTCCTAATGTGCTTGGGCTTGCAAACATCTCTGGTCCTATTACATTGGAGTAAATAAAACAAAATGTCAAGCTTCTCGCCACTTCTCCCAAAATCATTAATATGATTAAGCCCCTTCAGTGATGGGGAGAAAAACAACGGCACTTTAAATAATCGGTGTCTGTTGAGCCATGGTCCTGGAATATTAATTGCAGCTTGGCTTTCAGTTTTGCTGGCAACCAGCTGTTAAGCGTTCTATTATTTCTTTTCCTCATCTCTTTGCTTGGCTGTTTGTCGTCTTTGTCTGATTAATTCCGGCCTTTTTACTATAGCATTTTTTCTTCTTAAAAGCCAATTGTAGTAAGAACAAAATATTCTCCAGAGAGGATACTGATATGATGTACATAGTGTACAGCGGTGCTCATAAATATATGAACCCATGCTAGTTCAATATCATCTTTTGGAAATTGATCGTAATGCCTTAATTTAAAAAAAAAATTCTTTAAAGGACACCAATTTTCTTTGTGAATGAATAATGTCTTGTAGATAAATACATTTTCTTCCTTAAAATACAGGGGGCATAAGTATATACATCCCTATGTTAAATTCCCATAGAGGCAGGTACATTTTTATTATTAAAGGCCAGTTATTTCATGGATCCAGGATAGTATGCATCCTTTACATTACATTACATTACATGTCATTTAGCTGACGCTTTCATCCAAAGTGACTTCCAATTAAGTGCTTTCAACCCTGAAGGTACAAACTCCAAACAACAAGTGCAAGTACATCAGTTTTAAATGAGGAACACTACAAAGAGACATGTGAAAGTGCAGTTTCAAGATTTATTGTTTTTCCTCCTCCTCTCTTCTTTTCCTTCATGTTTATACGAAGTATAGTCGGAAGAGGTGTGTAGGAGCCACATTATGTTATTTACGGTCTCATTTATTGATTATTGTGTAATGCGTTGATATTGTAGGTGGTGGATGTTTTCATGAAGTTTGAGTGGAACTGATATATTTGTTTGCTCTACCTGTGCAACTGTTTTCTTTTGGGGCTTTGACGGAGAGGGGGTGAAGCTGGGAGCTAACACTTTTGTTGGCCGCAGCACGCAGTAATACGCAATTATTTCTACTCACCCGGTAACAATTACATAAGGTAATAGCAGTGCTAAGGGTATTGTACATATGGAAGAAGAAGAAAAATAAAATAATTGCAATACGATCACGAACGCGTCACATGAGCATCTCTCAGTGTTTAGTCCCTCTCTGCAGCACTCTTTTGGACTGCTTACAGCCGCAATAAGGTGTGTTTTTAGCCTTTGGCGGAAGATGCGTAGGCTTTTAGCCATCCTAATGTCAGTAGGGAGCTTATTCCTCCATTTGGGAGCCAGGACAGCAAACAGTCTTGATTAGTTCTCCTTCGCTGTGAGGGGGCAGCTTGCAGGTTGAAGACATGCAGGTAGGCCAATCAGGAGGGAGTTGCAGTAGTCTAGACATGAAATCTCTAGAGCCTGAACCAGAACCTGAGCACCTTCTGAGGTAGAAGTAGACGTATCCTTCTGTTGTTATACACGATGTATGTGCAAGATCTGGTAGTTGCAGCAATGTTGGCAGTGAAGGAGAGTTGTCAATTGTTATAGTCAAGTCCTGTGTAGGAAAACACTTCCCTGAAAGGAAAACCAGCTCAGTATTGTCAAGGTTCAGATGGTGTGCTGACATCCAAGAAGAAATGTCAGTCAGAAAGGCCGAGATACGTGATGTTACTTGTTAGACTCCGGAGAGGAGAGAATTAGTTGGGTGTCATTTGCGTAGCTGTGATAAGAGAAGCCGTGCGAGTGAATGGCAGACCCGAGAGAGTTGGTGTACAGGGAGAAGAGGAAGGGGCCCATGACTGATCCCCGAGGAACCCTGGTTTGAGCGGGCGTGGTTCTGAGATAGAGCCTCTCCATGTTACCCGGTAGGTTAGATTTGTCAGGTAAGATGTGAGAAAAGAGAGCACAGAGCCTGAGACACCCAGGTCCTGGAGTGTCAAAATGAGGATCTGGTGCTTCACTGTGTCAAAGGCAACAGAAAATTCCAGAATGATGACGACGGAAGAGAGAGAGGTTGTTCTGATGATGTGATCCTGATAAAGATCCCATGGCCTTTGAAATTAAAATAACCCCACATCATATTAACTAACTAAAACCATGCCAATCTCTAGGTATGGTGAAGGACCATACCTAGAGATTGGCATGGTTTTGTTTAGTTAGCCTAATACCTGGTTTGATTAGCATTGAGAGATGATGTTTTTTTTGGAAAGTACCCCATGACAATCCCTAGGTAATTCTTTTAATTAAGGCATTAAGATCATTTTCCAAAAGATGATTTTTATGCTTCTTTTTAGTCAACTTTAGCATGGGATCATAAACATATTAGCACCACTGTATGTGTTTCCTGTGGGGGGGTTAGGGGATATGAGCTTGTGTGCATGTCAGGGACAGACCGAGAATACTGCTTGCCACAGAAGTGTCTAACATAATGAACTTGATTCAATACAGCATCTCTCATGTCATTCAATATTAATTCAAGGCAGTCTTCAAATAATGACTTTGTCATGCAGCACAGAAGCAGAAACCAGGATTTGTGCTCAGCAGGGACAATCACATTTGGTATTACTCCTTCCACCCAGTGACTTTGCAGGAAATGGTACTCTGTCTAGGTGAGACTGGTTATGAGTCTGATTACTCCTGAGCAATCACGTCTACAGCAACGGCTGTGCATTTATGATAGGGTGTTCCATAGAAAAAGGGCAGACTTTTTTTTTTCATGATTATACCTTTATGGTGGTTGTGAATGATAATCGCCATCCAAGGTGAAAGAGTTTTTTTATTTATATTTTTTTTTTTTACAAATGGAAACTAGAGCCAGTCACTGAATAGTCACTTCTAACTGAAAACACTTCACTCGTGACATACAACAGCTGAGAAATATGTTGTGGGGGGGTGGAGGGAGGCACTGGCTGGCAATGAGTCTGCTAGTTAATTGGAAGCAGTGCGAGCATAATCGTAACTTACCTGAGATTCCCATCGACAGAGGGATCCTTCAGCAGGGGGAGCAGGGCAGGCGTCCAGATGCCCCGATCGATGACTGCCATCTTTTACACTGCAGGAGGGCAGGGCCCATAGCGACCAAGACCGTGAGAGCGAAATTATAGCTTTTTGCACGCCGGAGAGCAATGGAAGGGAGGGGGAGGGGGGGGCAGTGTTAAGAGGAACGCAGACCGGAGAGAAAGGCTCCTCCTGGAAAAATCAATGCTAATGAATGGCAAGTGCTGCCACACACACACGATGATGCACATCCTGATGCCAATCCTCATATACACACATGCAAAGGACACATTATTTATAATTATACACATCTAGGGGCACAGATTCATACACACACCTAGATCATTTTGTCTTTCTTATACAAGCACAAGCACGTCGAGCCAGTCTGGAAGGGTTATTACAGCGCCAGTGTAAATGACTGACATCCAATTAAAACAGTGTTAAAGAAGCTGTAGTGATTACTGTCTCTGGAGCTCATCGATTGCTGATGGGCGCAGCTGTCTCATTATACTACTAACTACCTGGGCCTATTTTTATTTATCTATTTCTTTATTTATCACTCCCTCTTCAACTCAGCACAGCTAATGGTGTGGCATTGACCTTTTTAACAACATCCTCCCACCCTTGACTTAAATGTCTCTCACTCGGCTCTCAGGTAGCAGCACTGAGGACAACAAGCACAGCCGGGTGACATCAGGAGAAGTGAGAGAGACGAGAAAAAAGAACTTATTTAGCACTTTCTCCCATATGGACAAAAATACAGATGGAGAGAATAGAAGATCTCACTTCCTTCAAGCATTCATAAATTTAATGAGAAGCTCCCGGAAAAAATGAACTTGCAGAGAGATAGCCAGCAGGTGGTATACAGAATCTGCAGAGCTACAAAGGAAGTCTTTAATCTTTAGGAGTCTCTTAAACTCTACCATAACATCATCATTAATGTTGAAGTACAGGTACGCTCAGTCCAACTGGAAAAGTACCTAGGCTTCGTACAGTGAATATAAAAATTCAGTTTTAAAGGGGCACATGTGTGTAATTCACTCTGATGTGTGTGTGTGTCTCTCTCTCTCTCTCTTGTTCTCTCTCTCTCTCTCTCTCTCTCTCTCTCTCTCTCTCTCTCTCCCCCCCCTTTATACAACCACTGGCCCAGTTTCTCTGCTTTGCAAAGTGACTTGGAGCAATCAGCTGTTTCTCACGCTGCTGTTTCTACCTCAGCACAAAAAGCTCTCCGGGCACAAGCCCTTTACTCTGAAAATGAAGTCCATACAGTATTCACACCTGTTCACCATTATGCGTTTAGTAAGCATGAGCTGTTTTAGCATTTAAAGGGGCTCTATGCAGATTATTTTTTTTAGCTCCATTTACCTTAACCCTTGTAATGTATTCCTGTCGACCATGCAACTTTTTTTTTTTATAGGTTGCAATTTTTATAAGCTGTTGTCGCTTTATCTGTGTGAATAAATACCCACATGCAATGAAAGTAGAGAGCTGATCATTTATTTTACTTCTGAAGAGCGTTGTATGAAACCATCCATATTATTTATTTATTTTATTTTTTTGGACAATTAGGTTGAAAGATACCCAAAATTTATGATATAAAAACTTGATGAAAATTGCTCAAATTTGATCCCAGAAGTGTTAACTGAACAGCTTCGGAGGCATAGGAATGATTATGTGACTTTTTTTTTGTTGATTGGTGGCTGTATTGCCCCCCCGTACATAATTCCCATAGAGGCAGGTACATTTTTATTATTAAAGGCCAGTTATTTCATGGATCCAGGACAGTATGCATCCTTTACATTACATTACATTACATGTCATTTAGCTGACGCTTTCATCCAAAGTGACTTCCAATTAAGTGCTTTCAACCCTGAAGGTACAAACTCCAGACAACAAATGCAAGTACATCAGTACTAGAATCGCGTGATATCAGGTCTCGCGATGTAACAAATTGCTTTACAGCACTGCACACATACGCCCATTCAGGAACCGGCTAACAACGTAGCGATGGAGTTTTCACACTATCGTCATGGCTGAGCCGGCAAACAAGAAGCAGAAAGCTTGGAAACAGAGAGTAAATATAGGAGCTGCCTATTCTGTAGGGGGGGAGCTCTATAGAGAAACCTGCGAGCAAAAAGCAATAAAACGATTATATAATTATTATTATTAAGCAGGTCAAGGTGCTACAGTGAGGAAAATAAGCATGACAAGCATCCAGACTCTGGAAAGGAGAGAATTAGTTTGGTGTCATCTGCGATAAAGAAGCCGTGCAAGTGAATGGCAGACCAGAGAGTTGGTGTACAGAGAGAAGAGGAGGGGGCCCAGGACAGATCCCTGAGGAACCCCAGTTTTGAGTGGGCATGGTTCTGAGGTAGAGCCTCTCTAAGTTACCCGGTAGGTTTGATTTGTCAGATAAGATGTGAGCAAAGAGAGCGCAGCGCCTGAGACACCCAGATCCTGGAGTGTCAAAATGAGGATCTGGTGGTTCACTGTACTTTAATTTAAGCATGTAAATGTACACATTGTATTGCACTACACGTTACTGTAGTTGTGGCACAAATGCACAATTATCACTATCTTGTAAACATATTTGGATTATATTATCATGTTTGAGGTGCTGTACTGTTGGGCTAACTAAACATTATTTTCAATAATCTGCAGATTATTTTCTCCATCACATAATTAAGTCCTATGGGACATCTTCACAATATCCGTTTTGTCCGACAGTCTCACCCAAACTTCATCAGTTAACTTACATAAGAGCGAAGGAGAACCTCACAGTTGAAAAGCTGAAACAAGGGACTGTTTTGCATTTCCATCAAAATAGCAAACAACTTGTTCTCTGTCGATGCACTAATTAATTAATATACCGTTTCAGCTGTGCATATATGAGCCCTGTGACGAGATCGCTTTCATCTCAAGCCGGCCTGGACTCTCTTCTCAGCCCATTAGGAAAAGACAGGAGCTGAAGTGATTGGCCATTATTAAAGCCCACCGAAACTCCACCTGCTGAGAGTGTGTAACTCGTAATGTCCATTAGTTGGAAAACATGCAGTGCATACTATGTTATTTACTTTTTATTTAATTGTATTTGCATTATAGAAATGGGCCACTTATGAGCCTTTAAAGTCAATGGAAATGTCTTTTATTTCAACAACTTTAATTCTAAATAAATTCAATTTCAGTGAGCATGTGCAAACACATGGAAGCAAACAAAATGCCTCCTCTAACATAGAATGCCTCAGTACCGGCTGGCACAGCTCTGTTAGACAAACACAGGCTCACAGCTGACGCGGCGAACACAAAGCCTTCTGGATGCAAAAGTGGAGAGCTGAAGGTTTTGTGGCAGAGTGATTTTTCTTTACCTTGTTCCCTACTGTTTGCGGTATTGCAAATTTATGAACTGTCTGGGTTTGAATAATAATATACAAAACACAAAACTAAAATGTGAAAATAGTTAGCTTGTTATTATTTGATTAGCTTGTATCATGAAAAAGGTGTGTGTTTGTGTGTGTGTGTGTAAAGTTCCTGACTGTCAATCACTGGACTAGACTAACAACATTAAAAACAATTTCAGGCGCTGTCACAAAACAAAAAGACGAGATTATTACAAAGTTGTTAGAGTGACCACTAGCTCCTATTGGATTTCTAAAGAGACCTTTGCATTAATTTCTCTTTTTTGGAGGGGGTGTGGGGTCATGAAACATAACTAGTCCATGACAGATTTAGTCACATAGCAATTGGAGTGGAAAATTGAAAGAGAAGTCAAACTGAAGATGCAAGAGCACAACAGCACCGATAATGTGGTTGCTTCTTAGAACTGTCTGAATAATTCATACCCACAGAAATATAATCCTTCCGCTTTCTTGTCACGTCTCTGTTTTCTTTTTGTCGCCCACTCATGCGTCTTCCATCTTTCTTTTGTTCTTAATTTTGTCTACCTCCCTCCTCCAGCCTCTTTTCGCGTCTATCTGCGCAAGGCCCGGTACTAGTTGGCTGCTAATGCTATTAGTCAGACACAAGCACATGAATGTGATGCAGCAGGAAGCACACAATTACACAACCCCTCATTTCAGTATTAGCACACACTTAGGACTCCAAGTTGGCATTCTCGGATTAACTGAATGAATATTTCATCTGTTTCAGGGGATGAAAGCATTTTAGCCCTTGTCATAAGCTTGTTGCAGGGAATGGACAGAGAGAAAACAAAGAATGCATATGTAATTAGAGGGAGGGGTTGCCAAAATGGCTTTGTGAAGGAGAATGCAGCAGCGGGCTGAGGCATTAGCACAGACATTGTCATTGGCAGGCTTATATCGATTTGTAAGCCGGCACTGTGTAACTGAACCGACTGAGGAATTCAGTGACATGCTTTTTTCTGTCGAAAGGTGTGACTGTAGACTATTTGTTTGGGTCGGCAAAACACAGAGCTGCAAAGTTTAGGTCTGAGTGGTCACTCGTTCTGTTAGGGGAGGTTTCTCCAAGCAAGGGTCTGTCCAAATACAAAGACAAGTTGGGGTGAAAATGCATTTATACTACAGTGTTACTGTGTGTGCTACTGTGAACATTCAGTATTGAGTATGTGCTTGAGTATAATGATTATTCAGTATAAGTACGGTCTGACATCCCACTTTTGGCTAAAACTTTGCCTTGCTCTTATCTGTGCCTTATTTCTAATTACAAGCCTAATTATCTTTGAATGTCTATTACATTAATAGAGGGTCACAAAATGTCAAGCTTAGTGTAGAAGAAGGCAACTCATTAGACATTTTGCCAAGACACTGTACAGTAAATCTCATCAGTTGCTCGTGATGTGCAGAACTGGCCACCATTCTGACACTAACGATGCAATTGTTATATTACAAATACGTACCTCAAATATGCAGGAAATTGCATTCAGTCATTAGCAGTCAGCTCTATCTGCCACTTTTTTATTTTAATATTATTTTTTTTTATCCCAGCTCCTGGCTATGTTGTTGCTGTTAGCCAGCAGCAGCTGTGAGAAACTTTCCAGCCTCAGCAGCTCAGCCGTTTCTCCTCCCAGCTGTTTATTTTTTATTTTTTCTCTCCCTCCAAACACAAATTATTTTTGGACCACATATTGTGTTTTTCATGATTGGTAGTTCAACAATAAACAATTGGTTGTGTGATCACAGGGTGGAAAAAAACATATTGATGGCAACATTCTGCAAGTAATCCTTTTCAAATAGCAGATTTTTTTGTAAGTGAACATTAGGTTTGCACATAAAAATATATCAAACACAATCAAGCAATATTGGTTGATACCAGAAGCAAGAGCATCAAATCAGACTATAAGTTACTAATACTGTTTATAGCTTACGGCCACTGAGATGTCCTAATAGGAAAAGTTTTTTAAAGACTTTTACTCGGGATACCGTAGATACCCATTCTTAGCATACTTTATTTTGTAAGAGACTCATTCCAGCATACAACAATATACAGACAATGGTCAAGAAAAAACATGTATTGATCTTAAACTAAAAAACCCAGTATGGTGAAGGTAAAGTGGTAACATGTTCTCCCAGTAATTCAAAGTGAGGACACAGCAGCACAAAATAAAGGTATTTTTAAGGTGTAGCTACTATATAGATCTATTCCCTCTACAATTTTCACAATCTCTATCCAATTTTGCCCCGCTGTTAGCGACTGACGCCCAAGCAAAGATGACAGATTTAGCTCATAGAATACCACTCTTTACCCAGTACAGACAGTAGCAGGACTGTTAAAAATAAAGCCCGTTCAATTTATATCACATTGGCATTAACGCTAATGAGTATATTAGTTTTAGAATGTCACTTGCAAATAACAGGCAACATTGATCTCTTGTTGCCATGCTCATAATAGATCCCCCCCCCCCCTGCATATATTATTTTGCTGCGTTTCCCTGAGTTCTTATGGGAGTTGCTTTCACATTTTAATCTCTTTACTTCAAGAAAAGGCAAATGCGCTTTTGTGCATAGTCAATGCTAATCACAGTGGTTTCTGTACTGGTTGTTTGAATGTATTTTTAGCCTGTTGCAAATTTGTATGCAGTGCAACTATTGAATTAGTGTTTGAATTTCCATATATTTCTTTCTCTGCGCGATTTATCTCTAGAAAAGTCACTCTCTCTAAACAAACAGGATGAGATCAAACTGAAACTCAAATCCCTGAATGAGACGAGGCAATTTTATTCAATGTACTGTCTCAGCAAGACCTTACAACCCATTGCCCCGCCTGGACATTTCTGCACAATTGGTGATATTAAAACTGAGTTGGACTCCCAAATGATTAAATGACCTGACAAATCTATGAGGGATGGATTACAACGGACCATGTGCCTATAGCTGACAGCTTTCTGAATTCATGTTATTACCTTCTTTAGTTCCTCATTTAATATCCTTTGGGGAAAAATGTTATGCGATGTTTGTGTATTTAAGTGAAGCTATTTGGCTTTGTTTGTCTTATACGGTAGATCATAGTGGACAGTTACATAACATGAACAACATCCATGTGGTTTTATGCCCGTCTGTCTGAAGGCAATCAATTAAAGCACCCCTCATCTCTACAAATCAATTTACTATCAGCATTCTGCAGCTTAAAATTCTGACTGTCTGGAGGATATTCAAGTATTTGGCTAAAAACAACTGTTTTTCACTGATGGAGCTTTAATTTTTCAAGGAAGATATCTTTGTGTGGAAACGCTCCTGCCCCCATATTACCTCTCTTACACACACTCAGTGTATTCTCTATGAATAATCATTTTATGAGCATTACCATCAGTGCAGCCGTCCACTTAGCCCAGATTACACAGTCTATTTGACAGACTGTAGAGGACAGTGAGAGTTTTGGCCTTACCCAGGGGACACACTTGGCCCTTCCAGTAAAAAGAGGCCACTAATGGAAGCGGAGGCCCTCGTCTCCACTCCACATTTTTACGTAGGCAATCCAGACATTTATGGTAATCGTAAACTAAGGCCAAATGGATGGCGGGGTCAGCTCTAAGCGCTGACAAACACAGTGACGCTGTCTTGCTTACAGCTGCTGCTGTATATGGAGCAAGTGCTGCCCCCTCCCTGTAAGTTCAAGCACAGCAGGTGTCTGTGCGTGCTTGATGCAAGATAACATCTTGTGAGGACCCAGAAATGGAGCCCCCCCACACACATGTCTTCCTGTCTCTTTTCAGGTTTATGAACTTGTAATGTTTATTCCCCTCTGGGGACGGTTTATAAAAAATGTATTGGCTCAGTAGGGTCGGGTAGAGAGCTTAATGTTAAATATTGGACCTTTTTGCCCCCCTATGCCATGACACCACTTGTTTTTCATATGTTTGAGCAGACAGGTTGTTTCTGAGGGAGCAGAGGTGGCGCACAAAGGACGAGGAAGAGTCGCTGGTGAATCATTACTACACATTATTAATATGCAAGTTTAAATGCGGATGCTAGTGTTATTCTGTGGGGATGCTCCACCATGACTGTGGCATCTTGAGCTGAATGCTAATTTATTTTCTCATTTTCCTTGGATTGAAATCATCATAGCTGGTAGCGCACACATGCTAGCCAGAAAGCACAATAAGCTACAAGCAGTGATCCTGGCTGTGCCACCATGGGTAAAAGAGGCATAACAAAAGGCATAATCCCCCAAAACATTATTCCAAAAAATAAACTAAATAACTGCTGAGGTGTGAGCGTTGTTTGCCAGGGGTGTGGATTGTCCAGCCTGCGGCTGTTTTAGAGTTGCATCAACTGTGCAGATGCTTGGAATGCACAAGCATGCACAAGCAGTAGGAAACACTTCCAGTTTGTAGGATACATTGTGCGACGCTCAACAACTCATTTAAGAACATCAATTACTAGCAGGAAAAAATATCACTTTCAGTGGCGATCAGATAAAAGATGGTAAAAGTTGCGATAGTTTTACAGCGCAGGGAGCATTAGGAGATGATATGATAATCGGATGTAATGCAGTAAAAAAAACTGAGAGGGATACCAAAGAGCAGCCACAGTCTAGACATCCCTGTGGGTCGTCTGTTTGATTGGTAGAGGGAGAAGTTCCTCTGGATGTTACATTAGTCATGACCTCCTATCCTTATAGTGTGGAAAGATTATGGTTAAACAGAACTAGAAGGTGAGAGTCAGGAGTCTGCAAAAATGGCAATCACTTGCCAGCAAATCCCTACCGTACATATGAAATTCAATCAAAGATGTAGACCTCTTGTAGATGAACAGGATTATGGGAGCACTGCTTCATTTGCCATGCACAACACTGACCAGGGCAATACTAATGTGGTTAGTTACAGCAGATTCTTATCAGCTGAATCCCACAGAAATTACATTCAGAGACCAATTCAAATATATTGTTAGACAATGTAATCCATATCCACTGCTTTACAAATCCCTCTGTGCATTAATTTATCCCATACAGTCCTCAAGATTAATAGTAGGCCATGGCAGGATGGGATAAGGCCGGCAGAATACATTGTCCCACTGGCTAAGAGCGCAGAGGCTAATTTGTATGGCACTCAATAGGAGCGCACAATGGTCATTGTAAAGACGTTGATGGAATTTCATTGATGCTAGTGCTATGATTAGAGTGAGGAGTAAGTGTGTTCTCTGATATGAAACCCAGTAGGAGCATGAAGTCCTGTAGGCACTTGAGGAGGAGAGACGGAGGGATTGTTTCAGTGCCGAGGGCAGCATAGGCAGATGTGTGTGAAGCACGAGGTGGAATACACCTGTGGGTCGCCAAGTGGAAGATTGTAACCTACCCAATGGCAAATAATAACAGGACTAGCCAGGTGTAGTTAACATTGATTTACTCAGTTGCATCTTTGCAAGGCATTCTTACAGCATAAAGTGCCACCACTTTTTAAATGCGAGAGACATTATTGTTCAAAATATATTAAATTTTGTAAACATAGCCTATTTATGTCGTATTGCCTAGAGAAGGCCATTGTGTCCTTTAACGCAACATTCAGTAAACTAGAGCTATGCTGAAGAAGCAAAGTAAAAGAAATCATGATCATGAATGATTAAGGTGTTTTGAGATTTTGTAAAATGCCACTGCCTTACATTGCCGTTGCCATGACAACTGTTCTGAGGTTCCTGGTTAGCTTGTCACTCAAGAAAACTAGCGGAGGCACCACAAATGAACAGAACAACGTCAGTTGTAGCCTAACATAGTGTAGGACTAGGCTAAACAGACTACACACACAGTGTGTGTGTGTGTGTGTGTGTGTGTTAGCCCTAATCCATACATGTACTCTTGTATGTTAAGGCCTATGTGTGCAGTCAGAAATTGCTTAAAAGGAAGTTACTGTAATTTCCCATTTTATTTGGATCAATATCTATCTATTTATCTATCTATCTATCTATCTATCTATCTACATGGCTACGAACAGACAAACCAAGATACTGGTTGTAGTAACTGTCAAATTTTCATCTTTTGCAGTAGAAGAAATGCTTCATAATTAAAGATAAACATGGAGAAAAAGTAACTCCATCTCTGTGTACTTCTGTATTCCTGCACATTTCCAACACCGTTTGTACACCATGGAGCATAGCGTATCTTCACACACAACTTCACAGCTTTGTCTCCAGTAGCTTCATGCAGACATCCAAGTCTTACAGATTTTGCCTGGGCCTGTGCTCAGGGTTATTTCCACCAGTACAGTACCAGATGTAATACGCCCCCACGTCACACTGACTGAAAACAGTGTGCCTCAACAAGTCTTACTAAGAAGACACATCATCACAGAACTAGAGGAAGTGGAAAGGCGGTGCAATTCAAAGTTGCTGGTTTACATGGAGGGTGACTTTATTATGGTAATGCTGATTAGTCACATGCATTCACAAGTAAGATTTATGTTATGTTCTCCTTGGTCATGGCAGAGTTCACAGAATTCTCCAGTCCTATCTAGACAGACATAATGTCTGTCTCTCTCTCTCTCTCTCTCTCTCTCTCTCTCTCTCTCTCTCTGTAGCTTTTATAACCCTCTCTGCCTTCTCACACTGGCCATATCTACTGATCTTGTTAGGAAGTTGGGATTGGAGGACACTCCTTAAGCGCTGATATTAAATATATATAGATAAAAATATATAGAGATATGTTTTAAAATGCCACAATGTACGATGCAATCTGAGGGAGAGGTTGTTTCAGTCATACAACAAAAAAGTCTGCAAAATCAATTACAACGCATGAAAATATATACGCATATATTGTTCTCATTCTGAGATAAACAGAAAATGTCCCCTTAAGGGAAAGTAGCAGATGAAATGTTTGTAAAGTAGTTGAAAGGCAAAAACAATCCCACATTCAGACCACGTTACAAAGTAGAGGAGAGAAAAATGCATTCAAGTTGGAAGAGAAAAGAAAGAAAAAAGATCTGCTGTAAAGCCATAAAATACAATTCATCTTGTCGCGGTCCCTGCGAGGAGCGTGTAATCGCAATGACACACTGGTGTAATCCATTTAAAGACACTTTGGCTCGGCCTCGGCTGCTTTGACTTCCTCTGCGAGCTTGTGCCATCGTTTCATTTCAGATACGTTTCACTGACTGCTTGCAATTAGCAAAAATATGTAAGCCGCCGTGTCGTCCACCTGCTCGGGCTGCCAGCCGAGCATCTTGTCCTGGATGCATAACATGATGGGCAAGAGCGTGAAAAGGAAAAGAAGAAAAAAACACAATAACCCGCTTGTCTCTTAGCAGAGATGAAGTGCAAGCATATTTGCTTGTCCATGTACATGTAATGTGTCTCAAGAGGTGCTCTGTCTTCTGGCGCCTTTTTGCGTTTGGACTTTCAGAGCCACGCCAGACCCACCACCCAACCTGACTAGGCAATGAGCTTAGAGTAATGGTGTCACCGGAGCGCTGAATCTCACTGAGAGTTGCTTGAGCAAACATTATTTCACACTGAACCTTCGCAATGGTGTCTGCAAGGAAGGCTCTGGTGAGTTATTTATTACACAGTGAGTTTTAATCTTACATGAGAGAATGCACTTTTGCCTTTTAATGCATGGAGACCAGAGGGCAACCTGGGTCCACTCTGTTTCTCTCTGCACGATTGAAGCTAATTGAACTAATTACACACTCAGGGATACCAAATTAAACATCTTGCTGGCATTAAACTGTGGATGATTTATACTCACCTTCAAACTTTGCCCACTGCTGCCCACCACTGCTGTGTTTATGCACCGTTGCTTTAATTATGACTATTTGTTAATGGGCATTCTATGAGGCCTGGCGGATTGGTTAAAAACCTTCACTGTGACGAGGAATGAGAGGAATGATAAATAGCGGTTTCACCACAGCAGTGTTTCTCATAAACAACCTTTAATGGACCCCCCCTAAAGGCAGCACATCCCTCCCCGTCGGGACCGGGGCTTCGACTAGTGATTATTTTCATTACCAATTACTCTGACAAGATTTGTTGATGAATCATTTAGTCTATGATATCAGAAAACAAATAAGTGACAAATTGAATGTCAGTAACAAGCCAATCACTATTTTCCCAGAGCGCAAAGTGACAACTTCAGATTGCTTGATTGAATCCTTAGAAAAACTTGCAACTGTCATTTACACAAACTGTGTAGAGTAAGTGCCTTAAAACATGAACATGAATGAACTGACTGATTCTACTGCATCTCATAGGCTGAAGCTTATTCCAGCCTTAAGGATGCAACACATTATACATATGTCAATGCATTGGCCATGTCAAACCACTCATTAAAAGGTGCCCCGTGCAATTTGTGACCACTAGCATCGCTATGGTGAATGGCTCCCACCGTTTTGTTTCTTCTCATGCACACACACAAGCACACGGGTGATGAGAAACACACTCCTGCCAATGGTTTTACACAATTCCACCGACCTACAGGTGGCGATAATGTGGCAAGAAACACAGCAATGCGCCAATCAGAGTCATCAGATCAGGCATCTGGGACACACAAATGTAAACAGAAACTTCGTTGGGCACCTTTTAAGTTGCGTTGCCAAAAGTCCGAGACCCAAATATATTAATTTGGCAAAAAATATATAAAACACTAAAATTCCTTTCATTTGAAAAACATTTGACACTCTTTCTTGGTCTACTTGTTGGAAGAATTAAATGTGGAAAGCCACGGATGCATGAGGAGCAACCACTGGATTATCTGCACACCTATTAGAACACAGAACTAATAGTGTTAGGCAGTGGTGACCACCAGAGAGACAGGAAAATGGCAACATTGAATTATAGAATATCTTTCAATTATTTTTGATTCCTGCCACCAAACAGGTACTTTTTTGGAACAAAAGCACAGGATTGTTTTATTTATTTATATATACAGTATGTGTGTGTGTATATATATATATATATATATATATATATATATATATATCTATATATAGATAGATATATATAGATATATATATATAGATATCTACAGTGCCTTGCGAAAGTATTTGGCCCCCTTGAACTTTTCAACCTTTTGACACATTTCAGGCTTCAAACATAAAGATATAAAATTTTTATTTTGTGTGAAGAATCACCAACAAGTGGGACACAATTGTGAAGTGGAACGAAATCTATTGGATATTTTAAACTTTTTTAGCAAATAAAAAACTGAAAAGTGGTGCGTGCAAAATTATTGGGCCCCCTTGCGTTAATACTTTGTAGAGCCACCTTTTGCTGCGATTACAGCTGCAAGTCGCTTGGGGTATGTCTCCATCAGTTTTGCACATCGAGAGACTGAAATTCTTGCCCATTCTTCCTTGCAAAACAGCCCGAGCTCAGTGAGGTTGGATGGAGAGCGTTTGTGAACAGCAGTTTTCAGCTCTTTCCACAGATTCTCGATTGGATTCAGGTCTGGACTTTGACTTGGCCATTCTAACACCTGGATACGTTTATTTGTGAACCATTCCTTTGTAGATTTTGCTGTATGTTTGGGATCATTGTCTTGTTGGAAGATAAATCTCCGTCCCAGTTTCAGGTCTTTTGCAGACTCCAACAGGTTTTCATCCAGAATGGTCCTGTATTTTTCTGCATCCATCTTCCCCTCAATATTAACCATCTTCCCTGTCCCTGCTGAAGAAAAGCACGCCCAAACCATGATGCTGCCACCACCATGTTTGACAGTGGGGATGGTGTGTTGAGGGTGATGAGCTGTGTTGCTTTTACGCCAAACATATCGTTTTGCATTGTGGCCAAAAAGTTTGATTTTGGTTTCATCTGACCAGAGCACCTTCTTCCACATGTTTGGTGTGTCTCCCACGTTGCTTGTGGCAAACTTTAGACGAGACTTTTTATGGATATCTTTGAGAAATGGCTTTCTTCTTGCCACTCTTCCATAAAGGCCAGATTTGTACAGTGTACAACTGATTGTTGTCCTATGGACAGACTCTCCCACCTCAGCTATAGTTCTCTGCAGTTCATCCAGAGTGATCATGGGCCTCTTGGCTGCATCTCTGATCAGTCTTCTCCTTGTCTGAGCTGAAAGTTTAGAGGGACGGCCAGGTCTTGGTAGATTTGCAGTGGTCTGATACTCCTTCCATTTCAAAATGATCGCTTGCACAATGCTCCTTGGGATGTTTAAAGCTTGGGAAATCTTTTTGTATCCAAATCCGGCTTTAAACTTCTCCACAACAGTATTACGGACCTGCCTGGTGTGTTCCTTGGTCTTCATGATGCTCTCTGCGCTTTCAACAGAACCCTGAGACTATCACAGAGCAGGTACATTTATACAGAGACTTGATCACACACAGGTGGATTCTATTTATCACCATCAGTCATTTAGGACAACATTGGATCATTCAGAGATCCTCGCTGAACTTCTGGAGTGAGTTTGCTGCACTGAAAGTAAAGGGGCCAAATAATTTTGCACGCACCACTTTTCAGTTTTTTATTTGCTAAAAAGTTTAAAATATCCAATAGATTTCCCACTTCACAATTGTGTCCCACTTGTTGGTGATTCTTCACAAAAAATAAAATGTTTATATCTTTATGTTTGAAGCCTGAAATGTGTCAAAAGGTTGAAAAGTTCAAGGGGGCCGAATACTTTCGCAAGGCACTTGTGTATATATATATATATATATATATATATATATATACACAGTATATATAGAGAGAGAGATATACATATATAGAGATATATAAAAAGATATATAGAGAGAGCTCTATATATATATATATATATATATATATATATATATATATATATATATATATATATATATATAGAAAGAGAGCGATATATATATATATAGAGAGAGAGAGAGAAATATAGAGAGATATATATATATAGAGAGAGATATAGATATACTGTATATACTGTATATAGAGAGATATTAGCTCTATATAGAGATTTAGAGAGAGAGATAGATAGATAGAGAGATAGATCAGTGACTAGAGTGTCAGGTAGTTGATAATATGTCAGGTCTTCACTAAGAATTACTCCTTTCTTGCTAGCAATAATGTAAACTCTTTCTCACTCATCAAGCATATTGTATTCCCCAAGTCAACAGTTCAATCTCCCTTCCCTCGCCCACCTCTCTCCGAGAAGCAGATGCCATTATTTTTCTTGCCCCCACTTCTCCCCCACCTTCATTCTGGGACCACTAGATGGATAGGCTCTCCCTCCATCCATGCTTCCTCTGCGCCTCCTCAGACGGGGAGATTGATTTGTCTACAGGACGCCTCTGACCTTTGATATGATCCAATAACAGTCGCAAGGCCCTAACCGAATTAGACAATCAAAGGGGAGGCGCATTAGGAGTGAGATGAGGTGTTTTCCTTTTCCCTCAGAGCATACCTCTGCCTTTTTCCACAATGGTAAGATCCACCGTCCATCTCCTGCCTGCCCATAGCAGACGCCCAGGGGAAACTAAAAGATGTGTTTCCAAAATGCACTTTGCCTAAAGGCTCTTTCAGCCAAATTTAATTTTCACCTTACATCGATTTTCCCCTTACTCCCAACTCAATGGATCCTAATGTTATCTATTGTGTATTTCTGTGCTATGCTCTGGACTCTTGCATGTAGACACTGTGTCCAATATGTCTTCCTCATTGTGTCTGGGGAAATGATTGAGAGGCTACCCTTTCCTTCATGTCAGTTCTTTTGTTATGTCTTCTCCATCATCTGAGATATTCCTAAAAATCAACTTTCAACAGCATCTCTTGACTTGACGTGATCTCCGCAGTACTGAAGCAGTAGAAGGATCTACCACTCTTGATTTTGTTCTCAACCAATAAACTCCAGAAGTAGCCAATTAAAACAGTACAGACATGTTGCTTTCTGTTGCGGGAATATAGACAGCACACACAATGTGCTAGACACTTTAATGTCTAAATAACACACTTGGGACCCAGGGAGTGTGTGCCTCATCTCATCAGTAGTTCATATTTTGTTGCAGCTAGCCTAAACATGAGTTGGCACTTTTGAGTGGTCCAGGCTCTAAACACAATGGAGCAGGCACATCTGACTGCATAATAATAGTGGGTTTTTTTCCATGCTTGATTTTGGGTTAAGTAGACGTTGTTGTATTTTTAAAGCCTTGATAGTTAATGACAGGCAGTTAAAGGTGCCCTGCCACACAAAACCATTATTACTTGCATTTTTTAAATATATAAGGTCCATATGAGTGTGTGTGTGTGTTATGTGGTGAATGTGAAAATGAACTGCTACCTCCTCTGTCAGCTCTAGCCACTGGAAAGAAATAAGAAGATAAATCAGGCCAATTACAACAGCTGGTCAGTCTGACGTCATGTTGTCTTAGCTCATTACTATTCATGAGCACTTCCAGTTGCATTAGGTAAAGCATGCTGATAGCCAGGCTCTCATTGGCTAGCTGTTAGCCAATCAGAGGCAAGCAGCTTAGCTCGTTGAATTTGAATGAGAACTGGCCCAAATGGAGCGGAGTCTTTCTGCAGGCTTTTTAAACCGCGCTAGAATGTCTTGAAACAAGGTAACCAAGGTACAGAGTCCATGGTAGGACTTCATACATTACCACAAAGTCATGAAATATGTGTGGCAGGGCACCTTTAAGATCGTCAACGAGCCGCATTCTAGCTACGACGTGAATCACGTCGTTAAAAACACTGCATCATGATGTGAAAACGGTAAAAAAAATGCTGAATATAACGTATAAGTATATAATATATATAAGTGTATCATCAAAACGAAAAAGACAACACTTCAGTATTCTACCTGTTTTGACATTTTGAGAACCACTGGGGGTGTCAGGGCTGATTTTCTGTGGCAGCCCGTGGAAAAATAAAGTTGACGAGGCTGACAGAAAAAAGAATAGATTTTGACAGTTCCCAGCCTTCTTTCATTGGAACATATGAAGGGGAAAACAAAGGGAGGAATAGGAGGATAAGGGAAGGGGGCGGCTTCAAACAGGGCGACAGTGGTGCAGAGCCAACAAATGGTGTGAAAACATATATCAACTTGCATGGATGCACATGAGACCTAGTATCACACGCCATGTCATATAACCATACTGGTGTATGAACTGAAGGAGGGTGTGTGTGAAGGCAGGATGAAGCAGTGGGGGTAGTGGCCCCTGTTTGGCAAGTCTATACTCTTTGGTATCATTTGTTTGTCATCTTAAATCTGGAGAGAGCTCAGGAAGCCAGGGTCTTACATAAACCCTTCCCAGTATGGCTCTGTGCTGGGGAACTGATCCCTCCCAAAACCCTCATTGTTATTCTCTCACGATGCCGAGGGATCTGCCGAGCACCCACAGCCAAACCTACAGCAGGGCTGAGTGGGAGGTGGGGGTGCTGTGTTTACATGTGGGCTCCGTCAGGGGACTGAGCTAACTGCTCACAGGATTATAGATGGAACACAACTTCCTGAGCGTGTGCTTTTATCATTACTTATCTGCACATGATTATGTTTATTTTAATTTAATCTGCACTTTATTTTTACATCCCGGTCATGCCCGTTTTCCATCATAGCAGATGGATCCCTCAATAGCTAATCTGACAAAAGAAAGTTATGGATTCCTGTTTATTAATTCTTCCTGGTCTGGTTTGCTACAGACTTGATGCAATCATGCGAATTTAACAGGTCAAATTGAATTTCCTCTACGTAGTATAACTCACCTATCACTAACTGCTAGATCAAGGGAAAGGGGGAGGGTTTTTAGAATGTACAGTATAATAGATTGTGGCACACTTCCAGGGGTGTCCACTTTCTCCTATGTGTAGAGATTACAACCTATCTCCCCAGCCTGAGAGCCGATGAGCCTGTCAGGGGTTTGATTTAAATGTTGATCGAAACACGTCCTCTTTCAGTCTGATCAAAGACAATGAGACCTCTGGGTCTGTGTAATCCATGCTATGCACTCTCATGTTCTCTTCTCAGTATTTACAGTTCAGAGCTCGGCTCCATTCAATGAAAAATGCATAAAGCATCAAATGTGTTTCGATCATCGCTGCAAGTTAAGCAAAATATTTTTTTTGTATTTAAAAGTCTATTGGAAGTAGGATTCAGAGGATCTCTACATTTACTCAAGTACTGCATATATTTTTAAGTACAGTGAGACTATTTTAGCTGTCTGTAAAATACTATTAATAAATGATATGCTGTGGATATTAGCCTCACTGATCCTAACAGTTGGACTATCTCATATTCACTATAAAGAATCAGGGATTTCTTTTCTTTTTCTTGAGGGAATTCTTTCTATAAAACCAAAGATTATTATAATCTAATGATCTAAAATTGGGGGTTTTCAAGCATCCAAAGCACCTCAAAAATGTGACTGGTCTCATGGTTGGGCCCCACTGAAAACTACTGTGACCGCCATTAGCTTTTCATGCACTAAGTGACGTTACATTAATTTTAGGGATCTCCGATTTGCGTATTAGGGTATCATTATCACCTACATGAAGTAATAATCTTACTTAGTAATAATCTTACTGTATTTATGGTTATATTTAGCCAGCAGCTTTAGATGGGAGTCTATATCGCCCCCTCTGACCCCTGGGACACACACGGCAGCAGCCTCTGTATAGAGCTCCCAATGACCAGAGTTGGCTTCTTAGCGGGTGTGCCACTGAGTGGAGAGAAACTGTTAGAAAGGTGCATATGTTGGTGGTTACTTCTCTAAAAACTAAATTCTGTTTGAATACAACTTTTAAAACTGTATGACACCCTAACAGTCCAACGTGGGAATTGTTAGGTTTCTGTAAATAACATCACAGAGTACGATCTAGACCTGCTCTTTTATGAAAAGCACTGTGAGATAACTGTAAATAAAATTGAATTGGAAAAAAAACTTTGCTCTTTTCTTTGCAGTAAAACAAAAACGCTGTTACCAATTATGGTGTGGAAAAGAAATATTCCCAGTGACCTCCGAGGGATGGTTATAACGGCTCTAAGGTATGAATATAATCATAATAGTGTGAATCTAAAAGCTGAAGGGAAATTTTGAAGATTGCTGCATCCGCAGGTAAAGCCAAGCTTAGGCTTCATTGAACTGTTCTTGTGTGGAAAACTTTTGCCACCCTTGCTTTTTTCTCATTACTGAGCTGAAAGGACAGGAAGAGAGACACCTTTGCATCCCAAAGTTTAAAAAAAAAAGAGATGGGAAAGTGTCTGGAATAATAAGCATGCCTGGGATGAAGAAAGAGAGAATGAATGTTATCTTAAGGTCAGAGGCGGCTGCTCTGACAAAGAATACTACAAACTTGAGTTCACTTTCCTCTTCTGCTACTTTCTTTTCTTTTTTTTTTTTGGATTCGGTCTACCCTTCCCCATGGTGGAAGTCCCTTGGATAGCAACCGAGTAGGTCTAATTGATTTCTCTTGTTCATTTTGGTTAGAAGCAGCAGCATCGAACTGTGCAGAGTACCCTGGCTCCAGCTTGCCTGCATTATTCCTTTCTGTTTTCTTCTTTGACTCTCCATCCCAGTAGACTATAATGCCGACACTCAACATACAGGTGCCCTCTTGAATCTTTCATCGTAGCCAGATAGCAGAGCAATACCACAGCAAAAGCCAATCCACACCATGGTGCAGGACATGTGACTTACAAATAGGTCAGGACGTGAGATCAAGTCGACATTTGCTCTTTAGGAAACAGTCAGTATCTAAGACATCAAAAGAACTCACCAGGAAGCCATCGTGCTAACATGCACGGGATGAAGCTGACATGGTGAATGTCTGTACTGTACTGCAATCCAATGGAACAGAACCGCACTTTTGTAGCAACTGAATATGTATATTTCTTGGAGTCATATAGCTTTTAACTCAGCTTTATAAGAAATGTAAAGCTGTGTTAGTGTTGCTGATGTAGTGGATTGTAGTGGACTGTACAGATGTTCGTGATTTTTTGTCCAGACCAGTGTACATAGCTATTAGTTCAGGTAGAGATTCTGACTCAGGGCAGCACATCCATAACATTCTCCTCTTGTTTTCGTCTTTTTTCAGCATCTATCACTTCTGTGAGTTCCTGTCATGTTAGAGCGGAGAGAACGCAACATTGTTTTTGTTTTGTTGTGAGTTCAAGCGTGCAATACGGACACAGGTTTTCTTTAGGCGATAACAATACAGTAAGTCAAGCAGAGAAGGGAAACCTCCGCATGCATCGCTGAGCCTGGGTTAGAACTCCTGCTGTGGTGGGAGTGAAGTTAGGTGACAGGGAATAATAGCGTATTATAGAGCACAGACATACTTTTGGTCACTTTGTCATGGCTTCAAGGTCCAGACAACCAAGCATGAATAAAAGCAGTGCACTAATTAAATCCCCAATACTGGTATTTCAACAGCAACAGTCCATGCTAATTTACAGTCCACCCAGCAAGGCACAGCACACCCCAACATCCTATAATATATTCAAATGTCATAGCTATATATTTAAATATTAGAGGATTTTATTTGTATAGGTCAGATACTATTGCATTTGCCCTGCAGAGTTGCTTTGAATACTGCATGAAGGTTGATGGGAATTTAAACCACACAATTGCCAATCATTGAAATATTGTGCCACTTGCTCACTGCGGAATTTCCTTTACTGCTTCACCAGTGATGGAGGCAAGGCCAGGAAACATTGTAGGAGACAATAAGCTTCAGATCAAGTGATGTGATCAAACTGACATCATATTGGCTGCCAGACATGAGCTGTACAGATCACAGCTGCTGAGGTCTAGCTCTCCCTCAGATGCGCTTTATGAAAACGGTTATGATCTCTCTATTCCATTCTCTCTGTTTTCATCTTGATATCTAAATTTATATTTTTAACGCTCCTGTTGGTCCTCGGGTCAAATTTGACCCATTTACAAAAACCTTCTATATCAAAATCTATGACAAAAAGAGACAAATGATGGAAAAAGCTACAAAAACGCAGAAAAAAATCAACTAAAACATTTTTTTAATGCTAAAAAAAGTGACCAAAAAAAAATCAAAAACATCGCCAAAGGTGATAAAATATATATATATATATATATTTAAGTTGGAAAAGCAAAAAAAACATAAAAACAATTAAAAAAGTCAATAATAAATTGGAATAAAATCGACAAAAATGTAGAGAATAGTGTAGAAAAAACTTTTTTGAAAAAAAAACACAAAGTTGCAGGTTGATGGGAAGACAACACAAGGGTTAAAGAGAGATGTTGGAAAAAAAAACACCTTTTCTTTACAAATTAACGTTTTCAACACTACTTAACAATAACTTATTAACTTTAGTTTTACAGTTATCTTTGGAATTTATGTTCAATATATCTCATTTATAAGAAAATTTTACCTAATGTTTGAGTTAGAAAAGCAGAAATTAGGAATTATTTAGACTAAAATTAAAGGAATGGATGTTGAATGGATAATCACAGACTGGAATATGTCAACTTTTACTCAATACTATTTCAAAACCACTTCAATTTTTTTCTTCAAATGCTATGAAATTGAATAGGACACCCCAAAATTAATGAAAATAGAGATTTGTACTTGCCAAAGAGGGTTGTGTGGAATCAATCATGTTATTTTAGGTAATTATTGGGTAGTTAAAAAGAACATTGATATAGGAAAACAGGTCAGTTTGACCCGAGGACAACATGAGGGTTAAGATACTAAATGCATTCATTTATTACTTAGTGTTGAGTCAACGCTAACCCAGAGAAAGACTTGTAGTGGTGTTGATACTCAACTTTTTGGTGACAAAAACTACATGTCATCCGTGTTATTTGCTTGTTTCCTGCAGCAACTACATCCTAACCTTAACTGCTTTCAATGGCTCACCCACCTCCTGTATCCCATAGATCAGGCTTAATAGCACTGATGTCTCCTGCAGAAGGCAAAAGTTGTTGTTTAACAACTTAATGAGAGTCTGATTTATGACTGGAGCCAAGTGCCTGATAAATAAAGGGCACAGGTGAGAGGGTTTCATCACACGCAGCATTTTATAATCAACAGCTAAGAAAAAGACACTATATGATTGTGTGTTTGTGTATGGGTATGGGTGAATTCAATTAATCATCCACAGCTTGCTGTTTACAGTATGTGCATGACATGGCTGATGAGTTACACGTGGATCCACCAAATTCTAAATCTCCAAACATTTCATCAAGGATGCAGAAAAGGAAACTCACATTGTCTTAAGATGAAGAATACACACCTGTGTTATTCACACGATTGACCACATGCACGGGGCATCTTTTGGAAATTGATCTTAATTCCTTAATTTAAAAGATTTGAGAAAATCCAACCTTTTAAGCAAGCCCATTTTCTTTATGAATGAATAATGTATTGTAAATATATAAATGTTCTTCCTTAACATACAGGGTTAAATTCCCATAAGGGACATTTTTATTTTAAAGGCACATTTCATGGATCAGGATACTATGCATCCTAAATTCCCCATCCTGCCCTCCCCCCCTCCCAGGGACATTTTTTAGTTTTAATAGAGATTGGCATGGTGTTATTTCATGGATCTGGTTTGATTTGCACTATGATCCTGATAAAGCCTGATCCATGAAAAGGGTAATGACGGCCTCTAAAAAACTTTAAAATAGTATCCTGATCCATCTCTATCTAAAAATAAAAATGTGCCTGTCTTATGGGAATTTAAGATAGGGGGGTGTATACTCATGCCCCCTGTATTTTAAGGAAGAACATTTATTTATTTACAATACATTCCTTAATCACAATGAAAATTGGTGTCCTTAAAAGGTTGGATTTTCCTAACTTTTTTTTAATTGAGGCATTAAGATCAATTCCCAAAATATATTTTTTTATTCCTCTTTTTAATCAACTTTAGCATGGGTGTGTAAACTTTCTCAAGCCACTGTAGTTATGTGACATGCGTGTGAAAGCATTCTGATGAGTGATATGCATTGACATAGCACTGTCTCAGAATCACGATGAGATGGTTTCTTGTGCCGTGCAGCACAGGGAGTCTTGGCTGCATGGGATGAGAAAGGGATGAGAAACTTTGGCAGCTAAAGCATCAGCTAGCACAAAATGAAGCCTGCCTTATCCAAGAGCATTAATATGTGGGTAAATAAATAAAACATTGCCACCATGAGAGGAGAGGCAATGTGACAGCAGGATTTTTTTTTTCTTCTGCTTTCATGTTGGCAGGCACAGATATTTTATTTTGGGATGTATCAAAATTTTTTGCAAATGCCTGCGTCAGGTGTATCTTATTATCTGACAGCGCATCCTCATTATAATGCGGCCCCTGGGAGTCGGCTACTCGGCTTACCGAGCCTTGGACTGCAATCAAGGTGTACCTCACAGTAAAAACAAAGGGACAATACAGCTGCTGCTCTTCCATAGCTGTACTGCTTTCACGTTTTTTTTTTTTGTTGCTGAGAATTGGGCAAATATTTGCTCTGATCTCACACTGTATTCCTTTTCAATCCTTATATGTAACTGTAGTTTCAGCGAGGATAAACTGTATGCATTGTGCAACGTTCGACAAGTATGTATCTGTACAGTGAGACAGTCTGAGAAAGAAAAAAGGAAACAGCTATAAATTCATTAGCAGCTCTTAAGACAGCACTCATCATCTCAGCCATGCCCTGATTATGTCACCAGGATGAGATTTAAAAAGCACAATTACAGCTTAAAAGTGTGTGTGTGTGTGTGTGTGTGTGTGTGTGTGTGTGTGTGTGTGTGTGTGTGTGTGTGTGTTGTCAACACAGTCGCACAAGAGCAACCTGCATTAACGCATAATTAATAGGAGAATGGGTGATTTGCAGAAATGCGGCTAACTACCTGGGGGGTCACAGTGGAGGAGCTTGTGCAACTGTGAGACAGCAGACCTGCCCCCACCCCCCCGCCCCCCCCCCTCCGCTCACTACTTCTAGCTATTGCTCAAATCCCATCCAGCAGTGATTGATGCGGGCCTGGCGAGTACTTTTGGGAGTATCACTCAAATGGAAGACAAAGGGGAAATTGCTAAATGTTGCCAGTTTATAAAACGGGAGTGCTGCTGGCTACCTACGGGATGGCAAGGGGCCTTCCTACCTGGGATTAATCCTTGCCTGACAGCAAATGATTCTAATCCACTCTTGTGCTAAAACCTGTCTTTACACACACGGATAACTAGCCTTAAGGACTGCTGTATTTCAGCATGTCCTTATGTTGCAATTTATTGTGCAAGCAATACTACTTTAAAAAATGGAAGAGGGTGTGTATTTGTTCCCTGCTAGTGTTCTGCTGGACTTGTTTATTTTCACATTCATTTTTTTTTTATGTATTCATTGTTTACCATAGGTACGCTATCAGATTTCCTAGATGTCCACAGTGTTTCTATATTCCTTAGTGCCTTGTGAATTTAAAAAGAAACACATACGCATAGATAGATAGGTAGATAGATGGATAGATAGATAGATGAATAGATAGATAGATAGATGGACAGATAGAGCCTTATAAGCACAGCCTCAGCCAGTCTGTAACCCCAGGGCCGGCCACATTAGTGAAGCAATTCTAGATCCAGCCTTATCCAGCAATTAGGATCATATCATCACTAAAAAATTAGCTACTATTGTTAAGTGCCCTCATGTCATAGTTTCCTGTCCTTGTGTGCTTCCCATTTACTTCTTCTTGAAATGCAACAGCCCATTTCTTGCGCTGCCTCATGACTGGCAGACCGTAATGCTATTACCTCTCCTCGATGGTCATGCTCACTTAGCCCTCTGTCACTCTGCTCTAGCCAGGGAAGACACATCTCCTTGGCTGTGTGAGCTGTCCTTGCCCTCATTTGCTTCGCCTTGGCTTGCTAGAAAACACTGAAGCACCCAAACTTTTCAGTTCAACATAGTGCCTTTCAGAGTATGACTGCCAATCACGGTTAATTGGCTATAAATTTGAATCACTTGTCAATAGTAGTCTGACAAATTATCTTAAACACAGAGAAAGCAAGGACTGTTATAAATCACGGGATTTGGTAACTTCTAAATATAGCTGGTAGTGAGGGGCGGGGGCGGTACGGGGCCTCTGCTGACACACCACTGCGTATAATCCACTGTCAATCACCAGTCAAATCTGACATCAAAGCCTGTCAGATAACAGCAAAATGGCTAAACTGCGTGAGTCACAGCCCACCCACCGTCTACATCACCTGAGTCAGGAGCACTTGTACACGCACGCACGCACGCACGCACACACACACACACACACAGACACACATACACACACACACACACACACACATACGTTCAAAGACAACCCATTCAAGCAGCCTCAGTTTTCCAGAACCAAACGTTGAAGGAAACTTTCTCAGCACGTCCCACAACTAACACACAGAATAGCCCAGAAATGGTTTGCGTGCGTGCGTACTTGCTTGGGCATCCTCTGTATTTGAAAGAGGGACAGACCATCGTTTGGAGCAAAGATGGCTCTGTGGTTTGAGCACAGTATATGTGTTATAAATGATGACCAGGCATCCGTAAATACCCCGCCGCCATCTGGAGTGTGAGCAGCAGACCGCTTCACGTTGCGCGCTACGTTATCCATAATGCAGCTTGAAGATATGCAGAAATGTGCGCCCTGCACACCGATCACGGCACGACACATAACTCGGAGTAAAGACACCAAACCGACACTTCATTCCACACACAAAAGCACGAAGAGCAGCTTTCACTACTGCAATTGACAATTAGAAAGAAAAAGTCTATGCTACTTACTATATACCCAGGCGGTAGAATGCAAAGCCCCGGTAACTGTAATTAAAATAGAAGAATGGGAAAATGAAGGATACGCTTGTTTAATTTCTCCATTAAAAAAATGAACTCAGTATGGTTAAATGTATTCTAAATCAATGCGTGCCGAAGATTATTTCTTTTTTCTTATCAGGCAAAATGTCCACTTACCGGAGCTGTCCGAATACATTCCTTAGGAAATTCCAGGAGTCCCTTCTTTCTTCTCTCAAAGTCAGAAAACAGCAATGCTTTTCTTATTCCAAAATCAGGCCCGTGGTTGAACTGAAAGAGAGAAGAGACCAAAAACAGCCACAACAAATCCCATTAGAATCGGGAGTCCCCCCCTCCACCACCATCACCACCTTCACCACTAACACCCAAAAAGTGTTGACACAACATCTGTGAAGAGCAGCAAACAAAAAGGCAACTCGTAATAAATTGGCGGAATGGACAGACGGTACCTGCTCTCTTTATCACAGTCGACAAAGACAATGAGAGCAGCAATAAGACAGGCAGAAAACTGAGAGAGCTGAGCTTTTCTTAGGAAACGCAGCCCCATCGCTGTCAGATTATACCAGCACACACACACACACACACACACACACACACACACACACACACACACACACACACACACACACACACACACACACACACACATACACATACACACTCACTGCTCCCGGCAACGGCTGGAGAGAGAGGGAGGAAAGGATGTTGCGCTCCAAGCTGCATTTCACAGTCCAGCCGCTTGATGGCCAGCTAGTGGAGCAGCTGACTCGGATATATATGTTCCTCCATGCCGAATGTAACCACCATATTGTCTTTCAACCAGTCTTTTTAAACAATTTTAAAATGAATATTAAAAGAAAAAAAATCTGCTATTACTATAGTTTTACCATTAGCATTATGTATTACTTTCTGCACTTGGCAGCTTGCAGAATAACGACTCTGAATGGCAACTCACTTAAACCTACAGCCGAAATCATACAGTGGTGGACTGTAATTAGGTACATGTACTCAAGTACTCTAATGAGTACACATTTCACGTAGAATTCCACTGCAAAATGGTAGTTACATATTAATGCGTCAGTAATAGTAGTCTAATAATTGGGTAGCACAGTACATAATACTCCCTGGGGTATTTTGGAGTAATTTTACTTTTCATACTTTATACATACACTATCGGTCAAAACTTTGGGGTCACTTACAAATTTCCATACCAGTCCATTATAGACAGAAGACCAGCTGATCTGAGTGGGGGGCTGATCTTTAATGCAATATCTATCTTTTATCAGCAAATAACTAAATGAGAAAGCATTGGAGAAGCCATTTGTAATTACATAAGCACATAATGTAATCTGAAAACTACTGCCCTGGTTAGAAAACATGCAACTGATCTCAGCTGGTATTCTGTCTATAATGGAGTGCAATGGAATTTTCTATCTGAAGTCTCTTTTATATAGACCTCTGTGGTCCCCTAATACTGTATCTGAAGTCTCTTTTATATAGACCTTAGTGGTCCCCTAATATTGTATCTGAAGTCTCTTTTATATAGACCTTAGTGGTCCCCTAATACTGTATCTGAAGTCTCTTTTATATAGACCTTAGTGGTCCCCTAATACTGTATCTGAAGTCTCTTTTATATAGACCTTAGTGGTCCTCTAATACCGTATCTGAAGTCTCTTTTATATAGACCTTAGTGGTCCCCTAATACTATATCTGAAGTCTCTTTTATATAGACCTTAGTGGTCCTCTAATACCGTATCTGAAGTCTCTTTTATATAGACCTTAGTGGTCCCCTAATACTATATCTGAAGTCTCTTTTATATAGACCTTAGTGGTCCCCTAATACTGTATCTGAAGTCTCTTTTATATAGACCTTAGTGGTCCCCTAATACTGTATCTGAAGTCTCTTTCCCAAAATTCAGCCTTGGTGCAAAATAACTAGACACTGCCAGTCCCACAAAGAGCTGTGCCATTTCTGTGTCTGTAGTTTTTGAGGAGGAAAAGGGGGGGGGAGAGAGAGAGAGAAAGGTGAAGGTGAAGGGGGGGCAAGGTGGTGGGGGTGGGGGTGGGGGGCGGGGCCTTGACCAACTGCCACTTTGCTTGTTTAAAAGCCATGATGTCTTTCTCTCATGGATGGGACAAATTCTCTGGCAGGAGCAGAGAAAGGGGAGGTAACTTTGCCCCTTATGACCTCATAAGGAGCAATATTCCAGATCATCCCATCTGAGCTTTCATTTTCTCAAAGGCAGAGCAGGATACCCAGGGCATAAAATGACATTTTCATGCCATAGGACCTTTAAATGCTATTTGGCCCTGTATTCCAGTATGTATGACAATCTGATCTGGGAGTTTAACTGACGTTGAAATGTACACGGTCTACATCTTTTTCACAGAGGACATTTTGACATGTCACAGTAGGGAAAGAGCAGTTAAAAAAAAAATGTCTGAAATCCAAATAGCGGCTTGACTTTCAGGGTCCAGTCACTGTGCATGCTGGCTCACTGTCACACTGGGACACTTACAAAATCATCGTTAATGTTATTAGTAACACCTATGCTCTCTCTACTATAACAAGGTCTACTGTAAAAAAAAGATTATGACCATGGGAAATTATAATGTTGTTCTTTCACTTATATGAACTGTATGTTCCAACTAATTGTAACAGGAGTATGTGGAGCATACTGAGCATATGGACAGACAGCGGAGGTGTGGATAATGCTACAGGAGTGGTTTGAAAAGTTTCTGAGGACATGTTGACACTTTTTTGCCATGAAACTGGGTCAGCAGCAGCAACGGCATCTATTGTTACTCATGTGAATCAGAGCTGACTACAAGCTCTGGCCTCCATCAATGAGCTAACTACAACATTTAGAGTTTAAGACTCCAAATGCTGGCGTTTGGTTGAGTACTCCTTTCAAGATCCATACACCGATGCAAAGTGAATTGTTTCCATTGAACACAGGTCAAATAGACTGATACAAGATATGTAATGCTGGGAACTGTTAAAATAGTCAGTAAAATAGTCAGTTCAGTGAATGATACACAGGGATATGTTTAAAAGGTAAACAGTCATTGCAGAAGAAAGTGAGGTAAGAAAGGTGTTCTGTGTCATTATAGAATTGCCAGTTACAAATTTAATTGTTAATAATACAATGATTCACCTTTTTTTTGTTCATATACCGAGGGATTATTTTTGATGTGCTGGGAATAAGATACAATTGCACATGGGATGATAGATGAGATGAGTTAAGGTAAGTTGTTTTTTCAGACAAAATTGAAGACTGGAAAATGTTCTACTGTATATTCCAGGAGGGGGTCTTTTATTTTTTTTTTGTCCTATAATTGAATACATACGTATACAGCTACAAGTGTATACAATACAAACAGGTCAAGTACGCCAGGGGAAATACTAAAAAAATGTAATAATAATAAAAAGAAAGAAAACGACTACATTTTCATTTGAAGAGTACAAATAGTGAGTGTGTTCTAACAACTTATTAGTCTTATTACTGCAACAGGATCTAGTAGAAAAATAGTGGTTCATGTGAATGGACAGCTCTGTGACGTTAGGTGTTTTCTTTTGGAATAAGACTTATGGATGCAAAATTTGGTCAAAATTAAAAATCAGGTTGATTAAATGAAATTGAGAGGTGAGATGTGTCATAGTCCATAAAACGTTAAAGTACATAGTCCCAGCACAAGGAGACATCAAGGTGAATAAGATCAGCTAAGTATGAAGACATATTACTCCAAAGTAATATAATATGAGGGCATAACTCAAAAAAAGCACGAGTTTCTCTTTTATTCCCACAAAATGTACAGTTTACATTTGTCTTTTTTTGAGCTTCTGTAAATAGATTAATAGTGAAAATAATAGTGAAATAATGAAGCATTTAAAAAGAAATCTTATAACATGTCCAACAAAACTGGACCAGTGTGATAAAGAGGAGGGTGTCCAGAGGAGGACATCTCTTCCAGCAGAGGACATAATTACACGCTCATTAGCAGGTGCGTGTGGTCACGTGGATTTCAGGGGTCTGGAGCAGCAGCTGATTGGTCAGGTGACGGGATTCCAGGTGTGCAGTTTTATAACTATTTACAGAACTAAGTTAGAGTCGGGCTTCTGAAAAACGAGCTATCAATAAAAGCTTTGCTAATGCACCGTCATAGTCCCAAACGTCATAGTCCCAAACGTCATAGTCCCAAACGTATACTAGGTTATTCGGTTTTTTAATTTTAAAGTGAGCAGGAAGGGGCGTTCGCTAGAGTTGTCCACGCCAGGTGGACCGCACCATCAAACAAGATGAGGTGGGTCCGCTCCAGTTGATTCAGATCTGGATTTAACCAGCTTGGTGGATTATATTAGCTACCTGTAAACTCTGGCGCCAATACGTGATTTAAGGTAAGACTGCTCAGGCTGCTGTGTTCGTGTGTTGGCTGTCTTATGCGTTTTATTGCTTAAAGTTTGAGTTTTATGGTTATTTTCTATTGAAGTTAACCCTAAAACTCTCAGGCTAGGTAGCCTACCCAGCTAACAACTGTTGGTTCCCAGAACGTTCTGGAAACGTTCGTTTTTGGCTGCGGGAACATTCCCTGAAGGTTATGTTTGGTTGTGTTGGGTTATGTTTTGGTTGATTGGAAAGTTAGAGAACGTTCCCCTAACGTTAGCCTAACGTTACACCCTTTAGAGAATGTTCCCCTAACGTTAGCGTAACGTTACACCCTTTAGAGAACGTTCCCCTAACGTTAGCCTAACGTTACACCCTTTAGAGAACGTTCCCCTAACGTTAGCCTAACGTTGCACCCTTGAGAGAATGTTCCCCTAACGTTAGCGTAACGTTACACCCTTTAGAGAACGTTCCCCTAACGTTAGCCTAACGTTGCACCCTTGAGAGAATGTTCCCCTAACGTTAGCGTAACGTTGCAACCATTAGAGAGGATTTACAACTTTGTGTCTAGCCTACTCTACATCTCAGAATAAATATAGTAGGCTACTTTTTTACTTTAGTAATTATCAGATTTTAAACAATATATCCAAATCAATGTATCAGTTATTAAACATTAAATTCCACTAGGGCCTACTCAGAAATATATAACGTAATGATGATTAGCTCCACATTTGCCAGCTGCAACATTAAAGTGATTAACAAATCAATAATTATAATCCAATAATATAATATGTAGGCCTATGTATAGATAGAGGCCATTCTACATAACGCATACTTTTACTATGATACTGTAAGTGATGCTTATACTTTTGTGTCTTACTTAGTATGATTTTAAATGCGATGAGTATTTCTACACTGTGGCATTACTTTACTACTTTTACTCAAGTGAAATATTTGAGCATTTTCTCCATCACTGCAGACATTTTTGCTCTGGACTTAAGGCATATGTCTAATGTCTAGCATTTGTTCCCTGGCAACCTTCTTTTTTTTTCTTTTTCTAAGTTTTTTATAGGGCTACCAGTAGGGTTGGAGCTAGCTTGTGCATGACACTACTGCTTATGTTGTCTCTCGGTGCAGTTACAACAACAAGGATACACAATTAATACTTTTTAATGAAGGACATGTCAACCTCACCCTATGCTTCCAATGTAGTCACTTCTAAATGTTGGGGTGTAAAATAGGATTTAAGATAATCTCAACAGGCACAATCATTAGTAATGGGAATCATTACCATGTCTCACACACTCTGTACTTGGTTCCAATTTGGGCCAGGTCAGGATGGTGTTTGAGTCAATTCAATGAAACAGTTGGCGATGACTAGTGTGAGCTCTGTGCAGCAGGGCAGGCAGTTGGGCTTCCATTAATGTGGCATAGATGCACATTTGTACTAATAATTGTCCCGGTTTGGGGCAACCCTGGAGCTCATAAGCAGCTGTTCACTGAGAGATGGTCCCTGTGGCGAAATAACACCAACACATTCACTGGATTAAACTTGCTGACACATCCTCCATCCACAGCTGTACAGCTGCCTAAAGGTACCTTGGATTGGTCTTTTGGCTCAGTTTCTAATGCTGCTGTATTCCTGATGTGTTGACAACGAATGCCCTTCCATTGGTTTATGTGAACTTTCTGTGGCTGTTCACCTGTTTGCCAGGGGACCAGTCACTTAACCATTGTTTTGTCTTGCCGTCAAAGTTGAAAATCAACAATTTTGTTGACACTTTTTTCTACGTTTGACCCGAGGACAACATGATGGTTAAGGGCTTGGATATTGACAAAAATTGGGGAGGCATCATTCAATCATCCATCTGACTGTTAAAGCCTTCTCTTACCATGTAATGATGATATCAGGACGTTAGTGGTTCCTAAATAAGAAAGTAACTTGCTGAACAAATGTAAAATCAGAAGATACACCAGACACAATTCTTCTTATGATTGTAAGACAAACAGTTGTTGTGTTTGGGGAAGGGTGTGTGACCTGTCAAGTTTTGATTTGAACCTGCAGGCAGATGGGGATTTATAGGTCCAAGAAAAAAGCTGCAGAGATCCCACATAGTCCAGGTGGCAATGACCTGACTTTGAGACTGTAGTTTGGTGACAAGGATGTTGCCGAGGTGTGTGGGGTCAGCGGAAACCTTGCCAGCTCTCCTCTTCTTTGATTGATGGTAGTTTACAGCGAGCACTTCCCTCCCAACGCTGTTGTCTTCCATACTGTCCTTCCTGTCAGAAAGTTGGTCACCTATAAACAGGTGTGGTGAAGAAAAGCTTAGTTGACTTAAGTTACTGTCGGGCAAATTGTGGTGAAGGAGAGCTGGATCCCTGAAATGTGATTCTGGAGTCAAGCGTTTTGTATAATTTACTAAGTGCTGTGAAAACCTTTTTAGAGGATTATAAAGATAGTTGAAAATGCATTCAAAGGCTATTTTCACAACCAATTTCAGGAGAATTCTGCCCAATTTTTGTGATTCAATTCTTTTTATTTTTTTTATATTCAAAATTAATATGTACAAACAATACACTGAGACATGGAACATTTCCCAGAAACTAAAAACACAGAGGAAAGCTGGGAGGGAGGGAGACAAAACACATGCAGAAACACACACACAAACACACACACAGACAAGAGACCAATCACATGCGCGGGCTGAGGTCTGGGCTGTAGCCTCAGAGCCAGCGATGCTGCGCCTAGTGTCCAGGGTCCTTTCCTGGTGCTACATGGATGCGCGCCGTCAACAGTTCCATGTACACGACATTCAAGAAGGCAAGGGTCCATGCACGGATAGACATGTCATGAGGTGGCTTCCAACGGGTTGCATTCCTTCTCTTAGCAGATATAAGTCCAGCAAACACAGCACGTTTTTGAATCAAAACATTTACCGTAACGGTAGAGTAACATTAGTCAAGGTGGATATTTTGGATGCGATATTGTTCCAGAACTGACCAACAGGAGCGCACTCCCATAACATGTGTAGATGACATGTGGGCTGGTAATTATTTTCACGGGGGTGAGTGTAGTTAATCTTCTGAGGGTCTGGATTGTGAGATAGTTCTGGAATGTTAGACCATACATCATGTCAGTCAAGCTGAAGTTTCAGGCCTGGGCAGTCACATACCCAGATCCTCTCAATAGGAAGGGCAAAGCAGCCAGATATCACCAAGAACTGATAAAACCTTGATACCATACCACAGCTTTTAGGCTGCACAGTAAATAACTTCCGGATAGGATGAATGAGCAGAGCCATCTGCCAAGGGACACCTTACGCCTTGAGTGCCGATCTTAACTGAAGGTAAAAGAAAATAGAGGAACGAGGTAGACTGAATGTATTTTGTAAGTTGGAGAAGGGTAACAAGCCAACCTCACCAAAAATGTCTTTTAGACACTGAAGTCCCCTCTGTTCTAATTCTGAGGCTGTTATCGGCCTCACACCAATCAGGAGTGCTGTATTATTGAATAATGGGGGAAAAGTGCGCCAGTTACAAGCTATTTGGCAGTATGTATCAGCTAATCTCCGAGTCTTATTAAGATGGGAGATAATGGGGCCAAAGCGTAGCTGGCACTGTTTATTAGAAACATTGGCAAAGAGAATGTCATGGAGTGACCAAGGCTCTGTCATGGCACTCTAAGGTACGCCAGCAAACAGACGTATCTGGATTAAACCAAGTGAGAAGGGGCCTCAACACACAGGACCAGAAATAATGTTTAAAGTTGGGAACTGAGAGGCCACCATGTTCTACTCCTCCTCTGTAGAGTAGACTTCATAAGTCACAGCCGTTTGCCTTTCCAGATAGATTTAAATACTGCTGATTGTAATTTACGCCACTAGCTCGCAAGAGTGAAGAGAGGTTGCATAGAGCTCATGAAATTGACCCTGGGTAAAACATTATTTATTTAAATTTATTTTTTATTATTAATATTATTTTAGTTTTTTTGAAAAGACATGGGGAGACCATCCATTTTTCCATATCCTTCAAAATGCTATCCCTAGCAACAGAATAGTTATGTTTAATGATCTAGTTTAAGCAGGGGAAGGCCTCAGTGCCTAAATATTTAAACTGCTTTACAATAGGGATGCCAGCAGAGAGGTTGAGTTGCAAATTTTTAAAGTGCCTTTGGATAGTTAATTTTAAAGCCTGATAAGTTTCTACACTCCTCATAATGATAGGTGAGGAAGAGACTGAGAGGGGTTTTCTAAAAAGACCACATCATCATCCGCAAATAATGGATGATGCTGTGTATTATGAATGCATATTGGCGGTACAGTTGTGTTCAGAATAATGGGAGTATTTAAAAGTTTAAAAAAAGTAAATAATGCTCAATTCTTATATCTTTTAATTCCATAATATCAATGCATTGGGAACGCTGCACGTTCAATTCCAAATCATAACCAAAATTGATCAAGTTTGTGTTCTACCTTTTACAGAAAGTAAAGAAAAGGAATATTAGGCTGTTCAAAAAAATAACAGTATTTGCATTTTTCTTTACAAACTCCAACATGTACTGTATGAATTGAAAAATGTCTCAAGCGTTTGCTTTACTTTGAATCACTGCACTAATATTTAGTTGCATAACCATTATTTCTGAGAACTGCTTCACATCTGTGTTGCATGGAGTCGACCAACTTCTGGCACCTGTAAACAGGTGCTCCAGCCCAGGACCATTGAACATTCCACAATTCTTCTTTGCCTCAGAAACAGCATTTCTGATGTCACCCCACAAGTTTTCTATGTGATTGAGGTCCGGGGATTGGGCTGGCCACTCCATAACATTCATCTGGAACCAAGACTTGGCTCGCTTACTGGTGTGTTTTTGGTCATGGGGGGCTTCTAGCTGATAGCTTTGCTTCACATAGCTTTCTTTTGATTGTAACAGTACTCACACGTAACTTTAAGTATCATTGATTTTCCTGGAGCTGATCATTGGTTGAGACTTTGCCATCTTGGCTATTCTTCCATCCATTCGAACGGTAGTTGACGGTTTTTTCACCCACGTTGTTCAGGCTTTGGATGCCATTTCAAGCTATTTGAAATCATTTTGGCTGAGCAGCCTATCATTCTAAAGAAATGACAAATAGTGCAGGACTCAAGGGGCAACCTTGGCGGGGGAGGCTCTAGAAATTGGAAATAAAGAGGAGGAGGTGCGTTCGGTTAAGACTCGGGCTGAGGGATTAGAATACAAAGCTTTAATCATACCAATTAAAGTTTTACCAAAGCCCATCACCTCCAAGACTGACCATAGAAATGGCCACTCAAGCCTGTCAAAGGGTTTAATTGCGTCTAGAGAAAAGTGTATTTCAGGCCTGGGTATACTAACAGTCTAAATTGTAACTTTCCCATAGGGGATCAATAAGAGTATAAATTATAATTAAATTATAAAATTTAATTTGGTGGGCTCTAATTTCTATTTGAGCATCTGCTAGATTCTGGATCCATTTAGGCAGCGAGTGTGAGAGATACTGGATAGCATTGGCACCTTCTAGCCCCTCTCAGCCTGACGGTGCAGATGTTGTATCCTCGGTTTCTGTGTTCCATGTCTGCTGGCTTCACCTCCAGCTCCCGGAAACCAGGGCCATGGCTGTCCAGAATACTTGGGTTGCTTTCCACAGTTTTTTAAGGTTGTTCACGTCAGATCTGAGAGAGCTAAGGCTTGCATTCAGAAATGCTAGTTGAGCATGGATAGCAGTATCATTGTCAACGCCCACCTGTTAAATGTGAGACGGGATTGACTCCTATTTACGTTAATCTTGATTGCTATAAATATGCATGTACAGTCGATTGGGGGTGGGCGAGCCGAATCGGTGCGGTCAACACGGATTAGCTGCTGGAAGACATAGTAAAACCACCGGGCACTCACTGGATTGTTGTTTGGAACGGGCGGCGAAGAAGTCGGGAGAAAGCAGAAGTAAGATGCCGGTCGAGCCTGCTAGCCCGGCTAAGGGAACTAGCACACAGATTGCCACTTACCAACACCAGATTGATCGCACACAAAACGGATGCGCTACAAATACACACGGAACTGCTGCGTGATGAGTATCACATAAGCCTGACTGAACGCTTGCACAGATGTTTTAATTGCATTTTGTGTCTGTTAAGAGGCACACAGGCACCGTAAAACTTGCCCCGGCAAACTGCTGTTTTACCTTAGTGGAAGCTCGTAGACGCAGTTGCAGCTAATCCATGTTGACCGCACCGATTTCACTCGATTGACCGAACTCACATATTTATAGCAATCAACATTAACGTAAAAATTGGCCGGAATTCTCCTTTTTTTTAAAAGGTTACCATTTGAACTTTAAGTTGTAGACCTTTCTCAGACGGCTTGCCTACTGTGAGTCGAGGCCTACATAATAAAAGACTCACTGTTAAGTATTACATTCAACTTTGAAATAACATTGGAAATTCATTATTTTGTCTGTCTTGCCTCATCTTACTCACTCACAATAGAATTTTTCTGTCTGGAGTGCATGCGGTATGGTGTTTTTTATTAAATGTTAACTTTCTTCTGCACATGGACATACTTATGTGCACAGGGTTTGAGACTTAACATATTTTTGAGAGTGAGACTGAAAAGCAGGCAAAGCTAATTGATGTTGGTTGCATTCCTTACTTAATTTATGTCTACAAGTTGTATCAAATCGGTTCCAAGTGTAACAATGTAGTGCTACACACTTCGTCCTTTAACAGACATGCTATGTACGGCTGGTTGTGTTGGTAATGAGACTTTCATCACTTGTAACAGTGTCAGATCATCTATTGGCTTAGGACGGTTGATGTAACCTTTCTTTCGACCGCCCAAGGTTGTGCTTTCTATGCAGGAGAGCTGCATTACTAAAGTGCTTTTAACCTTTTGTGGATGTCATGAATCGTGAACATTTAATTTCCTGAGACCCCTTGATGTCACTTGTTGATTGACCATTGTGTGATTTTGTTGATGACTGTACCAGTTCTAGTGATTGGATGTCATTGAGGGTAAAAAAAAAAAAACTCCTATTGTACACATCTGTACTGACATGCTGTCCACACAATAAGTAGCATTTTCTAAGCATTTTTCATCTTTGCCTCTACTGAATGAGATGCAGTGCACAGCTCCTGGAATTCCAGGCCTCCATTCGATAGGGCAGTATATATTGTGTAGGTGTGTGTGGCATTGACATTGACGAATAACATTGAGGCACTTTTTTTTTTTATACACATTTAAAAAATTTAAATTTGTAATTTGGGTTTAGGGCTTAAGCTCACACGTTAATAGATTTCAGTCATCATAATAATCCGTGTAATTTACAGTCTGACAACGTGTGTAACCACAGACGAAGTGACACTAAAGGCATGATAAAATACCATTGCAGCCTACTGCGGATGAACAGAATGTGATTCCACTATTGAAGCCTTATTTGGCTCAGTATTATGGCAAAATACATTGCTGGAATTTTGCCAAGTATGCAATATAAATAAAAGTTGAGTGGGTGAAGCTGTGCTCAGTGCTTTGTATCTGATATTCACTTTGGTTCACACAGAAGTAAGGTGATATCTATGAGTCATTGTATTATTCTGGGAGCCTGGAATTATTTGGAACATTCTTTTGCTCATAACGGTTTCAAGATGCGCAGTTCCATGATTCCATGGCTCTTCTGTACCTCTTGTGATCACTGCTGTATTAATGCACAAAACAGATTTGCAAATTTTTCTCGTTCCATGCATTCATTTTTCCGTTTTCATTATGCCACACTCCAATGTACAGCAAACTCGTCTGAATATCCAACATAAAATACAAGAGTGTAAGATGGAGTAAAAAAAGGAGACTGAGAGGGAGGAAAGAAGTGATGGCGGCGTATACTCACCCCTGTGATGCTATCATTAGCTCTCATTAGATTACAGAGCTCACACTGGCCTTGCCTAAGTTAAGAATGAGACAAGCTACGAAATTGGTTGGCAACGTGCCATGTCACAGCAACAGTAAAAAGGCTTTATGTTCATTCCAACAACAAAAAATGCCATGCTGACAGCTGAGTTAGTGGGCCAAGCACCAATGTGAACTCGCTTGTCATAAACAATTATATTGGAGTGAAGTTTCCCTGTCCTCAGAGGTCACATCTCCCGAGGCTCAGACTGAAAGTGATGGAGAACAGTGACAAAATCATTTACAAGTGCAAGTTCCCAATCCTGAGCATCAGCTTCATAACCAGAGCTACGCAGCCCCCAGTGCAACCATACAGTAGTCACAGATTTGAGTATGGAACTTTCAGTCGTGCACTGCTGTCTCAGGGTTGAGGTCACATGTACATGGAGTAGGCCTGCACGGTTAATCGTTATGAAATGACTATCTAGATTCACCTTGGTCACTGTTTGATTTTTAAATGACTTTGATTTATATTTTTTTTTTTTAAGTATACAAATTTTACAAGCCGACTGCATCAAACGGCACTATTTTTTTATGAGTTTTAAACACACTGTATAAAATAGGTGTTAAAGTGCTCCCGGGCGCTGCAATGCTCTCCCTTCTCTTCATTGAGTCCTCTGTTTACAGGCTTGTGGGGATGCGCAATGTGCTATAGGTGCCAAAAGAAATCTGTTTGGGTAAAATTATCGGGTAAATGTCCTTAGTTTTCGTCAAATGTCTTTTCATAGAGCAAATAACGTTATATTTTTCCATCCATCCATCTTCATCCGCTTATCCGGAGTCGGGTCCCAGGGGCAGCAGCTCCAGCAGGGGACCCCAAACTTCCCTTTCCCGAGCCACATCAACCAGCTCCGACTGGGGGATCCCGAGGCGTTCCCAGGCCAGGTTGGAGATATAATCTCTCCACCTAGTCCTGGGTCTTCCCCGAGGCCTCCTCCCAGCTGGACGTGCCTGGAACACCTCCCTAGGGAGGCGCCCAGGAGGCATCCTTACCAGATGCCCGAACCACCTCAACTGGCTCCTTTCGACGCGAAGGAGCAGCGGCTCTACTCCGAGCTCCTCTCGGATGACTGAGCTTCTCACCCTGGGTGTTTCCCAATGTCAAGGAAGGATCCTCCAAAGCCAGAATTTGGAGGATGCCACGTCATCAACGTCATCAACGTCCGCCGAAGGACCGTTCCAATGTCAAGAATCCTCCGAATTCCTCTAAGGACTGAGTCCTTCATTCAGAAAATTTCCCCTATAGACAGAGAAGGATGCATATGTGTGTATCCTTCGCGGTCCCAAATCACCCACAATCCTATGCGCGGGTCTTTACCGTCTCGTTAAAAAAATAAAATAGCGGACCTAAGCGGGAGTTTGAACGGCATCGTTGACTGACGGTGAAATAATAATTTAAATGTAAGTATCTTTACTGTGTGCCATACATTTGTTATTGTTATTGATGTTTTACATCAATGTAAAGCTTAACTCTTTAATGCTTGTACAAATTGCTATAATAATTAGGTAGATACACCCCGAGCTAACGTTAGCTTACTGACCCTGTAATATAACATTCGGCTGTTAGCTAGCTAGGTTGCTGTCTTTGTAAAGTTTAATGTACAGTGGCATGTTCATCTCTTTTTATATGCCGTTACCGTATATATGTAACGTTAGCAGAGATTTAGAAAGTTGGTATGTTTATCATTGGTTGTATCTGTAGACGTGCACCGTGTTAACTTCACTAGCAACGTTCAACGAAGGCTGACATGTATGAGTACTTTCCCATGTAATAACGTTGTGTTGTAGCATTCATAACGTAAACATCTTTTTGTTGTGTTAACTGTCTTAACAGGGACTAACAGGCGGTCACCAAGGATACCAAAGCCAAAGACCAGCAGGGAGACAGAGGCCAAAGAGAGATGTTGAATACATTATTTGCTATATTAAAGATTGGCATTCTAACAATAAATGCTTTAAATAAACTGGTTTGACTGTGTCATTAAGTTCTTGGGCGTGTGTATATTATGCTGTTTTGGAGAAGATGAATTAGACCTGTTTTAATGTCAAGGAAGTATCCTCCAAAACCAGGAGGAGGATCTTTACTATCGGCGTCCAAACATTACTATATACTGTACATTCAATGTCGAGGATCCTCCGAATTCCTCCAAGGACTGAGTCCTTCATTCAGAAAATTTCCCCATAGACAGAAAAAACAGGATGCATATTTATTAAAAAACATGTATCACATGGTCATAAGTATTCAGACCCTTTGCCGTGACCCAAATCAGGTGCAATCCTGATCATCCTTGCGCGTTCTACACCTTTGCCGCCTGTTTGTTAAAAAAAATAATATAGCGGACCTAAGCTGGAGTTCGAGCAGCAGCTCACGGTGAAATGATAATTTAAATGTAAGTATTTTTACTGTGTGCCAAGGCACATTTGTTATCACCGTTAATGTTTTACATCAATGTAAAGCTTAACGCTTTAAAGCTTATACAAATTGCTATAATAATTAGTTAGATACACCCGAGCTAACGTTAGCTAACTGAACCTATAATTTAACATAAGCTGTAAGCTTTAGTAAGCTGGGATCTCTTTGTAGTAAGTCAACCATCACTGCAGCATTCCACCAGTCGTAGGCTTTAGGCAAGTTTTAGAAAGGTTGCCTCTATAAAGTTTAATGAACCGTGGCATTTCATCTCCTTTTAAATAACGTTAAATAAAATCCTCTGGCTGACATTAGCAGAGATTTAGAAAACGTTTGTTAAAGGTTGTCATCTGTAATACAGTCTCAACAGTTGGAGGTAACACTGCACCAGGGTTAATTTCCCGGCAAAGATGCGGTCAAGTAAGGCTGACATGTAGGAGAGTTTGGACCAGACTGGGCGAACGTTACAGAACAAGGCATTCAAACACCGTAAACATCTTTTTGTTGTGTTAACTTTGGCTGTTCTTAATGGCCCAGATGGCAAAGCCAACGACTTCTCTGGAGGAGGACTGTCACCAAGGATGACAAACTGGAGAGGATTGCAAGGAGGAATGGCAGAGGCCAAATCCAGATGTTGAATACATTATTTGCTATTTAAAGATTGGCATTCTAACAATAAATGCTTTAAATAAACTGGTTTGACTGTGTCATTAAGTTCTTGGGCGTTGTATATAATATAAACTGTTTTTTTTCCATTAAATTGTGACATGGACCTGGTATTATCCAGATGCTATCTGTTGTAAAACTTCGTAAGGAATTACATGTATCTTTACTATAACATTTATTCAAACATTACTATATACTGTACACACAAATATATTCAACGTGAAGGGCAATCAGACACAGCTGATGATGGTGTTGCTTCCAGACTGCAGACAAGGAGAAAATTTTAGGTTAGTCATCCAACCTGTCCTGGTAAGTTTACAGTTGTATCACAAGTATATTTAAGAATACAGTTAAAGTCAACTGTGTAGTTTTCTTCATTATGTGTAATTAAGTTTTTGGGCGTGTGTATATAATATAAATATTCAATGTCTATTTTTCCATCAAATTGTGACCTGGACAGAGGAAACAATTATATTCAGATGCTATCTGTTTTTATTACTCGTAAGGTATACATGTTTTAAAAAAAAAGTAGCAGTTAAAATTAGCTTGTAGTTTACTGCATACATGTAACATTAGCTTATTTTACAGGTCGAGAAATGCAAAATATGATCAGTAACTGCAAGGTAAACGCTACCAGCTAATGAGCTACCACGGGCAGTATGACATGCAGTAAACTGCAAGTGAGGAAGATTAAATAGTACTGTAGACACACAAGTGTCAATCAACATATGAAAAGTCATAACACCATTGATAAACACAGTAAAGGTAGGTGTTAGTGTGTTAAATGGTCAAGTTGTCAGTTCATGATGAAGAAAACTACACAGTGGACTTTAACTGTATTCTTAAATATACTTGTGATACAACTGTAAACTTACCAAGACAGGTTGGATGACTAACCTAAAACTTTCTCCTTTTCTGCAGTCTGGAAGCAACACCATCATCAGCTGTGTCTGATTGAACTTCATGTTGAATATACTTGTGTGTACAGAATGTTTGAATAAATGTTATAGTAAAGATACATGTAAACCTTATACAACAGATAGCATCTGGATAATTCCAGGTCCAGGTCACATAAAAACAGTTTATATTATATACACACGCCCAAGAACATAATGACACAGACAAACCAGTTTATTTAAAGCATTTATTGTTCGAATACCAATCTTTAATATAGCAAATAATGTATTCAACATCTCTCTATGGCCTCTGTCTCCCTGCTGGTCTTTGACTTTGGCTACCTTGGTGACCACCTCCGTTAGTCCCTGTTAAAAGACAGTTAACACAACAAAAAGATGTTTACGTTATGAATGCTATAACATAACGTTATTACATGGGAAAGTACTCATACTTGGGTGTTTCCCAATGTCTTTAATTTCTGAGCCCACTAGAAAGCAATCTTGGTTTTAAGAGAAAGCTGTAAGGCATTGCAATTGAGTGTATTCTCAACCATTTGTTGAACAGAGAGCGCCATCTAGTCATCTTTCCATCGGGGGAACTTGGGTTAATATGGGGATTAATACTGGGATGTCTACACAACTGTGTGAGTCGATTGGCTTGAAAAAGTTCATCACTTTACCCAAACCCAAAACACCTGTTGGTGTCTGCCTCCTTTAGTCTGTTGGTGTCTGTCTCCTTTAGTCTGTTGGTGTCTGTCTCCTTTAGTCTGTTGGTGTCTGCCTCCTTTAGTCTGTTGGTGTCTGCCTCCTTTAGTCTGTTGGTGTCTGCTGTTGGTGTCTCCTTTAGTCTGTTGGTGTCTGCCTCCTTTAGTCTGTTGGTGTCTGCCTCCTTTAGTCTGTTGGTGTCTGCCTCCTTTAGTCTGTTGGTGTCTGCCTCCTTTAGTCTGTTGGTGTCTGCCTCCTTTAGTCTGTTGGTGTCTGCCTCCTTTAGTCTGTTGGTGTCTGCCTCCTTTAGTCTGTTGGTGTCTGCCTCCTTTAGTCTGTTGGTGTCTGCCTCCTTTAGTCTGTTGGTGTCTGCCTCCTTTAGTCTGTTGGTGTCTGCCTCCTTTAGTCTGTTGGTGTCTGCCTCCTTTAGTCTGTTGGTGTCTGCCTCCTTTAGTCTGTTGGTGTCTGCCTCCTTTAGTCTGTTGGTGTCTGTTGGTCTGTTGGTGTCTGCCTCCTTTAGTCTGTTGGTGTCTGCCTCCTTTAGTCTGTTGGTGTCTGCCTCCTTTAGTCTGTTGGTGTCTGCCTCCTTTAGTCTGTTGGTGTCTGCCTCCTTTAGTCTGTTGGTGTCTCATTTAGTCTGTTGGTGTCTCATTTAGTCTGTTGTCTGTCTCCTTTAGTCTGTCATTTTCCTTTAGTCTGTTGGTGTCTGTCTCCTTTAGTCTGTTGTCTGTCTCCTTTAGTCTGTCTCCTTTAGTCTGTTGTCTGTCTTCTTTAATCTGTCTCCTTTAGTCCGTTGTCTGTCTTTAGTCCGTTGTCTGTCTGTCTGTCTCCTTTATTCTGATGTCTGTCTCCTTTAGTCTGTTTGTTTAGGTGTCTCTCCTGAACACGTCATACACATTCTGCACTCACTGCTGTGTCTTGTGTTGACTGTTTACATATCTATCTAATATCATATTACATATCTGTGCTCATCGTCCATTGTTTGTACTGGTGTTGTTGTTGAATACATGCTGAATACATATTTCTAAATTTGTAAATTTTTGTTGAATTATTTTTACACAATACTTTTTTCTGACTTTTTCAAATCCCCCGACAAATAACCCATATTACAAAAAACTAAACTAATAAAACTAAACTAATAACTAAACTAAAAACTAAAAAAAAAATATATATTTATTAATTTCAAAAAATAACTAAAGCAAAACCCGCTTTAAAAACAAATTAAAACTAAACTGAATTTAAAAACAAAGTCAAAACGAAATAAAATAAACTATAACCTTGGTTTGGTACTGCCAATTAGTTTTTGTTATGGGGGTCAAAAAAATTCGTGGCCGAGAATCGTGATTTCAATTCTAAGCAAAAAAAAATCTTGATTCATATTTTTCCCTGAATTGTGCAGGCCTAACATGGAGTCAAGCTGGTGGGGTAGATTTTAAATACTGCTCACATCCAACATACAGTACAGATCCAAGACCTCTGATCATTCAACTTATTTCCATAACTGCAGGTCTTAATGCATAGACTGTTTTCCTAAACTTCCATTGGAAGTGTAGTAATGTCTGCTAAAGTGGCAGCTCCTCTATGACTAATCACAACTGGGATTGGTATAAAATATGAGGATGGAGGGTAATCCATTACATACATTGCCATCAATTATTTGTCAAGTCATGGAGGTACTTTGCATAATAGGAGTCCTACAAAGGGATCCTAAAGGAATGGGTTGAGACTGTGATTAATTCTAATTGGAATAATGTTTTAGAGACCGTCATCTTAAAGGTCCTGATATATGGAATATCTTCTCCAGGGGCCTGGTATATAAAAGACGGCACAGCTTTTATACCAGAAGGTGGCGTACGCCCAAAACTTGACAAGTACCTACACACAGAAATATTCACAACACATAAATCCGGGCGTACGCCAGGTCCTGCGCACCTTACCTTCATACTGTACATCAACTTTTCATACTGTGAATCATCATGAAAATGAGCGCACGTGAACTAGCCACCAACCCGTGAGTTAACATGGAAATGACTTTAAATTCATTTTGTCCAATCACAACAGGTTATCCCACTGCAGACGGCAAAAAAACAACTTGTTGTGACGTCGGAGGTGCTGATCACGGAGGTGTAGGCGAGAAAATGTTCTGTTTGGAGGTTTGTCATCTCGGATAAGCAATAAAGAAAATGCCCAGAGTGGAAAATGGTGACCGGGCAGTGAATGCACCGAACCATGGCAGAAATAAAAACAAAGCCTTAAGTGAAGTGGAAATCCAGCCACTATAGGAAAAACATGCATCTCAGTGTCAGTCCAAATTACACATAACAAGCAGTTTGAACTCACTGATGTAATGCCATTTATGTTCATAAGTGTTAGTAATCCAGCGTGCCCGGAGACCCGACTCAAGAGGAGGAGAGGTTAGTGAGGCCAGCGTCTCCACAGGTGGGAGTGCGCACGGATCCGCTGTGCCCTGCATGGATGAAATAATAACCTAGTAAATAGGACTACAGTAACAGAGAATTAAGACAGTCAAGACAGCCCAGTGTTTGGTGGCACGGGTACACCTTGTTCACTCACGTAGCCTACAAATCACCCACGTGATCAATTACACAGCCAATGAGTTTTCCCCCCCCGACATAGGGTTTGTTCCTGGGGAGATGGATTTGTGGGTCCCGCCTCCGCCCCTACAGACTTACAGACACTATTGCGTTTTCCTGTGCCTATCTTTTAATCTATGGGAAATTCGGAGAATGACTGAAAATAGTGGATTTTTATTCATTTCCCATCCTCACAGAGTTAAGTAGCCTGCGAAGTAAACCGTTATTAGTGTGAAAGATGTGAAATATTATCCACATAAATGATCAGTCAGTGGATATAATTGTTTTTTTGGAGACAATGCCACAGACGTATGCCAGTTGGCTTAAGTGAAGTGCAAACTTTATTTTGTAATGTTTATTGATTTTCAGCACTTTTCAGTTAGATTTCGTCACGTTACAGAGCCAGAAAAGACTTTGCGCATAGCCTGCACATTCTCACGTCAAGTTAATTTGTTATACATCCTAAAGTGTCAAAAACCAGCGTACGCAAGGTTTTCGTGCGTACGCAGCATTTATACATGAGGCCCCAGGACACTATAGAATATTCTTAGCCAACACAGTAAGAGTCACAATTAACCGAGTGACATTGTCAGTTACTCGGAAAATGAACTAAGTTTTGCTGAAGTACTGCACACACCTACACTAATTGGATAACCAGAGGCTGGGTTGCTGACACATGAGTCCCCACTGCAGAACTTCCCTCAATCTATTTAGCTTTTTGGGGGGTTTGATTCGGGACTGTCAAAGGAAACGTGTTTTCCAGCCCAGTTATTTTCTCAATCCGTTGCACATTGAGAAGTCACAGTTGACAAAGCATTGTAAGCAGTGGCTTAATGAGATGGGATTACTCAAATGCTTTGCCAGAAAATGTTTACATGCTGTGTAATCGGAGCCAAGCTGTACTGTGCAACGAATTCCCAAACCCAATGACATAACCATAAGGCCTGTTGTAACGGTATTTTTTTTTTTTTGTCAGTATATAATGCTTGTTTATATTTAAGCACGTGTGACTCATTGAGATCAATTATCTCTTTTACAAGGGAGACCCAGACTTAGCTAAAGTTTGTGCATCATTATAACCACTACGCTGAACATTCTCAGCAAATCAAAAATTTAAGGGAATGAAATAAGGATGAGCCTAGGTGATGCTGTTAGGGCCCCACTTATGCAAGGCAGTGTCCACACCATTCCTCATCCAGGTTTCTTCAGCAACACAAGCCAACAGCACAGCAGAGGATGACTGTGTTAGACAGCTCTGGCTGACTTCTTTCTTTCGGCCTTGCTGTGGTTGCCGCTGTCGACCGGCATTAGGAGAGCCTCATCTGCTTTGGCATCTAGCACTTCTAATGTGGGCTTCCAGGACCAGCCTGACAGTGCTGGCTATCTTGCCCTGCCAGTAGCAGTGATTTTACTTCCAGAGATGTGTCCCCTGGTGATACTGCACTGTGACAACAGTAGTAGTTTGGTGGTAATGCTGCAAAGCCCAACTTTTGTCCCAGTCCAGACAAACTGCCCTGCTTCCCACATTTGCCTGTCTCCCCCATGAGGAATTCTAAGTAATGACAACACTGTTGGCACATCCACAAGCCTTATGTGATTGCGCCCACGCCATCCCACCATGCAGTTGCTAGTAGCCCCAGAGAACACGGATAATTAAAAACAAAAAACATGATGGTAATTATCTTCACTCGAGTTTCTGCGCAGGAAAGTCACCGGACGACACAATCTTCTGAACATAGTCATACTGAGAAATAGAGTTGTGTGGCGCTGCTAGGCTTGATTAGCTTTGTAGCCACTCATTTGGCAACAGCTTGAATGTAACGGACATTCATTAATATCAAAAAGATACGCACTAAAGCTTTAACCGTTAGGGTCCAAAGGGTGCCATGGCCAACTTGCAGACTAACGGGGATCCCCACCAGCGAGAGGCTTGCGAAAGAAGTCCACACAAGAGTGGCTGCCCCAGCATGTGTGACACCCAGATGGCAGTCGCAGCCTGGTGACTGATTGTGTAACCACCCTCTCAACAGATAAAATGCCCAGCCCGAGGCAGCCTCATAGATACATTACAATATAATTACTGGAGCACTAATTAAGTGTTTCTGTTCTATTAGCATGCCACTATTGTGCATGATAATGAAATTAATCTGGATCTGTCAGTTGGATGGTCGTCATAAAAGTATCAAGAAATGCAAGAGACCGCCTTAGGGAAGAGTCCTGTGTAGTCATTGAGCAATGGTCCAATGCTGTATTTGGACTAACAATTTTTTAAAATGTTAGTATAGTGGGTTCCCAGTGCAAAGGGCTTCTGTAAAAGCAATCTGGCTCAACTTCTGCAGCATTGCAACTCAACACCATCTGCCAAGGCACTGTGTTGGCCAGTCAAACACATGCAATCAAACATTCCTGTTAGACTACTTTGTATGGCCTACTCCTGTCGTTGACCAGAGATAAAACAAAATGGACTTTCTGGATAGTATTGTCTCCTCACTTGTACCTGTAGTTACAGACCAAAACAGTGCTGCGTTTTGTGTTTGCACTTGCAGATATTAGATGTGTTGTGCCTAAAGATGATTTGCAGAAGCCAGATTGGCTTTACCGTTGTTTCTACCTTAACCATCATGTCATGATTGATTCCACACAACACTCTTTGGCAAGTACAAATCTCTACTTTCATTAATTCTGGGGTGTCTTATTCAATTTTATAACATTTTAAAACCAAATTGAAGTGGTTTTGAAATAGTATTGAGTAAAAGTTGACATATTCCAGTCTGTGATTATCCATCAAGATCCATTCCTTTAAATTTAGTCTGAATAATTCTTAATTTCTGCTATTCTAACTCAAATATTAGATAGAATTTCCTATAAATGAGGTCTATTGACCATAAATTCCAAAACTGTAAAACTAAAGTTAATAATTAGTGTTATGTAATGTTTTTTTTTTTTTGGGGGGGTCTTTTGACTGGAAGACAACACACAAGGTTAAAATGTTTCCAAAACCTTTTCAGTGGTCCAACTCGTAACAGGGTTAACCGCACTATGCAGGTTTGACAGATCGGGTAGCGGATCTTTAGTTCCAATGAGACCGCGGTAATGGACAATTCTGCTTCCAACCTGTAGGGGGAACGAAGAGGAGAAGTGCTTTGTTGCTTTAATGAAATCACTTGTCTAAAAGATTTTGCCTCTAGGTAGTAGTAATTCAGGTAGTTGCCTTTGAAGTAGACTCAAATACAGACTTCCATATACAGCAAGTGGAATTAAAAGGCAGTTAACTGGGTCGGCATCTTGCAAGGTTACAATCGTTGGATCAGTCAAAGATTAGAAACATTAGGGAGCAACGTTCCTAGAAATGTCACTTTAATAGATCTCAGGTAACTGCAATAGTGACAAGGCAAAAAAGTCACACTGCTACTATCTGCCTCAAACAGTTGATGGCATACATAACAGACAAGGCATACATTCTGCTTAACAAGATTTGGACAGACCTAAAGAGTGAATTGAGTTTATTTAATTTGTAGTTTCTAAGCAATTTATACAAGTCCTTCTCCATCTAGTATCTGTCTACTTAATCTAAAAAAAATCATAACAGTAAATGCTTAAAAGTCAAACTTGCTTCCGTTCTGTGAATACAAAATGAACACCTGGGATGGCTGAGCTGCATTAGGAATCTTCCTTAACCTCCAGAAGCATGCTTTGACGTGCCCTTCATCTGTACAACCCAATGTACAGTTGTTTTTTTCAAAGCTTTTTTTTCCTGCTCCATGCCATTTTTAATGAGGAAAGAAGGCAATTTTGTTTTCCTCCCCCCCCTCCCCATAGCCACAATCAAAAAGTGTCGCTATCATCAAGAGCATATAGCCTATACTTCTATATTAACAAATCAAGCTTATGCATGGCTCAGTGGACATGGATTTACAATAGCCTCGGTATAAAGTGCATTCAAGAGACAGAACAGATGCACAAATATTTAACATAACTTTTTACAATTAATCTTTCATAGAACTTGGTGGCTACAGAGTTATTATTACATGTTTCCATACGTAGCCAATCAAATACTTTTGAGTGCCGCAGTGGCATAAAGCAGACAGCTAGGGAAGCCTTAATTTAAAACCAGAGATTATTTCTAAAATGTGAAATTATCACCAGCCATGAAGCAGGTAATTGGTGTAAAAAATAAACCATTGGCTACACTGTTGCATGCAGTAAGTCAAGATCACGTTTGTTTCAAAATCAACATTTTATGTCAGTGCACTATGTATTTTATTTTAACAAATGGGCCTTACAACTGTCCTCCTTTAGAGCCTGAACTCAAACACAATAACGTTTTAATTATTAGGCCTAATGGTCTATCTTTGCTTAGACTATATGTGAATAACTCAATCTACACAACATTCCATATTAGGCTAATACAGGTCTATTAACTCTTATAGCTTTTCCTTTTGACAGGTGACCCTAACACACTGGACTCTGACTTTTAACATGTAGCCTAAATCCATGCACAACATCTGACATTAACACACATACTAATTCTTATCTTTTCTCATTTTTAACAGGTTAGCCTAATGGACTGGCTTTATTGACTTTGTACACATACACTAAAGATAATGTTATGTTATACTGTTTTAACAGATGAGCCTAACGCATTGGCCTTCTTGACTAATATATATATATATATATATATATATATATATATATATATATATATATATATATATATATATATTCATACCACAGCCATCGACCCTTATGTGAATGAACTGCGTGAGTTTGTCTGTTAGGGACGCATCCAAGTCTGTCGGATAAGTGGAACTCAGCCTCGCAGCTCGTTCACGCACATCACACTCATCATAGTCCCTGCCAAAGAGTCAAAGAGCTCACACACATCTGTGTAAGCACTGATCTGTTTTGATAGGTAATAAGTGAGTTTGTTGGTAATTACTGTACATAACGTTTCAACTTTGAATCTTGGATGCGTCGTCGTCACACTCGTCAGCAAATCCTTCATTTTCTCCTACGTGAAGGAGGCTATATAGGCTATTGACTCTCTTCCACCCTTTTTTATCCTCCTGGAAATATCAGACAGCTCACCTGTTGAGATCGGTTTTAAAAACATTCCCATGTTTCCCCTTTTACTTTTTTTCCAGCTATAAAGGGTGAGATGCTATGTTCAATAGCTTGGTTTAAGCTAAATTTAGTTCACACCCAAAGGATAACATTTTATGAGTAGATATCGATAATTAACAACCCATGCAAGCAGACAATCACAAGAGATGATGCTATTTGAGATAAAAGCACAGGACCAATATTTTCAAAAATGCATCAGAGCATCAGCGTAGCTGGGTGAGTCCGCACATAAAAACCACTACAATTCACAAGGCAAGGTGTCGAGAATAGGGTGACCATGTGGAATAAGTTGAATATTTAAACTGCCTCTCGCAACGTTGGACGTACTTTAACAGATATCATGACCTATAAACAGAAGCTTAGTAAAACTGGCTGCACACATGACAATGGCATGACGTTTGGGCTACGATATTAGCTGCCTTTCACATCCTGGAACATCTTCATTAACCCTCCTGTTGTCCTCAGGGTCTAATTTGACCCATTTTCCAAAGGTTTCTAAATCAGAAATTTGGGTTTCCTTCAAACTGTAAAAGAAAATAAGGTGGATGGTTCCATACGATGCTCCTCACAAGTTAAATAACTGATCAGTTTACTATTTTCATTGAATTTGGGTGTTTTTATTTCATTTTATAGCATTTTAATAAAAAAAGGATAAAGAACACCGAAAGTGACAGAAATATAGTATAATAATAATAATCAACAAAGACATTGTAAAAAGCTAAAAATTTCAAAGTGACAACAAATGTCAGAGAAAGCTTCAAACACGTCAAAACAACAAAAATGTCCAACAAAATCAACAAAGAACTTTGGGAAAAGTGACAAAAGTGTCTTAAGGAGGTTTTAACATAACATTTTGACCCAGAAAAACAAAATGTTTCCACAGTCTACGGGACAACAACATGAGGGTTGAGGTGATTTTTGGCACTGGTACCGGACATGATGGCACATTAGTTATATAACCTTAAGTTATGAATGTGTTTGTTTTTTTAGGGACAGTTGTTAAATGCTATCTGCTGTTTTCAGCAGTCATTTGCTTTACAAAAAGTACCATTGCACCACCAGATGTTTGTCTGCTCAGCATTGATTTTCACCCAGAACAAGTAGTGCTGCTCCATTGGCATTATGGATTCACTGGACACAAGCTTAAATACTTAGCTGTGTGGCCATACACTAAGACTAGCGAATGAGTGTGCATATCAGTAACAACCTTGTAATATAGGACATAGGGTGTATCTGGATATACAGTGCTGGAGGCATTGATCCTGTACATGTGCCACGCAACTGACTACAAATCGATCCCTAACTTTCAGGGAGGCTACTGAATTTAGAACAAAAGAAACTCACCTGCTGTCAGGACAAACCAACAGTAATATATTATCCAGGAAACCTAGAACTTTGCTTGCATGACAACGTTCAGAATCATAAACGCAGATAAACCTCCATTTCATATAAAAGCTGTTTTTAGTCCAGAGCTGCTTAAATGTATGAAGCTCATCATTGTAGTTAACACCCAAAACTCTGGGATCCTCTCCCAAGGAAATGGAAAACACTTAACTTGGCATCTACCACTTCGATTTCCCCCAATAAACGCTCTGTGCTCTCTCGCTCTCTGTCTTAACACATTGCCTAACGTTAGCGTTCTCCTAGATATGGATATTGTGTACCCCCCCCCTTACAGCCCTAGGCATGACCAGTGCTCCCATTTGCTTCCCTCCTTGGGCCTCCAATCCCTTAACTTTGACACCACTGTCCTGCTCCTAGGCCTGCACGATTTGGGGGGGAAAAATGAATCACAGTTCTTTTAACTTAGAATTAATATCACAATTCTCTGCCACAATTTTTTATTTTTCTCACAAAGTGATGTTTATTGCACACATGAACAAAACAAATTGGCAGCGCCAAACATAGATTTCTTTTGGCACCTATAGCACATTGCTCGTCACCACAGGCCTGTCAACATAGAGGCTTCAATGAAGAGAAGGGAGAGCATCGCAGCACTGGGGAGCACTTTAACAAAGAAGACAGTAGTAGCGTTTGGGATGCAGTCCGCTCACAAAATTAAATGAGAATCAGTTATAAAAAAATCTAAATTGTTTAAAAAATCTAAATTGTTTAAAACTTTAAATCGGGAACAGGGTGACTCAAGATCACGATTTTATAACGATTAATCAAGCAGGTCTCCCTGCTAACATGTGTTACAGCCATTCAGATCAGCAAACTTCACGTAGTATTTTTCCTTTGGAAAAGTTAAGGTACTAGTAGCATCACACTACAATGTATACTTTTAACGCTAAATGCATACTAATATCAAGCCATCACATCAACTCACATGTGGCCTCTGCTTTAATGGTAAATGGCCAAAGTGTAGCTTATAGCCTTGGATCCCTTACCTGGCACAGGTTGTTCCTTCCCAGCGTCAACTGAGGCCTCTGAAATAGCCACGGCAGGCGCACTGCATAACCTAGACTGTGTTTCTTTCTTGAAGTTGGAATTGCGTCGGCAGGAGATGACAGCACTCAGGACATTTATCAGCCTTTTAAAAAAAGCCCATGGTTGCAACACTGACCCTTGCTCGCTCTCCTGACTTGATTGACAAATCCGTGACGAGTGCTCACTTTCATCTCCTGCCTAGCACCCGCGCTCACACAGGAGAAGGGGACAGAAAGTAGCTGTTGGACCACAGACTTTTTTTTTTCTTTATCATTCCTTTTCCTGTTTTGGACTTGTTGAAGTTATCATCAATCAAATGTTTCAGCACTACGTAACACTAACTTATAGGAAATTATACCTAATGTTTGAGGTTAAAAAAGCAGAAATTAGGAATTATTTAGACTAAAATTAAAGGAATGGATGTTGATGGATAATCACAGACTGGAATATGTCAACTTTTACTCAATACTATTTCAAAACAACTTCAAATTTTTTATTCAAATACTATAAAATTGAATAAGACCCCAAAAATAATGAAAGTAGAGATTTGTACTTGCCAAAGAGCGTTGTGTGGAATCAATCATGTTATTTTGGGTAGTTAAAATTGGGTAGTTAAAAAGAACATTGATATAGGAAAACTGGTCAATTTGACCCGAGGACCACATGAGGGTTAACATTACTTGTGCAGCCACGTGTTGATAGCTATTATGGATATGTGTTCTGTAGTAGATGTGGCTTATTCTCAGTTGGTGTTACTGAGCAATATGTTACATGTTAATTATTGACATTTCAGGTCATTGACCAGGAGCTGGTCAATGACCTTAAAAGAGCTGGGACCACCGTTTCCAAGGTTACTGTTGGTAATACACTAGACATCATGGTTTGAAATCATGCATGGCACGGAAGGTTCCCCTGCTTAAACCAGTGCATGTCAAGGCCCGTCTTAAGTTTGCCAATGACCATTTGGATGATCCAGAGGAGTCATGGGAGAAAGTCATGTGGTCAGATGAGACCAAAATAGAAGTTTTTGGTCATAATTCCACTAACCGTGTTTGGAGGAAGAAGAATGATGAGTACCATCCCATGAACACCATCCCTATAAAGCATGGGGGTGGTAGCATGATGTTAGAGTTAGAGCATGGAAGATGGATCTAGGCTGGGTCTTCCAACATGACAATGACCCGAAGCACACAGCCAGGATAACCAAGGAGTGGCTCTGTAAGAAGCATATCAAGGTTCTGGCGTGGCCTAGCCAGTCTCCAGACCTAAACCCAATGGAGAATCTTTGGAGGGAGCTCAAACTCCGTGTTTCTCAGCGACAGCCCAGAAACCTGACTGAACTAGAGAAGATCTGTGTGGAGGAGTGGGCCAAAATCCCCTCTGCAGTGTGTCAAACCTGGTGAAAAACTACAGGGAACGTTTGGACAAAGGCTACTGTACCAAATATTAACATTGATTTTCTCGGGTGTTCAAATACTTATTTGCAGCTGTATCATACAAATAAATAGTTAAAAAATCATACATTGGGATTTCTGGATTTTTTTTTTTGTCCCATTTTTGCAGCAATAAAATTGAAGTGATATGAACAAACGGAGAAATGTTTTTTTAGATAAAACCGATGTCGACAGTTTCCTTTTGGGGACATCATTTGAAATTGGGAAAAATTAGAAGTTGGAAAAAAGGTTATAAATTGCAATATATTGCCGAATATTGTAATATGTCTAAAATCCCAATAATATCATACCGTGGCATAAGTATCGTGGTGATATCATATCAGGAGGCGTCTGGTGATTCCCACCCCTAGAATTGAGTGATGTCGTTGCAATCTATAGCTAATTAAACACATAACATAAAACATAACCAAATAAATAATGGCTACTTTCCTGTTCAATTTTTAAAAATGTCTCAAACTCACTTGGGTGTGAGAATGAAACAATAGCCATGCTAGATAATTAGGTTCTATTCAGTCCAGTTGAAGAAAAAAAAGCCATGCAAACCAGAGCAACATATGCCAGAGAGGTTGGCCACCACAGCAGACTCTTATTAATTGCCTGTCAGATGTGGTTCTCACGTGTGTCCGTGGCAGATGGCCTACAAGGCACACTGAGGTGGCTCCTTGCCTCGCTGTGTGCCACCTCTTAGTTACAGAGAGATAATTGTGCTTGGCCATTTTAGCCATGTATCTGGATGCACAAAAACTTTTATCACGATGATGTACAGTTTAAAAATGTTTTTTTTTGGTGTCAATATACTTTAAATTTTTTGTGAGTGCTTTTAACAAATATACTGTATAAAGTTATATGACCTTTTATACACGGTATTTCCTGGCAATGTGTTAGGGAGGTTCATCAAATCCAGTGAAAGAAGTGTAAAATTTGCTGATAGCGGCTGTTGGAGAGAATCGATCAATTCAAAGGAAAGACATTGAAACACAATACATAACTGAATCTGTGTATCAAAACGCAGAGATTTAAGACTGAACAATTCAAGAGCTCTTTCACAGATTTGATATAAAATGGATTCCAGGAACCGTGTATTTTAAACATTTTATTATGTCTGAGAATTTAAGGTTGCAGTCAGTGATGCTTGAGTGACTGCTTGATTTAGATCTTTATCAATATGTAGCATAAAAAACGAGCATTTGTACGTTTATTTTTTATTTTTTGTATAGATATAAATGCATAGACAATGGTATGATTCCATATATTTATTTTTTTATTAGGGCTGTAACGACATACAATATGAAACCAAAATTGCGACACTTAAATCCACGAACCTGTATCACGGCGTGAGAAAGCCGAATCACTGACACCCCCTTCCAACTTTCAGAGTTAGCCTTCCCATCCAGATCCAATGCTACCACATCTTTTACCACGTCTTGTTCCTGATGGTTCAGTAAACTGCCGTTAAGGTCCTTTAGTACCGGACTTAAGTCGTGACAGGGCTGGCTTCTAGCTGGCTGGGGGCTGACTGTGGATGTGTCCCCGGGCTGGGCCTGTAATGATAGTGGATGGCTACTAGCTCGCTGGGGGCTGACTGTGGATGTGTCCCCGGGCTGGGGTTGTAATGGTAGTGGATGGCTGCTAGCTGGCTGGGGGCTGACTGTGGCTCTGGCCCATGGGCCGGGGCTGCAATGATAGTGTATGGTTGCTAGCTGGCTGGGGGCTGACTGTGGATGTGTCCCAGGGCCGAGACTATTGTCAGCTCTGATCCCGACTGAAGCCTTGCAGAGGTGGGAGACTGAGGCAGACAGACCAGGATGTGTTAGCTAGCTAGCTAAATTACCATTGGATTAGTTATCCATCTGTACAGTAAACGTTACTGATGAATTTGTGGCAGCCCAGAGTTGTTAACCGTGGTCAAAACAATCATACTAAAAATAACTGAGCGTGTTAAACAATGTCGTAATCTTATGTTAACTGTCAAGAATTAGCTAACGTTATATACCTAGCATTAGCTATTGGCTTGTAAACCAGCACCTTTACATGAGGCACCAAAGCAATTTTTCCTCTTCGTTCCCCCTACAGGTTGGAAGCGTAATTGTCAATTACTGTTATCATTACCATTATTCTTATGTCTCATTTGAACAAGTTAATGAACCACTGAAACATTATTTTAAGGTAGAAAAGAATCTTTGGTGTTGGATCGATCAATATCAATGAATAAGGTCTCTGTTTTATTACTGTGTTGCAAAGTGGGATGTAATCAATGACAAAACAATGCCATGTGGCAGAAAAAAAGTTATTACTGACTTTAACTAATCTAAATCACATCAATATTTGGTGATACCACCCTTTGCCTTCAAACCAGCATCAGTTCTTAAAGGTACACAAAAACAACACAAAAGTTGGGCAACGTTGAGGATCGTAGACGCAGTGGTCGGCCAAGGAAACTTACCATACCACTATACTAACATGCTTGTCTCTTTTAAATAATTGAGTGGGGCAATGTTAGTTCAAATACAGCATTGGACCATTGTTCAATAAATACACAGGCTTCTTCCCTAAGGTGGTGTCCTGCATTTGTAGATGCTTTTATGAAGACTAACAAATCAAGATTAATTTCATTATTATGCAACATTGCACAATCACAATAGTGGCGTGCTAATAGAACATAAACACTGGTGATTAGTGCTCAAGTAATTATGTTGTAATGTATCTATGTGCCTACCTTGGGCTGGGAATTTTATCTGTTGGGCCACTGGTCACTGGGAGTGTGCAAAATATTGATTTGTATTGGAATTGCGATTCAAGCTGGATTCAAAATCAAGTCATAGAATTACAAAAATCATAGAATTAAAATTTTTTTTTTTTTTTTTTTTTTTACTGTAGGTCTACTGCAGATACTTTATTGATCCCCAAGAGGAAATTCAAGGACATCACACACAACATGCACATACATCATAACAGGATGTTAAAATATCAAACAAATCCAAATGAATAAAATACAAAAAGATGAAAATAAAGTATGCCTTAAATTAATAGTTCTGAATAAGATAACAAACTAGTGCTATTATTTTAATAAAATTGGATTTAGGCCATAAATGGCCAATGATTAGTTCATTCCGTTGTTTGACTTGGATTTACACTGCTTAATCTCTGGCTTATGGGCAGTGTGGGGATTTACTTTAATAATACTAGCTTATTGCTTTTAGTAATGCATTGTATTATTCCTTGAAGTCAAGATATAAAACCCAGGGTTTGTAGTGAGTAGCGACTCTAAAGTGATAATGGGAGAAACAAAGTGTCTCCCCTGTGCTTTCTGACCACGCTGGGAAATCTGTAGCAGGAGACACTAACCCTTGTATGTAGCCACCATAGGTGGCAAAAGTACTCATTTCCCATACTTAAATAGATGTACAAGATACTTGTGTTAAGAAATACTTTGGTAAAAGTACTGATTTAAGTTCTTTACTCCAGTAAAAGTAACAAAATACAGGCTTGGAAATGTACTTAAAGTGTAAAAGTAGGTTTGCGAATGACCACCATTTTTTATACAAAGCTACCTGGACCAGACACATGTTTCTGGAGAGCAAGCTGAGAAGCTTTAGTGGACATGGAAAAAGGCTACATAAATTGGCTACATTTTAAATGGATATGTGCCAACAGGCCTAAAACATCCCATGTGATTAGTGTGACCGAGACTCCAGGTTAATAAAATTCTGACTGAGCAGCACGCTATGAACTGATTCTGTGAGAACTCAAACATGAGTTGCCAAACTTACGTCTGAGAGGTTTGATACATTAACGTTAACATTAGCCCAAAATAAAATCGATTTGAGACCAGACCAAGTAACGTTAACGTTACTACAGCACCAGTTTTTAATATAAAGCTATACATGCAGATATTGTATTGGCTAATATTTAGATTATTTTCTAATGAAGTGAACGCTCACTAACCTCACCGTTACTTGGGTTACTTAACTAAATGCTTGAAAACCATGGCCATTGTCATTGCTAGCAGGAGAACACATGTAACTGACCATCAACTTAAAGTTACTGAAACAAATAACTTTTGATAAAAGAAAAAATGCATTTTACCTCTGTATGTTTAAAATTCAATGGTAAATTATTAAAATCCAGCAGTTTGTGGTGTTTCGGTTGGCACAATTTACAGCACATAACAATAATGATTCAAGCCCCCTGTCCTTGGCGTCGGGGTTCTGATCACCCTGTCGGGGTTTTATTCGCTATAACAACCACCCCTCTCTACGTTATCCCTTACGTATATTCCCATCTAATTAGGTTGAATTTGGTATTGATGACGCGTAAAATAACGGTAACTCCACTGAAATTATTCAACACTAATGTAAGGAGTAGAAAGTGCCAATATTTGTTCAAATGTAGGGAGTAAAAGTAAAAAGTCAAATATCTGAAAAATCAACTTGATTACAGTAACAAAGTATACTTCGTTACTTCCCATCTCTGGTAGCCACGGCATGGATATTTACGCAGAAGCATGAATGTTTTTAATGTTTTACTTTTGACATTTTTAAGTTGGATGTACAACAAGCAAGTACTAATTTCCTTGACTGTAGCTGATTTAAACTCATTTATAATGGTACTATAGTGTAGCATTAGAAAACAAGCAAGCATTTGACACCGTGGAATCTTAATTTCTCTGCTCTGTCTTTTTAATACTTGACGTTAACAAACTGGGATGAATTTCTCTGCCGACATAAAGGGCACGCTCCATTCCCGGCTCATCTCTCGGTTCTCTGCTTTTTCTTGAATCAGATCATGAAGGGAGAAAAAAAATCCATCCGTCTCACACAGGACAAGAGTGGAAAAGATCCTTTCATGTTCCCCATCAAAATAACCAGAGAGTCTGAAATTACACATGACAGATACTACCAGGATAAAGGTTAGTACTCAGTGATATTCCAGAAGTGGTTTCACATTAAATGGTACAATTGGCTGTAAGCAAAGCCACATAATAAAGTGACTACTAACCTATTCATGAGTGAATAGCATTGTGTGTCACGCTGTCAACGCAGTAGTGAGTTGGTCTTCTTGAAAACAGATTTTTTTTTTGTGTTTACACACATCTGACCTTCAATTTGAAAGTGAAAATATGTACTCTACTGCACTGGGGATCACATATTTTCTTTTCCCGCAAACGTCTGCTCGAGGTGTACATCACCACAGAAGCACCCCATGACTGATATTGACATTGATTCCCTCCCTTCCTCCCATGCTCCTTGCACCCTTGAGCCCCTACCAAGTGTAACCAGATTTCACCCAAGAATATTATTCGTAATCTGACATTTTCCATGAAAACGGGTCCTCAGTTTACTGGTTTCAGGCAATTAGGCATCTGTTAGTTTACTAAACTCTACAAAGCACAGTACAACCCTGCTGCATGGAATGAAAAGGCATAGTGTTTGTGTGAATCTGGTAAAAATGACGCACGCCCTCGAGCCATTTTTGATAAAATATTTTATTGTCTGTCAACAACCCAGGTAATAGATCTTGTGTTTTCCAGCCTTTGTTCATTCTCCCCTCTACCGCTCTTCAAAGGGAGTGATTTATCCCCATGTTTAATATCTGATGATATTGGTCTGAGTGTTGGTGAAAAACTCTTGAGCAATATCTTTTCCTCCACCCCCGTCAAAAATTCAATAACAATCCCACTAAGTTAGATCTTTAAAGTGACTATTTCAACTGACAGAGGCTTGAGGAAAAACGCTGGCTGTGCAGGGCCTCATACAGTTTCCTTTATAAGCAATTATATTAGAGAAATATGTTGTATCATGTCAGAAGATTAAGCATTTAACTCTTCTCTGGGCTCCGTAACATATCAAACTGTTAATCTTAAGTGTTTACTCTGCTAGTTTTACTAAAATCAAACCACCTTCTTTTTTCATTTGGATATCTAAATGAAATGTATATCGTTATGCTCGTATATGGTAGTTTATTCAAGGTTGTGTTTAGTTCTGGAGACTTTAGTGTGTGTGTGTGTGTGTGTGTGAGAGAGTCAGTCAGTCTGCTGGGCACACTTTCTGAAGTGTGAACTGAATTATAGATTTCTAATTTCATCTAAACTTGAGGCCAGTAGGCCTTTGGTGAATAGCATGGATATTTTATCACAAATGAAAAAGTAAATAAAAATACAGTAGCCTAAGGGCCGGATGGAAAAGCATATTTTTTTGAGAGGATAAATGAAGGGAATGTTGACGGTAACAAAGTTTCAGTCATTTCCTCTGGGTTCAGTCCGAAAATAATACAAGCGGGTAGCTGGCACACTTGGTTACAATGTAGAAACATCAGGTCGTAGTTTAGGACTTTTCCCAAAGGCATTCTCGATTCTGTGCCACACGACAAAAATTGCAATGGGGAAATGTTGCTAAAAATCTAGTTCAACCAGAGAACTATTCCTGCCAGGGAGATGCGATTGCATTGGAAGAACTCTTTTCTCCCTTGACGTTGACTCCTTGGGCACTGTAACTGTCTTTTAATGCCACACAGTGCCCTGCTATGCCATGAACTACTACAAACTACTATTTCTACTAGTACTGTTATTGCCACGCTTCATTTCAACCCCAACCGGCCCCGTCAGACCCCGCCTACCAAGAGCCTGGGTCTGTCCAAGGTTTCTTCCTTGCCACTGTTGCTTGCTCTGGAAGGAATTACTAGAACTGTTGGGTCCTTGTAAATTATGGGTTGTGGTTTAGACCTACTCTATCTGTAAAGTGTCTCGAGAACTCTTGTTATGAATTGATACTATAATAAAATTGAATTAATAAACCTACCTTTTATCCCAGAGGGAAGTCGGCTTAAGACCATTCCGTGGCAGTCAATCAGGCAGGTCTTTGTTTTACACATGCCTGCAGTCTATGGGGAAAAGGGTTGGAACAGTTCCACACTTAGCATCAGTGTTTATGGATTGTTTTACTCATTTATTTGAGTACTGAGAACTCTATGGGTTGTTAGCTAGCCTATGTCACACTACCAGTCTTAATTAGAACAGGAAAGCACACATTAGCATACACATATTTGTAGAAAATATGGTTGAGTGGGCATAATGATGATTCCAAGGGGCTTTTGAATGTGACAGAAATAGAACGACAGAGGGTTGAGCGAGAGAAAGAGGTAAAGAAGATAAATAAGTGACAGCAATGGCAAATCTGGGTAAAGCAAGAGTGTGAAAGCATTCAGTAACAGATGCAGGCATGTAATCAGCCTAATAATGGAGACGACGATGCATTCAATTTCGAATTTTGTTACATTTGAATTAAATGTTTTCAGTTTAGTAGCATTTTAAGTAATCCAAGCATTGTAGTCAACCAAGGTTACTAGTTCTCTGTTAAATATGATCAGTCTGTAATGTAAGTGCATAGCAGGAGTTACTTTGGCAACACCAAGACATTAATCAAAAACTTCTCAATGAAACCATTCCAGTTTGCGATCAAAGCATCTCCATTGGATGTCAATGCCGAAGTCCAGGGGTCTCATTTATAAAACTGTGCATAGGATCCTTATTAAAAGTGTACGTACGCCCAAAAGCCAGAAATAGGGTACGCCAATGAAAATTCAGATTTTTCAAAACGCAAATCTGGAACCAATGTTCCCTCTATAAAACACAGATTACCTACAAGTGTGCGTACATGAATCAGCCTCTTATACCGCCCTGTACACGCATATTTTTAATCATAAATAGTCAATGCCAAGAACCTCGTGAATGCTGATAAGTATATTAATGACCCTGGCAGTTGTTGTTGCGTGACACCGAATCATGACTGGCGGAGAAAAACCAATAAACCTGTCAGACGCTCAAGGAGTTGCTGCAAATCGAATTATAATTTTGGCCTGTTCTTGCACAGTGTAGGGAAACCTGACTATAGACATTACTGCACTGAGGGACCGCCTTAATATATACCAGTCCTACAGGTATATAAGATTTAACCTGAACTATATTATATCCAAACAAGACTTAGTGATAAAGTTGAAGATGTTATTTATATAAAACACTTTGCTCAGAGTGGCGAGGACCTGTATTTGGACCAGAGGCCTGGGATGGCATGGTTCCGACTCGTTGCCCTCTCTACTGGACCCAATTCAGTCCAAGAGCGCAGCTTTAGGGACTTTAAATCGTCATATTAGCCGGGCATCGTCATGGTCGCTGAAGTCTCTTTTCTCTCCTGATTCTTCCATTTGGGCTCAGTTATCCTGCAGGGCCATTATGCAGCATTATGCACGGAGGGGTCACCGCAGTATTTTTGTTTACAACAGTTTGTGATTAACACCTTGCCAAAAGCACAGCATCAACTGTATCCCTCACCCAGAGATACAATTTGAAGACAAAAGTCTAATAGGCAAACACACTTTTTCTTTATGCAGGTTTTGTCAGCGTCAGTAGTAAAGTCCGGACCAGTAACAAGGACATTAAGTGGAACAGCATTTTTCGACGTTGACATTTAATTATATATGCACAGCCATTTAGTTATTTCCACTGTGCTCCGCTGTTATCTAATACTAGGGTATTTGATGCTATCATACGTGGAGTCAGGCGCCTGACTCCACGTATGGCGCCATATCATCCTCCTGCGCTCCGTAGCGGACCATGTGACGCTGAGACAGCGCCGATTTAAATATTAAGAACAAATTTAGCTTTGAATTGGATTTTACATGGTGCATGAAACAATTATCACTCAGTACAAGCACAAATAACACTGCTGGATTTATCTTCACGATAACGTGGATGATATGGAGAGAAAAAAAATCCCATTACAGGAGAAACTGTATATCATGTGCTACAAACAGATAAAGAACCAAGCTCTGACTGCATTGCATTTTACTGCATCTACCATAAGGCTGGAGAGCTTTCCCACTTTTTCTTTTAAGATGTTGTACTTCCCTGTTTATTTCAAACTACTACTGAAAACTTGTTTAAATATACTGTCTGTATTACACCACAGTCCGTGGTTGTATTTTTCATTTTATTACGTTGGTATTGCCTTGTCCAAATAGATAGAACTGGAAGGTACGATCCACATCTTTTGGCCACATATGGTTTATAGATGTTACTACAAGTCTATTTAAAAGCATATTTAGGCACTTTTATTGGCCTTTTAAATACAATACAGTCTGCATCAATCCCGCTATCACCTACCACCTCGTAATGTTTCATTCCTCCATTTCTATCCAAGCTCTATTTTTACAACTCCCAGATCGAGGCCCATTTGTACACTTGGCCATGAAATATAATTGCTTAACAAAAAGTGCCTTATATTATAATATATATAGTAATATAATATATTACTGTTGCTACTTGCTGGCATTAGCCATATAGCTTTCTTTGTAAATCTCAATTGAGCTTTAGCGTCCCTTGGGGGTTTTCAGGGACTGGAGTATCTCGCACAGGACTGAGGTGAGCAGAATAGGTTCAGTTAGATGTTAGCCACGGTAAAAGGAGTTTGTGGTGCATTATTACGGGAAAGTTACATGATAATGAGCTGAGTTCCTCTTTTGGCCCCCTGAGAATTAAAGAATAGTATAAGGACGAGAAGAAAATCAATCCAGGGTCATTGTGTCCCCAGAGGCAACACAGTCAGACCGAAATAACTGTAGATGAGGACTGAACAATAACATGTTCTCCCAACATTGTTTTTTTAGCATTTTTAGGTCTGTCTTTTTATTTTGAGGTTAAACATAGATTTTAGCAACACGTAGACAAATGCTTCTTTTTTAGAACTTACCCTGATGTCCACCCACCATTTGCCGTGATCAATACTTCAGAGAATTGTGAAATCTAGACAGATCCCTGCCCCCTGTTCCATATCCACGTATGACTGTATCTATTTTAATGCTTCCCCATATTATTGGCTAATCCACTCCGACGTTTGGCTTTTCTTTTCCCTGGCTTACTGACTACCATAACTTAATAGATCCCTTTGGGAATAGTATGAACTGAACTGTGAGACAAAATGTCAGGCTGCGATTGGCCCTGTGAAGGCCTGCGTAAATGAGAAGAGCATCAGCGCTTGGGTGTATATCCTTGCGTGTTTTGAGATAGTGGGATGTGGTAAGGGAGCTGAGACGGGAAGGAAGAGCAAGGCAGATTAGAGAGGAGGTAAGAGACAAAGTGTGTTTGGGGGGGGGGGGGTGGAAGAGACTGTCCCGCCATCTCTTTCTGCTTTACTCCGACTGGCCTCTGCCAAAATCTGGAGGGCTTCTGTTGAGCTCATATTTTACCTGGCAAAACAAGGATGCATTTTAAAAAAAGAACTTTAACTTTGGTTCTTCCAAACTCAGTCCTTTGTTTATCTGAGCTGAAGACAATTGATCAAGTGTGATTTTTATATTTTGCCGGTTTTCTGCTACAACCCCTGCACTTTCATGGAAGTACTGCATCCAGTGTTAAAGGATATGCTATCAAAGTTGTTCATACATTTGATGCACATTTGAAATGAAGAGTTATAATAGAATGAGTGAGCTGTAAATGGTTGTTTAACAAGAAAATCAAATGCAGCAGAGGACTAAAAAGGCTGGCAATGTTTTTTAAATGTTTAATTATTATGGCCATTATGGGCGGTAAATGTTGTCACCTTTTTTTTCTTTTTTTCTCTTCATATAATTACTGACGCTCGCTCACGAGCCCACCGTCTCGGCCTGGCTCCAGGAGGGGGAAGTGAGGAACCATCCAAGCTGTTTACAGTAAGGATGGGACGTTGTTGACCTCAACTGGGGAGGTAATAGAGCGGTGGAAGGAGCACTTTGAGGAACTCCTAAATCCAGCTGACACGCCCTCTGTGGTAGAGGCAGAGCTGGAGGATGATGGGGGATTGTCGTCAATTTCCCTGGTGGAAGTCGCTGAGGTAGTCAACAACTCCACAGCGGCAAAGCCCCAGGGATTGATGAGATCCGTCCAGAAATGCTGAAGGCTCTGGGTGTGGAGGGGATGTCTTGGTTGACACGCCTCTTCAACATTGCGTGGAAGTCTGGGACGGTGCCTAAAGGAGTGGCAGACCGGGGTGGTGGTTCCCCTCTTCAAAAAGGGGGACCAGAGGGTGTGTGCCAATTACAGGGGTATCACACTTCTCAGCCTCCCTGGTAAAGTGTACTCCAAGGTGCTGGAAAGGAGGGTTCGGCCGATAGTCGAACCTCGGATTGAAGAGGAACAATGCTGATTCCGTCCTGGCCGTGGAACAACGGATCAGATCTTCACTCTCGCAAGGATCTTGGAGGGGGCCTGGGAGTATGCCCAACCAGTCTACATGTGCTTTGTGGATCTGGAGAAGGCGTATGACCGGGTCCCCCGGGAGAAATTGTGGGAGGTGCTGTGGGAGTATGGGGTGAGGGGGTCCCTTCTCAGGGCCATCCAATCTCTGTATGACCAAAGCGAGAGCTGTGTCCGGGTTCTTGGCAGTAAGTCGGACTCGTTCCAGGTGAGGGTTGGCCTCCGCCAGGGCTGCGCTTTGTCACCAATCCTGTTTGTAATATTTATGGATAGGATATCGAGGCGTAGTCGGGGCGGGGAGGGGTTGCAGTTCGGTGGGCTCGGGATCTCGTCGCTGCTTTTTGCAGATGATGTGGTCCTGATGGCATCATCGGTCTGTGACCTTCAGCACTCACTGGATCGGTTCGCCGCCGAGTGTGAAGCGGCTGGGATGAGGATCAGCACCTCTAAATCTGAGGCCATGGTTCTCAGCAGGAAACCGATGGAGTGCTTTCTTGAGGTGGGGAGTGAGTCCTTACCCCAAGTGAAGGAGTTTTAGTACCTTGGGGTCTTGTTCGCGAGTGAGGGGACCATGGAGCGTGAGATTGGTCGGAGAATCGGAGCTGCCGGTGCGGTATTACATTCTGTGTATCGCATCGTTGTGACGAAAAGAGAGATGAGCCAGAAGGCAAAGCTCTCGATCTACCGGGCAATTTTCGTTCCTACCCTCACCTATGGTCATGAAGGCTGGGTCATGACCGAAAGAACGAGATCCAGGGTACAAGCGGCCGAAATGGGTTTCCTCAGGAGGGTGGCTGGCGTCTCCCTTAGAGATAGGGTGAGAAGCTCAGTCATCCGAGAGGAGCTCGGAGTAGAGCCGCTGCTCCTCTGCGTCGAAAGGAGCCAGTTGAGGTGGTTCGGGCATCTGGTAAGGATGCCTCCTGGGCGCCTCCCTAGGGAGGTGTTCCAGGCACGTCCAGCTGGGAGGAGGCCTCGGGGAAGACCCAGGACTAGGTGGAGAGATTATATCTCCAACCTGGCCTGGGAACGCCTCGGGATCCCCCAGTCGGAGCTGGTTGATGTGGCTCGGGAAAGGGAAGTTTGGGGTCCCTTACTGGAGCTGCTGCCCCCGCGACCCGACTCCGGATAAGCGGATGAAGATGGATGGATGGATGGATAATTACTGTGATTAAACAAATGTCAAATTGACAGTAGGGCGGTAAATGCCGAAATTCAAATATAATTTGAATATTAAAAACATTCGTATGACTATTGACTATTCAAATAATGACTATTTGAATATAGTTTTTTTTTATATATATATATGCAATATTGCCTTTTTCGCCACCTTAGCCTACATGTGTGTGAAAATGAAATGATCTTCATCATCATCGCAGTACTCTGAAAAATAGCAGAGAGCGACCCGAAAGCACACTGACAACATTGCACCCTGACAAGCTAGGCGATGTGTCCGAAAAATAGACAAGAATGACTTACTCCGTCACTGGGCCACCCACTGGCCTCCAAAAGGCGATAACTGACAAACTGACACGGTTCATCTGTAAAGATATGAGACCGGATTTAAAGATTTCAGTTACGAGGTTGAGCTAAGGTACAGTACAGTTGAGAAATTAAAGTAATTAATTTTAAGTGTTTTATTGTTACTAAAGTGATCAGCTGTTTCCAAATATTTGTGTTGGTAGTCCCTCTATTGGCCAGAACGCGTAACAACCACATGCTGATAGTGGCATTGGCGATCCATAAGCCTGTGTAATGTCCTAAATATTAATAATAGGATGCATTTGAGTATTTTATATTCAAATATTAAATAAAATAAGGAATGGAATTTGAATTGTATTATAGAGGAAGATTGGCAGCCCTAATTGACAGTGATGTTTTTTCAGTTGCGTAAACAGTTTGAGTTAAAAGATGAGCAGTTACTCCCTTGAATTTGTAAATCCTATCACTACAATTACAAATTGTATTGAGTTCTTTAACCCTTGTATTGTCCTCAGGTCAAATTTGACCCATTTTGAAAAGAAAATAATCAAAAGTGTCTTTCAACCAACAACAAAGGTTTTGAAAAAGACGACCAAAACGCTGGAGAAAAGGTTTCAATTTTGACCCGGAAAAACAAAAGGTTGCACGATCGACGGGAAGACAACACAAGTGTTACAGAAACATTCAGGGGGACGAAAGTCATTTAAAACAGTATAGACTACATGCTCCAACCAAAAAAGTGACATTTTTTGAACATTTTGTCCAAATCAATTACTAAACTCAAAGGCCAAACACTTAGGATTGAGTCCTCCCTGTCCTGTATAAAGCCAACAACTTGTTTCAACATGAATCACGTCACATAAAGGAAGTAATGATTGTATGGACATTTGTACACAAGTAGGGACGGATGTTTCAGTCTTCTCCTGGTCAGAGTGACAAGTGGCAAAAGAGCAGCTCACGTGTCCTTTTAACTTCTGTCGTAGGTCTACATCAGTGTAACCTTCCACTGGTCACATCAAGATCACCTGGAAAGGGAACTAAAGGAAATCTTACCCAATGCCAGAAGCTTTTCATCTAGCACAAGATGCCAAAACCAATTGGCATCTTACAGTAGGACCAGCTTACCTAGTGAAAAACTTCAGCTTTTACCCATATAAGTGAAAAGTCTGACAGCTAAATGAAGGTTTTTGCTTTATATTTTAGCTCTTTCCCACTATAGTCTGATACAGGGCCTGCCATGATGCAGGGGATGCCCCTAAGCTTACAAGCTCTTTTACCATTACTTGCGTCTAAGAACCTAAGATATCCAAACTCATCCACTTTGAGACGCTTGCTTTTCATCTGGTTTGGGAAATGGAGCCCTGATTTACATCTTGACACCATCACTCACCGCTGCTCTAGTGCACTTGAGGTCAAAGTCCATTGAAAGTCAAAAGGAGTGCCGATCCAAAGTGCGCTGTTGTTCAACTCCATGCAACACTGAAAAGGAGTGTCAACCATGACCGCTCAGCAGGGTCTACAGCCTGCAGTAGAATCATGGAGATGGACTGAAAATCCTCCTTTTTAATAGGCATGTCTGTTGAGTTTAGAAGACGCGCAAAGTCCACCTTCCAACATTGAATAGTTTTCAGCATTGATAACACCAATTGCCAGCTCTTACTGAAAAGCCTGGGTGTGAGGTGTCCCCTCCCTAAGCCTTACAAACGCTTCTTCAGAACCTCTTTGAGGTTAACCAAGGGCCTTCTTCTGCACTCTTTCCAAGTCACAACAAACACCAATGAATACTAAAAGGTTGATACCATCAGAATCCCAAATCGTAAATTTACATTGGGCATTTTTCACAGTAGACACTTTTGACTTGTCATCGTAGGAAAAGCACAGGAGTTAATGATAAATAAAAATATGTTCTATTAAACTGTCCTAGCAAGGCGTGACAGTGTGCCAGAATCCATAATATTAGATCCTATAACTGAAGCAGCTACATGTAAATCAGTCTTGTATTATTATTTCTACCATTTCCCTATGTTTTTCCTTCTATGACCTATCAAAAACAAGGCTAACAATTATTTTGTTTATGAATTAATCTTCTGGTTATTGTCCAAATTGTTTGATTAGTCATTGGGTCAAAATGCCAGACGATGAAACATGGTCATCAGAATTTTCTAAAACCTAAAGTGACGACGTTAAAAGGTGATTTTTGTCAAACCAAAAGTGGAACGCCCAAAGATCCTCAGTTTAATTATAACAGAGACAAGTAGCAAATTGTCACATTCAAGAAGCTGCAATCAGAGCTTCTCAAGAGTTGCAATCAATGATTTTCCATGCCTGATTCATTGATACCAAATGATTGGCAATTAATTTGGTCCTCTAATCAATTGTTTGAACTTTGATTGTTTGCTAAAGCCTGTGCTTTAAACAGAAGTATTGCCACACATTCAGTATCCTATTGCACGATTGCTCAAAATCAGCAAAGTAATACATAGAAACAATTTAGTGAACTGTTTTTGTGTTCCTTTCTCACTATTTTTTTCTAAATATTCCTAGTATTTGAAGTAAATCAGTAGGCATATTTGAATGCAGGAATATGTTCACCTTGTCTGTTGTACTTTTAAGATGGCTCAACCTTAAACTTTTCATTATTTGCTTTAAAAAGGGCTGAATGTGCCTTGCGGCTGCAGTTGACTTGGCAACACAATGGTCCTTATCTGCGACTCCACTCAGTAAGTGGGTCTCAGCTCTGGAGGTGAAAGAAAGAGAGCCATGGATCTCTCAGACTGCTGTGCTAATTAAAGGTATCAGTCATACGAGATGGATGTCAGTTTATAAGGCAAAGACACAGGAAGGGGCCTCATTTGTCACTGCCCAGATATATATCCAATAAGAATTCAATTGCTTGGCATAAATGCATAGTGTGATGTATGGCGTGTGTGTCTGAAGGGGGGAGCAGAGCAGTCTCTGAAAGAGAGCTAAGAACAGCAGAGTGGTGAAACATGCAGTATCTCCTCAGCCATCTCTCTCTCTCCTTCACACAACACACACACACACTCACACACCAGATACTTAATCCAACCCATGTTACTGCATATGTGAGTTGTACCTTAACCGGTGAGATTTGGATACCTTAGCAGGCAAATAATATACTTTGGTTTTCTGTCCAAGGTAACAAGAAGTATGGACAACACAAGACAGCAAACATATTTTTTTAATTTTTATTTTTTATTTAAAAGATGCAATTTTGTCTAGTGGAGCAGTGAATATTATACTGTAATGTGGCATGAATCATTTTACCTTCTGTGCCACTGCGATGAAGTTCCCGACAGCTTAGGTAGACAGCTGTTATTTAGTGTTTCCGAGAGCATCACTTGGGTATCTGCTTAATGGCCATCTGACGAGGTGATGACAGTTTGGACTGTGTGGGTTGTGTTGCTTGGTGTGTGTTCCTCGCCATGTCTCAGTCAAAGTTTTAGGTGGTAGTTTAAGATAAATTAACCAGTCCAATATATTATCTGATATTTGCACATTCTACAGTGAGGAAAAAGTATTTGAACACCCTGCTATTTTGCAAGTTTTCCCACTTAGAAATCATGGACTGGTCTGAAATTGTCATCGTAAGTGCATGTCCACTGTGAGAGACATAATCTAAATAAAAAAATCCAGAAATCACAATGTATGATTTTTTAACTATTTATTTGTATGATACAGCTGCAAATAAGTATTTGAACATGTGTCTATCAGCTACAATTCTGACCCTCAAAGACCTGTTAGTCTGCCTTCAAAATTTATTTATTATCCTAAATTAGATGCACCTGTTTGAGGTGTTAGCTGCATAAAGACACCTGTCCACCCTATAAAATCAGTAAGAATCCAACTACTAACATGGCCAAGACCAAAGAGCTGTCCAAAGACACTAGAGACAAAATTGTACACCACCACAAGGCTGGAAAGGGCTACGGGGAAATTGCCAAGCAGCTTGGTGAAAAAAGGTCCACTGTTGGAGCAATCATTAGAAAATGGAAGAAGCTAAACATGACTGTCAATCTCCCTCGGACTGGGGCTCCATGCAAGATCTCACCTCGTGGGGTCTCGATGATCCTAAGAAAAGTGAGAAATCAGCCCAGAACTACACTAAGACATAATGGTTTGAAATCGTGCATGGCACGGAAGGTTCCCCTGCTTAAACCAGCACATGTCAAGGCCCGTCTTAAGTTTGCCAATGACCATTTGGATGATCCAGAGGAGTCATGGGAGAAAGTCATGTGGTCAGATGAGACCAAAATAGAACTTTTTGGTCATAATTCCACTAACCGTGTTTGGAGGAAGAAGAATGAGTACCATCCCAAGAACACCATCCCTACTGTAAAGCATGGGGGTGGTAGCATCATGCTTTGGGGGTGTTTTTCTGCACATGGGACAGGACAACTGCGCTGTATTAAGGAGAGGATGACCGGGGCCATGTATTGCGAGATTTTGGGGAACAACCTCCTTCCCTCAGAGCATTGAAGATGGGTCGAGGCTGGGTCTTCATGACAATGACCCACAAAGCACACAGCCAGGATAACCAAGGAGTGGCTCTGTAAGAAGCATATCAAGGTTCTGGCGTGGCCTAGCCAGTCTCCAGACCTAAACCCAATAGAGAATCTTTGGAGGGAGCTCAAACTCGGTGTTTCTCAGCGACAGCCCAGAAACCTGACTGATCTAGAGAAGATCTGTGTGGAGTGGGCCAAAATCCCTTCTGCAGTGTGTGCAAACCTGGTGAAAAACTACAGGAAACGTTTGACCTCTGTAATTGCAAACAAAGGCTACTGTACCAAATACTAACTTTGATTTTCTCAGGTGTTCAAATACTTATTTGCAGCCGTATCATACATATAAATAGTTAAAAAATCATACATTGCGATTTCTGGATTTTTTTTTTTTTTAGATTGTCTCTCACAGTGGACAATCTGGACATGCAACTGCGATGACAATTTCAGACCCCTCCATGATTTCTAAGTGGGAGAACTGGCAAACAGCAGGGTGTTCAAATACTTTTTTTCCTCACTGTAGATCAGTGATGGAAATAACGGCATTGGAAATAACGTTACTTTTTTCAGCAACAAGTAATCTTATTGATTACTCTTCCCATCTTAATGCCGTTACGCCGAAAAATTCTACTATAGAAGCTGTTTTTTCCATCAGACCAACAAGATCTCTGAGCTGAGAGGCAAAGACTTCTTTTTTTTCCTTACTTACGTTATTTACACTACCAAGAGTATTATTTTTGTGCTTAACATTTAATTTTGCCCAGTTGTGGCCTGTTGAGGGGCAATAAATATCAAAAGTTCCAAAACATCTGTTATTTGTATTAATCCACTAGACATAATATCTACATACATGGCATTTGATTGGAGGCTAGTCTCACTTTGTCCAACTGCAACATTAAGAGTTTAGATTTGTGTACAGTTTCTGTTAATGTATTAAGTTTCCATTTCATTATATAATTCAGATTTATCATGAATGACTGAGCATGCATATGTATTTTATGTTGCGTTAAAGAGGAGTGGAGGTGGGGTCACATTTGAGCTTGACTTGAAAGTAACGCATTAGTTACATTGTGAAGTAACTAGTTACTTTTATAATTTGTAACTGAGTATCTAGTTACTTTTTGGAAGAAGTAACTGTAACTAATTACTTTTTAAAAGTAACTTGCTCAATACTATTGTAGATATAGGATAAATAGGATTACAAATTTTGACTACGCTGCCTTTTAATTTAGACGGCATACTCAGAAGGGTCTGGATGCACACTAAAACGGTTACTTGATTTTTGATTATGTTGTTTTCCCACAATGCAATCCACGAAGGTAATAGAGGAGCACTTGGTTGACGTTCTTGTATACTAAGTGTAAAGCCCAGTATACTAAAACGCCTTTCACACCAAATGTGGCAATGACATTGCAACACTGTGAAACCAAATGTTTCCGATGGCTAGTGCCGACGCGACCAAACCAACCCGGCTGAACTTTGGACACAAAGTGGATACAGTGCGCTGTAGATGTGCAAGCACAGCGCAAACCCTTTTTACAATGTCCACTGCATGAAATAACCCAGAAGCTAGAGGAGTTTACCTCTGCTCATAGCTTAATCCTGACAAAATACCACAGCCACAGGCACGTTTTTGTCAGCTAACCTTGTTAAAACACAGCAGCGAGGAGAGAAAGCAGTGCGCTTATTCTGCTACTCTACAGTATTTAAAGAAAAAGTAAAGAGTTTGATGTTTTTGCGGACGTGGTTAACCTCCATACTGTAGTGTATGATACAGTACGTTGCTTTGTCAAGAAATGTGTTGGGGAAGTTGAGAAAGTGTCTAAAAAGTGGCCCAAGGACAGAACTATCTCTTGCATGATCGGGTGTCATCATTATCACTGGGAGAGAAGTAAAATGAATCTCAGACACATTGTCAGACTAATTTGACTCTTACAGCAGAATGGCAATTTGAGATTCTGTTCTAAAGCAGGCAGATTGGCACCTCAAATTGGTTATCCCCCACCCTTTTGCTGCCCTCACAACTTGGTCTCCTCTCATCCATTTGTCTTTTGTAGCACCAGTGCCAAACTTCGTATTGCTAATGTGCACAAAAGCTAACGACCGTCAGCTCCCTTGTTTTACACGCCACTCTGGATGAAGAGATGGACTGTTTCTTGGATTTTTCTCTTTCTTCCTTTTTTTGTTTTCATATAGTTTAGACAGTTATAGACACAAAGTGCAACAAAGTGAGGGGATAGATCTGGCTATTTCATGACTAGTCAGAATCGCTTGATGGCCCCGGGGGTGAACTTGCATTCCTTTTTCTTTCAGCTTGTGGATTTCAATCTGCTGGTCTGCAATCTGTGCCAAACTAGGCAGCACAAAACCTCAGAATGCAGCCAGACAAAGCAGGTGTACCACACCAAAGAGACATACACAGATAGCAATACTGCACCGCCACTAGTGCAGGTAGACATTAATCTCTCTACGAAGGTACTGTATGTTCAGTGGCGTGGCTTTGGTAAGTAGGAGGGAACTTTGGTGTTCAGCTTGTGGCTATTTTTAACAGCAGCTCCCTGGAAGCCTGCAGACTCCCTTCACCTTTTTAGCTTTTAGAGAATCTAGCCGACACTCGGATACATGCGTACATTTTAGTGCTGGAACAATTGGTTAAATACTCAATTATGTAATCAACAAAAATGAATCAATTGTACATGTGTTTTATTGTTAATACTTTTCAGTCTATCAGATTCAATTGAAAATACAAATGATGTACAAACACTGCTATATCAGATTAAACGAGACGTTCCAAGGTCCACGATTGCCTAACATAACCTGTGGTGGACATTAGTCATGATAATTAGGTCAACATGGAAAATTGGAAATGGACCAAATTTACACAGTGTCTTTCTGAAGAACACTTTGACAAAGGTAAAGTATTAGCTAGGGCTGCACAATTGATCGAATTTTAATCACGATTTTGACTTTCCATGATCAAATTTGCATGATCGTGTGTTTTTTTTAAAGCGTCATTTCATAGAGCGCTCCAGGTTTTTTTGCATAGTGCATCTACTGCTCCGTAAACCACTGTCTGATCATGAGCAGGTCAGAGTTGTTCACTGCATCGCGCAGCTTAGTTTCTAGATGTAGACAGTCACAGAGGACAGAGTAACGGGAGGAAAACTCAACAGATAGCAGTCGGTTATACGTCGGTCTCAAGGTTTACCAGTTTACCAGTAAACGCAACATTTTGTCCCGTCTGTCATTCAGACAACAGTGACCAGTGCTAGTTAGCGTCTGTTAGCTCCTCTAGGACGCATCGGTGCTAATGTCCTCGCATCCGCTGCAATGTTGTTATATGGATATGGTTTAATTTGCGTTACATGACCCATTTCTTCTATAAAGCCGTGCCTGTGTTGGATCTCTCCTCTTACTCTCTCTCCTCTTACTCTCCGTGCAGCCCGGCCGCCGGTCCACACTTCTGACATTTGTCTACAGTTTTATTTTTTATTAACACAGCTGTATATTGTTAAATATGAGGTGCAAACCTGTATTTGTACCAGTGTTTCCGCGGGTAACTATCGCGGGCGCCACGGCGAAGAACACAGAAGTTATTGAATGCAACTAACTTCAGTTTGTAGAGTAACAGCGTGGGAGACGTAAGGCTGCGGGACCTGGGCGAGAGAGAGGTCATTCGGGGGGGGGGGGTGAGAGTAGGGACGACATGCAACAAAGGTCTGTTGCACCGATTGTCACAAACCAGGAAGTTGTGTGGTTGGCTCCTTAACACCTAGCTTAGCAGAGGCCGCTCAAAATTGTGACTTTTATGACCGTTTTCTTGCAACGCTTGACATTTTTTCAGTAATGCATGCTATAGTGTCATAGCAACGGTAAGATATTTTAATGTTTCCCTGATCTTGTTATGTGCATCGCCCAGATATGTTTCTGTCTCATGCAAACCACATGGCCCAAAGGTGGGAGAAGAGGTACAACTCAGTGGACAGGTAGACAAACTACAACCATAATTAAAAATGCCATACAGTACATTTATTTTAATGAATTGATTATTGATATTAAGCTACTCCCTTTCATTACAATTACATGTAATTTGATTTTAAAATTTGCTTGGGAAGAGAAACACATAATTTGATCAGAATAAATGGGCCAATTTTGCCAAGACTCATTCATGAGTGAAGATAGTTGAGAACTTTCCCGGCTGATCGGCAGTACAGACGTTAGCTTGCCTCTTACACGAAAGCGCATTTTGGTTTTCTTCAAAAATCAATCACAGGCTAAAAAAACCTAATAGACCTGTGTCAGAAAACTCAGCAACTGGAAGTGAAAGAAGTAGCAGCAGCCTCCCCCCTCCCACTGCGACCCTGCTAGCAATAGACGACGAGGCAGCTAACTTTCGATTTAATTTAATTCAGTGGTGTATATCCTTGTGTTTTGTGTCGTAGCCTTGTGCCTATATCCTGTTACCCATGCCTAGTTTTACCCTGTCTTGGGTTTTGGATTTCATTCTTTCAGTTTTTCCGCTTGTGATGGATGCAGTGTGGTGGTTAACTTTGGCTGAAAACGTCACTCTCGAAAATTTGTCCGCACCCCCGACTTAAAATATGTTCCGCGGCCATGACATTGTCTTCGACCAACAGCTACATTTTATTCATTTCATTTGGTGTTTCTGCCCTTAACTTGTGACTCTATTCTTGCAACACACTGAGGGAGAAGGGCCAATACTGTAAATATGTTGAAGGTTTTGTGATGTGAAGACATTTAAGACATGAAATACTGTAAAAACAAAACAGTTTGTAAAGATATCTGTTAGGGACTTTGGCGGTATTGATGCTGTGATAAATGTGTGGTGCTCATCAAATCCAAGCTTGTTTGGCCTTTCTGATTCCACCTGTCTTTGGATGTGAAATTGGATTAGGTTTATTGTTGCAACGTGACCTCTTTTACTGGCTCCCTTTGACCTTAAGCTCCCAACTGTTAGCATTGTGCAACATGTACCCCCATAAATCTGTTGTGTTGGCATTGCATGGTTCATACAGTGGTTTCGGAAAAAAAGGCTGTGCACGGAATGTAATAATTTATAGTTTGTGCAAACGTTCATTTTGTGTAGTCTAGTTTATGATCACATTGGAGGCTGTAGCTTGTGGTGCTGTTAAATCGTATTGGGTTACACTGTGAAGAAGGTTGTAATATTTCATCTATCCCATTGTATCAATACGGGTAGTCTAAACAAAAAAATACACCTTCCTTTTCTTAATACAAGGTGACCATGTATGGGCTCGTGCTGAACACATTAAAAATCAGCCTTTAAGAATATGTACTTTTGCTCTTCTGTGCAGCGACATAGCTAATGTCTGAGTCTAACCCACTCCAGTAAAAAAAATAACTATTTTAGCTTCGGTGTGAAGTAAGCAATTACTCAGTTAATTCTAAGTGATTATCCTAGTTGCTTAACAGTGCATTAAGTGTGGACATTGCTTAAAGTTGCTGAAATCTCTAAATGATCTTGAATTTGGCATTTTTCCATGATATGCATACTTACTTAGATTAAAGCGGGGGTGATATAGGAAACAGGTTTAATATAATGCAGTATAAGAGAATAGCAAAACTAGCTTTTGTGTTGTGGTGGATGTGTGAGAGCGGCAGAGACAGTGGTGGTGAGTGAGTCATTGATCATGGTACATGTAAGAGCAGCACATAACCAAACCTGGATCTCTGAACTTCAATCCACCGCAATCAGAGAGTTTTATGTGCTCTTGAGAGCTGTAAGCCCCGAAACCTAACTGATTTCTGTCTAGAAAGGCTAGATCTGTGCTACATTTTCTTCTGAGATAAATTGTCAGTAGCAGCGGGTCTCAAAGTGACCAGATCTAATGAGAGTCATCAAGTTTTCAGCAGAAAGCCTGGCAAAAAAAAAACTAAGTGAACCCTCCAATTTCAAGTAATTCAGAAAAAAAACTTCAAAATTTAGTAATCTTAACCATTCAAACAAAATGAATCTCATTTGTTCTTTACTGAATCAGGTTTGACTCAACAAAGCCCAGTACAGCAGGCTAGTGTCAGGCTACACATGTCACGCTTGCTCTTCTTTCTGTGGTATGGGTAGGAATTATCAAAATGAGGCCTAACAGCCCCAGCCGGTCTTCAGGCATGCCATTTGTTCACTTATAGTGTGTATTAACAGTCTGTCTCACACACACACACACACACACACACACACATAGATCTCATTTTCCACTCATTTTGGAATGTCACAACCTGGAAATCGAATTCCTTCAGTGTAATTTACTTTCATTTGACTTATTTATGTTTTGTTGTTTGGAGCATCTTTGTTATGCACGTGGCTCATGTTGACATAGGAAATGCATGCCCATTACATAACGGAATTGTACACTACTTTAGGTTGGGTTTTGAAATTAATCTGTGTGTTTGCAGCATCACGCTCAGTTCTCCTTGGTTTGTTTAGAGTGTCTCCTAACTAACTTTGGTAACCGAGGATTCATCCATCCATCCATCTTCATCCGCTTATCCGGGAGTCGGGTCGCGGGGGCAGCAGCTCCAGTAAGGGACCCCAAACTTCCCTTTCCCGAGCCACATCAACCAGCTCCGACTGGGGGATCCCGAGGCGTTTCCAGGCCAGGTTGGAGATATAATCTCTCCACCTAGTCCTGGGTCTTCCCCGAGGCCTCCTCCCAGCTGGACGTGCCTGGAACACCTCCCTAGGGAGGCGCCCAGGAGGCATCCTTACCAGATGCCCGAACCACCTCAACTGGCTCCTTTCGACGCGAAGGAGCAGCGCCTCTACTCCGAGCTCCTCTCGGATGACTGAGCTTCTCACCCTATCTCTAAGGGAGACGCCAGCCACCCTCCTGAGGAAACCCATTTCGGCCGCTTGTACCCTGGATCTCGTTATTTCGGTCATGACCCAGCCTTCATGACCATAGGTGAGGGTAGGAACGAAAATTGCCCGGTAGATCGAAAGCTTTGCCTTCTGGCTCAGCTCTCTTTTCGTCAAAACGGTGCGATACACGGAATGTAATACCGCACCGGCTGCTCCGATTCTCTGACCAATCTCACGCTCCATGGTCCCCTCACTCGCGAACAAGACCCCCAGGTACTAAAACTCCTTCACTTGGGGTAAGGACTCACTCCCCACCTCAAGAAAGCACTCCATCGGTTTCCTGCTGAGAACCATGGCCTCAGATTTAGAGGTGCTGATTCTCATCCCAGCCGCTTCACACTCGGCGGCGAACCGGTCCAGTGAGTGCTGAAGGTCACAGACCGATGATGCCATCAGGACCACATCATCTGCAAAAAGCAGCGTTGAGATCCCGAGCCCACCGAACTGTAACCCCTCCCCGCCCCGACTACGCCTCGATATCCTGTCCATAAATATTACAAACAGGATTGGTGACAAAGACTATCGGCCGAACCCTCCTTTCCAGCACCTTGGAGTAGACTTTACCAGGGAGGCTGAGAAGTGTGATACCCCTATAATTGGCACACACCCTCTGGTCCCCCTTTTTGAAGAGGGGAACCACCACCCCGGTCTGCCACTGGACTTAGGCACCGTCCCAGACTTCCACGCAATGTTGAAGAGGCGTGTCAACCAAGACATCCCCTCCACACCCAGAGCTTTCAGCATTTCTGGACGAATCTCATCAATCCCTGGGGCTGTGGAGTTGTTTGACTACCTCAGCGACTTCCACCAGGGAAATTGACGACAATCCCCCATCATCCTCCAGTTCTGCCTCTACCACAGAGGGCGTGTCAGCTGGATTCAGGAGTTCCTCAAAGTGCTCCTTCCACCGCTCTATTACCTCCCCAGTTGAGGTCAACAACGTCCCATCCTTGCTGTATACAGCTTGGATGATTCCTCGCTTCCCCCTCCTGAGGTGGCGAACGGTTTTCCAGAAGCACCTTGGTGCCGACCGAAAGTCCTTCTCCATGTCTTCTCCGAACTTCTCCCACACCCGCTGCTTTGCCTCTGTCACAGCAGAGGCTGCAGCCCTTCTGGCCCGTCGGTACCCTGCAACTGCCTCCGGAGTCCTCCGAGACAACATATCCCGGAAAGACTCCTTCTTCAGTCGGACGGCTTCCCTGACCACCGGTGTCCGCCAGGGTGTTCGCGGGTTACCGCCCCTTGAGGCACCTAAAACCCTAAGACCACAGCTCGCCGCCGCAGCTTTAGCAATGGAAACTTTGAACATTGTCCACTCAGGTTCAATTCCCCCAGCCTCCACAGGGATGCACGAAAAGCTCCGCCGGAGGTGTGAGTTGAAAGTCCGTCGGACAGGGGCCTCCTCCAGACGTTCCCAGTTTACCCGCACTACCCGTTTGGGCTTACCAGGTCTGTCCAGCGTCTTCCCCCACCCCCCTGACCCAACTCACCACCAGATGGTGATCAGTTGACAGCTCTGCCCCTCTCTTCACCTGAGTGTCCAAAACATACGGCCTCAGATCAGATGAAACGATTATAAAATCAATCATTGACCTTTGGCCTAGCGTGCTCTGGTACCACGTACACTTATGAGCATCCCTATGTTCGAACATGGTGTTTGTGATGGACAATCCATGACTAGCACAGAAGTCCAACAACAGACAACCACTCTGGTTTAGATCAGGGAGGCCGTTCCTCCCAATCACGCCTCTCCAAGTATCTCCATCATTGCCCACGTGTGCATTGAAGTCCCCCAGCAGAACTATGGAGTCCCCTACTGGAGCCCCATACAGGACTCCATTCAAGGTCTCCAAGAAGGCCGAATACTCCGAACTCTTGTTTGGTGCATATGCACAAACAACAGTCAAAGTTTTCCCCCCCATCACCCGCAGGCGTAGGGAGGCGACCCTCTCGTCCACCGGGGTAAACTCCAACGCAGCGGCGCTCAGCCGGGGGCTTGTGAGTATCCCCACACCCGCCCGGCGCCTCACACCCTGGGCAACTCCGGAGTAGGACAGAGTCCAACCCCTATCCAGGAGTACGGTTCCAGAACCGAGACTGTGCGTAGAAGTAAGCCCCACCAGATCTAACTGGTAGCGCTCCACCTCCCGCACAAGTTCCGGCTCCTTCCCCCACAGAGAGGTGACATTCCACGTCCCCAGAGCCAGCCTCTGCCGCCCGGGTCTGGTCCGTCGAAGCCCCTGACCTTCGCTGCCACCCATATAGCAGCGCACCCGACCCCTTTGGATCCTCCCACGGGTGGTGGGCCCATGAGCTGGAGGGAGAAGTGCCACGTTGCTTTTTCGGGCTGTGCCCGACCGGGCTCCGTGGCAAACCCGGCCACCAGACGCTCGCTCACGAGCCCACCGTCTGGGCCTGGCTCCAGACGGGGGCCCCGGGCTTCTTCCGGGCGGTCCCTCTATCCCTTCCTTGTTCTTCCATCCGAGTCTTTGAACCATTCTTTGTCTGGCCCCTCACCTGAGACCTCTTTGCTATGGGAGACCCTACCAGGAGCACAAACTCCAGACAACACAGCCCTGAGGTTCATAGGGACACACAAACCTCTCCACCACGATAAGGTGATGGTTCCCGGAGAGGAACTGAGGATTGAGAAGTGCTAATTATATTTAATAACCAGGGCTTTCCTGGGAAACAAAATTTGTTTTGATTCCTCTTCCTTTTTACCCAGGAAACATATCTTCCCTTTTTCTCTATTACTTTGAGAGCGTTGGGTTTCCAATTCTCGTATGTGCATCGGGTCTAAATGAGCACGTTAAGATGTCCTTACATAACTTATATATTTCTGTTACTTTTCCTTGTGTCCAGAGGGCTATTTCACTAAACCTAGATAGTGGCTTAAGCTGAGATTTCCCAGTCATCCTGGATGACTTGAGCCTCTACTGGGGCTTCACGAAAGCAGAAGCACCTAAGTTACCATGGAGATTTATTCTGTGCAGCTAGCCTGCTCCAGACCAGGCTGACAGCCAGGGTTTATTCCTCCTGGAGCCCATTCTTTTCACTCGGCAGTAGTTTAACCCTATTGTTATCAGCTGGCATTAAAATATCACATGTACATATTGCTGTTAAGTTTTGGTGAATATAGTTTGGCAGTTGTTGATATAATTAGAAAAGGCTGATAACATTTAAAATGTTTTTTTTTTTAAATAAGTCAGTGATGAAGGGCTGTATATAAAGTGCTATACTACACATGTGTTCCTGTAGTGGTTTGAACAATGGCTAACTGGTCAGAGAACCTTTTTTAGATGATTTTTTTTATATTTAACAATGAACAATGTACATTACTCTTCCGTGTCCTTTATTTTTTATTTTTTTAAACCATTCTTGGCACACAATGTGTGTTCTCTCCAGTAAACTGGGACTGGGACTTGGAGTATTGTACATTTATAAAACCTATCCTAATTCTACAATCCTCCCACATTAGTCTTAGTCCACTGGACCAGTAACTATATAATGTAGGCTACTGTAAGTTCATGGAACAACAGGGAGAGGACACCTCAATGGTGTTTTGACCTTATATTTTGCTGGTTGGAAATGACTGAATACTGTGTTAGCCATGTGTACAGAGGGCATTGAGTTTATCAATTCATAGTTTCTAGATTTTGGAGTCCAATCTTTCAGTGTGTCTTCTACAGTGTGTCCATGAGGAAGCAAAGCATATTTGGGAAGAAGCAAACTCGCTTTGATAAAACGGTGATCGTGGCAGACGATAACAAACGGACTGAATGATGTATATTAATATGAATGATTTATATGAATGATAAGATACTGAAGATTTGCGAAGCACTTTCTCAACTAAAACCCTTCGGCTCACTTTTAATCCAAAATATACATCTGTTAATGTGTGCAAATGATTAGTAGCCTAACTCCTTGAATATTATAATAATGATACATTTAAAGTTACAGCGTGTTACAGTTCAGAGTTGTGGTCACATAATGTTTATATGGTAACACTTTACTTGGCAGTATGGACATAACTGACATGACACTGTCATGAACTGTCATAAACCATATAAACAAGTCATTAACGTTTATGACTTCTGTCATTAAGTGTCATTCGGTTTTTGTCGTGACAAGTTGACATTGTTTGGGTTGGCTTGATTATGACAACTTGACATTAAGTTGTGACAATGTTCGTGAAGTGAGGACCAAAAGGCAGGGAAGAGACCAGCAGGCAGGCAGAAGAGTTTTTAGCGAGATTTATTCATAAAACAAGGAATCCAAAAAAAGACTAAACAAAGTCCAATAGCCAAAAACTCAAAAAACAGGAAAACAAAAACCGGCTCACAGAGACTGGGAAATAGACAAAGGGAAAATTCACGGGAACGAAAAAACTGCGGGGAAGAGTCCAATGGTAGAGCAAACTGACAGGACAAAACGATCTGACAAGAGACAAGGGAAGCACACACATTAAATACACAAGGTAACGAGAGGGCAGGGGAGCAGGTGGAAAACATCAGGTAATCACAAGAGCGGGAAGACACAGGAAGTAAAACGAAAGACAGGACCGGACAAAAACCACACTTCAAAATAAAACAGGAAACGGAACATACAGACACTCCAGGGGAACACAAGACCGGTGGAGAAAACAAGATACAAACACAAGACAGGATAAAAAAAATGAGGAAAAGAATCCAAAGCAAAACCCCAAACCACAACAACGGTGACATTACCATAAGTTGTCTTGGTCATGACAAAGTTGACTTTAAATTAATTTTGGATGTCTTTGTAATGATAACTTGACATTAACCAGGATGTCAAGGTTAGAGAGCAATTCTAGCACTTGGTCAGATAGATGTGTGACAGCATGTGTCACACAACTGGCTGTCATGACACTGTTATGACCGTGTAATACATACATCATCTACATCTTCTGGTAATGTAATCCAGAAACTGCTATTGCTCCCATATCGATTGATCCGTCTTATATGGCAATCAACCAACTATTATATGCTAATAGTTTCTCCAGGTTTTTTTGTTTAATATCAACAGTGTTTGTAAATAGTGTATTTTGTATAATGGTCAGCTTTGGAAAACACAAAACTGCAATTTCCCCTCTTTACCGCAAACTCATGAATTATGGATTTAAGTAAGTATGCATCCAGCCCACAGAGCCCCATTACAAGTCTTTTTTTGGTGCTTTGAAGGGATACAGTACATTCAGTAATGATGTGGTCTGTGCCTGACCTTTTTGTAATTTTAGTGTGGAGTCGAAGAAGAGGCTAGACATGGTGTTATGCCTAGTGCTGTCAAACCATTCAAATATTTAATCGCATCAATGTCATAGTTAACTCGCAATTAATCGCATATTTTTATCTATTCTAAATGTCCCTTGATTTCTTTTTGTCCCTTTTTTTTGTTCTCATAATCAACATGGAAGAGTGGATCGGCGTGCTTGGTGCAAATGTTTTTTAAATTTTTTTATTGAAAACATTTGCATACTGTATAGCCTACTGTAGTGTTCAATTTCTCATGTAACATTCTCACTTGGAGCAAATAATCTTTGTCAATCAAAAGGGTGAGAAAATACTTTGACAGGTGGGGGGTTGAATCAGCATCAGCTGTGTGCTTGGCCATCAAGTGGTATTTCAGACTGTGCGTGCTGAGACGATAGCTCAGTAAAATTGTTAAGTAACTTAGTTATTTTTATTTTTTTTTACATACAGTATATATTTTAACCTTATTTTTGTCCTATACACAAACTACAATTGCACTGAAAATTGTTGTTTTTGAAAAAATGGCAACAGTTTTGGAGAAAATGTACGCAGTAAAAATGGGTTTGCATTAACGGCATTAACGCTTTTAACGCTAGTCATGCCCCAATCCTGTGATACAGTGGCAGTTGATTTGAAAGCCAGCTGACCCCCCCATGCTAGGGTTAAACACTGCTCGGTCACTACTTGACTTTGAATAGGCGCCCTTTAGGGATAGGAATTGAATTTAGTATTATTGATTTTATTGATGATCGTTAACCGTCTCCCCTATTCAAGGGGTAAATTAAACATGATGTCCACAGTTGTTTTAGCTGTAATGAAAGTTGCACACTTAACCTGTGAAAACCGACGTAATCAGAATATTAAAAAGAACTGTTCTAACCCTGCATGGCTTGTTTTGTTTTCCAGTGTAGTTGTGCGTTATGAGTTTCTAACAGTGTAGTATTTTTCATTCAGCCAGTTGAACCATAATAAATATCCATTGTATTTACTTTAAGATTTCTCATCAACTGCAAAAACCTGTTTTACAAAGAGTTTAACATGAGCCAGACTTTAGGACAAAGATATAAATCACATCCATACAGGGATAGTAGTATACAGTTGTCAAAACAATATAAAATGTATGACACACCGGTATCGGATCAGTTCTCTGTCAGCCGATGCACAAGTTCAGGTATCAGAATAAGTAGCAAAAAAATGGCATTGGTTTAGGGCTGGGCGATATAGAGAAAATCAAATATCACGATATTCTTGACCAAATACCTCAATGTCGATATTGTGACGATATTGTATAGTTGACTATTGGTGCTTAAACAAAAGATTTAATGACTTGGTGTGTAAAGGTAAATAATAGAAACGTCTGGTAAGTTCAGAAAATTACATCACTTTACTGTAATGCAGCCTGTCAAATCAGGTAAAGACAAAACTTACCATATTACGATATTTACCAAAAATCTAAAACGATATCTAGTCTCATATCGCAATATTGATATATTGCACAGGCCCATTGGGCCCATCTCCATTTCCAACTTCTTCTGGTCATTGTGTAAAGCATCGCCTTCTGTCTGTCCATTTCCCAACACCTGGCTTTACTGAAATAAAGCTAGGATGTATTGCTGGAAGTCAAACAATAATTTCACTGACAGTGAGGAGTTGGTGAAGCGTTTTGAAACGCTACACATCCTGAAAGAGGATATGGCCCTCAAATAGTCTGGTTACCTTGCAAAATGGTTTGCACTCCGGTGTGCCACTCACCCGTGAAAACGCCCTCTTCCCTCCATGTGTCAATACACCCGCTGCTGACAGGTGAAATGAGTTGTGGTAGCTGCACCTTGTCAAGTCCGCTGTGATAAGTGGGACATGTGACTTAAATTCAAACAGTTGGCAGGAGATGGCTCTTTTTCCTGGATGAAAGCTATTTTTTCTTTCTTTCTATAGTCACTATGCATCCCGTCAAAAGGCCTATCATGTGTAGGAGCATTTTGGGTAAAACTGAAAATAGTTTGCATCCAGGGAGCATGCAGAAGTAGAGCAGTGCTAGTGTGGCAAAAGATGAATGCCATTAATTATGCATGTTTTTCTGTTTCCGTTTGTGTTGGAAAAGAAAAGCTATGAGAGATCTGCCAAAGAGGGCCGAACGAGTGAGCTGCATCCCATTTTAAAATCAGCTTAATGTAGCATTTCAAAACAAAAAATTAAATTTTTCACCAGCTGGATTTTGATATATTTGTATGATTTTTAGATGGTTTGTTTGTATGCTGTGTCTCAAAAATAAGATCTAATGATGGTTGTAGATTATATTTAAGGGATGAATGTTACCCACATACTGAATTTGTAGGATAAACCCCTTGAGATAATGTCATCTCGTTTTTGAGGGGGTCCCAACTAGGGCTGCACGATAATGGCCAAAATGATAACCACGATTATTCTGATCAATATTGTGATCACAATTATTTGTTGATTTTAAGTTTTTCGAGTGCGATGGATGTACTCACAGAGAGACGGCTGATCATTATGAATGTGTCAGGGACGGGTCGAATGGCGGATACACACGTGTGTATGAAATGTCTATATCGTCACTGCGCTGCATTTTTATAAACTATGATATTCTGGCCATGGTTCACATCTCTTGCAGGTCCAACAGGCTCCGTCTCACACTATTACTCTACCAGCGGAAACACTGGTACAAAATACAGGTTTGCCTCTCATACGTGTTGGACCGGTGCTGTGTGGCCGGGCTGCACGGAGAGTAAGAGGAGAGAGAGTAGATGAGAGATCCAAACACAGGCACAGCCTTACAGAAGAAATGGGTCATCTAACGCAAAATTAAACCATATCCATATAACAACATTCCAGCGGATGCGAGGACATTAGCATTAGCACATTAGACGAGCTAACAGCTAAAAGACGCTAATTAGCATTGATTAGCACTGGTCACTGCTGTTGTCTGAATAACAACATAGATGGAACAAAATGTTGCATTTACTGGTAAACCTTGAGACCGACGTATAACCGACTGCTATCTGTTGAGTTTTCCTCCCGTTACTCTGTCGGTCTGTCGTGACTGTCTACATCTAGAAACTAAGCTGCGCAATGCAGGGAACAACTGACTGGCACATGAGCAGACAGGGGTTTACAGAGCGGTAGATGCGCTATGCAAAAAAACCCGGAGCGTTCTATGAAATGACGCTTTAAAAAAAAAAAAACGCTTGATCACATTTGATCATAGGAAGTCAAAATCGTGATTAAAATTTGATTCATTGTGCAGCCCTAGTCCCAACATATACCACGCAATAATAATAATAATAATAATAATTATACTTAATGATCATTGTGTTCCTGAGATAGAGAATTTTATAAGTCACACTCTTGAATCAAGTTGTAGAACAGCATTAGAAAGGGCAGCTTTAACAACACTAGTGTTGATTTTCTCATGAAGGTGAAATGCTCTGTGCAGCGTGAGTCAACACCAACTTTGCAAAGAACAAACGGCAGCGCGTCTGGGTGAAGTTGTCAGTTGTCCTAATCCTGCCAAAACAAGCTGTGATCCAATAATCAAACGGAGATCAACATGTCAACAACGAGCATGTCCGACACGACCAATAGTTTAACATAGATATTGACCGATGCTCTCCTCAGGCTGTCGCGATCGGTTGGTGAAAGTGGGAGTGGGGGGCAAGAAAAACAAGCAGCTGTTTGAGGACTAATGTAACCTAAAGCAATGCCGCGTAAGCACTGTTAGAAAGTGTATTAGCAGCTATGAAAGAACACACATATGTCTTTACTTTTGTATTGCAGGGAGATTCCATTTGCCTACTTTCCACAAACCATACAGTATGCATTTATTCTGACTGTACCATACCCCTATAGTTCCAGATGACCTAAAAAAACCTCTGAGAGAATTCATGGCTGCCAATATACCAAAATGTTTTTGCTTGAGCAGACACTTCTAAACAGACCATCTCCCTCCTCTTGTGATGGTGTGTGATATCAATTTAACCACCATGCAGCAGGTGCAGCACACACAGTATAGTCCACCATTCTCATAAACAGATATATCAGCCCAGCAGTGTTTTCAGAAGCATGCTATTTCTGTCCCATCGGGCTGAAGAGGTAGCCAGACAGTCCAGGACCAAATTATCACTTTCAGTGTGCAGCGAAACCAGCCCCTTTCCGATGTCACCCATCCAAAGATGTGTGGGAGAGCTCGGGGTCATTATATCCCACTGGAAAGTTAATCTCGCACCAATTAGTTCTAGCCCAGGAGGTACCACTGGGCGCTGTGCTATGAAATGGTGGTATCCTTCGGGAACCCTCCTCCCACCAGCCTCTCCTACCTTCTTTCCACAGATCGACATGTACACGATGAAGCGCGGCCTTGCTTTAACACAGCCACGCACACACGCATGCTCTCCCTCTAAGGTTTTCTGTATTGATCCAGCCATCATTCTATTTTAGCTCCGCAATTACGTCTGGTGATATTACTGGGGGTGTTACATGACTCTCCTAATTGGTGTGTCGATACGATGCCAGAGTTTTTGCTGCTATATGATTTGAGCCACCAGTCAAGTGAATCTGATGTAGGTTTTTAATTTTTCAAATCACAATTTTCACATTTCTTGTTAATCCTTTCAGGGAAACTGTTATCATCCTTTTTAAATGACCCGCACATAGCTTGGTGACATCGATAATTACATTCCCTAACATCATAATCTAAGAGTACGCCACATCCTTTTTTTTTTTTTAAATAATTATTTTAATTTTTGTTAGTAGACCACGTATAACAAATATACAGATATACATAGCGACATATTGAACAACAATCACATCATCTATGGCAGTTGTAGTTGTTAGCAAAAAGAAGGAATAGAGAAAAAAAGAAGAAAAAAACACTCATTATGATGTTACTATAACTTTAAATTATTAAATTAACAAATGTATAGAAAGTAAGTAAAATAATAAATAAATTGTCTCTAGGGAATCAGCTGGGGGCAGATTAAGACATTGATGGCAGGGTGGGAGTGATCCCAGTGGCATCGATAGAAGAGAAGTAGGAAATGAAGGGTTCCAAATTGTCCTGAATTTCTCTTGCTTCCCATCCCTCATTATATTTTCAAGATGGATGCAACTCATTAAGCCACGTACCCAGTTTGAGTAGGTGGTTGGCTTGACTTCCAATTGAGGAGAATAATTTGCGTGGCTATTAAAGTACAGAAGGCGAGCACACCGTTATGGAGGTTTGACAAATTTGCAGTTTTTGGGGAAAAGACCAAAACGTGTTTGACTATTAAATAGTTCAGGGTCAGGTGCTTCAGACAATTCCTTGTCTAGTTAAAGAATATCAGAACGTTTCAGTAATTTAGACCTTCTCTGCCTAGCAATATGTGAGGTATGAGAGATAGTTTGGCCATAGATGTATGCTTTGAGAGTTTCCCAAAAGTACAGTGACATACCAGTCATTGTAATTATTTCCAGAAAGTCTTTAATTTGACTAGGTACAATCCGGGCGTTACTCTCATCCGATAGCAAAAGAGAGTTGAATCTCCATGGCCTACAGCCAGTTGGTTTATTATGAAAGTGCAGGCCCATAAACAGTGGTACATGATCAGAGATTGTAATACTTTCATATGAAATGAAATTAAATCTATTCTTGAGGAGTGGTGAATGGGGGGAAAAATGAGTACTGACGTGAGGTAGGGTGTAAAAATCTCCACGCATCAGCAATGGCGTGAGAGCGAGGTTGCATGATCTGGAGGTAGAACGGTCCAGAGAGGGATTCAGCACGCAATTAAAATCACCCCCCATGATAAGTTGGTGGGAGTTAAGATTGGGTAGGAGTGATATTAATTCAGCTAAACATTGGAGCATATACACTGCGAAGTGTAACTTAAGAAGAGTACATAAGGCCAGACACAATCAAAAATCTCCCAAGTGGATCCTTTGTTATGGTAGAGGGGCTAAATTCGGATAAGGATGGCGACACCCCTGGCTTTATTCTCCAACTTTGGGTGAAAAAGCTGTGAGAACGAGAACCCAATAAGACAGGGATGATGAGGTGACTTGAGGTGTTTCTTGTAGAAATATGTCCACGTGAAAGTTCCAGATATGGTTAAATATCTTGTGTTTAATTGGGGAATTAAAGCCTTTCACATTCCAGCTTAAAACATTCACAACTCCTCCCCTGGCCAAAGTGGTCTTGTTCACTTGGTTGTCTGTGTGAGAATATGGACAGGATATCTGGTATCTAAGTGACAGATCTAGAACGAGAGGGAAATATAGACACAGATGAGGAAGAACATGTCAAAGAAAAGAATGAACTAAAAAGCATGTCCGCTAACCGGGAACATCCAGAACAAACCCCAAGCACTAAAAGGACAGTGCATCTTCCCATTTCCAACAGGGTTCTACCCAAGGGTAATCTAGCCTTGAGAGCACTGTGAACATATGAGATTTTCAGAAGCACTATGTGGAGCCTCCATGCAATAAGCAGCAAGATTGTAGTGTAGTAAGATGTCAAAACAATTGGAGGGAAAATATATAAAACTAAATACTGTCTGTGGTAGAGAGGATGTCTGAGTGGATAAAGGTCTGGGGAAAAACAGTCAACAGACATTTTTAAAACAATTTAGAAACATAATGTATTACATTAGAAATTGTAGATTGCACAAAACATTACACATTAATCCTCTCAAATGATACATATGATAATACAATAGCGAGCCTGTATATAAAGAAAGCGTCCGCGGTTTCTATCCACTGGGCAGGAAGAGCTGGTTGCCTACCTGGGAGTTGGCAGTCGGCAGTACGTTGTCGGTGTAAAAGGCCGTAGCGGCAGATGATATTCTGTCATGAAACTGAACCATCAGTTTACAGGGATGCACATGACGGAGTCTAATGCCTGCATTGTAGAGTTGAGCTTTAATTTCCTTAAATTTCCCACGGCGCCGGGCGAGTTTATCAGAAAGATCGGGAAAGATCCGGACGGAGGAACCTTGGAAGTTCATACTATCCCGCTCCCTCAGAGTTTTAGTATTTCCTCTTTTATTTGGTAGTGGTGGAAGCGGACTATCATTACCCGAGGGGCACATCCAGGACCTGGCTTTGGGTTGAGGGAGCGAACGTTGAGTTACCGGAGTGCGAGACGGTTTTCCTTGAGGGTCTTCCCTGTTCCCACCCTCTTGGGGACGCCTGTAACCCGGAGGTTCACTCTTCGTGTGTGGTTTTTAAGGTTGTCAGTCTTCTCCCAGAGGAGTTGGTTTTCTGTGATAAAACAAGGCACCGCTGCTCAAGTTTTTGGAGGCTGCAGGTCATGTCGGTAAGGTCTGACTCCATAGCCACCGATTCTGGTTCCGTGGTCCTAAATAATGCCAACCAGAGCTGAATGTGACGCTGGAAGAAACTCAGTCCTCAGTCCTGACATTTCCTTCCTAATGGTCGTAGTTGGCAACCTCTCAAGCAAGGACGGTGTGAGCTCAGACCACATGGACGGACCCGGGGGTTGAGCTGCCGTAGCTAGCTTACCGTCGGGGTCGCTAGCGTTAGCTTCAGTTGTCTGCTCTGAGTTGGATTTAGGTCCTTTTTGTGGCATTTTATATATACAGAAGTCCTTGATTGTCAATATGGCACTAAGAATCAAAAAATAAACTTAACTCAAAATATATTTTGTCGAGTTCACAGAGCGGCTCCCACATGCATCTCACCACCCACAGAGCATACCGGACGTCCCGAGTAGGGCTGCTCGATTTATGGAAAAAAAATATATAATCACAATTATTTCGTTCAATATTGAAATCATGCTAATTGAATGATTTAAGATGTTGCCGTTATTGAACTTAAACAGTGGGAAAAGTTAAATAAATCAACAGTAAAAAAAAAAAACCACAACTGTGAAATTTGCTTTAATATTTTTCCCTTTCCTTCAGAATACAAGAGAAAATAACGTAATAACCTCAATTATTGTTTTACTCTATTATTCTGTTTTTGTGATCATTGGAACCAAAATTATAATTACAATTAAATGTCGATGAATTGCACAGCCCTAGTCCCGAGTAATCTGGATCCTTGAGTGCATTTTATTTAATGTCTTATCCTGTGAGGACAAGTTACAAACTGCTTGTGTCACGGTGATGCACAGGAATTTGTTCAAATCAACTTTTATTTAAAGAAAAAAAAAAAAAACGAGGCAGACCTTGCTTAAGCTACAAAGCCAAATCTCATGTTAGAGACGTGAAAACCTGGCTGACAATCTGGGGCCTATTGCACGAAAGTAGAATAAAGATATCCAGGATAAATGAAAAAGCGCAGCTTGACTTAGTGTGATCCGCTCATCGCGGCTTAATCGGTTGCACGTTTGCCGAGCCAGGATGAACAGGTGGAGCTAAGTCAAGCCAGGTGTAGATAGCTGGGATAAGTGCACGTTCACGGCTTTCTCACATAGACCACGGTATCGATCACAGACTTACTGATGCAGAGATGGAGAAGACGCATGCGTCATATGTTTCACCCAATGAGCAGCAGCTTCTAATGGAAAGTAACGAGGAGGGGAAGAATATGCAAAAAGGGAAATACGGCTCTTATCAAACGGAGAGAAAAAGCCCAACATAGCGGACCGACTTAATGTGTGAGAGTGTAAAATATCTACTTAGCCCATAGTCACTACACATTTTTATAAAGTTGTAGGCTACACTGTGTTTTAATTGCTTTAAATATGCTAGTTTCATGTTTCTGTTTTTATGTGATAAATGTGCAACCCTATGACGAGGCTTAATTTCAAACCCTTATTCACAACGCGAGTTTTACAACCATATGCACAAATCTCTATAAGCTATGTCTAATTCTTTGTACAATTAATGTTCATACAGAACGATCAGAAAGGGACAACAACTATAAAAAGAAGTAAATGACTTCAATACACGCTTTGAGCATTTGTAAAACAATATTCATGTTTTTTTATTCTTCTGACAAGTGACTGCACCAAAATAAAAAGATTAAGAACCATTGTGGTGTTCCCGGTGTGATGAATAGCTACACTACATATACGTCCTGTATATAGGCCACGTTATTGGTCCAGGGATGGGAGACTAATGAGAAGGTTATGAAACCAATGTAAGCTATAATAAAAAAACATTAGGCCTACATATTAAGGAGTAACACAAACTGTCCTTTATTAGAGAAGGATACGCAACAAGAAAATGAAATCATGAATGTATTGGTCTCTGACCAGTCTGTCATTATTTTCATCTGGGAATATCGCTACATTAATATCGTCACACTTAATCTTTGGAGCGCCTCCTGTAGGCTATAAACCTGAAGCCGAGACCACGGACGCTGCGCTGCTCATCTCTACTTTTACAGAGAGAGTGGACACTGCCGCGACTCGCAGGTCTGCCGGCAGGCAGCGGCCACCGGGCAGCAGCCGCACGCCAGGCAGCCTTGAAACAGTACCGTCCCACCGGGAAAAGTCCCACTCCGCATCAGGGTGCCACTGCAACCATTTCTAATCAACTAAACAAATGTAGTCAAAGTAGTAAATCAAACTCGCGACAACAATAGTGACAAGTAGGCTAATGCATGTTAATGAAAATAAAGCAGAAGACATGCAGAAGACAACGGAATAACTGTTAAACACGTTTATTTGGGATCAGACTGCAGCTGATTTGACACATGAGACTCCAGGATTAATCTTAGCCTGGCTGTTAGCCTGCTCTGGACCAGGCTAGCCGCAAAGAATAAATCTCCATGGTTACTTGGCTGGGCTTAATTCAATCTGGTTTCGTGCAACCGAGTCAAAGCTAAATTCATCCAGGATAACTTGAATATCCCGGCTTAATCCCTTATCCTAGTTTCGTGCAATAGGCCTCGGGTGTTAAATATGTGTGAGTACAAGTAAAAAAAAAATGCAACGAATCCTTCAATATTGCTGGCACAATTGCATTTAATACAAGAAATGTAGATGCTTTATTTTCTTACCTTGCGGCCCTTGTCCTCCACACCTCCTGCCCTGCTTTGTACTTCTCTGCTCTTTATTTTGCTTTCTCGTTTATCCCACTCACGTTTATTTCATCATAGCTTGATCTCATTCCTAGCCCCCGTTCCCTCGACAACTATTTTCACAAGTCTGTGTGACATGACCAGGAACCTGTAAATGGAGAATGTGACAGATGAGAGAGTGACAGTAGCAGTTTAGGCCTGCTCTCCTACACATCCTTCCCACATTGACATTGTGAAAGTGCATTTTTACATGCACCTGTGAGTCCCTTTTTAGGGTCTACTTCTGGGTGAAATAAGTTAGTATTAAAGGGTTCTATAAAAACACTCCTAATAAAGTTGTCTACAGTTGTTATGTGTTAGATGGTTCAGCCAACTTCCGTGTTAATTTAAAGTTAAGTAATTGGAACGACACAGTATTCTGTAACCCATGCATGAGTTTCCTTTTGTGATGTGTGTTTTCAAGTGAATGAATATGGTAGTGCTTGAACTGACTGTGGCGTTGAGGCCTGGATCACATGTTGAGTGGTGTCCTTTCACATAGTTTAGAATAATAATCATTACCTGACAAGTTATTTGTAAGCCAGGTGAGCAGTGTGTCTTTAGGGGTGGTCAATGTTGGTAAAGCCAACCCTTTAGTCCAGACTGTAATATCTCAATAACTGCTGGATGCGTTGACGTGAAATTTTGAACAAACATAAATGGTCCTCGGAGGGTATATCCTACAGATTTTTGTGTCTTGACTTTTTTCCCTAGCACCACCGTAAGGTGGATGTTTTTGGTAAATGGCTCAACGACTATTGGATTATATTCCAATTAAATCGGCACAGAGGATGAATCCTAATGTTTTGCGCTGCAGAAGAGGGTCTGGATAGGAACGTGCTTTCGTTTACTGGCATTTCTTTAAACCAATCACAATAGTCTAAACCAATCGCTAAGCACCGGGCAGAGCCCTGGTGCCGCTGCAAAATGGCCTCGGAAAGGAACTTGTTTTGGCGGAACGTGTGTACGTTCAACAGTAGTTTTTGTCGTCCAACAAAAAACTCAGATTGGACCGAGAGTCTAGCTAGCTGTCTGGATTTACCCTGCAGAGATCTGCCGAACAGTTGACCATAGTCTCAGAAATCCACCGCAGTTTAAAATTCCAACACAAGGAAAGTGTAAGGTAGCGGACATCTGGCTGAAAAGATGGACATACTGTGTAATTTCCGGCGTCAACGGAGCACCCCCGGCAGTGGAAGGTCGTGGATATAGACTATTGGCCCTTTGACTCTTGTGCCATCAGACTGGCTTATGAAGAAATGCCTGTGAAACTAATGACTTCCCATAAGCCTCAGCTTTTCATCAGCTTTGTGATTAGTGCTAATTGGCAAATGTTAGCATGCATGGTAAACATTAGACCTGCCTACCTAGCTTGGCTGTGGATTCTTTCTTGTTTTTAAACCCATCCAGTGTCAGTTGTCCATTGTGTACACCCATGTCAGTGGTCCCTTGTCAAAAATGCAAATTTCCTTTATCCTCCATGCTGTTTGATTATAGTTACCATAAATGTTTTGCGCTACTAATGGTTCATGATTACATGCTAAATACAGAGGTAATCCCCTTTTTAAAGTATAGAACAATTACCTTTACAATGGTTTTAGTAGTGCATTTTTATATTCAATTAAAAGTTAATTTAGTTCAGTAAAATGTTGGACATGATTTCCTTTTTGTTTTGAAATTAAACAATCTGTACTTTAGCAGAATACTGAGAGCAACACAAAGGCAGAACTGAGTACATTTAGTAGCTGTTTTTTAATTGCACCTAATATTATTATCTCAATACAACATTAATGCATGTCACATATCTTCATTCTATCGTGCAGCCCTGCTGGACCACTGCACTGTGAGATATAGTGCCGCTGATTGTGTGGTCATTTCATGGACTTTAAGACTGTGTTGTCCTTTTTCAGCAAGTTTCTCTGAGGAAGCCAAATGGCCTCTACAAATCTAACAGTAATTGCTTGCAGAAGTAGGGCTACACCTTTCAGCCTAGAAACAAATGTTTTGATGTATGGACCGGAAAAAAATATAGACCGCATTTATATCCCAACCAACTTCTTTGCAAGATTTCAATTTCCATCTGCGTCTTCAGCCTATGTTTCGGGGTCATGGCTGCTGGTTGTTTTAGCTGTGAAGACGTAGGACTTTGGTATGGGGCTCCTCAAGACGCAGATTTGCTTATATAGAGAATTGCTCATGCTCCACTGGAGAATGTGGCTGTCTTTTTACAGCCAAGCCTCCTCATGGCAGATTTTTCTACTCACTTATTGTCTAATTCCTTTTGCTGGCTAATGAGCTGCCCAGTCCACACAGGGACCCCGTAAAGAGCCACACTTAGCAGGTTTTCCTCCAGACCATGATGGGATTGTCACGTCAGGAGGCTTTCTGCTGCCACTGACAGGGAGAGAGGTGCTCTTACCGATTTACCCTCTTTTTCATCTTGTAAAATCATTGTAGATGGATGCGAGGTAAGGTGTTTGACGCAAACAAGATACTTTGTTAAATCCCACTGTCAGAAGCTGTACGGGGCTACAATCGCCAATGCAGTCAAACATTCAGGACTATGCCATTAGTAGCTGTTCCATTTTTTAGCAACTACAGGACTGTGCCCTACAGTAATATACTGCAGTGTAGAACAGAACTGTGTAGCAGTATATTGCTATTACTTTTAAATGTTCAGCATCTTGTCATAGAGGACAACTCTAATGCTTGCAGAGAGGTACACGTAAATAAGGGATGAGTCAGACATTCAAAAATAACAGCCCCACCCCACCCCGCTGACTCTCACACATTCTCACTCACAATTTGTTCTTTTGCGTTCCCATAACACTTCAACATCACATATGGAGATTTGTTTTTAAGAAGTTAACTCTGAAAGAAAATTTCTAAAAGCAAATAGATATTTCTATTAAAACTTGAATCCAATTAAAGATATTTGAAAATGTAGTTGAGTCATTACTCTTAGTATAAACATAAGCAGTAACATGACTAGAATGCTAATAATGTTGGGAGGTAGTGAATATGAACAAATGCAACCAAATTAACAGATTTGAAATCCAAACATTTCCAAACCATGCACGTGAAGGTTATGTATCTTATAATGTGAACTCTATTTCAACCTCATCCTTGGAGAGTGCTCCTGTAATTGAAATATGGATAGTGTCCCTGAGCCCCGGCAGCATAACCTCATCCTCTATATACAAATGGATTGTTAAACGCACAGCCAGGAAATGTTTGAGTTGATTTTTGTCACCCACAATCTGTCAGGGTGACCATTCGTCAGTGCACATATTGATTTAGCAATATAGGTGAGATTGGCTGGGAGTTAGGAAGCAGTATATCAAACCTCAAATCAAGAGTTCAGAGAACACTCAGGGAACAGGTAGTGCCGGACTGAATCATGACTCCAAATGCAAGATTCTTTTACAAGTAAGCGTCGTGCTTGGGATGAACAAATAGAAGGGAAAGACAAAAACCTAACCACCAAGTAGTGATATCAGTAACTCATGAAATATCTTTCAAAGCAACATGAGTTACCAGTAGAGCTTGAACACTTGATGCTAGCTCCTCTGTACCCAATTTGCAGGTGCATTGGTCAAAAAATGCTAAATTAATTTAAAATGGCAAGGCAACGCCATGTGAGTGAGAACATTTAATTAATTTGTGGTGTCGAGGCTAAATAACTGAACAGGTTTGCACAGGCTGTTCAAATTTTTTTTTTTAATAAGATTGAAAGTCTTTTGCTCACTTACACGTTTTTTTAGGTTTCCAAATACACTGGGTAGTTTGTGTCCAACCCCGGATCACATCGATTAAGATACTTTGGCGCAAAAGTTTGACTTAAAGTAGAATTCTACAAGCCTATTTGTTTTCTTGTCAGTCGAGCAGAATAATATGGTGTTGTAATATGATTTTATGGTTGCATCCACTTGTCTCATGGGTTCTAAATGAGACTACTATTTTCTTGTGGTAATTGGGTCGATTTGCCTTTGAACCTGTCCCTGTGCTGCAGGCAACACCTTATTTGGGTGTATTCAAAATTTAAGTAGACACCTACAAAGGGCAGGTGCACGCCTACGCAGAGAGCAAAACTCTTACTAAAGTATACACATATTCATAGGTTTTTATACACACACACACACACACAGAGAGCACTCATCTGAGGAGTTTGACTATAGCAGATTCTCAGCCTTTGCAGACAGAGACACGTCAACATCACAGGACTCTTCCCCCATGACAGCCGTCTCCATGGCACCCCTCAGATCACTGTGGCGCCACCGCTCCAGCTTCTTACATTTCAATCTCCTGTCTCTTCTTCCCCCACAGCTCAAGCACCGGGGTCTAGAAATATGTTTCAAAACAGAAGCAGCGCTTTGCCCACACACACACACACACACACACACGGCAATGCTCGCTTACAAAGTTTTAGAGGAAAAAAGGAACATCACCATTCTGCATCCAAGCAGTATTAAAGTGGAACACAGTCAGGATTGGGGTACATGTCACATCAATGTGAGTATCCTACATTACCTCTTACTGGGTCACTCCAGCACAGTGCATCATGCTAAAAGGCAAAACTCAATGTTTAAAAAAATATATTTGTGCAGTGAAGGGCAGTGCACAACGTTAAATGGTGCATATAATTACTGGATTATTTCATAATCAGTTTTTTATCCAGACTAAAAAATAAGATGGTATTAGTATCAAGATACCATTTGAAAAATTGCTTCTTTTTTTCTCTCTCAAAATACCAAATGCGTGTGGCGTCTAACAGTCCAAAGGTGAATAAGCTAGTAGGATCAAATCCTCAAAATGGCCCGCAGGTATGAAAAAGTGAGTGATGAGTCTAATCCCTATGTCTGCCCTCACTTACTCAGACACTTTGATGCTCTTTCCTGATAACTCCACAGAAGCTCAGGGCTGTCCAACTGTGGAATTTGCAAGCGCGTAAAGTCTCTTCAGGAAGACTTTTCAATTCCTTCGTGCAGGCTTTCAGGAAGTTGTAAGGATCCACGGAAGGAGGCAAAAATTAAATTGAATGTAAATAGTACGCTAGCCAGCACTGTTTGTTCATCCTGGCAATGTTGACAGTTTTCAAAACCATTTTAATTTGATCCATCAAGTTTAATTTACTTGCTGAACAGACAGCAGTGATAAACGGCAGTCTGTGAAGGAGCCAGACTTCACAGGCCACAGCAATTCCTCTACCCCTGGTAATATTTGGTGTCACAGAGGGCTGCCTCGGGCCACGTTGGAATGCTGAACCGATAAGCGAGGCAATACATCCTCGGTCAGCGTTAACGCAAGGTTAGCGTCCAGCTGGCCTCTGCCAGTCGGCATTGTGTCCTGCTTTGAGGCGGCAACATGCCTTTTAGTTGCAAGTTTCAGGTCAGACAATTTTTTTCCCTCTACATGTAAAGAATATACCTGTATATAACTATTAAGACACTAGACCTACATATGTCAATGATTTATAAATTATTGGAGATGCTCTGTGTAAACAACGGAACTGAGTACAGTGGAGAATTGTGCACTTTGGATACTGTAAGTGAATGTAGCCATGTCTAAACAGAAAAGCATCTAAGATGCAAAGGCCTATAGGGAAGGACTTGGACCACAACAAAAGATATTTCAAGAAATTAGTTTATTGTCCGTGCAGATCCCTACGAGTCGGCTCCATCTTCTTAGATCCATGACAACCCGGTGATTGTTCCTTAAGTTGCATATCCCAATATTGCTAGTCAATTAAATGGTTTTCTTGCTGAGTCCATACACAGCTGCAGACCTTAAATCCTACACAGGTTTGGAGGCCTATATCCAGACGGTGTGTGAATGAGTGAGGGAGACGCAGTACCAAGTCATTAACGACCGTTGTATTGTGAAGGCCAAAGTAATGCAATAACGTCTTTAATCAACGTTAACTGGATGGCATCATTGGTGTAGCCAAGCCATTTTTAAAAAAAACACCAGTTTGCCGTCTACACTGTACACTATCTGAGTGAGTTTGAGCTTTGCCAACCATGAGCGCCTTCTTTCCTCCGTCTTGCATTCCTCTCCTTGGTTTTGAATAACTTTTGGAAGCCGATAATACTACAAATGTTTAGTCTCGGTCTGAACTATTGGTCCAACGTAAAACTCGGCAATAATTTTCCTTGACAACGTTCTGGATCTACTTCAATGCTTGTGCATTGTGATGCCTCCTATATGGCAACCTGCGGTCTGATGACTCGTCGTGAAAACCCTCCATATGTGGTGCTCTGCCCTATGTGGTGCTCTGCTTTTTATATATAGCTATAGTTATCTTGACCCTATGTTTTACGAAAGAAATAACACCTTAAATATAAAGAAATAGCAAGAAGGCGGCTCAAACAATGCATGATGGATTTTGTTTGCAGTGCAGTGAACATGTAGCACCATCCCCGGCACTCTGGAGATTTAAAAACATAGTATTGATTTTACTGGGTTGCTGTTCCATGGTGGTGGCAGATTTCTGAGGGCACTGATGAGTGAAGGCCATCGAATGACCTCTTGTGTCGGTGGGAAATGAACCCAGCATAGAAGCTGGAGCACACCAGTTTGAAATCCCCCGAGTAGCTCCGTTCACATGTTGTGACCGTGAACAGGCCATTGTGTTCATGCTTTCCTTGGTCAATATCACTTTGTTTGTGTGAAGATTGAAAAGTTTGTAGAGATGTGAGGTGTTAGTTCTGTACCATGTACCAAGATGACATTCCTTAAAAATAAAAAATAAGCATTAATCTACTTACTGTCCATGGTTTTGTCCATTCAGCTCATTATACAGTAACTGACCTGGGTTTGAAAGGTGGGCTCTTCCCAAACATCTGTACAGGCAAGCATGCGCCCACCCTTTCAACTGGGAGATAAATAGTGATGTCAAACCAGGAGAAGAAAATTCTTGTACACCTTGTTCATGGAGTTTCAATTCATTTTTGGCTGTGGAAAATACTGGTCTTTTTCTTGAATTTGGTTTCTAGAAGTTTTATTGGCATGTTGAAGAATTGTTCTGACAGTTACACAGATAGATATGCTGTCTTTTCATCCATTTGTATCTCCTTACTAACCTGATGTTGGTCATTGGATCTTTTTCTCTTGCTTTCTCCAAATCGTTTCTTTATTTTGAGACGAGACACGTATGATTTTTAGATTCAGGCAACGGTGTGCAGGCGTGCGTTTACAGAGCTCATAATGCCACTGAACTGTCCCTTTTTAGAGTAATTAAGAGCTTACCCCATGATCCACTCGTGCAGCATAGGGGATTGGCTCCACTCAATACATCCAGGATTCTATCTCCAGATGGCAAACAAGGAGCCAAAACATTGTGTGCTGAGCAACAATCAGTTTCTTCATATTGTTCTCCCTTAATAACATTTACGACAGTTAATGAATGGGACTGGGGACATGCAGTGGAGTTAATTTGTTGCATGTATGCATCTATCATCTGTGGCCATCCTTCCCCCAACTTAACATGGACTACAACTCTTGTTGGAATTGGGTGGTTATTCTCTCTCCTAGGAACTGATTTTGAGATAGATAGATAGATAGATAGATAGATATTGATCCCAAAAACAGGGGAATTACAGTGTTACAGCAGCAAAATCAGTCACACAGCACAGAAAATAAATGAATTACTAGGATACAATATACATACATACAATAGACATGAAATGTACATGAAATAATAATAGGAATGAAATATAAGAACAAATATTTGAATATATATATATATATATATATATAGGATGGGAATATAAAATATGCAACTGCTTAAATAGTATGCTAAAATTTAAATAAACCAATTGTGCAGGTTGCACTTAGTGCAGTATGTTGGTGTCTCAGTCTTATCATCACCCAGTGACGAGTTTTATTGCCTGTGGTAGGAATGATTTTAAGAAATGTTGCTTTCGCTGGTCGTCACTCAGAATAGGGTGGTATGTACAGTGCCATAAGCTCTACAATCTTCTCCTTTGGATCCGTTTTCAAAGAGTGGTATGGGTTGATATTAAGCCATATGTGTTCTTGGGGTGGATGTGTGGTTAAGGCCTTTTCCTCATTCCGACTGCAGTCAGAGGTGAGGGTTGGAGGTTGCTCTACTTGATGTGGCATTACATGAGGGTGTTCAGGAACTGTTAGTCTGTCGCTTTGTTCTCCTGTTCCCATTATGAAAGCGTACTAGAGTGAAGGTCCAGTCTCTGAGCCCCAGTGCAGTTTAGGGCTGTGGTCGTTTGACTTTGCCTCTTCGAGCCTGTGAGGTCCATTAGAGCAGTGTTTCTCAAATGGGGAGGGAGCGTATCACTAGGGTGTTTGTGTGGAGTATTGCACGGGGTACGTGAGATGTTTTTTTTTAAATGTTCATTTAAAAGATGTCATGCATAATTCCTAGAATAATTATACTGTTATAATGTGTGATGGATTATATACATTTAAAATGTATTAGATTGTAGTTAAGTTACAAGGTTGTTGTTTAGCAAAGCAGACACTAACTCTTTATATAGAGTTTTTATTTTTTCTTCCAAAAAATATTTTTGCACGGGTCAGTGGGTACATGGCTGAATACATTTTTCAAAGGGGGTAAAAAGTTTGAAAACGACTACATTAGAGGAAGCTGTCTGGACAACTAGGGTTACAATGCATGGGCCATATTTCAAGACAACCCCTCTGCCAAAATCTTTTTTGAGAATAAGACCTGTACACATGGGGCTTTAAAACCTTCTACGCAAAGGCTGTCTGTGGTCGGCTTAGATTCATGGCGGATTGCAATGGATTCCAGTAATGACTCAGTTGCAATGTAAAAAAAAAAAAAAAAAAAAAAAAAAAAGAAAAAGGGATATAGAAAGTCTCATACAAGGCGCATATCTTAGTTATTGGGAGTCTCAAAAGAAATTCTGTGGATTGTTGGTAAACAATGGCGGTCATGTGGATGGATGGATCTTTTTCTCAACTTATCCAGTTCAACCACTTGTTTTTCTCAAGACAGCAGCTTGTTATGAAGAACGAAGAGCTAGGCATGAACACTCTCATGGCAACAGATAGATTTGTGTGTGTATACATAGGCACACATACACTCGCACATGCATCCAAACTGTCCCCCGAGCTCACACCAATTTGAAACCGGCAAGGTTATTCATAAAGCGATAGATGTTGCTTTTTGTTCCTGCTGTCATTTGACAATCTATCTTAATGCACGATCATACTTGGCTGTTGGCGTTTTCCCCGTGCCAGGCTCCACACGGGTGCATCCAGTTTGTCTGTTACAGAAGGAGGATGATGATAAAGACAAAGTAATGGTCGCCGGTGGCTTACTGTACTTCCCAGTGGCCAGAGAGGTGAATAGAGGCTATAATACGTCTACACCAGGCACTTATCAGGTGCTACACGTGTGATTATCAGAGGAAAGCAGAAAGGAGGTGAAAGGATTAAACATTTTTTATGTAACTTGCTGATACAAACTCTAAATCCTTTCAGCAGATGTAATAGAGCCGTGAGATCAATTTAGGCAAATAGCCCGGTTGAATCGCTAATAAAAAATGAACCTCATAGGCCATAAAAATATATATATCAGTCAGAGTAATTCTGTTACAAAATTGAGTGTACCATATCTGCTTTTTGCACACTAAAATGAGATGATTTATGAGGACCATCTTAATGGAAGGTTTATTGCGATTCCCTACTGCTCCGAGGCTCGTCTTCTTCCACCATTTAGCGGCGACAATATACGAGACACTAATGGAAAAGGCGAGTATGCCATGTTAAATATTCTGCACCTTATCAGCACAGGCTGTGACTGGTATATGGTGAGGCATTACAATATTTCCCTCCTGATACCAAATCAATACCTCGACATGTGTAACCAAACATGCTTTGACCGCAGTGTCCTCTTAATTAAACGTGATGCAGCATCTGCTGATATTGCAGTCTTGCTCTGTTCGCAGCAGCTTTAGTCACCCAATGGAAATATTGACAGTCTATCTATACCATCTTAGATTATACAGGACATCTCTGTGTAGTGTATGACTTTCATTCGGGCTGTTGACAAGGACAAATGATTTAAGAGAGCTCTGTATACCTGCTATCTACAGCCCGACCAATGTATTAGCCGGCCGATATTAGGCATTTCCCTATCTATCGGTACAGGCATTTATAATGGCACATAAATTATTCTGATAAATGAATATTTAAAAAATAAAAACGGACGATCAACTGTTATGAGTGTTGGTGTTGCGTAGTCTGTCCACCAGAGGGCGCTCTACAACGTCCCTGTTGGCAAGACTCATTTTATTTTTGTTCAAAGGACTTTTAAGTTTCATATCTTAAGTTTGTATTTTAATACTTTTTTTTATTACTTAAATATTTTTGATTTTCCTCTGTTCGGTTGTGACAATAAAACTAATCATTATTTTAGTGAGAATTCATAAATAACTACAAATAAGTAATGTTAAGGGAAATCTGTTTGTTTTGTTGTGTTTCTTTTAAATATACAAATACATTGGAATATTGGATTTTTAAATAAGCAAATATGTATCGGTATTGGCCTTAAAAGTCCTTTATCAGTCGGGCTCTACTACTACCGTTGTTACACTTGCACATAAAATAGATACACATAAAAGGGTTTGATTGCTTCCTTCCTTATTTAACAATTAGGGTAGGTAGGTAGGTAGGTAGGTAGGTAGGTAGGTAGGTAGGTAGATAACCCGAGACTATTTTACAATACTTTGAGAATGGCATTTTGAAAGACTCCCTGTATAGTTATAGGTTTTGGTAGAGAAGCAGGCAGTTGTGCTGATGCCCAATATAAAGTTGGTCATTTTTTCCAGCTGACTTGCTGACTCATTAGTAGTGGCTTGTAAAACTTGCATTGTCATAATAGGCAGACGTATCCTTGTTACTGTCAATGTATCGTCAGGCACAGAATGTGCTTGTTGCTAGGGGAAAGAAGGACTTTTGGATATTATTCAGTCCGACTGCCATGTTCCCTGCTGCAGAAATGCTGAATTAAGCATGCGCAAATAGAAATCAAGGACTGCTCTCCAAAAGCAAAATTGCAAAACCGTTACACACATGGATAATTGTTCGACTAACTCTTGTTACCAATGTTACTTGGCGTTAAGACTGGATGCAATGCTTTATTGTCATGCACGTTGCTGAGCATGGTAATTGCAGGTTTCAAAGACCCCAAAAAATGTTTAAGAGCATTATTAAAATGTGGCTTAAAATAGCCACATTTTAATAATGCTCTTAAACATTTTTTTAATGATCCAGTTTTATGTGGATTGTGTGGATTTAGGTGTAAGTCATAATGAGCTTTTGCCTTTTCTGCTTACCTCATGGCTGCCCTTAAGGGCTCTGCCTCAAACCTTTCGAATGCTTCCTTGTCTGAGTGGAGCCATCATCCATCCTCCATCCTGATCTTTGTCTTTTCCAATCTGCACTCATACATGTCAGGTCATCAGCCTGTTTGTCCTTCCCCCTATTGTTAGGCCTAGATGAGTTCGGCAGCCCACTCCGGTGCTAGAAAATACGATCACTTTTAGGATTCAGCACAAACGTGAATGGACTAAATGGAGATTAGAGGCCAGTTGTTGCTGTAAACTGTTATCTGTTTATGCAAAAATTTATTTATTCTCAAAGCGTTAGTGTTACTTAGCTGTAAAAGTTTAATTAGCTGTAATCCCAGGGACTGCTTATGTGATTAGATGACATTATAATACTAGAGAACTTTTCATAAAAGCAACTGTGTGAATGATGTCATTCACACTTTCTCTTAATCCTTCATGCAACAATGCGTTGTGATGTGTCAGGTGTAAGGTTACGTTTTTTGCACTTGCGTTACCACTTCTGAAGAAAACACTGGACATACTGGAAAAAAATAAATGTGAAGCATTTTTTTTGGGGGGGGGGCAAAGGACAACAACTTGGATTCTGAAATACAAAAATGTCTTATTCTTCACTGTAACAATGCTTAGGTTGTCAGTGAGCTGTCTTACTAAACATAATAATGAATAGGAAACATTGTGTCTTACTGAATGCTAAACCAGCAGTACGATTGAAGTGAGGTGGAATTATCCCACTTGTGTGTTTTACAAAGTCAGTGACAAATCCTAACATGAGTTAATTTGCACCTCACCCTGTCGATTCCATAGACTCTTTTACTACTGCATCCATGGTTCACCTCAACCAAGCCACACCATAGACCTGTCAAAACACACCTTACTTTTACCATTTACTTGATATAGCAATGGCTTAGAGGTAAAGATGGAGTAATTGACCCGCAGGGGTAGTTGCTCATTGTCAAGGTCACTGGAGAGTATTCTGAGCTACAAGGAGAAGTTCATTACTGAGGCGAGGCAAAGGTGAAATATACGCCATTCTCAAATAAACAGCTACTTTTTCCCTGTTGGTCAGGCGTGCAGCCTTTGGGAAGTTGATCTGGCCATGGACAATGTAATGGCCTTCTGTTTTACACAAGTCTCAGTATTTCCTCTTTTGCATTAGAAGTAAGCCTGTAGGGGGTCTGGACTATAAGTGTCCTTTTGACTAAAGCACTAGAGCCAGACTTGCTGGATATTTTTTGAGTTAAGAAAAGTCATTTGCTAGTTTATTGGTTGCACCTTTAACTAAACTAAGGCAGTGTAATTAATCAGTCAGTGGTTTCTGTTATTAAGCCTGCCCTTACTGATCATCACGATACTTGCAATTCTAAACATATTGCAATATTCTACAATATATTGCAATTTATTACTAATACTAATTTTTCCCAATTTTAGATGATGTCCCCAAAAGGAAACCTATTCGACATTTGTTTTATCTAAAAAGAAACATTTCTCGGTTTGTTCATATCACTTAAATTTTATTGATGCAAAATGAGATTGTCAAGCAGACAATTGTAATTGATACAATATTGCCACTGAAAATATTGCCATACTATGCTGTATTGATTTTTTCTTTTTTCACCCCTACTAATAAACTGTCAAATGAGTGTATTTTGGCCAGTATTTCTGTAATACAGGTGAAACTCAAAAAATATGGTGCAAAAGTTATGTATTGTAGGCTCAAAGTATCACACTCTAATCAGCTAATTAATCCAAAACACCTGCAAAGGGTTCCTTAGCCTTTCATTGGTCTCTCAGTCTGGTTCAGTGGAATTCACAATCATGGGGAAGACTGCTGACCTGACAGTTGTGCAGAAAACCATCATTGACACCCTCTACAAGGAGGGAAAGCCTCAAAAGGTAATTGCAAAGGAAGTTGGATGTTCTCAAAGTGTCGTATCAAGGCACATCAATAGAAAGTTAAATGGAAGGGAAAAGTGTGGAAGAAAAAGGTGCACAAGCAGCAGGGATGACCGTAGCCTGGAGAGGATTGTCAGGAAAAGGCCATTCAAATGTGTAGGGGAGCTTCACAAGGAGTGGACTGAGGCTGGAGTTAGTGCATCAAGAGCCACCACACAAAGACGGGTCCTGGACATGGGCTTCAAATGTCGTATTCCTCTTGTCGAGCCGCTCCTGAACAACAAACAACATCAGAAGCATCTTACCTGGGCTAAAGAAAAAAAGAACTGGTCTGTTTCTCAGTGGTCCAAAGTCCTCTTTTCTGATGAGAGCACATTTTGCATCTCATTTGGAAATCAAGGTCCCAAAGTCTGGAGGAAGAATGGAGAGGCACACAATCCAAGATGCTTGAAGTCCAGTGTGAAGTTTCCACAGTCTGTGTTGGTTTGGGGAGCCATGTCATCTGCTGGTGTGGGTCCACTGTGCTTTATTAAGTCCAGAGTCAGCGCTGCTGTCTACCAGGACATTCCTTCAGCAGACGAGCTTTATGGAGATGCTGACTTCATTTTTCAGCAGGAATGCCCCATAGAGAATATATGGGGCATTGCCAAGAGAAAGATGAAAGACATGAGACCGAACAATGCAGAAGAGCTGAAGGCCGCTATTGTAGCAGCACCTCAGCAGTGCCACAGGCTGATAGCATCCATGCCACGCCGCATTGAGGCAGTAATTCATGCAAAAGGGGCCCAAACAAAGTACTGAGTACATATGCATGATTATACTTTTAAGAGAGCTGACATTTCTGTATTTAAAATCCTTTATTATTGATTTCATGTAATATGCTAATTTTCTGAGATTTTGAATTTGGGGTTTTCATAAGCTTTATGCCATGATCATCAAAATATATTAAATAAAGGCTTGAAATATCTCACTTTGCATGTAATGAGTCTATATAATATATTAGTTTCACCTTTTAAGTTGAATTACTGGAATGAATGAACTTTTGCACCATATGCTAATATTTTGAGTTTCACCTGTATATAAAATAAAGAGGGGACAAGATGTCTGAAAGCTGCTGTTGATAGTCTGTAACTTTTGATATTGAGCACTCAAAGCGTACAAGGAGAAGAAAAATCTACAAAACTACCATTTGCAAATGAACTTGCTTCAAATTTGCCAGCATTTTAAAATCACTTTGTTCGTGCTACATTACCTCACCCTTGATTCATTGTTTTTTTTTGTTTTTTAAAGAATGACTTGTTTAATCCAATTGTAGGTTAAGCTACTGTACCTGGTAATATACTGATTGTGCATAAAAGATGCCACATAATATTAGAAACTCTACTGTCGAGCAGAGATTATCTCTAGATAAATGGATTTAGTGAAGAGGCTGTGACCCTTTTTTTCTCTCAGTCCTATTGTATAAGGAGATGAAAGGATTGCACAAGAGACATTTTAAAACTGGGTTACTCTGACAGTTCCCTCTGTGAACCACTGACAAACATTCAAAATTTAATCTGTTTATATTTAGCTGCTTCATTAATAAATAATGCATCCCTTTTACATGCAACAACAACTGCAGGGCGTCGGCGATAATGAAAAATGGATACGTTCAACTTAGTTCCACAAAAAAGTTCTCTACTGCATTTCTCTTTTGCAAACTCTGCCAACCAAATCCATCATAAACAACATTAAATCCATAAGACCTCAACCAACCTGAGGAATGAAGGGAAAAGCAAGCCGAAGTAGCTTGCTGTTAATGCCATCGCTAGCTAAATCCGTTTGTAAAGATTTATGGATTTGTAATTAGCATAAACATGAAGGCGCTCGATAACAATGACATTATCTCTGTTAAACTAATTGCTTTATTCACACATCAAAACAAGGCAAGAGTAAATCTTTTGTTTAAAGACGCATCATATTTACATTGTATCCCAGTGTTTAGATGCTTTGACAACACAGTGCGACAATGGCAGCAGCCCACACAGATTTGGGATGCTTGGTCTTGGCATTAGGGGTATCTTATGTAGAATCAAGACACTGGGTGACATCAACTTACCGTCACGTGTATTTGGAAGAAAAAGGACAATCACGGTGACAATTCATTTGCTTCAGTGTGAAAATGCATGTTAAACCATATCAGCCGCAGCTATTTTGCAGGGGCTATCTGGGAAAGTTCCTCGCAGCAGTCCCTCCTTACAGACAGATGGACAAATTGCAATTATTGTGCCTCATTCAGTCTACCTGAGATAGTGAGGAATTGCTGTGCCATCTCGTGGTTTCCACCACTGTGCTTTAGAGCAAATCTCTGCACCATCTCATGATTGACATGATGTCATCTCCTTGTCAAGCACAGGAGCGGCGCTCAAGGGTCGGATTCCCTGACGGCTCAGAGCCTGCGGAGAAATGCCAGGGAGCCTGCAGGCACTTGTGTTTTTAATAGCAACCTGGTCTAAAAAAGATCTGTCATTTCCTCTTTCCCTCTTTGGGTGACTTCTGGAGGCCATTAACAGCAACTTTTCCCTCCCTAACCATGCTACCGCAACACTATCCCCTGCATCCACATTTCCACATTTGAGGAAAGCTCCATCTTCAGATGGTTATTAGTTTTAAGGAATGACTTGCAAATGTTATGCAGGAGCATCTGTCTGGATTTCCATCGCATGTGTGCACGTGTGCACATGTGGAGGCATGTAGCCCACAGTGCACGACACCAGATGAATTATGTTTGTGGACTGTTGATTAATGAGCTTACCACGCTGAATTTGTTTTCACTTGCTTTCATACATTTGTATAAACTATATGATGAAGTGTGTGTGTGTGTGAGAGAGTACAGTAAGTGGGTGAGTGAGTAATAGAAAACAAGAGCCTTGATCATGAAGTACCAGTATATGCAGGTACAGCGTTTCATCCTTAAGTGAGAGCCACTTCATCTCTTCCTCTGCTATGTAAGAGTCTATTTCACAACATAATGTGTCCAATTAGGTCTTGTCCATGAATAATGTTTAATTCATTTTAGTTTTATTCACAGCATCTGTCACTGTTTGAACAAGAAATGCAGCAGTGAGTGAGCTTGTTGTTGGAGCTGATGTAAAAGGAACAGTATGCCTTGGTTGATTGGAGGTTTCTGCCAGAGCCCGACCTATATCGGCAGTTCGATATTAGGCATTTATAATGGCCGATAATTTTTTTATTTTTTTATTTTCATTCATCAGAAGCATTTATAATGACAAATAAATGATAGTATAGCATAGTTTGTCCAGCAGAGGACACTCTATAACTTCCCTGTTAGCAACACTCCTTTTTTTATTGAGTTTTTGTTCAAGGACTTTAAGTTTCATATATTAGGTTTGTATTTTTATTTTATTTATCAGAATTTTAATATATTTTGGTGTTCCTCTATTCTGTTGTGACAAAACAAATTGTCACATTATTTTAGTGAGAACTCATAAATAAAAACACATAACTAATGTTAGGGGAATCTGTTTATGTTACGCGTTTCTGGATACGTTTTCTGGATATTTATTTTTTTAATATATATATATATATATATATATATATATATATATGATTTTAAATAACCAAATATTTGTATTAATATCGGCCTTAAGAATCCTTTATTGTTGTGCTCTAGTTCCTACATGATCAGGATATGTGACTAGCCTCATGTTCTGTAACTGATAGTGTAGAATTATGTAAACTGGCAGAAAACGTACTGGTGTAGTACAGCACTAAGTGGTGCTTATGAGTAAAGAGACATGGCTGCACACATGGAGTACACCACTGTTGTAGTACTCAAGATGGTTCTTGATCTCCCGACCGCTCTCAAGACCACTTTCTGAAGGTCTCGTCTCTGAATCGCCTGCATTTTTAGTCTTGTCTCGGTCGCACATAAAGAGGACTCTGGATTTTTTTGCGAAACCACAACAAACTTTGATTAAGTTATCAAGGCAGTTCTCAGGATACATTTATGGCAATACAAGTGGTGCAGCATTATTTACAATGTTTACAAAAGGGAGTCTGAGCATCATAATTTGGGATGGCATTACATGTTATTAAAATTTCATTTTGATTGAGTTTAGTGCTCAAATTCTCTTTTTACTTGGATGTTTTGGGGATTAAAGGCCACGCTGTTTGTGTAAAAATGTTAACATAGAAAACATGCGTTTTGTGCTGCTTATTTTCTTAATGATGAATCAGTTATAAACACGCATGATTAAGGAAATTGCTTGGATTTTGCATGTCCAGTTGCTACCTAATGCTGTGTTGGCCACAGAGTAAATCCAGTTATTACCTGTTTATTACAGTGAAAGCTACAGGATATCTTTAGATAAGTTTCTTTTAGAAAATAAAACACTTGAATTTCCTTATCTACCCAGATCTTGCGGTCTGATTATACTTCCTTCCAGCATTTGTAAAAATTATTTCAAACAAAGCGAAATCCACCCTTGGTTCAGCTATCTTCCTCCATGATGATTCTTCCTCGGATCACTGGAGAGGACCACTCACACAGGAGATAGCAAGCCGTGGCGGCCGGCCATGAACTTGGCTGAGCTTGCTGACTCAGAGGAGGACATTAGCATACAGCTGCCAGTAGCCAGGCTGCAGCTGCTATGGATGCCTTCCTTAGTGTGCTAAAAGGAAGAGAGAGTACGCCGGACTGACTAGTCTTGGGAAGATGGAGGGTTCTGCTGACGCCTTCTCCCTGTCCTGATGACTGATAATATGGTGGTCTAAGAAAACACCCCTTAACCCTTGTGTTGTCCTCAAAACTAGAGAAAGATGGATTTCTTTTTAACCAAATTACCCAAAACGTTAAGTACAAATACCTAGTAGTTAGTTTACTACTTTCATTGAATTTTGGGTATTTAAGCTAATATTGTTTTCAACACAAGTTCCTCAAAGTAATTCATCATTTCAAAATGAGGTATTATTTCCTGGTGCATTAAAAAAAGACAAAATGTCAAATGTGTCAAATAGTAAAAGGTAAGACAAAAAAAAGTGTTAATTTTGACCCAGAAGGACATCAAATGCGTGGTCAACCAGAAGACAACACCAGGGTTAAGGATGGTCTGTTGTCTGAATGTCTTAAAATGTAAATATGCAAACACCTCCTGGCGTGCGGACACAAAAATCATACATTTAGTTTTTTTTAAGAAACATGGTCTCGGCAAATAGTTTCCTGTAACAGTGCCTTTTGAATTGATTTCTGCTTGTTCCCAATCCATTTTGAGAGAGCCATCTCTCCGTGTCTAGTTGAAGCTGAATCCCATTCTGTCAGGGTTGAGGTGATGTTGCAGGCAGATTGCTTATCCGTCAGGATCACGGCAGACACAAACGGGTTGCTGATGCTGCTGCTTAAACTTGTCTCAGTCAGGCCTCGATCATCAAATCTGTCCCTGTCAACCATGATACATTGACAGCGCTGCATTTGCCTCCCCCCCTTTCCCTCCAAGCTGAATTCCTGACCAAACCCTTGCCTGGTTATCAGGCCATCATAAAGAATGTGTGACAGGACCTTAGAGCAGTGAGGGATGGCTCTCGGTGAAGCCGGCAGGGCTGGTGGAGATGGAATAACGCAGGTGTGGCGGCACATGCCAGCTTGACTTACGGCCTTGATTCCTGTTAAGACCACCTTGAGATCTTAGACTGTGGACGCTGTTTTGAGAAGTTGTTGAAATGGAAATGAAATGGATTCAAATGTGATCTGGTGGAGGAGCCTGCCATCAGTTGAATCCTTGTCTTTAAACTCATTAAGATGTAATATGATGACTTTAGAACCACTGGCATCTGCTTCATTTATTTGAAACAAAATGGATTTCTTTATATATGAATTTAGTTTTGCCCATGACCACCAGAGACACATCAGCTGCTTACCAATTTACCAGAGAGGTAAAATTCCCAAAAAGTGTTGATTGGTCATGGTCGAATAAACTCAAACTGTTCTCTACACAAATTGTGATCTCCAGAGATAAAGCTTAGGCCCAGATCAATACAATCGGCAGGATAGTGACGTCAAAACTAATTAAGATTGCCTGTGTAGCACAATGGCACCAATCCGTGCTGGGTGGGCCCAGTGTCAGCATGGGCTACTGCAAGGTTATTTTTCTTCCATTGTTTGAGGCTTAGAGACACCTCCAGAGGGATCCCTGCAGCCAAGGCACTATTATCTGGCTAAGGTTTGGGACAATCACACTGTCCCTCTCAATTCTTGTAAAGGTCCCTCTTCAATTAATCTAGGAGCTTTTTATGCTCTCCTGTACAGACCCCATGAAAAGAGACTTTTTCAAAGGGCTTGTGAACAGGTTGGCTTTCTGTGTTGAAAGGTAACAAAAAGGGATTATGTCATGGGGAATAGCGGATGTGGCTGGGTGACTCCGATTATGTCCAGATAATGTAGTGTTGTCACGTCTGACAGGAAATACTGCGCTCGAAGAAGAGGCCGATCTTTAAGTTTCATTTCAGTTCAGTCCAATTTGAGTAGAATAATAATATGAGGAAACTGTTACTGGTGCACTCTTTAAATAATAATACATTATTAATTTTCAAAGGGAATCTCTAATTGCATTGGCCTTTCTCTACAAAATCCATGCATGCATTATGCTATAATTATAATATTATAAAATGTGTGCTCTGCCTCCCAACTCTCCACCTCCCCACGATAGGATTAGAAGACACGTTGTCTGTACTGTTAGTCCAGTTGCGTTGAGATCAGGGTGGTAAATATGCATGCAGTAATGTATATATCGCTTTCAGTACAAGATGGATTTTATTTTGTAGGTTTTACATGTATTCGTCTGTGCTATTGGTTATAACATGCAATCTGGGAAACTGGTCAAAAGCAGTCTGATGGGTTAAGAGACATGAGCAGTCAAACAAATAGGCAACATGTCTCTCTTTCAAAGTGAAATGATAAGTGACCAACATCATATGGGTTAAAGTTAGGCCTCAGCTTAACCATTAAAGGTCCCATGGTGTGAAAATGTCACTTTACGAGGTTTTATCACATTAATGAGTTCCCCATACTGCCTATGGTCCCCCAGTGGCTAGAATTGGTGATAAGTGTAATCTGAGCCCTGGGTATCCTGCTCTGCCTTTGAGAAAATGAAAGATCAGATGGGCTGATCTGGAATCTTTCCCCTTATGAGGTCATAAGCCCCCCTTCCTTCAAAAGCTACAGACTTCGAAATGGCACAGTATTAGGGGACCACTACGGTCTATATAAAAGAGACTTCAGATACAGTATTAGGGGACCACTACAGTCTATATAAAAGAGACTTCAGATACATTATTAGGGGGGCGCTACGTTCTATATAAAAGACTTCAGATACAGTATTCAGAGACATTATTAGGGGACCACTAAGGTCTATATAAAAGAGACTTCAGATACAGTATTAGGGGACCACTACAGTCTATATAAAAGACTTCAGATACATTATTAGGGGGGGCGCTACGGTCTATATAAAAGACTTCAGATACAGTATTCAGAGACATTATTAGGGGACCACTAAGGTCTATATAAGAGACAGTGAGGGGAAAATATACAGTGAGGAAAATAAGCATTTGAACACCCTGCTATTTTGCAAGTTCTCCCACTTAGAAATCATGGACGGGTCTGAAATTGTCATCGTAGGTGCATGTCCACTGTGAGAGACATAATCAAAAAATCTAGAAATCACAGTGTATTTTTTTAACTATTTATTTGTATGATACAGCTGCAAATAAATATTTGAACACGTGTCTATCAGCTAGAATTCTGACCCTCAAAGACCTGTTAGTCTGCCATCAAAATGTCCACCTCCACTCCATTTATTATCCTAAATTAGATGCACCTGTTTGAGGTCGTTAGCTGCATAAAGACACCTGTCAAGGCCCGTCTTAAGTTTGCCAATGACCATTTGGATGATCCAGAGGAGTCATGGGAGAAAGTCATGTGGTCAGATGAGACCAAAATAAAACTTTTTGGTCATAATTCCACTAACCGTGTTTGGAGGAAGAAGAATGATGAGTACCATCCCAAGAACACCATCCCTACTATGAAGCATGGGGGTGGTAGCATCATGCTTTGGGGGTGTTTTTCTGCACATGGGACAGGGCGACTGCACTGTATTAAGGAGAGGATGACCAGGCCATGTATTGCGAGATTTTGGGGAACATCCTCCTTCCCTCAGTTAGAGCATTGAAGATGGGTCTAGGCTGGGTCTTCCAACATGACAATGACCCGAAGCACACAGCCAGGATAACCAAGGAGTGGCTCTGTAAGAAGCATATCAAGGTTCTGGTGTGGCCTAGCTAGTCTCCAGACCTAAACCCAATAGAGAATCTTTGGAGGGAGCTCAAACTCCGTGTTTCTCAGCAACAGCCCAGAAACCTGACTGATCTAGAGAAGATCTGTGTGGAGGAGTGGGCCAAAATCCCTTCTGCAGTGTGTCAAACCTGGTGAAAAACTACAGGAAACGTTTGACCTCTGTAATTGCAAACAAAGGCTACTGTACCAAATATTAACATCGATTTTCTCAGGTGTTCAAATACTAGGGGACCACTAAGGTCTATATAAAAGAGACTTCAGATACAGTATTAGGGGACCACTAAGGTCTATATAAAGAGACTTCAGATACAGTATTAGGGGACCACTAAGGTCTATATAAAAGAGACTTCAGATACAGTATTAGGGGACCACTAAGGTCTATATAAAAGCATCCAAAGAGCATTTTAAGCTTTTAAGAAACCTCATTGTGCGGTATCCTTTTTTGTCTGCGTGTATGATTGGTCCCTTGTCTTGTCTGTCTGTCTCTGCATGTGTTGTTTTGTCTCCCTCCTGTTTTTCCTCTGTTTTTGGGCCCACTGGGTAGGTCTATATAAAAGAGATTGCAGCCTTTTTCCAAAATCAAAAAGATTTTACAGTATCTTGGGGACCACAGAAATTTAGGTTTTTGCATATTTATAAAAAACAAAAACTTCAGATACAGTATTCAGACCCTTTGTTCAGTATTTAGTAGAAGCACCCTTTTGATCTAATACAGCCATGAGTCGTTTTGGGAAAGATGCAACAAGTTTCTCACATCTGGATTTGGGTATCCTCTGCCATTCCTCCTTGCAGATCCTTCCAGTTCTGTCAGGTTGGATGGTAAACGGGACAGTCATTTTCAGGTCTCTCCAGAGATGCTCAATTGGGTTTAAAAGGGACTGGCTCCATTCAAGAACACCACAGAGTTGTTGTGGACCATTTTAGCTGTGCTTAATTGTCTTGTTGGAAGGTAAAAAAAGGTTTTCATTCATCTTTCCCTCGATTGAACAGTCGTTGTCCCTGCAGCTGAAAAACACCCCCAAGCATGATGCTGCCACCACCATGCTTCATGTTGAGACTGTATTGGACAGGTGATGAGCAGTGCCTGGTTTTCTCCACACATACCGCTTAGAATTAAGGCCAAAAAAAGTTCTATCTTGGTCTCATCAGACCAGAGGATTTTATTTATCACCATCTTGGAGTCCTTCAGGTGTTTTTTAGCAAACCCATGCGGGCTTTCATGTGTCTTGCACTGAGGAGAGGCTTCCTTGGGCCACTCTGCCATAAAGCCCCGTCTGGTGGATTGCTGCAGTGATGGTTGACTTAATACAACTTTCTCCCATCTCCCGACTGCATCTCTGGAGCTTAGCCACAGTGACCATTGGGTTCTTCTTTTGCCTCTCTCACCAAGGCTCTTCTCCCCCGATAGCTTTTTTGGCCGGACGGCCAGCTCTAGAAGGGTTCTGGTCGTCCCAAACGTCTTCCATTTGAGGATTATGAAGGCCACTGTGCTCTTAGGAACCTTAAGTGCAGCAGAAATTTTTTGTAACCTTGACCAGATCTGTGCCTTGCCACAATTCTGTCTCTGAGCTCTTCAGGCAGTTCCTTTGACCTCATGATTGTCATTTGCTCTGACATGCACTGTGAGCTGTAAGGTCTTATATAGACAGGTGTGTGGCTTTCCTAATCAAGTCCAATCAGTATAATCAAACACAGCTGGACTCCAATGAAGGTGTAGAACCATCTCAAGGATGATCAGAAGAAATAGACAGCACCTGAGTTACATATGAGGGTCACGGCAAAGGGTCTGAATACATATGACCATGTGATATTTCAGTTTTTGTTTTTTAATAAATATGCAAAAATTTCTAAATTTCTGTTTTTTTTCCAAGATGGGTTGCTGAGTGTACATTACTGAGAAATAAAATGAACTTTTTTGATTTTTGGAAAAAGGCTGCAATGAAACAAAGAGTGAAAAATTTAAAGGGGTCTGAATACTTTCCGTACGCACTGTATGTCTGTGTGTTTGTAACTGTTCACGAATATTATGTTTCCTATACTATGTTTGTTGAATATAAAAATAAATTGTTAACAAAAAACAGAAACCTTCTCAGATGAGAAGGCACAAGGAGAAGCCTGTCCAGCGCAGAGTATTGTCACATATTCACACATCAAATCTTTAACATACAGCATTTTCCCGTACATTGTGTACATGTTATCTACAGTACATTTTATAATTTTGTTCCTTTCTCAGACTGACAATGTCCCTGCTTGCAACGCTGCCTTAACTTGTACATTGTAAAATGTATTTTACTGACAACTACAATTTGACGGTAAACTTTTTTTTTTTTAAAGTGAATCACCATACTGAAAGACAGACCATTTCATAGCCCGAAACGTTTAGCATGGAGATAATACAAATTGAAATTAAATTGCAATCTGAACCGACTGTGTTACCGATGTAAAACATTCACCTTAAGCTCGAGCAGTCAAACAAACCAAACCAACAGAACAGCTTGTGTGTATTTGTTGCTAATAACGAATATTCCCTCCTTAACCAACCTTGGTTCAATATAACCTTGAAAAATGCAAACAAGGCAATTTGTGTTGGTGTGATTAATTCATTTCTGAATGGCTGTGCCTGACTGCATGTGGAACACAGTAAGATTAATTTCTTAAATATATGTATTTGGCAAAAAGGCTTTTCGAAAGTGCAATGATGAATGTTTATTCAGATAAAGCAGCCAACATATGATGTTACGCTCTGGCCCTAGCAGTGTCTGTCTCACACACACACGCACACACACTCTCACACACACACATGCCAAAGTTGTTTTAAAGTCAAATGGATTGTAACAGGAACCCGAGATGCACTCTGTTCCTTACTCTGAGGATTAGGTAATGTGTAGTACAAAAGACATATGAATAATTTATCGGCCAGTGTATGCATTGCGGTCATGCACATACAAGGGTTAGTTTCCGTGTGTGTGTGTGTGTGTGTGTGTGTGTGTGTGTGTGTGTGTGTGTGTGTGTGTGTGTGTGTGTGTGTGTGTTGTGTGTGTGAGAGAAAAAAAAACTCTAAACATGTTCATGCGCGATTTAGGAAAGACCCTTTTTAGAGTTGGTGAAAGGTTGCATTGTGTGCAAGTGAATTGTTCATGAAAACTTTATACAAAATCATTTTTAGTCCCCAGAAATATATGAATCCAAAAAGGTTGGATTTTAAATGCTATTTTCATAACTACTACATTACTAATAATTACAAAAACATTAGTAATGACATTCTTCATCAGCAAACGGTAGGGAAAAAAGCAATTGTCTGCACTGGCAGCAACTCAGAATTGCTGAATAATGAAAACTTCAGGTGTTTCATGTGATGAGTTTTTTTTCAGTTGAATTGACAAAGAACTTTTGCTGTATGAAGAAAAGCTACATTATGATATCACTGTAGCTCCCTGTAGCACATTGAGTATTTCTTTTTTTTTTTTTTGCCTTGAAGAAGCAATATAATGGGGACTTCATCTTTTTTTTTTTTTTTTTTGAAAAAGGTGCCAGTGTCTGAGGTCCCAGTGGTACCCATTACAGCAGCCTAGTAGTCATTAATCACGGCCGAGTATGCATTTCAATGCAGCATCCGCCCAGAGTTTCCAATAGCCATTCATTAACCGCTTCCACCGCCATCTCTTTTCTTAGCATCTGCCCCCTCCTCTCCATCGCTCCCACCTGGACTCTACGGATTTGGTCCTTTTCTTGCTGACACACCTGCTTTTTATTTCCTGTGTTTTCTAGAAACGTTAGGCGAAAGTGGTTGCTCACTTTTTGGGGCTTTTATATAATGTGTTAAATGTGTTAAGCTAACCTTTGCAAAAGTTCTGTGTCTTTGCTTTCTCTTGTCCCTTTTTATGGTTAAGTATATACAGTATTGGGTGTTTCTGTGAAAAGCAGTGTCTGGTGGGAACTGACAACATGCTGTCTTTATTTGCATGCATCTACGCTGAACAAAATTATAAACCCAACAGTTGTTTTTGACCCCATTTTCCAAACTCAAAGATCTGACATTTTCTACGTACACAAAAGACTTATTTCTCTCAAATATTGTTCACAAATCTGTCTAAATCTGTGTTAGTGAGCACTTCTTTGCCGAGATAATCCATCCACCTCGCAGGTGTGACACATCAAGATGCTGATTAGACAGCATGGTTATTGCACAGGTGAGCCTTAGGTTGGCCACAATAAAAGGCCACTCTTTTACTGTATTGAGGGGATTGGGTTGGAGGTCCAAAAATCATTCAGTTAAAAAAAAAAAAAAAAAGTAGACCGATTTGTGAACAATATTTGAGAGAAATAAGCCTTTTTTGTATAAAGTCTTAGATCCTTGAGTACAGCTCATGGAAAATGGGGGCAGAAACAGTGTTGCATTTCTAATTTTGTTCAGCAGTGAGGCACATGTTGTAGAAGCGAGGTAACAACCAAACTTGTTATTCTTAACTGCAAAACATTGCTGTTCATATTGCTGCTGTTTCATTTCCTTCAACATGGGAAACCAATCTGTCAAACATCATGGAATAGAGTAGCCAGTGGGCAAATTATTCCCATTATTAATGGTCTCCAAGATCTCTCAGGGGCTTTCCATTATATTTATTGACTTTTGCCCTTCTTGTCCCAGTGTTTTCGTTCATCAAATTAGAGCTGGGTCAGCATCTGGTAACGTAGCAGAAAACTGGGCAAGGTTTTTGTGTGTTTTTAATCAGAATTTGGTGTAAAATGTGTTTTTAAAGCATTTCACCCAAGTAGTCCTGTTTTCCAGGACCTTCAAACTGCCTTCTTTGACTACACGTATCCTAGTTTGAGCTTTTAATTAAACCAAAGTGGGCCATTTAAAGCTACACTGTGTAAGAATATCTCCCATCTAATGGTAAAATTGTATATGACAACCAACTGAATATCACTTTCTATCCCCCACCATTCCAAGCCCGTTCTAACTCCTACGCTGGCCGGACCCGAAATTAAAGACAACTTTGTCCGTGAGAGTTCTTTCCAGTGTAATAAGTCTTACGTTATTTTGGTTCCATTTCATTGTTAACATCAGCTATCGAGTTCCCAAACAAGCTAATGTTAGTAAAGCATCATTGCTATCGTTATTCTGTATATTGTACAAGATTAGGCCATGTTTACAGCGTAGCAGAGAAGCAACAGGGGCTTGTTTCATATGTCTCTGAGCAGTATGAACAATGTCAATGAAACATAAATGATCTTTTAGTATCTCCATGGTTACACGCAGCTGTTCTAGCTCTAGCTGGTCTGTGTTAAAACTGCACATGTGATTGGTCTGCCAGGGAAATCACAACACACATGCTTACGTTTATGTTACAAGGCGATCCTGTTTGATCACTGACGAGAGGAAAAGTATCCAAGACGTCGTTCTAGCGTTATGTACAACCATGCTACCCAAGCAACTATTATACTTTGAATTTATACAATCAGGCAGAATTACTTTTAGAGGTCCCTTTTAAAATCCTTGCTGCATAGAAGCTCTTTCCATCGTGGAAAAGCCACTCCAACATTAACTTTGCTCTTGTTTAAATGATCCTTTTACCTTCCGTGGCGACGCCGTTACATGTCCTAGTGAATGGGCATGATGCTCCAGCTGCAACCGGCAGTCGCTGAGTAACCTTCTCCCCCTCCCTGGCATTCGTCACGCTGCCACTGAGTGGAGAAGCGCGAAACGCGGATGTGTGTCCCTCTTTGGCTAATGTGTTTAACGATGGATGCGCAACATGGCCGAATACATTGGCAGAATACGTTCAGAATACACAGGAGCGACTCGTTCCTTTGTTTTCTGAATGGCCCATTCTACGCGTACGAGAATACTTAAATGAGCACATATTTGTGAAAGTACAGACGTTTTTGCTAAGAATCAATTCAAAAAGTTACACAATGGAGCTTTAAAGAAATGTGGGGGAAAGTCTCCAAAAAGGATGTTTGTTGTCCCTTCATTATGAAGATCAAATTACAACCAATTACAGCAGGTGGTGCGACAAAATCATGGTGAAAACCTTGAACCAAAGTCTTGTTTTATATTTACCTTCTGTATGATTCCCTCAGTGATTTTGAGAAGGCCTCACAAACTCAAGTTTTTGTAATAATTTTAGGTTAATGGTTTAGTTAAGTAGCAAAACTGTCTTATCAAATTGGACTTGCATGGCACCAGTGGAGCACTATTTTCTGCTTTCCCTATCCCTAGAAATGGGATATTAGGCATTTTGAGAAGGGTATCTTTGATAGCCAAAAACCTGACAACCCAAACCTGAGCGATTTTGGCTTGCTGCGCTGATGGATTAGGTGGAGCTCTCAGCTTTCTCATTGAAATGCATCCGAGAAGGGAGTAACTTTCCTCTCAAAATAATTTGCTTACAATTACAGTGAACCTCCCACCTCTGCAGCTCCTTAGTTAATATCAATCACCAGAAGAGGGATAATCCAAAGTGCTGATCAGCAGATAAGCAGGGAGATCCCTCCCTCCTCAGCTTATCTCGTGTCATATAGGACATTATCCCTCTGAGTTAGATTTCCCTCGGCAGCGGCCTAAACAAAATGATTGCTAGTCATTTGTCGTCTGCTCCCCCGGAAGACTGTGGGTTTAAGTCTGCATTGATTAAATGGCAAGAGAGCGAGAGAGGATGAGAGGGAGCAACCATCTTCACTTGACTAATGCAGATGACGAGGGAAAGTGTGACAGACGGCAGAGATCTGCTAAGATAAGGTCACCGGAGGATGAGCCTTTGTTAACATGCATTCATAGCTCGTGTGCTAAATGTGTGGGTTGAAGAAAGATGGATGCCTCCTGACAGCTTCAGTTGTTAGAACAACACAATTTCAAATCAGACTTTTGCTTTATTAAATGAAATGTTGTGTTCACGCTGTTTCAATGCTAGTATTTACTGGTGGACTCCCGGATTTGGTATTGTTATCCCATTCTTCAACTTTCTTTGGTCGCCTCTAACGTCTGCATAAGTTTAGCCATTCAAAACATTCAAATCAAAATGTTCAGCTCGCTAAGCACATGATGGGACTTCTTCCCATCATTCTTATTCTTCTTATTTATACTTCTTATTTATACTTTTTCAAATATTAAGCTTTTTTCATGTTTTTTTTAGTTTTTTTTTTTTAGAATTAAAGTCAATGAGAACAGGCTTCAAATCCTTTGAATCCTCTTCTACTTCAAAATCTCTCTCTTCCTTCATACCTTTATAGATGAAATTCAAACTTTAAACCATTCATGAAAAATTCAGCTATTTCTCAGGAGTTTGATATCTTTTACAGTTTTTGTGAAATCACTGTCTAGGTTTTGTGTTGATAATGGGTGTATACTGCATCTTCGTCCCTTTTCTATAAATTGCTCTCATGCCCACAATTTTTACTTGTCATATAATGTACTGTTTATTAGGGGTGGGACTATCTGGGCACCTCACGATTCCAATTCAGAGGCTAACGATTTAATTCTAAACCGATGATCGATGCATTTCGATGCAACAATTCTTTTCATGTACATTTCCATTCGGAATTCAAGAAAATACAGATATAAATCTGAGTTTGTTAGATTTTGACATACAGCATTTGTCACACAATTTGTAATTAAATGTTTGGTCTACTGAGATTTGAATATTTATATCAAACTATTTGAATATTTAACCGCATTAATGTCATAGTTAACTCGCAATTAATATCGCATTTTTATCTGTTCTAAATGTCCCTTGATTTCTTTTTGTCCCTTTTTTTTCTCAGTTAAATGCTCTTATCAACATGGAAAAGTGGATCGGCTTGCTTTGTGCAAATGTCTTTTTATTGAGAACAACATTGGCATAGTAGTGTGTGTGTAGTGTTCAATTTCAAAACGCAGACGTGATTGAAACTGCATTGTCAGTCATTTTTTTATTTGTAAATGCACAAATTACACACCAATACGTTCACAAAGGCTTTCTGCCACTTGCAATAAGATCATTTTACTTATGCCACCTATAGTTTAGGATGTCTGAGGTTTCTTTCCACAGGTCGCTCTCTGTGTCCCTTAACGGCAGCAGGCTGATACGGGTGATAGGTCGTCAGCTGATCAAAGGGATCTCCACTAATTAGTAAGCATGACGCAGCGTTTTGCCCGACTGTCACATTGCAACTACAGACAGTAATATGAAGATTAACACAACATTACGGTTCATTTACACACATTATTATTATTATTATTATTGTGCACAGGTGTGTTGTAAAGAACTTAAATAAACTCATTCACTGGATGTCTGCGTATCACACACCGTGGCACAATCATTGTTTGACTCAAAGCACGAATGTTGCTGAACAAGTAGCAGATTTATTCCTCCCAAAACGTCGCAGCAAAACTGAAACCGCAAGTCTTCCCGTCAAAATGCACACTTTTCTTGAGGCTTTTTATCAATGTTTTAACTTTTTCTTATGTTTTTGTCACTTTTTTGATGTTTTCAACCCTATATAACACTAACTTATTAACTTTAGTTTTACAGTTATTTTGGGGATTTATGGTCAATAAACCTCGTTTATAGGAAATTACATCTAATGTTTGAGTTAGAAAAGAAGATTAGGAATTTAGGAATTAGGAATTATGACTAAATTATGAATTGGGACTAAAATGAAAGGAATGTATGTTGATGGATAATCACAGACTGGAATATGTCAACTTTTACTCAATACTATTTCAAAACCACTATTTCACTTTAATTTTTTAAATGCTATAAAATTTAATAAGACACCCCAAAATTAAAGTCGAGATTTGTACTTGTCGAGCATTGTGGGGAATCAATCATGTTATTTTGGGTAGTTAAAAACAACATTGATACAGTAAAACAAGCCAATCTGACCCAAGGACAACATAAGGGTTTAACCACCTCTGCATCGGCTTTTTAATACAGCCAGTTTTTGTTACACTGCGTGTACACTGTGTGGTTGAGGAGAGTGGTCTGGCAGTAGGATACACCGATGCCCGGGGTTTCACCAGGCTTGTCTGATCAGGGTTCAAACCTCCTTTTGGAAATTCCAACCAAGCCAGTCAACATGGGTATATCCCTGGTATGACAATTCCGAGATGACCTGGGTCAACCCCGGGGAGTACTGCATAACAATTACCTAAAGATCTACAAATGGACGGGGCTTTACACATTATATTCAGTGAACAGCTAATATTACACACACTACCGTCCAGCTGTATACCAGCAGAACTGTTATGTAGCTACTTGAAGTTGTCATTGTACAGTAGAGAGAAATAAAGCTATTTGATGATTGTTCCAAAGAGACTACATTCTAATTCCTCCTCGGAATATTTATTGCAGCAGCTGGACAAGGAAGTAGGTTAGTTGTATCGATTGTTGAACATTTTAAGACGAGGGGAGAACACTTCTCTTTGCTGTTGTCTTCACGACTCATTTAAAAATAAAGAGAAAAAAAGAGATTTGTGCAAGCAGCACTCAACTGCAGTCTGCGGACGCTTACCGCTGTGGTGGCGCAACATGTGCCGAAAGGATGACGCTCACAACACCTGCAACTGTCGTCCAATATGGCTGTCATTTAACTTTTAACCCTTGTGTTGTCCTTGGGTCAACGTGACCCGTTTCAAAGTGTTTTATATCAGAAATATTAGATTTCTGTCAACCAAATTGCCCAAAGATAACAAGGATGATTTCATACGACATTCTCCAGGTAAAATGAATGATTACTTTCCTTGAAGTTGGTGTTTTAAACTTCTAGAATTTGAATTCTTTTTTTTTTTTTATGGTTTCAAAACAGTATCCAGACTAAACTTTGACATATACCCATCTGTAATCAACTCAACATATTTTGAGCTCAACTATTAGTCAAAATACTTCATAATTTCTGCTTTATTAACTAAAAACGTGTGTATAATTTGGCACAAATGCAGTTTGTTGACCATGAATTCCAAGAATAAGTGTAAAACCTATTATTATTATTATTATTATTGTTAAACCAGCTCAGGTTTTAAAAAAAGCCCCAAAAAGTGACAAAAATGTCACAAAAATGACAAACATCGGAAAAGCACAAAAAAAATTCAATTTTGACCTGGAAGGGCAATTTCATATTAAAGGGAAGACAACACAAGGGTTATACATATCATATTTGAAGCATTATCACTTTCCCACATTTCTTAACTCTTCACCTTCTTCAGATTTTAACCAGCAATCCAGTTTAATTATTCCACAGCTTTGTTTACATTAGTGGTGTTATTCAACTTTATAATGAAATTCATCCATATTAAAACCATTCCCACTTTTCCAACTATTCTCACTCTGTCTTACGGATTTAAGCTTTTAATCCAGTTTAGGTTTAGCAATTTAGTTATTCAGCATTCACACGCATTTTCTGCAGGGAATGCATTTTCTAGTTATAATTTATTATACTACCGCACTGATGTTAGCACATACTGTACATTATTTGAACTTTGGAGTTTCTATATGATCAAGAAATGAAAATACCCCTGTGGCCATGTAAGGAATGGCAAAGCCATTACTCATACCCTGGAACAGAATGAATAGGCCAAAGTCTACCATACTGTGGGTGCATGAGTAATGCAGGGTCTTGGCTACTGGTGCGTTTCAGAACAGAAGCTAACTGTACTTGCCAATTCCACGATAAATATCAAAAAGTCTGGCATCACATTTTGGAAAGAAGCTCCATGATGGAGTGGAAATTGCCATCAGGCTGATGCATTGTTAAAGACAAGCGGGAACAGCTGGTGGCCTTTTCTAAGATAATCCAACTCGTGATGTTTTTGGACTTCTTGCTCATGGTAAGAGCCTGAGTCCCTTACTCTACTCCCAACAATAAATGCCCCCCTCCTTGGACTATAAATGAAAATACATTTTATTCACATCAACAATTTATGCTCACACACATGCTTACCATGCAGGATGAAAAGCCTGAAACAATTTGGCCAATAAGAGTTTCAGATATGCAGAATCTTAACTACTGCTCCATCAACACTCCGTAATGATGCATGCCAGCCGTCTGTTTGCCTCTTGGTTATTTGGAGATGGCACACTGTTGCATGCCGTATGCCATCTCTCATTCTGGCCAAAATTTGAAGCCTCACACATTGGAGGGAAAAGAGAAAAAATAATAAAGGTGCATCTGAGTTGAAACAAACAAAATGGTCCGTACTGTGAGGACTCTCAGTTTATGAATCGGAGAAAGGCAGAGCGCGCGTGTGTGCGTGTGTGTGTGTGTGTGTGTGTGTGTGTGTGTGTGTGTGTGTGTGTGTGTGTGTGTGTGTGTGTGTGTGTGTGTGTGTGTGTGTGTGTGTGTGTGTGTGTGTGTGTGTGTGTGTGTGTGTGTGTGTGTGTGTGTGTGTGTGTGTGTGTGTGTGTGTGTGTGTTGTTTTTCCATATTGTGAAGTATATCTGTCTGTAGCAACTTTGGAAAGCTTACAAGCAGATTGAACTAAAGACATGTTTTCTTTATGTAGAGTCAGCCTCTGTGATATACATGTGAAAATTTATTTTTTACCCCCAACTTTTTGTTTATGAGAAGCAAGTGTCAAAAACTACTTCAGTCTCCAAAGTGAATTTGATTCTGGAAGTCAACTTCAGGCCTTGAAGTGTGAAAAATGTATGCAACACTCAACAGAAGAAAGCAGATGGATTTCTCAGCTGAATTTGCCTATTATTAAATTATATCAGCACACTGAGTCGTGAGGTGTACAGCCTAATTACTATGCTTTTGAAAAATACTGGTGTTATTCAAGACTCATACAAAATTGAAGTTGACGTCAATAATACGTTTGTTGAATGCGGGAGAATGCATAATGCATGCCAGCAAAACTTTATAAGGTTTGGAGGACTGTGCTCGGTATATTCCTACAGTTATGACTATGAACTCATGGCATTGACTTCATAACAAGAGAGAGCAATATTCAAGTAATACCCTCTTTGGTGTATGTAATATTGCCGTGTCACATTTTCCACAGCGTTGCCCTGTGCCGTGACTGTCCCCTGAGAGCCCGATCAGTGTGACTACCTTCCTCCGTTGTATGGTTTTGTACCTTAGCGCTGTTGACCCGTGCAGCCACATGTGTTTCCTCTATCTACTCAGTGAGGGCTCCAAATACAGTTTTCCTGCTAAGATAACAGCTGGATAATATTTTTTTTTTGTGTCAGTTCCTGGAATTAATCTTTCTTACTTGACTCTCCTGTTTGTCTGTTGTTTTGGATACTATACTGGACGCTGCTCAGTATCTCTCTCTGTAATTCATCACAGGTGGCGGTGTGCTGTCAGCCTTGCCTACACTTATCTGGATCTTTAGCCTAACATAGACAAAGGAATTACATTTTGCCCTTATGATGCCAAGCGGTTAATGGGTACATGTGTTTTATAGACCAGGACTATTTATTCACAGGGCTCTTAAGTGTTTTCTAGCCACGTAAGAATTGTTGGATCCAAGATATTTACTTATTTTTGCAGAAAAGAGTGATTTTAAAGCTGCATTAATCAACATTTGAATCGAACATTAAATCAAATGACTACATCTATATGACATGGGAAACTGTTGTATTAAAGAAGGAAAAGAAAATTGCGATACTCGACACTATCGAATCGCAGTACTTCTGGAATCACAATGACTCAACATTGCGTTATTAAATTGAAGTACAATTCGAATTGGCACCCACGTATTGTGAAATAGTCTAATCGTCCCAGCCCTATCAACTAGCATGATTAGCATTTTTTCACAGCACTTTATTAAAATATTATTTTATTCTTTTTTGCAAGCTATTTTTAATAGAACCCGACCGGTAAATTATTTTTAAGGCCAATACTGATACAAATATTTAGTTATTTAAAAATCCATTAAAAAAAAATCCAGGAACGTGTTACATAACAGATTTCCCTAACATTAGCATTTGTAGTTATTTGAGTTCTCACTAAAATAATATAATTGTATTGTCCCAACAGAACAGAGGAACATCAAAATATAAAAGTTCTGATGAATAAAATGTATAAAAATACAACCTTAAGATATTAAATCATTTGTAAATGATTCTTATGAATATTTAAAATATATAATATATAATCCTTATAAAATAAAAAAATGTAATCGTCCATTATTAATACCAATCAGGAAATGCCTAATATCGGCTGATAATATCGGCCCACCGATATATTGGTCTACTTTTCAAGTATTGTGTCGATAAACCTATTATCTTTAAATACATTACTCACAACTGAATGTGTGACCACCCCCCCCTCACCTAACCCGCTCTCCATCAGCCTCCACCACCCCTGTGTGTAACCTGGGGTAACACTCATCACAAACTGGTGTAACGTCTGGAAGCCTGTCAGAGCTGCGTCTGATGAGCAGCTCTTCACTCCGCCATCTACTGTCTCAATTTGAATGTTTTTGATACATTTGAGACAGAAAAAAGGGAAAGTACTCCCAACGCTTTTCTTGCGTCACCTTTTAAAGCTCTGGTAGGTTTCGGGTGAAACAATTGAGCAGCGAGCCTCGTATCAGACCTGAGAATGACGCGCACCAGGAGGCAAGAGAGACGCTGCATCTGGGCCCAATTTACACCATGACACTGTCAAGATGGAGCCTCAGATGTGGAGGTGACTCGCACTGAGAAGTCGAAAATGACGTGCAGACATATTTGAATATTATAATCAAGTTCATTTGGTGCTGATCTCCAAAAAGCATAAAAATCCTGGAAACATGCAAATCAGTCAACAAAAAAAGGCCGTTTACTATAACTTCTTTGAATTGACAGTATTTCAAAAGAGCACGCTGTGGTGGCATTATGTTTACATATCTTACCAACTAATTGCATCATACTGCAAAATTCATAATTGATTATTAAATATCTGACTAACAAGCGTAACGTGTTCATTTTTACATTGACATATCTGCTTTTGAATGTCCAATCAGTCCACACTATGTGATGAAACTCTCACCAAATGACAAGAATATGCCGTTACCATCCTACCTTTTTCTTTTTGAGAACACCAAGCCTCTTTTTGAGCCTCTCCTGCTCTGCTCTGGATTCAACAGCCGATTTAACATTCGACCCAGTTTCAGCGAGGTTCTCTACTGGGACACAACCCAGAAGTGTCATACGGCAGAACCAGAATAATAAAAGCCCTCCACTCTGGATATGAAAGCAAACGATACCCTGTTTATGCTCTATACATTAACATAGAAGCACAACATCTTTCTGTATGGGTGATTTGCCTATTTAAGAAGCATACACAGTTGCCAGCTTGCATTACTGCAATCAATGTGGATGAAAAAGAGAAGCACCGAGGATAAACACAGGATAAGTACAGTGTAATCCAATACACAGGCATCTCATTTTGAAGGCTTATTATGCACACCCTGCCCTTTGGATGTTAGTTTGGCATGGAAATGACAGCCAACAATTTTACACGACCCTTAGGAATGTAATTAGTAGCTTATTATAATATAATGTAATTAGTCGTACCATACCATGTAATCGCACAAGGCTTGGGATATCAATAGTTAATGTGCAAACTGGATCACAAACAACCTGATTAAATTTTCTAACTTACTTTCAAAGAGCAAGTAGCAGTCTGCCAGCAGGTCTCCCGGGGACTTGAATGTTTTTACTGAAGTTAGCGAAGTACATTTTCTGTGAGGTGAGCTCCGGCTGGAACAATTACCACTGGTCTAATTATACAGTAGCAATGCTGATATTGACAGTGGAGTCCTCAATATGTGTTTAACCTAAAAGAGTCGGGGAAGCTACACATTGAAGGCAGTGTTTTAATGTTATGCCTGTGTGGCTAAGAAAGAGCCGCGGCATATTCATGAATTGGTTGAAAAGCTCAGAATGTAGTGTTGTGGTAGTGGCTGCATAGTAAGGACATTATGTTGTCCGCTGTACCCCCCCCACAGCCCTGTGAGATGGACTCACCCCTGCAGCGATGCCAACCATCATGTTGTGGGTGTTATTTAACACAATTCTATAAAGTACGTACGTTTTCAATTGAACTGTCGGTGTGTTGCTTGTTTTAGTCTAGTTTACTCTATTTGTACTCTAGTACATTTATCCAGTACTAAGCTATTTTTAGCTAAACACTTAAAGCATTTATCAGATATATTCAGCTGTTTCAACTACAGTATTCATTGCTTTTAGCTAGCATTTTCAACTATTTATCCGTTAATTTAGCAAAGTATTTCTACCATTTATTCCATTATTATTTATTCTCAAAGTAATGGAAAGCAAAAACTTAAAAGTGCTCTAAGCGATTTTGGTTGATGTCACTTCTTGTCGACGTTCAAAGTATTTTCAAACAAAACGAGACTAGCTTGCCCCTCCCTTCTCCTCATCCCCTCCACCTCCCTACCTGTGATTCCGCGCACTAACCTCCCACCCCCAAATCCTTCTTGTCGGTTATTGGCTGGAACACTGTTTGTGTATGCTTCGTGGTGCAGGTGGGCACAGTTTGTTTCTGTTGCCGTTTGTAAACCCTGGGCTGTCTACAGAGACTGCGTTTTTTTACAGTGTGTTCTGGGAACAGGCAGCTAGCAGATAATGAGATGTTTTTTACAGTGTGTTCAGGGGACAGGCAGCTAGCAGATAGTGAGATGTTTTTTACAGTGTGTTCAGGGGACAGGCAGCTAGCAGATAGTGAGATGTTTTTTACAGTGTGTTTAGGGGACAGGCAGATAGTGAGATGTTTTTTACAGTGTGTTCAGGGAACAGGCAGCTAGCAGATAGTGAGGCTATGTTTTTTTATAGTGTGTTCAGGGGACAGGCAGATAGTGAGGAGGTGTTTGCTGTATGTGACAACAAATGTTTAAATGTGCTCTAAGCGATCTCACGCCTGTTAATATTTTAAGTAATGGATAAATAAATCTAATAACTATTAGGCCTGCAATGTATCCATTACTAGCTCTCCAACCACTAGTACAGTACTTTCAGCTAACTGTTTAGATGTCACTGTTCGCTGGCTAAGTTTTCATGCACTCTCAGTCACAACATAGTGTTCAGGTGTTAACAGCTGTTGATCAATATGTGGATTTTTTTTCTAGTTAATTCATAATTTCTATTGTTTGTTTTGCACAAGTTGAATCTAAAATCTGTATTTACTTTTTCCCAAGAAGTGCATGAGTTTCTAAATGAAAAACGTTAGTAGCACCAACTAGTCGACTCCTGAGGTGGAGATTGAAATCCTGACATCTCAGTTTAATTTGCGCTAACGTGTGTACTATTTATAACACTGGTATTAGGCTGTAGGAAGAATGTAACTGATGCGGTCAACAGTGTTGCTGTAGTAAATCAGACTCTAGCTGAAGTTTATTTAATTTATAAATCCGTGACAAATGAATACTCATAGTAAAACCTAAATGGATTTCCCTAATATTAGTTATTTGTAGTTATTTATGAGTTCTCACTAAAATATAATTTGTTTTATTGTCTCAGTTCAGTTTTATTGTAACAGAACAGAGGAACATCAAAATATATTGAAGGTCTGATAAATAAAATGTATAAAAATACAAACTTAAGATATGAACCTTAAAGTCCTTTTGGACAAAAACACAATAACAAAAAAAATCAGAGTTACCAACAGGGACGTTGTAGAGTGCCCTTTGGACAAACTATACAAGTTTCTTACTGTCAAAATTACATTGTTGTCACTAATGTGAGTGTGGTGTAGGCCTGCACGATTTGGTGAAAAATATGAATCACGATTTATTAGCTTAGAATTGATATCACGATTCTCTGCCCCAATGTTTACTGCACACATGAACTTTGACAAAACAAATTGGCAGGACCAAACAATGATGTTTTTTGGCACCTATAGCACCTTGTGTATCACCACAGGCCTGTAAACACAGAGGCTTCAATGAAGTGAGAAGTGAAGTGAGAGCACCGCAGCACTGGGGAGCGCTTTAACACCTATTTTATCCAGTCAGTCGTAGGCTTTGTGATGCAGTCAGCTTGTAAATTTAAATGAGAATCAAAGTCATTAATTAAATCATGAACCCGGTGAATCGAGATTGTGATTGTATAACGATTAATCATGCAGGCCTAGTATGAAGTGACATTTTTTTTTTACCTGAAATGCATTTTGAATGCCGCGTAGAATAGATGCAAAGTAAACTATGTAAGATCTACACACACACACACACACAACACACAAACAAGCTTCTCTGTAATCTAGGGCAGCTTGCTGTAAATTACACTGCCTCAGTCGTTGTTTGGAGTGTCTTCGAGAAAGCGTTTCTTCTCTCCAAGCATGTTTCCGCTACCCATTCTCCGAAGTGTTACAGCCATAATTAGCCTAGATTAATGAGGAGGCGACTTCAAAATGAAACGTATGAATAATAAAGGTGTTGTTACACAAACACTGTTTCATATTTCATTGTAATCTTTCACGGCACTCACATGGGACAGTAAGAAAGCATGTTATCAAGTACCGTGCTGACTATTTGTGCCCGTGAATATTGAAGGGGAAAACCACACCTTTTCCATCTCGCTATACGTCAAACAGCTCTATTTCTGAATGACATTTGAGAAGCCTCATAAATCATCAAGTAAAATTTCCCTTTTTATTAATTAGCCTAGAAAAGAAAAGACTTAATACATACACCTAACATGAAGTACTGCTTCTTTTATCTCTATCTGATTGGGAGAATGCATTACATTGAAAGTGGTCAGGATACATGAAAGACTGCCCCCTTTTTACCTTTCGCAACACTTACAGATAATTAAATCCATGGGGTTGCATTGAGTGTACTCGGAGATCAGAATGGCTTAGGGGAATGCAACTGTGGAACTAGAACATAATCATAACCCAAACACTGGCTTCTCTTCACTCAGGCAACAAACCTATTTCTATATGTATTTATAAGGAAAGATTACAGTCAGTGACTACTGACCTCCTTAAGGAAATGTTGTGACACATTATCACAATAATTGACCCTCAGTGTTCTTTTTAATTACCCAAAATAACGTGATTGATTCCACACAACCCTCTTTGGCAAGTACAAATCTCTACTAGTCTTATTCAGTTTTATAGCATTTGAAAAACAAAATGTAAGTGGTTTTGAAATAGTATTGAGTAAAAGTTGACATATTCCAGTCTGTGATTAGCCATCAACATCCATTCCTTTAATTTTAGTCGAAATAATTCCTAATTTCTGCTTTTCTAAATCAAACATTAGGCATAATTTCCTATAAATGAGGTTTATTGACCAAAATTCCAAAAATTACTGTAAACTAAAGTTAATAAGTTAGTGTTACGTAGTGTTGAAAACGTCAAATAAAGTGACAAACATTAAAAAAAGGAACAAAAACGTAAGAAAAAGTAAGAAGCATTGATAAAAAGCATCAAAAGTGATTATCAATGTTGACATGAAGACAACACAAGGGTTAAGGTCTTACTTAGGACGTTCTGTTCATACCAATTTTTATACAGTACGTTGATCATAAACATTCCTGCCCACGTGAAATATTCAGTAACTGCCGGTGTTGAATATTAATGGGAAACCTCCACCAAACGGGATGAACGAGTAGAGGTTGCCTCCTGAGTGAAAGAGCCAACATACTTCCCTCATTTCTCCGTCTTGAGATAGCTCCCTTCATGGACCAGTGTTGCATAAATCACTTCTGAAAATAGCTGCTGGAAAAAAGAATGTATTGTCTATTTTTTGTTGTATGTCTTTGAAGGCTTTGTAAAATGAGGAACCCCCTCCCCAACACACCCACACGCCAAAAAAAGGTTGCTTTGTACGATGTTAAATTTATCATGCCTGAATGAAATTTTGACTTCCCCATGAAACATATGTGCTGATCATTGATTTCTGGAGCAACAAACCCAACGCACTGTGGGACCAGTGAAAAGTGGAGAGAAAGTGGAACAAAGTTTTCCTCAGAAGCCAGGCCAATGCTTCACCCCTCTGCCAAGTGCTGGGTTTCTGTTTTTGTTCCACCATGCCAGTGATGCTCTATGATTAGGTCTTTGTTTGAACTGAGTAGAAGCCCACACACACAAATAAGTTTCTCTTAATTGGGGTATTTAAAGGATGAGAGTGGGTAGGACGAAGACGAAACGCTTCAGAACCGAGGTAGGAAGCCTAAATTTGATCTCCGGCAAAGGCGGAGTGTGACTTCCTGCCACTCACGGTTACTGAGCTTTCTTTCTAACTTGTAACTTTATCCAATATGTGATGCCTCATGTGTGGCATATCCTCGAGGAGCAAAGTCCCTTCAGGAGTTCCTGGGAGTTGACCAGCAGGCATTAACAAAGACAGTTCATGGGTTTGGCAGCATGGACCCTCAGGGCCTTGGCAATTCAGAACCAGCCCTGTTTGATCTATAGAGAACACACCGCCGATGTCGGCACCGGGAATGATTATTTCCCTGGGGAAGCAGCCAGTGGGAACGGCAGAGGGAGAGGCTAAAAATATATTTGTGAGAGGCGATTACAGGTATAAAGTTGGATGTCAGCAGTGGAAAGGCTTTGAAATGCTAAATTTGTGTCCACTCCCCGCCTGTCACAGACACTGCACTTGAAAAAGGATGCTTTTCATCCTCTGTGATTTGCTCTATTTCACTCGCATATAAACTATTTAGATTTGCACTCAATGTAATTATCTCTAGTATGGCACCAGGCAAATTGCAGGGGGATGGATAATGTGTGAGAGAATATGTAAATATGGTTTAAAGGTGTTGCAACAATCGCTTCAGGGTGTTGGGTCAAGACGCAATTTTGATGTTCAGGTGAGTTTTTTAGAGTTTATGCGGTTTATGTAAACAAATAGGCTCGTGTTTCAGTGTGTGTGGTTCTATAATCATTCATTCACAAAGAAAATTGGTGTCCTTAAAAGGTTGGATTTTCCTAAAGTTTTGAATTAAGATCAATTTCCAAAAGAAGTTTTTTTTTTTTTTTTTATGAACTTTAGCCTGGGTGTAAACTTTCTCAAGCCACTGTATGTGTATATATATTTGTCACAACAAGATCTTAAACGGAACACACAATCAGAATACTACTGTGCACAGCATAGAAACAATAGCAACGTAAATCAAAGTTCAGATTCAGGCTAGGGGCTAGCCTGAATCCCATTGTTACTAACAGAAACCTAAAATACATCTACAACTATTAATAAACACTGACTGGATGGAACCTAACACAACAATCGAAGATCCATTTCCATGGACGCTAACACTAGAAAGGAACTGTCCATCAGAAACTGCTGCAGTCTAAAGTCAAGTCCAGCTGACGTCTGCTCCTCCGTGCCTCTCTTCACTGCTGCGTTCAGGGGCGGTGGCAGTGTCGGCACACAGAGTGCGTGTGATCAGGCACAGTGGATACATGATGGGAATGCATGAAAATTTTACTGAATAGCTTCAGTATTGTCTGCAGTGCTCGGAATACATCTGCATTAATGTGCTGTACCCTTTTTTTTTATCCGCCTTTCCTGTGGCAAAATTGCCTTTTGGTCTGTAACCCTGCATGTAAGAAAAAACAGTTAAACAGATGCTTTTCCTTATCACCCGCCCCTCTAAATTCTTCTATGTTCCTCCTCCTCTTGATTAAGAGCAGCCCCAGACACAAAAGAGCAAAACACACTTATCAGGCAGGGATCAGGGAAGAAAAATAACCCTCGCCGTGAAGGCACCTCTCCTCCTTTGTTATTTTTTTTTTCTCTTTTTTCCTGTGACTTCCCCAGCCAACGCAGGGAGGGGACAAGCGGTCGAGGAGGACACACAAGTGCGGGGATGAGGAACAACTTGTCAAGATGGTGGATGATAAACAGAAAGCTCCATGTGGGTGGAAGAACCAAGGAATTGCAGCTAGCCCCTTGGGTGGCTTTACTCGCATTAGTAACGAATAAGACTCATCATTCAGACCTTTTTGGCAAAGGTTTTATCTTACATAAGTCACAGATTGTGCAGGATGTGGTCTGCAAGGGCACCGCCATAAAACTTGTCAGAATGCCAAAGTACATTAAAGAATTATGCCCGCTAACTAAACTGCAAGCTCCTCCATACTTATTTGCAACAAAATAGTTCTTTGAGAACCTGAGCAGAAGTAAGCTAAGAAGTGCCACAGGGATTTAAAACACCCTGGCAAGGAGAATGTGGCTGCCTGTATTATTCGCAGTCTCTCGGTAAACTTTAAAGTGTGAGGTAGCATAAAATGACACTGGCAAGATGCGATGTGATTTCACAGATCTAAGAATAAACCCAACTGTTGCCTCACCACGCTCACCAGTAGAGTTGCATTGGAAATTTGCTAATGAAGTGTTGAAGCCAGAAATCAACATACAGTGGCTTGAAGAAGTTTACACACCCATGCTAAAGTTGATTTTAAAAAGAGGAATAAAAAACATCTTTTGGAAATTGATGCCTTAATTTAAAAAAAAAAGGAAAATCAAACCTTTTAAGGATGCCAATTTTCTTTGTGAATAAATAATGTATTGTAAATAAATAAATGTTCTTCCTTAAAATACAGGGAGCATACATACATTTTGTCCACAAGAAAAATCATGTGTGCACTAAATGATGACCATTTAGTAAACATGGATATGATATAGTTTTGTCAGATTATTTTGTCATTCCTTTTTCCATATCTTCTTTATAAGGACGTAAGTACACCTTGTGGGTTTTAGCATCAAGGTGCAAAAGTTCAATTTTCCTCCCTAATATGGAGAATTTTTTTTTCACAAGGACTGAAGTAAAGGAAATTCAGCATTACTTAACCATGTCTCACTGTGGACACCAAAGACCTTAGTGTATTACATACAGGTTTGAACAATGGCTTACAAAACCCAGGCCCACATACTAAAGAATTAATGAACTATTTGCCAGGGTGATGCATATTAAGCTGTGTTTAACAATCTGTCAGGCGAGGTCTCGACAGCCACTTGGCCTGGATGATGGATTTCAAAGCGGGATGAGACATCAATCACTGTCCTGTGGCGATTGGTTGTTTGTGTGTGCGGCGGTGGCCCTCCATCTCAGCAAGGCGAAGGTTGGCTGATTGCTCCTGCTGCCTCTCTACATTCATTGCGGCTACCTGACACCATGTTATACACCCAATGCTGAGCGTGGAAATGCTTATTTACACTTCGCTGGGCCGAGACTCCACATGCGCAATATCATTAGGGTGTCTTGATGCTGAATTGGCTGGTGTGTCTGTGCGAGCGGAGCAGGTTTCTCTGCCTGGTTATTGCCTTCCTTGCTGCTTTTGCCCATTTATTCCACGATAGGTTAGATGGAGGAGTGTTGGTTGTTTGTTTTGTTGGCCTGCCTGTCTTCTGGCCCTGCTGCTACGATAGCTGACTGACAAGTGGTTAAGATGTCTCTTTGTGCTTATCAAAACGTTGGCGCACAGAGGTGAAACGCTTTGCTCTGGATCTGCTTTGAAGTAGCAAGAGAATTCAGGTTTTTGATCCAGGAAGGCAGCTGAAAGCAGTACAGTGTATACAAAGACCAAGATTTTTATTATCATAACCTCCAATACCCATCAATTAGATGTAATTACAATACTGTGAATCAACAGATTTATCATTTATGAATTTAGCTTTGCATAATGTTCAGTATGTCTGCACCATTTTTATTGTAACTGCAAATAATCATGATTATCACTGGATTGTTATTTACTATTCAGCTTTTCTCCTTGTGGACATTTTCTTTGTCATGTTGTCATCACTTGTGTGGTACATAATTGTTTTTCTGCTTAATACTTTTCCACAAGCTATACAAATGCTGAAAAAGTGCACCCCAAATCAAATTATCGATATTATTACTATTACTACTATTATTTGAGTTTGTGGTACATTTAATATATAAAAGCCTGGTTAAATCTGCAATGTTAATGTGTTACAGAGAGCAGTGGCAAATCTTCAAAGCTGCTGAACAGGAAGGAGAAGCATGTTTACTGACTCAGTTTATTTTCCAAATGAGAAGGAAATGTATCATATCACAGCGCTCTATTTTTTTTTTTTGTTGACAGAAATGGAGCAGGAATAGACGACAGAGGAGACTGCAGATTGAACACGCTTCTTGAGGGAGCGGACTTATTTTACTTTAGTTTTTTTTTATAAATACTCGTAAATACACGTAGGCATTTGGTCCAATGATGTCATTAAAGGTCCCATTGTTTGCTCTGCCTTTGAGAAAATGAAAGCTCAGATGGGCCGAGCTGGACTCTTGCCCTTAATGAGGTCATAAGGAGCAAGGTTACCTCTCTAGTGGCTGTAATTCTGCACCAAGGCTGAATTTTGGGAAAGAGCCTTCAGACTATATAAAAGAGACTTCAGATACAGTATTAGGGGACCACTAAGGTCTATATAAAAGAGACTTCAGATACAGTATTAGGGGACCACTAAGGTCTATATAAAAGAGACTTCAGATACAGTATTAGGGGACCACTAAGGTCTATATAAAAGAAACTTCAGATACAGTATTAGGGACCACTAAGGTCTATATAAAAGAGACTTCAGATACAGTATTTGGGGACCACTAAGGCCTATATAAAGACTTCAGATACAGTAGACTTCTATATAAAAAGAGACTTAAGATACAGTATTAGGGGACCACTAAGGTCTATATAAAAAACTTCAGATACAGTATTAGGGGACCACTAAGGTCTATATAAAAGAGACTTCAGATACAGTATTTGGGGACCACTAAGGCCTATATAAAGGAGACTTCAGATACAGTATTAGGGGACCACTAAGGTCTATATAAAAGAGACTTCAGATACAGTATTAGGGGACCACTAAGGTCTCTATAAAAGAGACGTCAGATACAGTATTGGGGGACCACTAAGGTCTATATAAAAGAGACTTCAGATACAGTGTTAGGGGACCATTAAGGTCTATATAAAAGAGACTTCAGATACAGTGTTAGGGGACCACTAAGGTCTATATAAAACCGACACGAGTCACAAATTTGATGACTTTAGATTCTTCTTGAAAATTTTTGACGATTTGTGGCTTCAAGGGGACCTGAGCCTTTTGACTTAAGAAGACTTACCTTTCCCCAAACTAAAAGATTATAACATGTTATTTAAAACGTGTTTTACAAATAAATGAATTTTCGTTCCTTTCCTGACTCAACTAACGCTATTAAATCCAAGCAAGTCTTTACTCCATGAACGCATCATTTCCCAGATCCACTATAACTAATCGCTATGTTGCTGAGTGCCAGTTGGAAAATGACTGAATGATAATTTTGTTTGCATATAAAGTATTCATAAAGCTTTTGTTAGCTGAAGCAGCCTCCCTCCCCTTGCCTGGGGCACATCGCTACGCACTGTAGCGGCTTCTCCAGCAGGCTGAACCAGGCTTCTTTCCTCCCCGCCCATCGCTACCTGGATGTGTGACGGCTAGATAAAAAAAGGGACACGGGGAATCTCTAGATGAGCCGCAGCCGAGCCGCTCCTGATTGAACTGTGGTGCTCCAAACAGGCGCTGCACTAATTCTATTTCATGAGGAAAACAGAGACAATTGTAGACAAAAATGAAGAGAGATTTTATCTTAATTTTTTATTTTATGCAAAACATTTTAGTCTCATCTTTTTTTGTCAACAATAATGCATGTTAATTTAGTCTTAGTCAGCGTTTTTGGACATTGGTGCAATCTTGTCATCGTCTCGGAAAAAAAGGTTGTTGACGAACATATTTCATCTGACGAAATGAACACTACATACATCATAACAGGATGTTAAAATAACAAATCCACATGAATAATATGGACATACATACATACATACATACATACATACATACAGTGAGGAAAATAAGTATTTGAACACCCTGCTATTTTGCAAGTTCTCCCACTTAGAAATCATGGAGGGGTCTGAAATTGTCATCGTAGGTGCATGTCCACTGTGAGAGACATAATCTAAAACAAAAATCCAGAAATCACAATGTATGATCTTTTAACTATTTATTTGTATGATACAGCTGCAAATAAGTATTTGAACACCTGAGACAATTGATGTTAATATTTTGTACAGTAGCCTTTGTTTGCAATTCCAGAGGTCAAACGTTTCCTGTAGTTTTTCACCAGGTTTGCACACACCGCAGAAGGGATTTTGGCCCACTCCTCCACACAGATCTTCTCTAGATCAGTCAGGTTTTTGGGCTGTTGCTGAGAAACACGGAGTTTGAGCTCCCTCCAAAGATTCTCTATTGGGTTTAGGTCTGGAGACTAGCTAGGCCACGCCAGAACCTTGATATGCTTCTTACAGAGCCACTCCTTGGTTATCCTGGCTGTGTGCTTCGGGTCATTGTCATGTTGGAAGACCCAGCCTCGACTCATCTTTAATGCTCTAACTGAGGGAAGGAGGTTGTTCCCCAAAATCTCGCAATACATGGCCCCGGTCATCCTCTCCTTAATACAGCGCAGTCGTCCTGTCCCATGTGCAGAATAACACCCCCAAAGCATGATGCTACCACCCCCATGCTTCACAGTAGGGATGGTGTTCTTGGGATGGTACTCATCATTCTTCTTCCTCCAAACACTGTTAGTGGAATTATGACCAAAAAGTTCTATTTTGGTCTCATCTGACCACATGACTTTCTCCCATGACTCCTCTGGATCATCCAAATGGTCATTGGCAAACTTAAGACGGGCCTTGACATGTGCTGGTTTAAGCAGGGGAACCTTCCGTGCCATGCATGATTTCAAACCATGATGGCTTAGTGTATAACCAACAGTAACCTTGGAAACAGTGGTCCCAGCTCTTTTCAGGTCATTGACCAGCTCCTCCCGTGTAGTTCTGGGCTGATTTCTCACCTTTCTTAGGATCGTTGAGACCCCACGAGGTGAGATCTTGCATGGAGCCCCAGTCCGAGGGAGATTGACAATCATGTTTAGCTTCTTCCATTTTCTATTGATTGCTCCAACAGTGGCCCTTTTTTCACCAAGCTGCTTGGCAATTTACCCGTAGCCCTTTCCAGCCTAGTGGAGGTGTACAATTTAGTCTCTAGTGTCTTTGGACAGCTCTTTGGTCTTGGCCATGTTAGTAGTTGGATTCTTACTGATTGTATGGGGTGGACAGGTACTGGGGGGCGGTTGTGGCTCAGCGGTAGAGCGGTTGCCTGCCAATTGGAAGGTTGGTGGTTCAATCCCTGGCCCTGCAGTCCCATGTCAAAGTGTCCTTGGGCAAGACACTGAACCCCAAGTTGCCCCCGATGCTGCGCATCGGAGTGTAAATGTGTGTGCATGTTTATCTGATGAGCAGGTGGCACCTTGTACGGCAGCCTCGGCCACAGTGTATGAATGTGTGTGAACGGTGAATGTATCCTGTATGATGTAAAAGCGCTTTGAGTAGTCGTTAAGACTAGAAAAGCGCTATTTAAATACAGCACATTTACATTTACAGGTGTCTTTAAGCAGTTAACGACCTCAAACAGGTGCATCTAATTTAGGATAATAAATGGAGTGGAGGTGGACATTTTGAAGGCAGACTAACAGGTCTTTGAGGGTCAGAATTTGTAGCTGATAGACAGGTGTTCAAATACTTATTTGCAGCTGTATCATACAAATAAATAGTTAAAAGATCATACATTGTGATTTCTGGATTTTTTTTTAGATTATGTCTCTCACAGTGGACATGCACCTACGATGACAATTTCAGACCCCTCCATGATTTCTAAGTGGAAGAACTTGCAAAATAGCATGGTGTTCAAATACTTATTTTCCTCACTGTATGGGCATACAGTACATACATACATACATACATATGGACATACAATACATACATACATACATACGGACATACAATACATACATACATACGGACATTCCTACAGACATTCATTCATTCATTCAGACTCATTTTTGAATCAAAACCATAACCACATTAAAAGTTTGTCACTGTCATTTCATAGTATTTAATTTCTCATTTGTGATGTCCAGGAGTGACTGCATTTCATAGTGCAATGCTATGCTCACTGATCCACAGTCATTTACACACTTGAGTCAGAAGAAGTACTACTGTTACAATGGATCAATAGAATGGAGAGCGTCAAACAGGAGGAGGTGAAAGATGAAGTCAGCCGAGGAATTGTTGTCCAGCTGTGATCTGTCCTGGCATGTTGATGCACACCATCTTTGTCCTTCATGTACTAAATGGCTCTCTGAACCATGCGTTTGGGCCAAATACTTCATAAATGTGCATCGAGAGTTGGAGTTTTTTTCAAATTCCTTTGTGCTGGAAAAGGACATGATGAGAAAAATCTGCAGGGAATAAATATACTTACGCTTAACTGAGAAAGAGCTGCCGGTACACACTACTACTACTGTAGATGCCATTGTTTGCATAATCCCATCATTGTAATAGAGACACCATTGAGCTAAATTAGTAGCCGGTCATTTGCCTGGCCTTGGAGTCATGTACAGATGGTACATGACTTATATAAAATGAAGAATGATGGAGGAAAATAACATTACTGATATCATTTCAAACATGTTATTTTCAATAGAATAAATATCTAAATATAAGCACTGCTTGTTATGAAACCGGACGTGTTTTATAAAGTTGCATTCAACAAAAATCATTCAAATGTATTTTGTCAGGTAATTATGACATTTAACCAATATTTGAGACATGTGAAACACTATTTGACTGAAATGTTTATCAGAAATAATCTCAGAAAAAAAATATTTAAAACAAAACGGACTAAAATGTTTTGACTAAAACTATACTAAAATTACAAGACTTTTAGTCGACTAAAACTTGACCCATTAAAAAGTGAATCAATAAATATGACAAACTAACAAGGACATTTGGCACAAGATTAGGACTAAATTTAAAAATAATAACACTGGATGGGTGCTGTGTCTGCAAGCTGTAAGGGACCTTGATTAACCTAACCCTAACTCTACCCTTGGGGATCAAAGTATCTGTCTGTCTGTAGACATTCAATAAAAAATATATATAATTCTTTTTCAATTTTGAATCAAAAGAAAATCAAAAATCAATATTAAAATTGCAATTTGAATACGAATTCGATCATCAGATCAGATTGGTGTGGTCCATTGTTGTTGGTATGGTCTTGGCTGTAGATGGCGCTCTCTGTTCAACAATTGGTTGGGAATACACTGAATAGCAATGCCTTATAGGCCTTTCTCTTAAAACCAAGAGCGCCATACAGTGGACTCAGACATAAGGACACTGGTTCACGGAGCTTCATTTGGCCATCACTACTTAGCTGTAATGCCTCCTCCAGATGGCCCTCCTCAAACGAGCTATTCTTCTCCAACACCCTGAAGTAAGCAGTGGAGGTGCTCAGTCTTGACAGTAACATATATTTCAAGTTTTTTGTTGTGCCCTTCACAGAGGTAGTCATAGGGGTGTGAGCGTTATTAGAGTCAAATTAGAGCCCCACTGTGTTTGAAATGAATTGAAGCTTTTTTAATCATTGTTCACAAACAGTGAGAAGATGCAAATTAACAATGAGTTACCCGTCTTTATGCTATAAGATAAATGTATACTGCATGTGAGGACTATAGACACCTCTGTCAATGTAATTTTACTGCAACAGCAAAAAAAATTAATTATGTAATTAGTAATGAAGTATATCAAGGATTTACGTGGCGATCAATGGCTTACGAGACAATCTCCCAATGCTTTCGGCATTTTTGACATATGAATGACAGATTAATGATGCTTGGCAGAAGGAATGCGTGTCTGAAGACCACCCAACCACAGGGTTAGGGGGAAGGGGTTATAGAGGTGGGGTAAGGGAAAATGAAGCAGCGAGCTTCATTTGCTGCGCTCAATACAGACAATACACTAACAAATTGCTGTAAAAGTACTGGATATTTTGCACAGTAGTGTAGCGTTTTCCATTTAAAACAGTTTATATAAATTCTGATGTCTTTGAGGAGCAAAATATTAACACCAAGCTCCTGTAAAATCTTACAGTAAAAAGCAGTATTTATTTTTTAGAACAAGCTACCTATAATCTTACGGTATAATATAGTATATTATTTTCTTTTTCAGTTAGCTTTAAGTCAGACTTCATCTTCAGTCCGTTTTTATAGTTCATCTGAGCAAAATCTTAAATTCAATTAAAAATATACAAATCAGTGTCATTATTTGAGATTGAGGACACAGTAACAAGAATCAGTTTTCATCTTAAGCTCTTAAAGTAAGTTGTTAATGGAGAATACTGTAGGAACTGTAAAATAACAGTATAATTGCAACCAAAGAGCTGACAGTATAATACTGTAATGTTTACATACTGTACTCCCAAGGCTCTCTGGTTATCTTTTAAATTAGTCTGTTTTTAATGCTATACATCTACTTGACTGTGGAGCCTCAAAGTGTTCAATATTGAATAAATAAATAAGAGACTGAAATAAATTATCACATAAACTGTAAAATATGAACGAATAACTTCAGAAATAATTAAATGAATTGTTAAAACTTAGCTGATTGTTATGAAAACGGACTTGGTCCTTTTATGGCGCTTTTCTAGTCTTAACTACTCAAAGCGCTTTTACATAGTACAGGAACCATTCACCATTCAGACACATCAATGCACTGTGGCCAAGGCTGCCGTAGAAAGTGCCACCTGCTCATCAGACACACACACAGTTAGTCCATTTTTACAATATTGTCTTTATTTTTTCCAATGGCAGTTTTATTTCATGTCACATTTTATTTCATAACCTTTTTTAATAATGACACTTTTTTTAATTCATAATGTCACTTTTTATGATAAGAGGTCATCGCCTCTCTTAAGCAAGCAAGCTTGACAAAAGCAACCAAATGTAACCATTTAGCTTCTGCTAGCTAGAACAACAAAACATAATTCTAAATCTAGGTGATTGGTTGACTAGCTGCTGCCTTGAACACAGAAACTAACCTCATTCTTATTTAGCTTAAATGTCCCGTGACATGATGCTCTTTGGATGCTTTTATATAGACCTTAGTGGTCCTCTAATACTGTATCTGAAGTCTCTTTTTATATATAGACCTTAGTGGTCCTCTAATACTGTATCTGAAGTCTCTTTTATAGAGACCTTAGTGGTCCCCTAATACTGTATCTGAAGTCTCTTTTATATAGACCTTAGTGGTCCCTAATACTGTATCTGAAGTCTCTTTTATATATAGACCTTAGTGGTCCCCCCCTAATACTGTATCTGAAGTCTCTTTTATATAGACCTTAGTGGTCCTCTAATACTGTATCTGAAGTCTCTTTTATATAATACTGACCTTTTATATAGACCTGGGTCCCTAATACTGTATCTGAAGTCTCTTTTATATAGACCTTAGTGGTCCCCTACTGTATCTGAAGTCTCTTTTATATAGACCTTAGTGGTCCCTAATACTGTATCTGAAGTCTCTTTTATAGAGACCTTAGTGGTCCCCTAATACTGTATCTGAAGTCTCTTTTATATAGACCTTTTAGTGGTCCCCCTAATACTGTATCTGAAGTCTCTTTTATATAGACCTTAGTGGTCCTCTAATACTGTATCTGAAGTCTCTTTTATATAGACCTTAGTGGTCCCTAATACTGTATCTGAAGTCTCTTTTTATAGAGACCTTTTAGTTAGTGGTCCCCTAATACTGTATCTGAAGTCTCTTTTATATAGACCTTTTAGTGGTCCCCTAATACTGTATCTGAAGTCTCTTTTTTATAGACCTTAGTGGTCCCCCTAATACTGTATCTGAAGTCTCTTTTATATAGACCTTAGTGGTCCCCTAATACTGTATCTGAAGTCTCTTTTATATAGACCTTAGTGGTCCTCTAATACTGTATCTGAAGTCTCTTTTTATATAGACCTTAGTGGTCCTCTAATACTGTATCTGAAGTCTCTTTTATAGAGACCTTAGTGGTCCCCTAATACTGTATCTGAAGTCTCTTTTATATAGACCTTAGTGGTCCCCTAATACTGTATCTGAAGTCTCTTTTATATAGACCTTAGTGGTCCCCTAATACTGTATCTGAAGTCTCTTTTATATAGACCTTAGTGGTCCCCTAATACTGTATCTGAAGTCTCTTTTATATAGACCTTAGTGGTCCCCTAATACTGTATCTGTCCAACTGCCCCTTTGCTCATTTAAAAACCATGATGTATCTCTCTTATGGGATAGCCAAATTCTCTGGGCAGGCAAAGCATAGAAAGGGGAGGTAACCTTGCCCCTTATGAGGTCAAAAGGGGTTTCCAGATAAGCCCATCTGAGCTTTTATTTTCTCAAAGGCAGAGCAGGATACCCAGGGCTCGGTTTACACCTATCACCATTTCTAGCCACTGGGGAACCATAGGCAGGCTGGGGGAATGCATATTAATATTAAAAAACCTCAAAGTGAAATTTTCATGCCATGGGACCTTTAACATGGCTGCACATGCTAGCTACCTAACCGGCTAACTACACGTAGGTTGTGATCATGGATTTATTCCAAAGTGTCAAACTGATTTTAAAAGATGCCTTTCAGAGAAAGATGTACAATTGTGTAAAGATTTTTATAAAAAAGAAATAGCTTTCCGCTGCGATCAGCAGGATCTTGCGTCAAGCTAACTAGATGGCTTTGGTAATAAGTAGTCATGCACCGAAATGAAAATTCTGGGCCAAATTTGGGAACCATTGTGCCGAAAACTAAAAATGACTTATTTTTTTTAAACCCATTTATTTTTTTGTATTTGAATTGATATACTTTTTAATTGATTTAATGAATTACATCTGAGCTCCAAATGTCTGCAGTAAAACTTAGAGCTGGGATGTGTGTGATCATGAGCTCATGAATGTGTTTTTCAACACTGTCAAACATTTCAGGTAGACAGGTTTCTGCAAAGTAGCGTCTGTGTGTACGAGGCTCAATGATCCAAAACAGAGAGTGGCTGGTCATCTAAGGCAATGAACTCTATTATTTTCTCTGTAATGCCACATTCTTTGGCCCTATCAATTGCAAAATTCTTAGCCTTTTCAGTTACTGCGGCAACCGATGGTGTTGGTGTGGTAGTTGGGGTACTTTTAAGTGTTGTTTGGATGTACTCTGCATATTGAATTGGATGTCGTGTTTTCAGGTTGGTGTGTCAAACCTGGAAAAGATCATCTGCACCGTACTCTCCTCTTGAAATGTCTGCTGATCAGACACTGCAGATCGCAAATTTGACGTCCTTATCAGAAACTTTGAAGTAATTCCACACAGCTGACATGATTGGCCTTTGCTGGGTATCACTGTGATAGGAGGTAGATCAACTGAGAGGGAAATTGGAGCACTGAGGGGCATATACAGTATTTTCCTCCAAAAGTGTTCAACGTCCAAAATTTGGGTGCATCCCTGGTAATAAGTTATCCTGTTTGGCTTTCAGCAGCATGTGATTGGCTAAAGATGAGAGGACAGTGAATAAGTGAAACTAAATAAAAAGTGACACAATAAAATAAAAATGACACTAAATAATTTTCTCTATTATAAAACATACTAAAAAGCTACTACTAAAGCATACAAATTCATTTGAAATAAAAGTGTCTAATAAAATAAAAATGAACTGTAATTAAATGTCTATTTGTTGATTTAATATAGAATAGTTTGTGTCAGCAGTGGGAGCTTCAAACTGATGCCTCCAATGGAGCACTCAGCAAAAGTGGATGACTTTGCACTTTAACAAATTAGCTCATCGCACATTTTTTGAAGATATGTAATAATAGCTGAAAACCGTGTTACGTTCAGGCTTTTCCATATCAGATAACATACATAGATATTACTCAACGTAATGAAAGTGAGCAGAGATCAAGTGCAAATTATAAAATGAATTAAATCATGATGATTATCACATTTAAAGCATGTGATAGATGGATTTCAGAATAGTACACATCTCTTTGACATACCCGGGCAGCCAGTGCTTTCATCTATTGAACTATCACCTTTCAGGTTGCCTCATTACGTGCCTTGATCTTTTATGCAGTCAGGTAAAAACAGAAGCCTGGCAACGCTTTGATCTACAGCATAACAGCTTCCAAAAAACGACAGCGTTTCAAGGTGGAAATGATGGTTGTTAGACCACGTTAGACTAAAATATTGTTTATTTGGATGAATTATTGACTACGAAGCAAAATGTTGACCCCATGAAACATTAAAGGGGATATGACACAGTGTGTTGTGTTGTGTTGTGTGTGTGTGTGAGAGAGAAGACATTTTCTCTGAGTCAGGGCCACTGTGAAGGACTTTGACTCTTGGATCGCCACTATATTGGAAGACATCGTAACTGTATTCAGGCCAGTTATGTTAGAATACTGTAGGATATCTTAAAGTTAAGATTTTGTTCAAAGACCTCAATAGCTGTAATAAGTAATAGGACGACATCTTTTGTCATGTTCAGTTTGCTGATATTTAGTCACTTTTGTCTTATTTGTTCCGAGTTTGAACAGTTAAACATAAACGGAAACAGTCCATTTGGGAATTACAGACTCGTCAGACTTTCAAAGTGCTGCCTTCATTTGTACAAACAAAGAATCGAATGTAATGATTCAATCACCTTTGAACTTTTGACACATTTTGGGTAATAAGCCGAAGTCCCTTTCTGGCCCATATGGCCGTCAACACACATATTTTATCTAGATATTTATAGAAACTACCCCACTAGGAGTTTTTATATAATTCTTCATATTCACTGCAAGCTACTGGTTAAACCACCTTTCTTTCCACCAGTTGTACTTACTTGTACTTAGCTTGTGCTAGATGTTGCCTGCTAGCCTGACATAGGTCACATAGGTGTTGATAATTAAGGCTGGTATTAAATATGCAGAGCTTAATTAACATGTTTTTTTTATATTGGCTGTCACCTGGGCTCCTCCTGAGAATAAGAATAACTAGTAATGTCAGGGAAATCAAGGCTGCGGCAAATTTAGGAGTGGGTTCAAATCAATGCAGCTGCAGAGTTGAGTAATACAGATATTACAGTGGTGGTGTATGAATATAAGACTGCTAAGGGCGTCAGAGGATGTTTGTAGCAAATCTGATTTTTGCCCAGCAGAATGCTCTGTGTTGATGACTTTATCTAATTAATTTGTTCTCCAAGGCAACACATGCAGTCATCTGTTGAACTTTGAGTAACAAAAAAACTTTTACACACCACGTGTGACCTCCTATCTGCGAAGCTAACGACCTGCAGCCAGGAGCGGCACTTTGTCATGACATAATCAGCTTAGCCGCACTTTAATTTAGAAAAATATTGAAAGCAATGAGAAAGTAATACAAGATGAAGCACTCGTGCCAACTCCGCCAAGAAATCAAAGGTTCATTAATTCTGACGTGATTGTACATCCTTTAACTTAATGTTAGCTGTATCCCAAAAGGGTGAAGGACAAAGAATGTGTTAAGGATGCTTGGCGCAGTTTTGATCCCAGCACGTGCTCATCGTTACTTTCTGCATTTTGTATGCGACTGCTTAGCAGAGTATCATACAGTATTACATTAATTCCCCTGTATCAACAGTGTAGTGCTCCAGATTCAGAAGTACGCAGAGTGTCTCTTTAATTGTTTACCCTTTTTCTTCTCTCGTTCTGTTTGAATATGCATGCAGAGGAAGAGCACATGTACTCCCAAGGATATATACTGTGAGAGAGTTTGGATCAAAACAGAACTGGCTTAAACTGGATGATGCTCAAAGAGGAGTTAACCTCGTTTTCTGCCTTGATCTGAATCAAAGTGTTTTGAAAGAAGGTGAAGATTTCAAAACTTTTACATACAATATGTCTGCTTTAATGATGTGATCAAGTTCCACCTTTGGGGTGTTTAGTTGCTGAAACTTATTGATTGGTCTTTACTTTCTATGTCAAAAAGGGGTATATCTCTCCCCTATCTGGAACTTTAAAAAGAATAAACTCAGAAGCGGCCTCTGTTAGAATGGAAATGTGGATTGACATAACAGTGCATTAAGGAGATAGACCTGTTTTGGCAAAGCGTAGGAAATTAACATCTCTTTTTCCAAATTACTGATGTGATTTGCCAACGTGGCTCTAAAAATCCTTCACTCTTCAATTTGCTTTTCAGTTTAAAAGCAACGGTTTAATGGCATAGTTATATAATGTGGTGACTCTGAAGGAAAATCCACCCCAGAACAGAATTTGCATATTCTTGTCTTGTTTGAACTTGAACATGAATACAGATTTCCTCCTCCTGCTAGGAACAACAACGAGGCAAATTGTGCAGGTGTTCCATTGACAATGACTAATAAAACCTGGCTTTGTGAAGACCAAGACGCTACCCAACCAGTTTTACAGCCTCTGACGTGTGAAAAAAACATTTTTAGTTTGATTCGTTTGTTATATCAATTGATTGATCAGTCTGTGATCGCAGTAAATTGTGTATTAACGTGGATCTCTCTGTAACAGAATCTATTGAGCTACTCATAGTCCATTTCATTTAAAAAAATAAATAATTAAAAGCAACAGCAGCAGGCTTAAGATCAGATGTATTGCTGCTCTGATCCCTGCTACTTTGCATAGGTCATGGACCACACACTGTCAGATGACATTTAGTTCAGTGAAAGATTAATGAACCAAGATAGACTACAGTAAAAAAAAAAAAAATTAATTTGCAAAGAAATAAACAATGACTGGTTTGCGTCACAGTTGACTGAAACCACCCGTTGATGACTCATAAAACAAAGTGAAAATGATGGATTAAAGCACCCATATTTTGCTCATTTTCAGGTTTGTAATTGTATTTTGAGGTTGTACCAGAACAGGTTTTATTTTCAAATAACGCCATATTTTTTATTGTATCGCACGTTGCTGCAGATCCTGTTTTCACCATGTGTGTTTAGGTCTCTGTTTTAGCTACAGTGTGAGACATCTCACTTGTTTGAGCTACAGAGTGAGACATCTCACTTCTATACCATCTTTGTTGGGAGTCGCACATGTGCAGTAACTAGGTAAGATCCCATCAGCTAGATAACTCTTTCTCCAGTTTTGGTCAGTACAAGGCAGGATTAGCTGGGACGAGGGCCACTAGTGGAATACCTGCAGAACAGGGACAGGAAGTAGTTCTTTTGGAGATTATGGTCAACTAGTGGGTGTTGTAGCAGTGTTCTGCTATTGAGAATGAGCTAGCATGCTAGCGCTAGCATGTGCTACGGTTAGCCACCTCGTCTCAGCTAGTGACGTAGAAAGCCGTGCAGATGTTGAGACTGAAGGCAGAGGACATTCAGAAACCTGTATCTCACTCAAAACTGCATGGATAGTTTTTTTTTTTCTCCACGATTGTATGCATGTGGAAGCACCAGAGACAAAAAATAATACCCCAAATCCCAGAAAAAGTCATTTCTTTCATGATATGGGCACTTTAAGCTTTTCTCATGTGTGTGGAATGGATAGATGGATAGATAGATACTTTATTGATCCCCAGTGGGAAATTGAAGGTCCCGGTAACAGACATCACACAAAGCATACACTATCATCACAACAGGATGATAAAAACAAATAAAAAAAAAAAAATCCGCATGAATGTACCAAGGAACTAATTTCTATATGTCTGGGTGGAGGAAATGACTGGCCGAAACCTCCCTCCCTTAAAGCCTAGCGTAGCCATGCCGTTGAGTGAGGTACTCACCCCCCTAACTCCTCCTCTGAGCACTGTGGTTGAGTCAGGCATCTCCTAAGTGCAAATGTGTGTAGCTGTGTGACCCTGTGAGTCTTCTCTGATTGAATGCATGTTGTTTTACATGACTTTGATTTTCTTTGTAGATCAGGATATTTTTATAAGCATTTCATGTTCGAGAGAGATTTCTTGATTTTAACATTCATGACCAAATCCCAGAAGTGATTCCATTTGAGGTGGCATCATACAAATACAAAACCATGATGGATTTTTTTAAGATGTGAGAATATTTAAATTAGAAGCTGCTTGGTAGTTAAGTTTGTTTTTTAAAGTTAAGCAGATTTATTGCGTAACACCAAGGTACTAGCCTAGATGAACCACCGTGCTACAGTACCACACCAAGTCACTTGTCCTATTCACCACTGGACTCTACTTCTCTCCCCTGCCTATTGTTCCTCCCCTTGATCTCCCCCGTAATCTCCCCCTGGCCTCTATCTCCTCTAGAAGGCACATAATTATAGGCCTGTGGGCCTATAATTATGTGCCTCACCGACCAGACTCCCTCACGCTACGTCACTTCTGGTCAGCGATTTATAGATGCAAAAGTTATTTTATCAAATTTTATTTCAATGTATCATTTATGGCCTTGATATATTCCTCCTATGTTCCTTGTTTCTCATTAATATGCACTATGCCATATAGGGGTGTCCAACCTGCACATTGCTCTTTAAGTTTTTAGGTTCTTTCCTTTTCATACTTATCCTCATTTTTTTGACTTACGTTAGGCAAGTTGACTAAATACTCACCATAAACATACAGGTAATTTAAAGTGTTTGAACAAAGAACCACAGCTTTCATATTTCTGGTGTGGACAGTTTCCCTTTGCTTGCTTTTTAGTGAGTACATGTTGTGGTAGACTCTTGCCTCCAGTAACCCTGACAAGAATTCACTGGTAAAGGCAATAAATAAATGATCGGGAATGTCATACACTGGCAGAACTACTGCAGTCTGGAATCAATCATCCCTCAATGGTGTGTATTCAAAAGATCAGGACAGTCACTGATTGGTTTACGTAAAGATGGGCATTTAAGCCTCAAAGAGCCTTAATAGTAATGTTACTCTTGCTCACCTCAAATACTACCATTTTCTTTTTAATCCTGTCTGGCTTATTGAAGATAACCGCACCTTTAAGGGACTAAGCGTATCTCTCAATTCACATCAAAGACGGCTGTCCGAGACATGAATTCCTTGTCTGTCAATAACTGGTAGAAATTCCGACATTTCTGATCATCATCTGCCGTGTCTTTGTTCTTCGGGCAAATGTGCCTGGAATGCTTCAAAGGCATGTTAATCAAGCCCCGTGTGAAGATGCCAGGAGACCAATTATGCTCGCGAGCTGCTCCTCAGCTTTCTCATTTCCCCTGAATCCTGCTGCTCAAATATTGTTATAGTCCAGATTTCGTTTCCACGGCAATGCAATAGTTGACCTTGACAAATCGCCGCATGCTGAGAGGAATTGGTAACATGGAAACAGTATGGGGTTACTTCAACTTTCTGCAGCTCCTGTGGAAAGCAGCAGTCTCCCCTGTCTAAGAGCTACAGTACATGGGTCTGTATATTCATGAACAGAAGAAAGAGCGGCTTTGTTGCTCAATGCTTGCGTGATTGTAGATTGAATGGGTGAAATAGTAGAAAGACTATTGTTCATATTTTCAATAATTTTACCTGGACTTGATAATACTCAATGGCTGTACTTCAAGAACCATCCACATGATTTGGCCTCCTAACTTGAACAGGAACAGTTTCTTAACCCTTGTGTTGTTGTCCCGTCAAAATTGAAAATCAACAATTTTGTTGACGCTTTTTATCAATGTTTGTCACTTTTTTGACGTTTTCAACACTACATAACACTAACTTATTAACTTTAGTTGAGAGTTATTTTTTAAATTTATGGTCGAACCTCATTTATAGGAAATTATACCTAATGTTTGAGTTTTAAAAGCAATTAGGAATTATTTAGACGGATATTTACACTGGAATATGTCAACATTTACTCAATACTGTTTCAAAACCACTTACTTTTTTTTTTTTCAAATGCTATGAAATTGAATAAGACACCTCAAAATTACCCATCAAAATCACCCCAAAGAGGGTTGTGTGGAATCAATCATGTTATTTTGGGTAGTTAAAAAGAACATTGATACAGGAAAACGGGTAAATTTGACCGGAGGACAACATGGGGGGTTAACTCCTTTTCATAACTGCTGAAGGTCACAGTTAAAGCGCCATAACTCTACCATACAAGTCATAGAGGCAAAAGGCCAGTGTTCTTTCAGTGTTTGTGGAGAACAGATGCGTGTTGATCATTGGGCTCTCCATCCCTCCAGCTTTTTCTCACATCACTGCAGGGCACATTGAAGAACGAAGGAATCCATCAGCAGTGGAAGCCACGTCCCAGTTGGCCTCACAAAGCCACATCCTTGTCCTAATCATCATCCGTCGATCCCTCTGCAGCAGGACTGTCATGCCTCCGGGTGGCGCGAAAAGGCTCCTGCATGCCCCTTACCGACCAACCAGCGAGGGCCCGTCTTTGCTCGGCTGGCATTGCATTCTGTTCACACCAGGACAAACTTGATTTGACCAGAGGGAGGCTCTTGTGATTGATGATTCCACCACGTATCTTCAGCCACAGCAATCTGGCCGGGCTCTACTGCTGTGCAAATGTTTGCGTGTGGGTGTGCATGTGTGTACAGCTGTCTGAATGTGGCGGGGAGTAAAACAGTCTTGTGCAGTTTCTGAGTGAGGATATTTAGGACAGAAATGGTTTGGATGTGTGTGGAAGGGTCCACACTGGCAGAGTCACATGCTCCGCCATATCAGCTCCAGTTATTCGCTTGTTGTTTGTGATGAGACCTGCGAACTCACTCTATCTTTAAGCTTATTTTTTTGGGCATTTTTCGGCCTTTATGTGTTTAGGAGAGCTGAAGATGTGAAAGGGGTGAGAGGGGGAGAATGACATGCAGCAAAGGGACACAGGTTGGAGGAGAAAACCTCTACATATGGGCACGCGCTTGACCAAGTAAGCTAACCAGGCACCCCCCTGAAGGAAGCTCGAAATGCCCCCCCCCACACACACACACACACACAGGTTTCCTCAGAGGCATTGATCAGTGCTAAGAAGTGCTGTCCCCATCCAGTCCCCAAGCCAGAAGCTTTCCACACTGCTGCTGCTGCTTCTTCTGCTGCTTCTTTTATTTTCAATAAAGGTCATCTCCCATCGGGCTCATGTTCCCACGGTGTTCCTAACAGACATCGAAGCACCAGTGCTCTGTCGCTACTGTAGTACAGTGTGGATCAATAAGACTGATTGCACTGTGTGTGGACAAAATGATGTGAACACCTCCATGGAAAACAAATATGCTAGCTCTGGACTAACTTATGATTAAACACAGAAAGGCGAGAAAGATGCGACCATATTAGGACGGAGGCCAATTAAGAGTGTTGTCAACCTGAACGGAAGTTAAGTAACCTGCACAGTGATGGTGATTGAGTATGTGGGGTTTTCAAAGCAAAATGAGTCCAAATTACCTGTGCATAAGTAAAGAAAAGAAATTAGAGTTTAGAATTATGTAATATGTCGAGGGAAACGGCCAGCAAAATCATGACAACGTGCGCCCTAGACGCAGACAAACTGCATCAACAAAGAGGAGCGGCGGTGGAATAGTGGAAACTAACGAAGCCAAGGAGATGTGATGGACAACACGGTATAAATTGGATTTGACAAATGCACGCCATTGACATGCAACCCAGCCTGGCCCACATTTGTTGCAGTGCTTCCAGTGATCTTTTGAAAGTCATCTTTTTCATGGTAGTCTTGTGTTATCTTGTGTGCCCCTTTTTATGTGTTGCTGTGTAGAGAGCTAAAGCTGAAAGCCCCCCCCCCCACCAACCTTAATGACATAAATGGCATGTAATGGTAATGATACAGAGCTGAAGGGGGAAAATAAATCACTGATGTAATGTTTCCGGTGAAAGCGTGCTTCATGCTGCACATGAAGCCAATGCTCGGGGCTCCATCTGCTGTTTGGTCACATGAACTTCTTTCTCTGTGTTCTGACGATGCCACAGCTGACTCCCTTCAGCTGCCTGCCCGTGAACAAAGGACGACAGCCAGACTCTGCTATGACGCCGGGGCCGTATAATTTATGCCTGTGAATTATGGATATACCAAGCAAGTCAAGGCCAATATATGTTTAATACCACGCGCCCCACCATTTATTTGGGCTGGGGTTATGATTTCATAGCTGGCACTATTCTATTGATGATGGCCTTCCTGATTTATCGGCTCAAGTCAGGCAGGGCCATCAATTAAGGCGCCTCGCCAGGATAGACGAACCGAATGTACTGTCACTTGTTGTTTATGACTGACTCTCGCGAGTTAGCTTCCTGCAGAACGCGGGTCGGTTCTACAACTTCTTCTGCTCACCCCTTTGATTACTCACAGACTCCAGGCAGTAAAACAATGTGCAGTTTGTGCAGCCTCTAAACTGGCGGTATCTGTTCTTCGGCTTAATTAAAACATTGACTTCTTTTTGGCTCATAATTGGAATTACGAGGCAACCCCCTATACATAACATTGGTTTATGACCTCATTTTATAACCTCGCAGAAGTCGGGAACATATCATCTCTCACAGCCTGAGATGTATATACTATCCATTCCCCTGGAAGCCATCGCCAGCAATTTCCTTCCTCTTTCATCATTCTAAATGTGCCTAAATGGTTTGGGAGGGGGGGTTGAGCCGCAATAACTGCAACTTTGTGTCAGGAGGGGAATTTGGAATCTTTGATGCTTTCCCTGGCATGAAATGTATTTACAAATACCTTTGTGGGAGCCAATAAAAGGTTTAATATTTAATTAGGCCTAAGGGCATCTCACAATAATTTCTGATCAATGGTGTGATAAAGGAGTCTTCCCTCACTGTCAGTCTGTGTGAGGAGAATGCCTGCCTTCCTCCTTTTAAATGTTACTACGGTTACTTGCACGCAGACTGCACTTTGGGGAGGACAGTTAATCATCGCGCATTTCCAATGCGCCTCTCTGGAATGCCGAGCAGCCAGCGAGAACCTCTGGATTCATGTTTGTATACATTTATGAATTTTAAGGCCTCCGACTTCACATGATTACCATGAATGATGAATGGCAAACAATGATGAAAAATGTATTCAGGCTCTTTGTGCCAACGCTGATGAAACTTTCATGATTCCTGTGGGGAAAGCGGCCACGTCATAGTGCACAGTGAGATTGGATTGTATAATCAAGAGTTTTAACTTGCCCAGAGGCTTTTTGAAAGGACCCCCACCCCCTTTGGTTCGCCACTTTTTGAGTGTGATAACAAATACCCCACAGGTCAGACATGCAAGCCTGCTTTTGAAATAAAATCCCAGATATCTCAGTTAGACACGCTGAACTTTGGTGACCCTACTCATTAAAACATTCTTATGAATGTCATTATAGTCTGGAAATATCTGCAAACGTTTTCAGTAGATTCTTCTAGAGAAGTGGGAGTTTATCTTAAGAATAGAAGTTTTCCAACTAAAAATTGGTTTTGAGCAAGCTTGTATACTATAAAGCGGTATCTCTTTGATCCCCCATGACATTTTGCCCACTGTATGTTGCTTTTCATGCAGGCAGTCTCATTGTCAGAACTACAGTACATCGCTGTACTTTTTTCATAAGACAATATAAAAGGAAATATTTCTAATAACAGTCCCTCCCCTTCCAATGGACCCCATGGGACCTTATCTTGTAAAAACCCATATGTATGAAAGTGAGGAGATCCCGTTTGAATTGAGCCATGAATTAAAAGATACTTTTGCAAGGGAAGAAAGTCTTTGTCGTTGCTTTGTCAAAGTACCACTTAGTTTGGTGTGAAACCGCTCGGTGAACTACATATCTCGTCTCCCACAATATATTTACTGTGCTTTCTCCTTGGCTTGCTTGCTGGCTAGCTAAGCTATATCTTACCTGGTGTGTTTTATCCAGCGTCTTCATCAACTGGGTAGTGGAGGAATGAGCAAGATCTGTTGCTCATGTGAGTAACGTTACATCTCGGTATGAAACACAGACATCGGCGCTTCAGCGAGATGTCACATTATGTGACTGTGGGCTGAGTGGTCTTTTCTATTTTCATTTATACTTAACCAGGTTAAAGAATTTCTTGACAAAATCATCTTTTAAATGGACGAACATCATGTTCATATTCATGGCTCAGCTGGAAAAATGATTTGTCGCTTCCCCATTTACGACCGATACATATCGGCAGGCTGATACTAGGCATTTCCTGATCTATCTGTATCGGCATTCATAAGAGCCAATAAAAAAATTTAAAATATTTTAAAAATAAAATAAAAACGGATGGTCAACCATGTAATGTGTTGGCGTTGGATAGTTTGTCCACCAGAGGGCGCTGTACAGCATCCCTGTTGGATAGACTATTATTTTTTTGTTGTTTCATATCTTAAGTTTGTATTTTTATACATTTTATTTATCAGAACTTTAATATAGTTTGATGTTCTGTTGTAACAAAACAAATATTGTAGTGAGAACTCATAAATAACTACAAATAACTTTCTTTTTTTATATATATATCGGCCGACATAACGGAATATGACATTTTTAAATAACCAAATATTTGCATCGTATCAGCCTTAGAAATCCTTCATTGGTCGAGCTCTACTACAGTACTTATTTTTCCAAAATAATAAGGTGCCATGGTGGTCCCCCAGCCGGGGCGGGACTCCGCCTCTCTATCTAGACCTGGTCAAAGCAAAGCAGCTTGCATCATGGGAGCATCACTGACTAAATCTCACTGCTGTGTAATATCGCACACCTTCTGTGGGGCGCTAAAGCCTTCAATGTAGCAAAGCGTAACAGCAGCTGTCAAAGCTCCGTCAGCACACTGCTTTCTCTGCGGCAGATTTTTCTGTGAAACTTTCTGGGTGCTAAAAAAGAGTTTGTCACATTTTCAGTCCCTTCGACAGGATGAAATCTCTTCTGCTCTAGTATTACTCTCAGATCAGCCTGTACTCTTGCGCCACATAGCAATTAAGGGAAGTGTTTGCTCTGTTTTGGAGCCTTTTGTTTTCGCTGCCGCTGAACTCATGTCAGAAAGTGTCAAAACCTCAAAGACCAAGCATATAAACGTCCAATTATAGATGCTTCAAAGATAGATGCATTTAAAAATTAATTAGGGGGGCATTAGGCTACATAATTCACGGCGGTTGGTTATGTAAGGGGCCCAAATATGAAGAGTCAGAGTATTGTCTCTTATTTAAATGGCAATGGGTGTGCCTGCCTGTCAGTTTTTGTCATTGTGACTACTTGCGTGTATTGTCACGTGTGTGCTTGCATCTTTGTGCATCACACAATTTTTTTTGGGAGGGGATGTGCCTGAACATGAAACTCGGATGGAACATGTAAAACGAGGACAATGCTTTGTTGAAGGCAGTGAACAGTGTCTTTTAAAAGCTCCAAGTTGCTTCAGTGTCAAGGTGCGTTGAGTCGTCCGCCATCCCAGAAGACGTCTCCTTGTTGTTTAATTTCAGCATCAAGGCACGATGTCTGTGTGGCCAAAGCACGGCACATGAATCCCCTCAGAGCCTTGATCTATAAATAGGAGGATCCCAAAGCTCAATGACCGCCCCTTCGTCCCAACTTTGTCTCTCGCAGCAACATCAGCCAACAGCCAATGTATGGTTTTCCTACACAAGGGAAATAGAGCAATTGTTTACATAAATAAGTAGAAGATATTACAAAACAGCAGACTGCAGTAACTGTGGAACACAGAATGGTCTGCTATTGAGATGAACTGAGTTCAGTTGTTTTGCTCTGCACTGAGACAAATATGGATGTATCCTTGGGCCGTGTTCTCCTACCAAACATTCTCGGTCAGGTCTTGGGTTCAGTTTAATACTCTCCTAAATAACACAATTATGTATTGGCCTTAATAATTTACCCAAAATCATACCATTGATGCATTTTGAACAATTTATAACACAGATAAGGACAGATGGGGTTAGTTGGGTTTTAAGGATTTGATGCGAGTTAATTCAGGACCTCCCGTAATAATGGCCCTGATCTTCTTATTCCCACCCAGGGGACAGGTTGCAGGCAGCTCGTTTTTACCCAAGTAATGAGTCCTGACAATGAGCCGACGCATTGGGGACTTAAGGGAGCACCGTACAAGTCATGGTTGACGCAGGCTGCTTCCAAAGCCTATTGCTGCAAAGATTAACACCAAATCTGAATCTATCTTCCCCTTAACACATAACAAACCCAAAATCTTTAATTAAGCTTGCTTTGTTGGTGCTATCTTGTAGGTTAAGAAGAAAGGAAATAATCACAAATGTACTGTATGTGGTATGTAGGTTCTTAATTAGCAGTAGGAATTGACTGTCTAATTGACTGTCTGAGGACTGAAATTCTTTCTTTTGCATTGATCACCCTGGGCTCTGAATACAATTTAGTGTGTGTGTGTGTGTGTGTGTGTCCTCCAGAGCCACACAAGACACTACACAACTGTTTTCTCCATGTTGAGTGGGACTATTCATGACTGGTAAACTTGTGTGTGTGTGTGCATTTTTTTTGGCCATTTTTAAAGAGCTTTTAATTCCCACAGAAACATGCATTTAACATATGAGCACCTTTGGACCAAGTATAAAAAGAGAGAAAAGAACATACTAGACAGCTCAGGTGTAGCCCAAATCCATGCAGTGACAGTACCTAAGCTCCCGTCTACCTAGAAAGGTAAGACAGCAACTTGATCTTTTGAGGAAGGATTACAGAATGGAGGAAAGAGGGGAGGGGAAAAACAGATGGATCAGGATCTTCTTATTTGGGTAGCTTCTCCTTGAATTACTTGAATGTTCTCAGTCGTGTGATATAACTGCTAATGACAACCAAAAGAAACGGTGACTGTGCTTCTCAGGAAAATGTAGTTTATCACAACTTGAATATTTTTATATTCATATTAGGTTTTGTACTGTAGTTTTTTAATTTTATTACTGAAAAAAAACAATAAAAACATTGTTGAAAACAAAAAACAATTATGTCCAAGGGTGTGTCATTTCAGTGATGCTCCCAGATCTCAACAATTATTTTGACTCCAATGCTATTGTAGCTAAAAGAAATGATGGCCTAACCTATACAAAATAAGATATAAACTGCAATAGACAGGCTGCATTTTTTAAAGTAGGAACAAGGGCTGGTTGATATAGAGAAAATCAAATAACACGATATTCTTGACCAAAATACCTCAATGTCGATATTGCAACGATATTGTATGGTTGACTATTGGTGCTTTAACAAAATTACACAATGAGATTGTTTGATAAATATAATAAAACACAACAGTCTGGTAAGTTCAGGATATGACATCACTTCACTGTCATGCAGCCTTTAAAACTAGGAAAAGACAAAACCTTACAATATCAAAAACCTAAGACGATATCTAGTCTCATATCACAATATCGATATCCATCCATCCATCCATCTTCATCCGCTTATCCGGAGTCGGGTCGCGGGGGCAGCAGCTCCAGTATGGGACCCCAAACTTCCCTTTCCCGAGCCACATCAACCAGCTCCGACTGGGGGATCCCGAGGCGTTCCCAGGCCAGATTAGAGATATAATCTCTCCACCTAGTCCTGGGTCTTTCCCGAGGCCTCCTCCCAGCTGGACGTGCCTGGAACACCTCCCTAGGGAGGCGCCCAGGAGGCATCCTTACCAGATGCCCGAACCACCTCAACTGGCTCCTTTCGACGCGAAGGAGCAGCGGCTCTACTCCGAGCTCCTCTCGGATGACTGAGCTTCTCACCCTATCTCTAAGGGAGACGCCAGCCACCCTCCTGAGGAAACCCATTTCGGCCGCTTGTACCCTGGATCTCGTTCTTTCAGTCATGACCCAGCCTTCATGACCATAGGTGAGGGTAGGAACGAAAATTGCCCGGTAGATCGAGAGCTTTGCCTTCTGGCTCAGCTCCCTTTTCGTCACAACGGTGCGATAAACAGAATGTAATACCGCACCAGCTGCTCCGATTCTCCGACCAATCTCACGCTCCATGGTCCCCTCACTCACGAACAAGACCCCAAGGTACTTAAACTCCTTCACTTGGGGTAAGGACTCACTCCCTACCTGAAGAAAGCACTCCATCGGTTTCCTGCTGAGAACCATGGCCTCAGATTTAGAGGTGCTGATCCTCATCCCAGCCGCTTCACACTCGGCGGCGAACCGATCCAGTGAGTGCTGAAGGTCACAGACCGATGACGCCATCAGGACCACATCATCTGCAAAAAGCAGCGATGAGATCCAGAGCCCACCGAACTGCAACCCTTCCCCGCCCCGACTATGCCTCGATATCCTGTCCATAAATATTACAAACAGGATTGGTGACAAAGCGCAGCCCTGGCGGAGGCCAACCCTCACCTGGAACGAGTCCGACTTACTGCCAAGAACCCGGACACAGCTCTCGCTTTGGTCATACAGAGATTGGATGGCCCTGAGAAGGGACCACCTCACCCCATACTCCCGCAGCACCTCCCACAATTTCTCCCGGGGGACCCGGTCATACGCCTTCTCCAGATCCACAAAACACATGCAGACTGGTTGGGCATACTCCCAGGCCCCCTCCAAGATCCTTGCAAGAGTGAAGATCTGATCCGTTGTTCCACGGCCAGGACGGAATCCGCATTGTTCCTCTTCAATCCGAGGTTCGACTATCGGCCGAACCCTCCTTTCCAGTACCTTGGAGTAGACTTTACCAGGGAGGCTGAGAAGTGTGATACCCCTGTAATTGGCACACACCCTCTGGTCCCCCTTTTTGGAAGAGGGGAACCACCATCCCGGTCTGCCACTCCTAGGCACCGTCCCAGACTTCCACGCAATGTTGAAGAGGCGTGTCAACCAAGACATCCCCTCCACACCCAGAGCTTTCAGCATTTCTGGACGGATCTCATCAATCCCTGGGGCTTTGCTGCTGTGGAGTTGTTTTACTACCTCAGCGACTTCCACCAGGGAAATTGACGACAATCCCCCATCATCCTCCAGCTCTGCCCCTACCACAGAGGGCGTGCCAGCTGGATTTAGGAGTTCCTCAAAGTGCTCCTTCCACCGCTCTATTACCTCCCCAGTTGAGGTCAACGTCTCATCCTTACTGTAAACAGCTTGGATGAATCCTCGCTTCCCCCTCCTGAGGTGGCTAACTGTTTTCCAGAAGCACCTTGGTGCCGACCGAAAGTCCTTCTCCATATCTTCTCCGAACTTCTCCCACACCCGCTGCTTTGCCTCTGTCACGGCAGAGGCTGCAGCCCTTCGGGCCCGTCAGTACCTTGCAACTGCCTCCGGAGTCCTCCGAGACAACATATCCCGGAATGACTCCTTCTTCAGTCGGACGGCTTCCCTGACCACCGGTGTCCAGCAGGGTGTTTGTGGGTTACCGCCCCTTGAGGCAACTTAAGACCCTAAGACCACAGCCTAGGGTGCTCTGGTACCACGTACACTTATGAGCATCCCTATGTTCGAACATGGTGTTTGTTATGGACAATCCATGACTAGCACAGAAGTCCAACAACAAACAACCACTCTGGTTTTACTTTTCCTATGCTTTATATTTTAAGTCAAGCAACACTAGATACTACATTCCCCATGTTAAACTCGATAGCAGCTTTCAATAGACCCTCTCTGCCGCCTAAATGTCTACTTCAGTTAAACCCCACATCTGTTTCTGTTACACTTTTACACTCCAGTTCAATAGCACATCTCATGATGAATAAGCTGAAATGCATATGTAAAGTCTGCGGAGTAGCCCTTTAATAGATTTGAATGACTATCTCTGAATATCTATATTATCTAAAAACACTTTGTGGCCACCCACTCAGTTTTAAAGCAGTGTTCGGTCTGAATCCCCGCTTACACGCTTTTTATTACATATTATTGCTGTAATATAATACATGCGTACCAGGTTCGTTATGTTCCACTGATGAAGGCTTGCTTTCTGAAACCCATAAAACTGACACTAAAAATAAATGTGGTAAAGTGAAGCCCCCATATGGTGCCACATCTTTTTGTTTTGCAGTGCTGCTGTTTGAATTGATCCTCTGCTGTAACTGTAGAAGAGCAGCCAGTCAAATGGAAGAAGCACACCTGTCCCCAATTTAAAGTATTAGGGCTTGTCACGGTTACTTGTGTTTTGCTTGTGCTGTGCCAGCATATTAATGCATCTATTCATGTTAGTTAAGCATGAGTTGCCACTACAGCTGAATACTATGTTTTTGCTCCCTTGTAGTTGGTCATTGTCTTGGTGTAGCCCCCGCTGGCTGGACGACTATATTCCTATAGTCCTTTATGTCACCCGCTTGCAGAAATGAGATGTGTTAACCAACACATCCTCATGGCAAAACACAATTAGAGGTTGATTTGCAAAGACTCCCAAAACGAAACATATGACAGTTCTATTTGCTGCCGCAAGGTGGCAGTGTAGTCATGTGACCATAATGATACGACTGTTCTATCTGACGTACCGGCCACAGTTTTAAACATGTAAGAAACGTGAAATGGACCTAGTTTAGTTTAGGCAACAAAAATGAATTACATAAATCTACTAAAATGAGGCCATTATGTGATGTCACAGGCGTCAATGCGCCACGGGCTAAGTCACCTTTTGGTTTTCTTTAGGAAATAAACCCCGGTGTACCCCGGTCCTGTGTTTGTTTGGCGTCCTTATATTGTGTAACATGACTTTCTTATTTGCTCTCGCGGCAATTACCACAGCCACGTAACTGTGGCTTGTTATGCGCTGCTTGCATAATCAATTTATATGATTTTCTGGATGAGGACGGACTGCTCTTTCTCTTACCATGAGTTTAATTTTAATTTCTTTTTCACAAGCACATTTGGACCAATCTGGGTGTAAACCTCAACAAATCCCTGCTAGTTGCCTGAAACATCCCAGAAACCCCTTCCTACTCCAGAGACTGACTGGGATTCCAATTATGAAGGAATATGTACAGGAGTTCGAGCAACTGTCGCCAGTCCCATGGAAATACTGTTTTAATTAATCTTCGGCAGAAATTGACAGCATGGGCATCGCAATACTCATCACAGCTCCCTGAAGTAGATCCAATTTTCTGTCTCAATAGGCATTAAATTAGCAAGAACATTTCAACCTTTGTCACCCCGGCACGCATAACAAATGGAATACATTTGGCTACACGGCATAAGAGAGTGCTAATAAATGACTCGCCACCCTAGTGAGGTACTGGTAGACGCTGCCATGTAAGCCGGCACCTCATCAACAACATTTGGGATGTGCGAGTGAGAATGCATTGTGTAAAATTGTCAAATGATTCAGGGATCATTTCCTGGATAGTTTTGAGTAGGGCTGGGCAATAGGGAGAAAATCAGATCCCACGACATTCTCAACCAAATACCTCTATCGATATTGCAGCAATATTCTAGGGTTGACAATTGGTGCTTTTAACAAAATATCTTCACACTTAGATTTTAGATAAATAATCATCAGTAATGTGGACATAATGTCTAAGTTGGGGAATAGGTGAATAAAACAGAACAGTCTGGTAAGTTCAGAAAAGTACATCACTTTACTGTAATGCGGCCTGTAAAACCAGGAAAAGGTAACATGTCATATCACGATATTACAATATATCCAAAAATTTAAGACGATAGTCTCATATCACGATATAGATAAATCCATATATTGCTCAGCCCTAGTTTTGAGAATAATGGAGAGTAAAATATTACTGAATACTACCTTTTGTGTATTCACCATACTATACCAATCTTGATTGACAATAGTTTGCCCTCATCTTGCATTGGCTCTGTTCATTCATGTGTTTACCCTATGTCTCATTAGAAAGTAGTCTTGGCTGACTGATAGATAACCTTTTAACCGTGTGTTCAGAAATGAAACAAGTGATATATATTTATAGAAAGTTGCCCACACCACCGTGATATCATTTACGCAGGGAAGCTTTGCATTCCCAATGTGTTTGGAGGATGTGTTGTGGAAAGTTTCTGTCAAAACGTACATGTTGCAGCAACAGTTCAATGCTAAGTCCTTTATTAAAGTTCTGCTGTATTCATTTCCTTCAGGAAAACTCCACACATACCTATGCGAGGAAAGCTATTCACTTACTGGTTGGCACAAATAAACATGTTGCAAATCCATTCTGGTCAGTTGGTGTACAGTTGGTATCAGTCACTAAACTTCCATCACCACGTGACACAGCCCAAAGGGAATATGACATTTTATTAGAGATGTACAGACCTCAACAATGACGATAATCACCCAGAGTGGGCAGCTCATTTCAGATTTGTTATGTTGTTAATGCATGCCTCACCCTGACAGGTAATGTGCTTCCATCTCTGCAAAACTTTCTTCCACGCACCGATTGAGGTGAATTGCTCTATACTCTGAATAACTACACCTAGTGTACATTATAAGAAACATCTCTCTATTTTGCCGAACCTGGACAATCTAAAATGTTCTTTTGACGGCCATTGTCCATACATTGTCTACATTTTGATTGCCATCTATCCACAAGTTGCAGTAGAATCCAGAGCTGGGATTTTACAAAGCCTTGTCCAAGGCCTTTGATTGTCTGTCTTTCTTTCAATCCCTTTGTTCATATGGCCTTTGGTAGCTGTCTTAGGAAGCAACATAAGGGACACCTACTGAGGAGATTACCAGGACCAGTGTTTGAAGGACAGATGGCAAACGGATGTGGCAGTATGTTGTGCGAGGTAATACGGGAGTTGAGACAAGTATCGTGCGTTTGATAAAAAATAATTAATCGGCAGGAAAATATCGTTGGGCAATATGTTATCCATACTACCCGACAAGTTATACGTTCCATAATTAGAATGGAACATAAAAATTAGCCTGCCGTTGGATGGTGTAACTCTGTGAAATTGATGGCAGGCCATGTTGTTTAAAAACTTTTCTTTACTCCTCCTAGCAGTAGTAGATTAGGACTTGGCTTGCATAAAATATTAGAAACTACATGTGCATGATTCATAAGAAGCTGTGTATCTTTTTGTTAGTAGTGGTGGTGGATACACAAATGACCCTAGCTCCAAGTTCTTTAGCTACTCCTCACTGTTGTCCTTACCTACAGTTTAATACTGGCACATTAAACTTATACTTTTCAGTTACTAAAAGTGTATCTTTACCTCTCAATCGCAATTTTATGAAAATCGCAATATGGAGGACTGCAATATCCAAATCCCAGGTGAGGAGTGGCGCAATATCGCAGGTGGGGCCCCATTACTGTTAAAGGCAAAATGTCTCAAACCATCCTGAATGAAGTATTACAAATTGCATTCTACAGGCTAAAGAAAACATCTTTGTTTTGTACAGATGTCACTGGATTGGCAAAAAACATGTTATTTGATCTAGAAACAATTTCTCTTTAAATGAACCACTCAAAACCACTTCCTCTAAGTGCATTATCAAACCTGCATGGTTAAGACCTATTGGGAATCTAACTCTCGTTTACATTTCACCCATGGTACAATCGAATTGCTTGAAAATGGCCATAGGTAACATGTTGGGCCACCAAGAGCCACCAGGGTGTTCCTTGACATAGATTCTCCAAGTTTCTGCAACTCTACAGGTACGGACACCATTCATCGGGCACGTTGGTCCAAACTGTCCCACAGGTGTCCAACTGGGATGAGATTTGGTAACAGGAAGGCCGTAGCTTCTGCTTCTTTTAGGGGCCCATTGGGTCTAGTATGGAAGTAACTGCATTCTTAATGTTTTATTCTTTCTTAATTATTCTCCCCTGTATATTAATATCACAATATAAAAATGCATATACTGTGACCTGAATAAGTTCGGGATTTCAACAAAGTAACAATGATCTCTGCAGGTTATTTTTGGGTGGAGTAAAATGAAAACTACATTGCAATGTAGCTGTGTATCCCTCATGTTGTCCTTGGGTTTTTGGCCCATTGTCCTATATCAATGTTTTTTTATAATTACCCAAAATAACATGATTGACTCCACACAACACTCTTTGGCAAGTTTAAATCTCTACTTTCATAATTTTGGGGTCTTATTCAATTTTATAGCATTTGGAGAGAAAAACTGAAGTGGTTTTGAAATGGTATTGAGTAAAAGTTGACATATTCCAGTCTGGGATTATCCATCAACATCCATTCCTTTAATTTGAGTCTAAATAATTCCTTATTTCTGCTTTTCTAACTCAAACATTAGGTATAATTTCCTAAAAAATGAGGTTCATTGACCATGAATTCCAACAATAACTATAAAACTAAAGTTAATGAGTTAGTGTTATGTAGTGTTAAATGTCAAAATAAACTGTTAAACAGGGACAAAACCATGAGAAAAAGTTAAGATTGTTAAAAAAAACGTCAACAAAAGACTTGACGGGAAGACAACACAAGGGTTATTCATCAGACTTGTCTCCCGACCTCCATCCATTGTGCCTCATTTGACCACAAACAGTAACAGAATCCCTAACCTATTTTTTTAATATATAATCTTTTCCTTTGCTAGTATAGGTTCATTGAAAAGCATTGTTTCTCTAGTAATGATGAGCAAGCTCCATCTTAACCCCTTTCCCTGTCATCATCTGCTTCTGTGCAGCATTTTAATTGGCCAAGGCTGGCGCAACCTTCCAACCCAGCTGTTTCCCTGCTACATCCTGAAGCAAGACTAGTGTTCCTCACTAATTACCGCCGCTGTCGGCGATGATCTGTGACACAGCCAGCTCCCGCTGAATTACCCTCACCTCTCCCATTTACAGTACCTGTCAATATCCTTCCTCATTTTCATACATCAGTGGGGAAAAAAAAATCTGTAAAGTAGAACGAAGGATTGACCGAAAAATGATGCCCTTTCAAGAGGCTCCCACAAGACTAATGACTGTTAAAAAGCAATCAAGTGGTAGCAGCAGTCTGGGCGGTAGATCTCCGTATTTTATTGCTAACGCCTGGTCACGCCACCTCTGCTGTTTAAATTATTGCTATGTAAATCACCTGAAGTGCTTTGGTATTGGAAAGCAGCAGATTTAAGATTCTGGCGCATGTGCTAAGTAGACAGGATCCCGATATCTGCAGAGGCCTTCATTGCGGGACTAACTCCTGCTATTCATCAGCGTGTCAGTCTACCTCATGCCTGCCCTACATTCTGAGAAGTTCGCTGGCGGAACAAATCAAGTTCTCTCTGACTCACACATAAAATGCTTATTCTGTATATCTGCAAAACTGATGTGAAGTACAGTGCTGAAAAGTTGTGAACTAGCTTGTAGTAGAAGCACGGTTTAAGGTACCTGGTCTTCCTTTCAACCTAAAAACTTTGCATGCTTCCAGTGTTCCAATGTCAAAGGGTAGGCGCTTGCAATGTGTATATGGGAGCTATAAAACATGTTTTGTTTTTTAATGTGTTTATTTGTATAGGGACAAGTATGTTGTATAGATCTATGACACACACCACAGCATGGATAGCCTAAGCTAATTTGCAATGCATGTCCCAAGATGGATTTTTTTTTAAAAATACAATACCTCAACACTTAATTAAAAGATGGTAAAGAACACAAACTCAACAATAGATACTGTTTACTGTTGTGGTTTTACTTTATATAGTCTGTAAATGATGGACTGGGACATTTTTTAAGATTGACGTGAGGTCTTGAAAGCCTCTTGAGTTTTCATCTAGGGGTCAAATTCTTTAAAATGAAGCATAGTTATAGCTAAAATATTGTCTGAAGAATTTTTGTTTAGTCTAAATGGTTTTTCATACATTGAAAGGCTTTATATTTGACAGTAATCTATGCATTTTCCTGTTTTTCTGACGATGTGATAAACAAAAGGATATCATGCTTGAGTAAATAACCCCAAATCAACAAAACTAGTTAAAAAAAAATATATATATATATATATATATATATATATATATATATATAAATATATATATATATATATATATATATAAAACTATTCAAATGAATCAGCAGGAGAGTGCGGTACAGCCTGACTCTGTCCAGTAAAACGGAGATTAGCTCTCATATTCAAGTTTAAGTCCACCCTGAAACAAGAACAAACACATTAAGAGAGGATTTTAATGATTTTTATTCTCAATTGTTGTCCTTTCGGTGCTGGTAATTTTCCTTTGGGGTGGGCTAAAACCACTTTGGGGGATTTTAGTGCACAGTATGTGTACAGGACCCAGGACTGCTGTGAACGGGGTTGGGATGCTCGTCTTAGGACAAAACTTTCTATAAGATGTCACTGTCCTCTGCTGGTCTTTAGAATGTATTACACCTAGAGTGTAGAGATCCATTTTAGGCAAAGATAAAGCCTGGTTTGTTTAGAAATTAAGCTTTTTGAGGTTTTACTTAACGTTTATTCATGGCCTGTTTGTCTTTGTATACACTGTAGTCCAACTAGTTGTGTTGTGGCACACTGCTACCCTGGCACTGAGGACAACTTTGTGTTGGAATTCAAGCTTGTGATTGTTAATATGCTTATTGTGGAAGAAAAACTCTACTGTGAGAATTAATTGTTTTATTGTTTCAAAGTCTCTGTTGTCTTTCTCAGCACGTAGGCTCATACCTAGAAATGCATTCCCTTATTCCCCAGCTGTGAAATTTAATAATTTCAAATTGATTTCTCCTCAGCACAAATAAATCGGTCATGCCCACCAGAAATGTATGTAAGAAATGTTGTCACTGTGAGACCTGTGGTGCAGTTTTTATCACCTTGTTGGTCTTTGCATTCTTTTTGGTATTTCATGTGAGATACCAAGTAATAAACAGAAGACGTGTCCTTCATTGTTTAACACCCACGGTTTAATTTTGCAGTAACACTTGCTGGTTTGTGCAAACTATGATATGCATGCAATTTAGGAAATGAAACACAAAAGATAGTGTACAGGATGCATGCACACTGTCCCACTCACAAGCGTGCGCACACACACACAGTTCTCCCCCCGCTACACCCCCAGAGCTTTGGTCATGAGCCTGCTTCATACCGTCAGCAGACAGTCCCGCAGGGTAGAGCTTCATTTACTCCCAGCTCAATTAGACAGTGAACTTTCTGTAAAAGTCATACTGTAGTTTCAGCATGATAAGGTTTTTATATATTTAATGAAGTAATTACATTTAGATGGTTTGGAACATGGCATCAAGTAGCAGCCCCACCTGTCTCAAAAAGTTAGTTATAGACTTGTATACATATACAGTGAGGAAAATAAGTATTTGAACACCCTGCTATTTTGCAAGTTCTCCCACTTAGAAATCATGGAGGGGTCTGAAATTGTCATTGTAGGTGCATGTCCACTGTGAGAGACATAATCTAAAAAAAAATCCAGAAATCACAATGTATGATTTTTTAACTATTTATTTGTATGATACAGCTGCAAATAAGTATTTCAACACCTGTCTATCAGCTAGAATTCTGACCGTCAAAGACCTGTTAGTCTGCCTTCAAAATGTCCACCTCCACTCCATTTATTATCCTAAATTAGATGCACCTGTTTGAGGTCGGTAGCTGCATAAAGACACCTGTCCACCCCATACAATCAGTAAGAATCCAACTACTAACATGGCCAAGACCAAAGAGCTGTCCAAAGACACTAGAGACAAAATTGTACACCTCCACAAGGCTGGAAAGGGCTACGGGGAAATTGCTAAGCAGCTTGGTGAAAAAAGGTCCACTGGTGGAGCAACCATTAGAAAATGGAAGAAGCTAAACATGACTGTCGCTCTCCCTCGGACTGGGTCTCCATGCAAGATCTCACCTCGTGGGGTGTCAATGAAAGGTGAGAAATCAACCCAGAACTACACGGGAGTAGCTGGTCAATGACCTGAAAAGAGCTGGGACCACCGTTTCCAAGGTTACTGTTGGTAATACACTAAGCAATCATGGTTTGAAATCATGCATGGCACGGAAGGTTCCCCTGCTTAAACCAGCACATGTCAAGGCCCGTCTTAAGTTTGCCAATGACCATTTGGATGATCCAGAGGAGTCATGGGAGACCAAAATAGAACTTTTTGGTCATAATTCCACTAACCGTGTTTGGAGGAAGAAGAATGATGAGTACCATCCCATGAACACCATCCCTATGAAGCATGGGTGGTAGCATCATGCTTTGGGGGTGTTTTTCAAAGTGGGAGAACTTGCAAAATAGCAGGGAGTTCAAATACTTATTTTCCTCAGTGTAAATCCACTCTGCCTTATCTTCTACATGCACTACATAGTAATGATAGAAGAGGACTTTACTCATCTTGTGGTAGAAATTAGTTGAATGGAAAAAATTTAATCTGTATCTAATAGATGCCTTTCATCTACCTTTTTTTAATGACCATTTTGAACTTAATTATCATTAAAAACTTGGTTGGAAAACAGAACCATTTGAAAAGAAGATATTGCAAAGAAGTTTTTAACTTTGCTGAGGTGGAAAAATGTATGTATCAATAACAGAAAATTACGATCCTGGAAACAGACATAGCAATCCATCCCGACTTATAATATTTGCATAAGGGTAGCGGATGGAAACACACAAGAACTCAATTTTTATTTATTGAAAATTGTGTTAAAATGTGCAGATGAAGCACCTGGTTAATCAGTCCTCTCCAGCTGTTAAGAATCACATCCGTGTAGCATCTAATATTGCTATGGTTACGTTTTGTTGGTTTAGGCACAAACACGTGATTAGGGTTAGGAAAGGGTTGGAATAAGTTGGTTGAGATTAAAAAACTATTTTGGCTTGTTGAAATTACTAAGATCCAATAACTTCCTGAGAAAGTCATTTATTTTTATTCATCTCTTCTGATGGCTGCAGGAGCCTTGTTTAAGCAGAATGACTTTCATGTTTTGGTTATTCATTGAATTGAGTATTTATTTGGTTTAAAGACTTTTTTTTGTTATGGTAGCAGTAATTACCAGTCGGAAAAGGTCGTCGTCATGGTTAGAAGAAAGCTTCATAGCCTCATAGAGCTGCTAGCATGACTGTGGACAGTGGAACTGTGGACTGTGGAAAGGGGGTGAAATTAACTGTATGAAGGCACCTTGTGATGAGAGACAAACAGAGAATGACAATCATCTTAGAGGGGAGGGGAGGAGAGCGACGGAGGCAGACAGTCATATGAACTGCTTGTGTAGCTCCCTCCTAATGACTCCCACTGTGCCGTTTTTACCATAGGCAAGGATTACATTTAAACCCGAGTCACATCATCTCACATGATCCTCTCTGCTGCCCAAGGTTTATTCACACACATGCACTGACGTGCGCACACATGGAGTGGGGGGGTGAGTGGGATGAAAGGGAGGTTAGCTGAGGGTTGGGGGTGTGGGGGGGAGGGGTCATGGGACGAACACCGGGTGTATTCCTTTCCATTTCAACCATTACATTATCAAAACACATGACCCCTGACTTGTTAATTACTGTTCGATTTTATTTATGGTATCAAATCATAACGAGTTATCCCGAGACACAGGTCTAGACCACACTCTATAATTTATAAAGTCCCAACTATTCTATATCCAAGAGCAAGCATTTAGTGTGACAGTGGCAAGGACAAAATGCTCTTTTAGGAAGGAACCTGGGACAGACCCAGGCTCTTGGTAGGCGGAGTCGGACGGGGCCGGTTGGGGGTGTGATGAAGAATGGCAATAATGACCCGAAATGTGTTTCGTAACACTTGATAATAGGGTACACAAAAAAGGGTAGTTACTGTTTTTGAAAGAGTAAGAAATGATAAGTTACCATTTTTCAGCAGGGAAAATAGAAAAACACTAACTACCCTTTTGAAAGGGGAAATCACAATAAAGATAATGGAACAGTGACAAAAAATGGTGGTAGGAGTAGTTAATGTCACTGCAGGGCGTTACAGGGTGTAGCGTGGCACAGCAGGGCATAGGTGGAGGTAGCAGGGTGTAGTGCAGCAGCACCACGGCGACAGCTGCAACCAAGACCTTTGTCCTAATCCAAGGAAATATGCTGGGCCAAAAAAAAAGGTTGTTACACTAATAAACTAATGTCACAGGCATACATTCATAGATAATTGACACAATTATATTTTACATGCTAAACTAATAGCTAAATTTGCATCTGGCAATAAAGGGAATTAGTATGGATTACAGCTATCAATTTTGCCGCCTCTGTATTTGTGAATGTAATCATAAGGTTTGTGTTAGCTCTACATCAAATTCATATACACTCATTTGACACATTTATGGCTGAAAGTGAACTGTGCGGAAGTTTGGCAGCGAGATGGTAAGCTTCTTACAGACTTAATCAGTAAATAGCTGGCTCCTCCTCGACTCAAATGGGACCGTAAAAACACTGCAGTGCATTTCCAGATCAATAGCACTTTGAATTATTAAAAACACAGCAGTCTATGATGATGATAAGTTTCATTTAGAGGAAGCATAAGACCCTAAGGTCAAAATAATTTATCATTCGAACTATTACAGTATTCATCTTGACATTTTTTAAATAATTGTTAAAAAAACAACAGATGTGGACTCTAGACAAATGATGGTCATAACAACCTTGACACCCTAATGGACCTGCAGACTAGTCCTCCAGGGGAACATGTGAACTGCACATAAGGAATGTGGCTGCATTTTCAAAATGCACTTCTTGAGAATGAGCTTAGCGCTAGCTTTGTGTAATCCTCGCCCAACATGCCCCAATTATGAACGGAATACATGCAGCCTGGAATAATGATAACCAACGTGATACACATGTGACTGGGTTAAGAGTCTTTGCCTTTCAGTGTGTAAGATCACATTGGGGGAAAGAAATACTCCTTTCCTCTTAGGAAACTGCTAGGATGTGTAATTTCACATGTAGCTCTGATAGCATCAGGTTCGTCACATATTTCCAAAAAGAAACTTAATATTTGAACAGTGGTGGAAGGAGTACTCACATTCTACTTCATTTGATTAATGAAGTTATGCAGTTATAGGTGTGCTAATTAGTGTGTGTTGATAATACCCTTGAGGATAAATGATATACCTCAACCAAAAAAAATGAATGCAACCAAACATTATCCAGCGTCCTCTATGCAACCTGGTGAAACGCCTGCAGTGAATAATGGGAGGAATGTAGAACTTTACAGGTTTTAGAATTGTTTGTCAACAATAGCAGCCAATCATTTATTTTTCTATCTCAAAAACATGTCCTGAGGTTATAGTAGCAGCAGACCAAAATAATCAAGATTTTGCCACATGTATTATCAGCTTATTTAAACTAATGAAAGTATTTTTTTTTTTTTCTTCCCCAGAACAAGGAAGCAAATAAACAAATGGCGCACATGCTGGAAGGGTGAATTCAAATGAATGTTGCACAGGCAGCTCATAAAGAAAGGTAAGTAAGAAAAAAACTGCATGCTGGGAGCAGAGGAGAATGGTGAGTGTTTCCCCATTGCTGTAACTCCCATTAATTAAAACCCATTTTTACACTTGCATGACTCCGCTTTCAGCTGAAACTAATCACACTGGAGGCTCCTTTTGACTGGTACCTCTACAGCAGCTCCTCACCTGTTTTACACACACACACACACACCAGTTTACCAGTCATGAATAGTCCCACTCAACATGGAGAAACAGTTGTGTAGTGTCTTGTGTGGCTCTGGAGGAGCTTTGTCAGGTCTGGGAAAAATTAATCTGATTCACTTTGATTTGAAACAATTGCTCTCCATGCTTCCGTCTCACATGCTAATGAGAGCACAAGCAGCATAAGGTGCAGTTGTGGGGGGTGGGGTGGAAGGAGTTTTTTCAAAAATATATATTCAAAATGGGACATTTTGGGTTGTGTTGTGCTTTTCTATTTCATTTTAGTAATGGGCTATAGTGCAATAGTAGATAATACAAACACAACCCATGCTGTATTACTGAGGTTGCTTGCAGCACCACATTAGACTATTTGTAAAAGGCTACCACTTCACAACAAAACAATTTTTATATAGTGCTCATAAAGCCATGCTGAAACCTTACAGTCCATGTACACACATGTGAGTTTATGGATCGGCCTGCTCCCATAACTTTTATTTTAATCTGAAACAACTTTTGTAACTAATTACACTTCCTCACATTTAACGCTAGACCCATTTAAGGCAACTGCAGACGTCCAGGGTGTTTTTGGAAGAATAATCATGTGCCTGAGGGGCTCACACTACCTTCTCCACTCTAGGAAATGCGATGTTATGTGATGCATCACGCGGGAGTCAGAAAATCCGGGTAGTCATGCGCTGATCCCGTATTTAAGGTCGACGGTTACTGGTTTGGGGGAAGTAGGTGCTGGGTCCGCATGGAAGGAGAACTTTTTAACACACTTAGTAGACAGAGAAAGTCATTAATGCTGTGTTTAAGTAATTTAGGTAAAGGCTTAGGTGCAGTGCATATTTGCGGGTGAATAAGCATTCGGTAAACACTGACTCCAAATCAGCCGTGCGTAAAAATTTGGCAACCGTCTTTTTTTTGGGGATAATGTGGCAGAGCTGGGTGTTGGTGCTTGTGGGCGCGGTGGTCGTGAGAGCACAGTTCCCCAGAGAGTGTGTGACACCCGACGGACTCAGGAGTGGACAGTGCTGCCCGTCGCCCTCTGGACTCAACAACGACCCGTGTGGCGCCAGCACGGGGCGCGGACAGTGTGTGGCCATCACGGTGGACGCGCGCCCGCACGGCCCACAGTACCCGCACGACGGGCGGGACGACCGGGAACGATGGCCCATCCGTTTCTTTAACCGTACCTGTCAGTGTAACGGGAACTTCAGCGGTTATAACTGCGGCCGCTGCAGACACGGATGGACGGGGCCCAACTGTGACCAGCGAGTTTCTGTCGGTAAGTGCGCGTCCTTGGGGACATGTTTGAATAATAAGGTTATTGGCTGTAGCTCATGGGGAGTTAGGAGAGGTCATAGCTAGCAAATCTAGGGTCTGTGTTGTTGCTCAGTGGCACGTTAGCACTTCTTTAGGACACAGGATAATGGACCGACTTTGGAAATGTAACTATTTTATATGGCAAATGCAGATTATTTTATGAAAGATTATTCAAATAGACAGACAGACTAGAATGCACTTAGAAAAGGACATTTGATTATTAAACTTGCCTGTATACGCACATTTACTTGCTACTTTTTTTCTCAGTCAATAAAAAAACTGATCCCCATTTAACGCATGCCTGATTGAGTTAATCCACTTTCCCTCTGCGATAATCCCCCAGTAAGAAGAAACGTGATGCAGCTCAGCGCGGACGAGAAGCGCGCGTTCGTGAACGCGCTGGACCGGGCCAAGCGCACGGTGCACCCCGACCTGGTGATCGCCACGCGGCGCTATCAGGAGATCTTCGGGCCCGACGGGAACACTGCGCAGTTCGAAAACATCACCGTCTACAATTACTTCGTGTGGAGCCACTACTTCTCGGTCAGCAAGACGTTCCTGGGTGCGGGCCAGGCCAGTTTTGGGGGAGTGGACTTCTCCCACGAGGGTCCCGGCTTTGTCACATGGCACAGGTTCCACCTGCTGCAGCTGGAGCGAGACATGCAGGTAGGGCGCTGGAAGAGGGGTGACAGTTAGATTCATGGAGGGGTCGGCGAATGGCATAGTCCACACAATAGAAACACGGGTAACTCTTTATAATAGGGTACACAAAAGGGTAACGGATGAGTAGTTACTCTTTTTCAGAAGGGTAGTTACTCTTTTTCTGTTTCCCTTTTGAAAAACGTTAACTACACTTCTGAAAAAGAGTAGGCTAACTACCGTTTTTGTGTACCTTATTGGAAAGTGTTACTGAAACACATTTGGGGTCATTCTAAGATTTAAAGCCTGTTTGTCCAGATGTTTGTATTCACCACTATATCAGACAGCTATTTAACCCCAGCTGTCGCTTCCACCGACTGTTTCTTTTACCTAATGCGTTTCAACTATTAGTGAGGAAACCAGAACTGACGCAACGAACCGCTTTAATAGGCGAGCAGCGCGCAAAATGTGATTTGAAGACTTTGAAATTCAATTTGATCAGCACACCATCAATTTGGAGCGGGTGGAGATGGAACGGTATTGAACAGAACTTTTGTGAGAGGAGTTATTGAGCCAAGTTTGTATGATTATTATTTCCATCCAGCAGTTCAGAATTACCCAAGTTGTTTTTGTAGGCTGTACAGAGTTGCTAGCACAGACATTAAGGCCGTGTGGTTTTAGATATCCTGGCAGCATGTTGGATTCCTGTAGAGAAACTCTGTGTGCAGGAGGAACTACATCAACATTATTAAATCATATGTCTTTGTTCTACTCAAATTAAATCCTATATATTGATATTGGCAACACTTGATAATAATGGTCCATTAATTGATATAAATTGATGCATGACTCCATGCATGAAAAAGCATGAATTCATTCATGTAGTACATGTTAATAGTATCTACTGCATGACTGAATGCAGGAACAATATGTTAATTAATGCATCAATCAAGGTATTTGAATCATCAAGGTTTCTGATTTATGAATGATGTTCATGTATTCTTAAAAAAAAAAAAACTGACCACTCCCAGCAGTGTACATAGTGTCTATTCCAAAAGAAATTGCAGTGTTGTAATCATTGTTAACTAAGCATTACTTCTTCATTACTTCATCATGTTTTTGGCCCTTCAAATAAAGTGCTGACCCGGTCCATTTTTAACATTGATACATAGATATGATTATTGGTGGCATCAACAATGCCCATCCTAGTAGGATATTTATGAATTTTAAGTGTCTGAACACAAATGTCTTGACATTTTTATTTTATTTGGAGAGGGGGGGGTCACAAAGATTGTAGCATATGCCACCATTAATCATATCTATGTATTAATGTTAAAGATGGACCAGGTCACCACATTATTTGAAGGGCCACATACACAAAGTAATGAAAAAGTAATGTTTAGTTAATTATTATTATTATTATTATTATTATTCAGCCTGTCACTTTAACTACAGATTTACCTATGAAGAAGACATGAACGTCATTAATAAATCAGAAATCATGATTGAAATACTTAATTGATGCATTAAATAACGTGTTGTTGAAATACTATTAATCCTTGGACATCACTGATAGTTTGTGAAGTACTACATTCATGATAATTCATCTACCATTATAATCAAATGTTACCATAACTTATGTGTTATATTTATCTCAGATGAGTGTTTTTCACTAAGCCAGTCACAGCAAAAGTTGTGAAAAAGCAAGAATGAGCGTCATGTATTTTCTTTCCAGTAAAAGGTTCTAAAGCATTTTCTAAACCAGCCACGGCTTCATACGTATCTTTCCTGCCACCTGGTTGCATGTGCATTTTCATTTTTCTCTTCATGTAGACATAGACATATATTTCATATTAAGTGATTAGAGACCCTATAATTGTTTCCACAAATGCTTTTAGAGAACCAATTTTCAGATGTATTCATGCAAGAACTGTCTGGAAAAGCAAATCACAGTGTGTGAAAATAATAACCAATTTATTTTGTGCATTGACTCCATGCATTGCAAGACTGAAAGGAAACTTTTGACATGACCAAAACAGGATGGAAGCATAATAAAGTAAAGCCTCAAGCTAACTCCTAGCCTTCCTAGCCTCGATCTTGACATTCCCAAACTCATACTCGGCCACCCTGTCGTTTATTTCTTTCAAACAACCAGGACATGCTGCAAGACCCCTCCTTCGCCCTGCCCTACTGGAACTTTGCCATCGGTGGAAGCACATGTGACATCTGCACAGATGACCTGATGGGAGCCAGGAGCAGCTTTGACATGAATTCCCTGAGCACCAACTCCCTCTTCTCCCAGTGGAGGGTCATATGTGAGAGCGTAGAAGACTATGATACGCTGGGAACCATCTGCAACAGTAAGACTATAGTTTCTTCACCATGGCAAATACTCCTGTGATGTTCCAGGTCATCGTAGTCTTTCTGTCTAAAAACAAATTGCTATAGTCTACTTTTCTTGGTCCCCTGTCTCCTTCCAGGCACCGAGACTTCTCCCATCCGAAGGAACCCTGCAGGAAATGTTAATAGGCCGATGGTCCAGCGTCTCCCAGAGCCCCAGGATGTGGCGGACTGCCTGCAGGTCAACGCTTTTGACACGCCGCCCTATTACTCCACATCCTCCGAAAGCTTCAGGAACACAATTGAAGGTGAGAGACTGTGACCATATGTCTGTCACGCAGTGCATTCAGTTTGTGTTTTGCCATCGTTTCGCTGATTTCTTGTTGTTTCTCGTGTTTTCCATGTTGTTTCGGCAGGCTACAGCGCCCCCAAGGGGAACTATGACCCCGTGGTGAGGAGCCTCCACAACCTTGCCCATCTGTTCCTGAACGGGACAGGAGGACAGACTCACCTCTCGCCCAATGACCCCATCTTCGTCCTGCTCCACACCTACACCGACGCTATATTTGATGAATGGTTAAGGAGACGCAGTCCAGGTTTAAACACTTGTTCTAGTCCTTGACTTTCTAATACCTGCATATTTTACTGCTTTATAATTAGCATGATGAGCCTTGGGCTAACTTCATGTATTTCTTGACAGATTCGACTCTGTATCCTGAAGAAAATGCCCCTATTGGTCACAACAGGGGCTACAACATGGTGCCTTTCTGGCCTCCAGTGACTAACGCCGAGATGTTTGTAACCGCCCCTGAAAATCTTGGTTACTCTTATGAAGCTCAATGGCCAGGTATTCATTTCGGATGACTTGTAGTACTCGTGCAATTGTTTTTGTGGGTCTCCTAACGTAATAATTACCCTCCTTCTATCTTTCTAGCTCAACCTTTCACTCTGACTGAAATCATCACCATGGCAATAGTCGCTGGCCTCGTGCTCGTCGCAGTCATTTTTGCCGCCACCACATGTGCCGTGCGTGCCAGGTCATACAAGATGGAGGGCCACCAGCCTCTGCTTGGGGATCAGTACCAGCGCTACGACGACAACAAAAGCCAATCCGTAGTCTAAGATCGCCGTTCCAACACGAGCCTCTCTTCTTTCTTTACTTTTACAGAGCTACAGCTATGCAGTTTGTGAAAGCGTCAGTCACTTCTCACTGGAGCGCATGTGTAGATTCTCGAATACTACAACTTGATAGTAAGTAATCTATTGGCTGCATTCATGTCTTTATACCTAGGAACGTGTTCACTTTTCTTTTACAAGTTGTACAGTTGAATCAATTATTGAAGATGCATTTTTCAAATGGAAAAGTTGAGAAATATGTAACACTTTTTAAGAGTATGGTTTTAGCAAAGATTGCAATGATGCAATCTTTGAAATGTTCAGATCTCTGGAAAATTTTATAATGTGTTTAAATAAAGAGAACCTGGACAGCTGACGTGTTGGTGTGCTAGTGATGCCACCAGGTGGTGTACTAGGATTCTAGTCTACCCTCATGTTGTCTTTGGGTCAAATTGACCCATTTTCCTATATCAATGTTCTTTTTAATCACCCAAAATAACATGATTGATTCCACACAACGCTCTTTGGCAAGTACAAATCTCTACTTTCATTAATTTCGGGGCGTCTTATTCAATTTTATAGCATTTGGAGAGAAAAATTTAAGTGGTTTTGAAATAGTATTGAGTAAAAGTTGACATATTCCAGTCTGTGATTAATCATCAACATCCATTCCTTTAATGTTAGTCCAAATAATTCCTAATGTCTGCTTTTTTAACTCAAACATTAGGTATAATGGCCTAAAAATTAGGTTTATTGACCATAAATTCCCAAAATAACTGTAAAACTAAAGTTAACAAGTTAGTTACGTAAAAAAGTGACATTGTAAAAAGGGACAAAAAAACGTAAGAAAAAGTTAAAAACATGATTTTTCCTGCAGTTTAGTCTATTGTTGCTGTTGCAGTTATAGTACAACGTGATAAGGTGTAAAATAAATAAAGGTATATTCTGATAGGGTATACTGTACATAAATATTCTAAAACCTTTCAAACACATTAAAAATTAAGAGTAATACCTGCAAAATAATTTAAAAACATACCATGTGTGTAGGCTTTATCACTTTCTTTGTTTATCTGACTTAAAGTATAGAGTAGTTGCACAATGGTGTCATAGAAGCATTAGGAATTGTTGTGAAATGCCTTGCCCGTATACCAGAGCCCTAACGACCACATGGGGGTGCAATAGTTCCATTTCTGAACCAACATGCAGGAGAGAGAGCTTTGGAGGGGGGAGGGTTTTGTTTTGAATGGTAAGATAAATTGATCTGAATTATCTGCAGTGTCATTACTGAATGGAGAGCTGAAAAGAACAAAGAGCAGAGTCAGAAGAAATGTAGTGGAATGCAGTGTCAACAGGTTGCAATCCTGGAATCTTGAACTGTGCAGGCTACTCGCACCATATGCAGCTTTTTTCCCCCATTTTCTTTTTAAAACTAAATATGTAAAATGGTCATTAATGCTATTCTGTTTTTACACAAATGCTTCTGCCAGAATGTGACTGCATACCAAATTATTTTTTAATGATTAAATGTTATGCCTACACAGTGGTTTGTTTTGACTGCTGAATGTGTTCAAACTCACCAAAAAACAAAATGTTTGTACACATCCAATCACAATATCTGTTGTAGAGTCTAATTGGACTCTAAAACAAATATTGGTATATATGATTATAATTAGATCATATTGTGATAATGGATTAGACTCTAATCTATTACCATTTATGAAGCCCACACTGGGTTTGTCTTGCACACACACATACAATGGGGGTGGCAGTATATCAGTCCGTAGGGAGTTGGGTTGGGAACCGGAGGGTTGCGGGTTCGAGTCCCCATACGGACCAAAGTATGGTTGTGAACTGGCACCTTCACGTCTTGGCACTGCCAATGTGCTTTTGAGCAAGGCACCGAACCCCCCCCATGGGCAGCCCCCTCACTCCGAGTTTAGTGCATGTATAGGTACTGAGCATGTGTGTGTAGTTCAGGCCTGTGTCTAATAACATTAAAGTGAAAACACTGTAATTCCCCCTTGCAGGATTAATAAAGCATGCATTGTTATAATGTAGGAATTAGCTTGTAGTTCTCAGCCCATGTATCCTAATGGAGGCTAGTAGCTCCAGCCATTAGCCTCCCAACTCCTAGTTTGTACATGTATCCCCCTGCGTGCAGTAATCGTTACATAACAGCCCAGTGTCCCCTCACCTGTCCGGTGTCTGGTTTCAGAGGACTCTCCCTTATGGGAGGGTCCTTAAACTGGCTCACTACTGGCCAGCCGCCTTGGATGGGAGGTCTGTTGGTGTACCAGCGGTGCGCTGGCTCCAGTCAAGTGTTGGTGGCTCTTCATCATTAACTAAATTCTGTGAGCTGGTTGAATAAAGTTTTGAGGGCACGCGCTTGTTGCAACTTTTTGAATCCACTCGTCGCGCGCGCGTATCTTCCGAAAGCCGCTCGCGACTGTGTCGACTCCAATACAGTAGAGACTTGGGAGCTTTCCGACTGTGTACAATGGACGAGGGGAATGTCTTGCCTGATTTGAAGGATATAGAGGCCAAGTTGGGTCTGAAGGTCCCGGATAGTCTCATTCGCTCTCTCGCCGGAGGAAAGCATCACGACAAGCACGAGAAGTCGCCAGCGTCGCATTTAGCCAACTGCAAATTACATGCTAACAACGCGGACTTGAAAAGACTGGAGACCAAAATGCTTTTCCTAAAACAAGAAATGGTAAATCTTTTTTTCCTGTAACCTGTTTTAATTAAAATAGCTGTTTAAGGAATTGTTCCAGTAACGTTTAAGGGACGTGTGCCAGTTGTTTAATTACTTCGCCGAATTGTAATTACAATATATAGGTCACTTATACTTAAATGTACAGTCGTGCAAGTCGTTTAACAACGCCGTAATATGACGCTTAGAAATCAGCTAGGCTATTAGATATCATAGTTTCATGTCAGGCAAGTTACAATGTGTCTCTTTGTGTATCACATCACATTTATTGGCAACCAAGCTTAAGTTCACAGGGTGAAAAACTATACTAGTTGCAAAACAGGTCTATACAGTATATTAACATGTGGGTGTTAAACATGTAAAGTTCCACTAATAGGTGGTGTTGTGCCTCAAATCCACTGTATGACCGGTCAACACGTGAGAGCCATTCACACCTGCACACTTCAGACCTTTCGACTTAACTTATATCAACTTATTTATAAACCCTCATCACCTCAGAAAATAAGGCTCCTCTCTTAATATGCATCCTTTCCTCAGAAAATAAGCCTTCCTCTCTTATTATTCAAAGTGCTCTGTGAAATCCAATTGTGCTATTGTTATTACCTTATGATTTCGTAATTTACTCTGCCAACACTTGCCATTCAATTATTTCCCAATGCCATGCTTGTGAGGCCGGAGCTTTGTTAGAGCCAAAGTCACAGCAAACCTCTATATTAAGTAGAGTTATGAAAGGTATTAGGATTCCTGAGCAGATGGCCTCCTCAACAGTTTTACAGACTAGCAGAGCTGTACCATGGCCTGCAGACAATCAACATTTTGTGTTGATAGGCTTTAGGTGACAGAGACCTGAAACAATCACATGTTGTATTGACAAAAGATTCAACCCTTATCTTGCTTTATCTGGCTTGTTTCAACCTGACAGCCATCCCATTATATAATAGTGCTGATATGAGGGGAGTATAGATCGAGTGTAATGCCATTAGTGGCCTCCTGTTGTTGGACAGCTCATCTTGAACATGGGCCATCGTGGGCTTCTCTGTTTTTGCACTTCCCTTCATTAATCCAATCAGAATTCTTTTTTGGTGTACACACACACACACTACTTACAATATGTGAGGGGCTGAAATGAAATAACAGCCTATCAGAGGAGCAAATTATCTCTTATTTAGGGGCCAGCTCTTATTACTTTCCTTCATACAAATTAAAAATGTTGTAGGTTCATTGTTACTGTACACTACAGACACATCTATGCAACACTAATTGTTTCCTAAACTCATTTGTGTGCTACCAACCCACCAGTGCCATCTGACAAACGTGAGATAGCTGCTTGGACTTAAAATGCAATATAACAATCTGCTGAGCTTCCATGTGTGTATAAAGCGGGTGGTTATGCTCACAAAACAAATACACCGGCAGCAGTATGAGCTAAACGGAGGCTGGTTGCAAATCTGCCCCGAAGAAAGGCTGTTTTATCAAGCCAGCTGTCTGGGGCACTGTACCAACCCTGTTTGCCTTCATCTGCCTCAATGCGTTATGAGTGTAGCAGGCTGTTACAGCTGTTGGTTTACCATTTTTCATTCTGACAGAGTGCTAGTCACCCAGTAGACACAGGGGAATCTATTTGATTGACCCCCATAGGCTGTCTACTTCCGTCCCCAGTCAATAGCATGGTTTGTCATGGCAGGGAGTTAAATCAATGGCCATGCTGTGTAAAGTAGGCATATCATTCAGAATCTTGGATGCAAACGGTTTCCTGGCTGCGTGGTTACATGAGTAGTACGAGCTTATCCCCCCCGTGCCACATAGTTAAGTCTCTTTGTTCACAACAAAGCCCGATAGTCCCGACAAAATAGCACAGTGTTCCTGCCATGAGAGGACATAAGAATGCAAACAATTATTTATATCTCACCACAAGGTTTAATTAGTAGCTGATCTGGAGCTTTACTTATCACATGAACTTCAGCAGCAGTTGGGGACTTCCCCGTTATAGAATTGTAGATTTCATTTTCTGCACACTTTCAGCTCTTGTATTCATGTTAACGAATGCTAATGAAAACCACTTGATATGATCAATAGCTACTAAATGGACCGTGTGGCGAGATTATTTTCATACCTGCGGTTTCAGAGGTCTAGAATGAACTTTGAACCTCAATGCTTACAATAGTTAGCAATGATTATGGTACTGGTTGTGTATCATTTTGACTTCCATTGTAACTCTGTGGGCATCCTGTTGTACTGACATGTAGTAAATGAGTAGTTCTACATTTTTGGAAAACAGTAATTCACTTTCTTGCAGAGCAGATATTTGCCATTCTCATATCTATTTGCTTAATATAATGCTACAGCCAGCAGCAGGGTAGCTAAGTCATTTATTGGAAAGGCACAATGACTCGGCGTCTCTTGGCAATCTCACGGTAACGCCAAAACTCCAGGAAGTTGCTGCTTCTGGCCATGAAATAGTTAGGTGCCTTAACTCTGTGTAAAACAACAATGTTGTCATCTTTACATGTGTTAATTCCTGAGTGTAAGAGGTGCTGGCTGTGCATGTTTTCCCCTTTGGACAGAGCTAGGCTAGCTGTTTTTAAGCTAACTGGCTGTTTGCTGTAGCCTTCTGTTTAATGGACAGGTTTGAGAGGGGTGTCAATCTTGGCATCTAACTCTCTGTTTATTGATATTTAACTTTTTTACTTATTTAATTATTTAGTCTAAAATTAAAGGAATGTAAAATATGTTGATGGATAATCACTGACTGGAATATGTCAACTTTTACTCAATACTATTTCAAAACACTTCAATTGTTTTGGAGCGTTGTGTGATCAATGTTATTTTGGGTAATTACGATTGGGTAGTTAAAAAGAACATTGATATAGGAAAACTGATGGATTTGACCCGAGGACAACATGAGGGTTAAGTAGCATTACCTGACCAGGATGTTTTTCTCCAACTCACAGGCAAATCTACGGGCCATCGATGTGAAGCTGATGCAGCAGCTTATGTCAATCAACGAGGGCATTGAGTCCATCCGTTGGATGATAGAAGACAGAGGTGGCGTGGCGAGCCAAGAGGGCAGCCTGACGGGCAGCCTGTACAGCCTGTCGGACAGCCAGGACGGTACCTCGCTGCGCGGCAGCTTCAACAGCTTGAATGATGGTAACAGCAGCGGGCTCGATGGTCTGTCTGTGGGTAGCTACTTGGACACTCTAGCAGAGGACCTCCCGGATGACCCCTCACCTACGGATCTCGACTGTTTTGTGGAGAAAACTGTTATTGATGGGGATGCTTTCACCAAATCGCCACTGAAAGTCCGAGTGGAGTCAGATGAATACTACTGCTTTGGATAATAATAAGCTAAACACAGAGCCTACTGAGATATTCTGTGAAGACAGATTTAAAAATGTGGTTCTTCGTTCTGATAAATTAACACCGCTGTCTGGTTTCCTCCTACATGCTTTACATTTGACTCATAATAGCGACAGCCAAGGTGTTGGCGATACCAAATGACTAATGTTACTTTTCACCGTGTAACCAGCTTCCTTAAATTGCGGATTGAACACACACCTCATCAAACCGTTGCCACTTAATTAATGCCACACCAAATGCAAGTGAAAACATCTTAAAAACTCTTACGTCTTAGTATTTTATCATGCAGGTCAATTAAATTACAACAAAAGGTGCTCTATTATGTTTTAAATATTGTATTTATTGTGGAGTTATCCAATACCTCAGCACAGTTAAAATACTTTAGTCTAAAATTGCTGAAGGTGGTGTGAATGTAAGTAGCGACTTCAGCTGAACAGCACATTTTCTTGTCTGTGGAAAATGGAACTGTGACTTTGTGTTAGGTCGACCACAATCAGCTGATCTAAGTGAAGGAGTAGATTGAGGTCCATGTTGAGTGATTTAAGTGGGAAAACCTGTTTAAAGTGGTAAGTGTTAAAGCAAGTGCAATTCGCTTCCATGCCAAATTCTGTGCACCACCTACTATAAATATTGAGCTTTTAATTATTTGTACTTAAATATTTTGATTGATAGAAGTTCCTAATTTAAACCACACTCCAGAGATTAGTAGCACATTCAAAGCATGGATGCTCGACTGAAAACCAAAGCCATTTGATTGTCTTATAATTAATTTTGGCCTGAGGCAAACTCTGTTAACACCAGATGGGAGATTTGTTGGTGGTGGACATATGGGAAAGACGTTTGCTTTGTAGACACATTTTAATCCTCTTGTCCAAAAAAAAAGGTTCAATGCAAGCTACACATTGCTGTACGTAACTCTGTTGTTTTAGCTTTAAGCTTTGTGTTGATTTGTTTGACATTTGTATTTTATGCTCCCCTCTTTTTGAAAGAAAACCATGTTTTTTTGTATTGATTTCTGTTCATTTTGTTGTGGAAATTAAATTATATATATTGTGATTTTCCTCCTGCTCATGTTGTGTACATCTTTAATGCAAAGAAACAGAAACAAAGAAGCAGGTCATTGACCCAGAATCTTAATGAGATGGAAAGTTCACATTATGGTGGTTTCCTTTTTTGGTCAATTTGAGAATACTGTCTTGATAATGAAGTCAGACTTTGAGGTGCCCTGTGTAATGTGGCATGACAAACGGACCTGCATTAAGTCACTTTGTCACTCTAATTGTGGAAATTGTTGTTAATATGTGCTCTTTAAAAACTCCCAAGCTATTAGCAGAGGAATGCCACTTAGGATAATATTTAGAATGGCATACCAAGTACTACCATAGATGAGGACTCATGTTACCCAAACCTCTATCATGAGTGCAATGCTTTGGGGTAATTTGAAAATAACACCAACCAAAAGTGAGACACAAGTGAAATGCCGGCCATGCCGAATATTTGATGGTCTATGTTATTTTAAGTGTTGTGCATCGCAATAGCTTCTTATCTGTCACGTGGTAATTAAAGTTCCAAACAGTATACAGGGGAAGTCATTATAGGACAGATGAGAACCTTGGGCTCTTTGGCTTGCAATTGTATGAGTGGCCACTGGCTGTGGGGCACAGTACTGCAGTAGTTTTCAGACTGGGGTCTGACATAAGGAAACACTTGTGAATTGGATAAGTCCTCATGTATTCACTTTGTCCATAGAGCTGTCTCATGTTAGAATCTCATCTTCATGATAGCTTTATCATGAAATCTCGGATGGAGGATTGTGTTGGATGTGTTCTGAATGCGCAGCAGTCGTCTTGCATAATATGAAATGCACAAAAATAGCAAGATCGGACACAAAGGACACTTTTAGTGTTACATTAGTTCCAGACAGATATAATCACTTTATCCAGTCGCATTAAGCAGACTTGTAACTTTGTCTCACTCCGAGTGCAAAGCTGCTTTATTTGGTTTTATGCTGCCTTTCCTTATCTCAACCTCCCAGAGGCTTTGGCAAGCTTAGCTCCCTGTCAAGCTGAACCGCGCTGAGGCCACTAAACCAAAGAGCCTTGTGAATGGCAGTGCAACCTCCTTGTCAGCAATTCAATTAAAAACACAAAGTTCTCTAAACTTCCCTACATTTCATGTCTTAACAACTGTAACCATGTCATGACTGACTGATAGCTAATATCCCCTTCGGGGGAAATGTTGAGACTAGAGCTAGTGGCCTTGAAATAATTGGACACACAGAACAGGTTCTGCAAGTTTATGTTGTAATAGGTCTGAGTCAAAATTCCTAAGAGCTACATGGTACAGTACACATAAACAAAAGTTGCTTTTTTTTGGCCTCCCCCTGTCTTTATAAGTGCACATTTCCTACATGAAAGGGAGAAACAGTTGACTCGGCCTTTGTGGTGAAGACACGCTCAGTCTTTCACCAAATAATCCAATCACATTTGAGCAAATACATTTTTTTTTTGCTCAAGCTGCAAGTTTAAACTTAAGTTTCCTCATTCCAAGCAAAAACTTAATACATATTACCAAATAATTGTCCGCTTATGGATGTGAGTGAGAAAACCCACTATCAGTATGTATTCATTCATTCATTCATATTTATTATTCAGGAAAGTTAATAGTAACAGTACATTACAATAAAGACGGGTCTGACGAAGTCATTTATACAAGACATTGTATATACAGTATATAATACAGACAATATAATGCAAACAAGGCTTCGACAATACATGAGCATTAGTATAAATTACAGTCAAGTGAAGTGAATTTATAGTCCCCTGTTCTGTGGGTGAATGACACCCAGGCTTTGTGGAAAGCAAACAAAAGGATAATCAGCTGCTGTCCTCTGAGTTTGGGAGCAGAGTGCAAAACAATGATTTATTCATCCTCTTAGTTAGTCCTCCGTTACTTCACTTGGGCACAAGTAATTACACTGGCGTACAGTCGAGACAGCCGCATCCAGCAGGGATCCATTAGCAAATTAGACACTGGGCTTGGGCCTGTGCCACGAGATGAAGGGAAACCCATACCGTCTGGTATCTGGGAAACTGTCACCATGCTACCAAATGAGGATACAGGATATGGGTTATTGGAGTAGATTTTATGGGGGGATCAAAAGAGACCAAAAGCCACAGAAGTATACACAGTTGTCAAGTAACTTTATTTAGGTTTAATTAGGTTTTTTAAGAAGATTCTCCATAAACACCACTGTTGTATTAAAGAGTGTGTGCGTGTTGTGCGTTACACGGCAGAGTTATAGAGAGTTGCACATCTACTGCTGCCTCGAATCTTTAGTGTGTTTGGGTTTTTTAGTCCCTATCCATTTTACCACAAAAGTCACACAATAACACAAATTGACCTATCGAGGCAGCGGTAGACCAGCAACTTTCATGTTCTGAATGGTTTGTAAACGAGAGTCTCGTGGCTTGGAAGAGAGCATAAGTGACTGCTCTCCCCATTGATTTTTTTTTAAATTTTCATTTATTTTTTATTTTTTTTAGGTGGCTATAATATGCTTTGTTGCGTTTACAGCGGTATGTTGACGAGCTTCCATGTTGGGACTCCCGTCTGCTTCTCCAAACTAGGTACTTCATACAACCCCTCTTCAAAATATCCAAACTATCCCTTTAAGAATGACTGTGTGTGATGGCTCTGGGTGCTATGCAGTCATGTTAATGCTTGTGATGGATGTAGCACATTAGATTCACTGTCGGCCTTATTACATTCCGAGACACGAGGAGCTCCATGTTGGGAGATATATGAAGCTGTGGAAAACTCAATAAGGCCTGTCCCATAGCATGAATATCTTGTTTCGTCTAGGAAAAATACTTAATGAATGTCAAGGTTAGCCACAACTTAATGTTGTGCTTCATATGAGATTTTCCGCACTGTCGATGCGATGGTAGAGTTCAGCTTCAAACCAAGCAAATACCTCAATCTGATTAGATTATTCCATATGTGGGAGTCATAAATGTCTACATTACATGTTAGGAAAGCATCTGTTTTGTGGAAATAAAGTCTTACAAGAGCTCTAAGCTGGCCTTCTGCCAAGCTGTGTATATGTGAATCACTTCTTGGAGTCCTGGGAACCGCTGTCACCAAACACAGCATAAGAGACGTGACTCTGTTTATGTCAGTGCAAATATTAAAAGTTAACAATGGCCGCCACTGCTACTCATAAATGACCTCAGCTGAGATTTAGAGAGAACACCCTTCGGAAGCTTCTGTAAACAGTACACAGAAAGGATCTGACGAAGCCAAATACAGAAAGTGGCCGGCCTGGGAACACATCCCTCCTCCAGGGTGGTCAGGCAGCATTCCATTCATAGTTCATGGGGTTATATTTAATCACCATGTACTTAAGGAGTGCTTGATTATTTTTTAAAGTATTTACAGTATTTATAAAGTATTTATAGGTCCCATGGCATGAAAATGTCACTTTATGAGTTTTTTTATGAGTTATAATAATCATCCTGCCTATTGTCCCCCAGTGGCTAGAAATGGTGATAGGTGTAAACCCAGCCCTGGGTATCCTGCTCTGCCTTTGAGAAAATCAAAGCTCAGATGGACCGATCTGGAATCTAGCTCCTTATGAGGTCATAAGGGGCAAGGTTATCTCCCCTTTCTCTGCTTTACCCGCCCAGAGAATTTGGCCCACCCATGAGAGAGAGAGACGACATGGCTTTCAAACGAGCAAAGTGGCAGTTGGTCAAGGCCACACCCCACCCTCCACACCAGACATTATTGGCTACATCAGTATTAGGGATGATGCTGTGCTCTGTGAGAGCGTCTCTCTCAGAATACAAAACAGAGTAAAAGAGAACAAACCCTGTTCACAACTTCAAAGTTAACCAAGTTATAATTTAAGTGTTTCCTAACTGGAGGTTCATGCATCACTAAATTAAAACGGGCTGCACCACACAATCAAGTTTTTTACATAGAGATAAGTTATCTCAAAGTATTACCAACCAGTCAGTGCTTACTGTCATGTAGTAAACTGAACTAACAGACCAAATGAATGTTTAAGTGAAGAGCAAAATGGGATGGTGGATTCATCTGACCCAACACTGACATGCTCTAAAATAATCTTGTAAGCTGTGAAGATTGTAAACTACATTTCATAAAAATATTAATAACAACATGAGCTATCGCCTAAATAACCAATTAGTGCAAGTAAGGTTAGCATAGTCTATTTTCCTGCTAATTCTAAACTGAGTGATTGATATATATATCATAGATATACACTCACCGGCCACTTTATTAGGTACACCTGTCCAACTGCTCGTTAACACTTAATTTCTAAGCAGCCAATCACATGGCGGCAACTCAGTGCATTTAGGCATGTAGACATGGTCAAGACAATCTCCTGCAGTTCAAACCAAGCATCAGTATGGGGAAGAAAGGTGATTTGAGTGACTTTGAACGTGGCATGATTGTTGGTGCCAGAAGGGCTGGTCTGAGTATTTCAGAAACTGCTAATCTACTGGGATTTTCACGCACAACCATCTCTAGGATTTACAGAGAATGGTCCGAAAAAGAAAAACATCCAGTGAGCGGCAGTTCTGTGGGCGGAAATGCCTTGTTGATGCCAGAGGTCAGAGGAGAATGGCCAGACTGGTTCGAGCTGATAGAAGGGCAACAGTGACTCAAATTACCACCCGTTACAACCAAGGTGGGCAGAAGAGCATCTCTGAACGCACAGTACGTCGAACTTTGAGGCAGATGGGCTACAGCAGCAGAAGACCACACCGGGTGCCACTCCTTTCAATTTGCGCAAGCTCATCGAAATTGGACAATAGAAGATTGGAAAAACGTTGCCTGGTCTGATGAGTCTCGATTTCTGCTGCGACATTCGGATGGTAGGGTCAGAATTTGGCGTCTACAACATGAAAGCATGGATCCATCCTGCCTTGTATCAACGGTTCAGGCTGGTGGTGGTGGTGTCATGGTGTGGGGAATATTTTCTTGGCACTCTTTGGGCCCCTTGGTACCAATTGACCATCGTTGCAACGCCACAGCCTACCTGAGTATTGTTGCTGACCATGTCCATCCCTTTATGACCACAATGTACCCAACTTCTGATGGCTACTTTCAGCAGGATAATGCGCCATGTCATAAAGCTGGAATCATCTCAGACTGGTTTCTTGAACATGACAATGAGTTCGCTGTACTCAAATGGCCTCCACAGTCACCAGATCTCAATCCAATAGAGCATCTTTTGGGATGTGGTGGAACGGAGATTCGCATCATGGATGTGCAGCCGACAAATCTGCGGCAACTGTGTGATGCCATCATGTCAATATGGACCAAACTCCTGAGGAATGCTTCCAGCACCTTGTTGAATCTATGCCACGAAGAATTGAGGCAGTTCTGAAGGCAAAAGGGGGTCCAACCCGTTACTAGCATGGGGTACCTAATAAAGTGGCCGGTGAGTGTATATACTGTATAAGATATATAGAGATATATCTATTGGTATACTGTATCGCTCTCTCTCTCTCTCTCTCTCTCTCTCTCTCTCTCTCTCTCTCTCTCTCTCTCTCTCTCTCTCTCTCTCTCTCTCTCTCTCTCTCTCTCTCTCTCTCTCTCTCTCTCTCTCTCTCTCTCTATATATATAAAATACTGTGTGTGTGTGTGTGTGTGTAGATGATAAAAGAATGAGTTGTAGCATTGTAATATCTAATTGAAGTCCCCTGCTGTTGGATATGACTTGTTGCTGTTGGATATCTATCTATCTATCTATCTATCTATCTATCTATCTATCTATCGTTAGCGTGATGCATGCACAACTCGCATATGCACTCAAATCACATTGGGTACTGACACCACCCTAAAACTATTATTTTGGCTGTTATGACTTGCTTACATGCTTTACATGTTTTACATGCTCTAGTTTACTTTTGATTGGGCGGTACTCCAGAAGTAAGCAACTCATTTTCCACAATGCGACAAACCCTTCTTGGCCTTGGAAGAATCAAAATTGTATTTTAACATTTAAAAGCTCCACCTAACAGAATTAGTCATTGAATTATTCTGCGATGCAGACACAATCAGTGGCTCCTTGTGAAGTCATTTTCTCTTGTAAGCACAAACTGGTGGAACTAGTAATGCTCTCTGACCCCCGCTAATGTCAACATACTGTATTTCCCAGCTCGTATTAGGAATTTGCATTTATGCTACAAACTAAGGATTGGCCAAATTAGATCATAATTCATGAGCAGTTTTGCAGTAGATTCAGTCATAGAAGTATGTTTAACATGACATATAAGCTATCCTAATTCACAAAATAGACATAGATCAGACACAGTTCAGTACCTCTATATTAGCCTATCTTGTATTCATTGCTCTTTTTTACCTTTGTATGTGATGAGTCACCCTATGGCACCCTGGCTGTGCGTGATAGCTCTCTGTGTTGGGTGCCTTTTTCCTGACCACACTCTGAGAGCCGAGCCGTTGGGCCAGCTGAGATTAAACAGCAGACTACATCAGCCGGGAACCTTCAAAAGACAGAGGAGAGAACAAAACAAACCTCTATCCCATTTGATCCCCCTCTTTTTCTCTTTCTATCCGGGCCAGGAAACCTTTCCGTGCCTATATTAGGAATCAAAGGGACGTCTACAGAAGCCAATGACCCAGCCACAGCTTTTGAACTTTTTGCTTTGCTCTTTGACAACCGTGTTGTGAGTCATGGAAGAGACATACAGGTCATCGTGGTTGCTTTGAAGCTTACGCGAGTTGCAGTGTATATGATTATTTCAGCCCTATATACAAATCTGTCTTTGGGATAGCTGTGCCCATGCACTTGACTCATGTGAAACAAGACAGACATGCAATTAGAAATGGACAGAAACAGCCTATTAGGAGAGACTCACGTTGCTTATTTCCTCTGAGGATCCATCCCAGCAACAGGCAGCATGAAGCCAAAAGGTCAAAAAAATTTCAAGTGTGTCCTGGCAACAAGATGAGCCTGAGTCGTTAAGAGGAGCAGAGCTGGGGGTGACCCCTTGGTTGGGAAACATGGTTGAGTAAAATTCTTCCCTGTGGATGACTGCTTTATAATTCCCTGGACACTCATTCAGGTCACACAAGGGCAGTTTGGGGTTAACACCATTGATTGACCCAGAGGGAAACATCAAGAATCGTTGATCTGAGGACTTTGTGGTTAAGTAGATTGCATATTCTTCCAATCTGCTAGACATAAACTCATGGTTTTGTTCTTCTGTATTGTTATTTTTCCCCAGGATGGTACAATGTTATCCTATCTGGTGCACAACTGCATTTGTCAGCATAAAGAGACACATAACGATTTAAAGTGAAAGAGCGCCAATAGGAAAAACAGTCGTGATAGATCACGTTTGTTTTGTTTCCTCTTAAGTATTTTCGATTTATTTCAAGGCTCATAAAGAATACTTGTGAGAAATTTCATATTACAGTTACTGTTTCCTCAAGCTCTTTGCGTCCTTCCTTTAATTTGTCATTCTCTGCCCATGTTAGTGGTGGACTGTGCTTTGAATTTGCTCCTCTGTCTTCATTACTGTACACAAGAGTATCCGTTTTTCTAGTCAGATTGGGACTCCATTCCCCAATTGTTCTGTTTGCACTCTCTCATAAACTGTCATTTTTTCCCTGGGAAAGAGATGTGATCCTCTTGGGAAAGAGCAAATGGTGCCCTCCCCCAAAACTGTCCTGCAAGGCTAAAGCCCCCCATGGTCCTCCTTATGGTCAATGCTGTAGTCTGAAGACATGTTGTGAAATTAGTTTTGGAACCTATTGGCAAAAATAACAACATACAGCTTGGTTATTGATCAACCATTTTTGTACCAGTTCCACATTTGTTTTCTAATCCTTTCGTGGCTTATCAAGACTTGGCTTCCGTCGGTTTGTTGTATGATAGAGTAATTTCTGCTCCTTCTCAGTCTTCTAAACAACGTGATATTGTTTCAGCCAGCCGTGTTGGATTCCACACTGACAGACAAAGTAGTTGCTGTCAGTCCCTTTGTCCCTGTTATGCTAAAATGTGGCACAAATTAGGAATAACTGTTCAGATTGACGCTGCAATAAAACCCTTTTTCTTCCAGGTAGCACTGATTGGGGAACAGAAAGTTCCCAGGGTCATCCAACTTGCCACTTAAACCCTCATCTGCATGTCAAAACTGGTGTAACAAGACCTAGAAGATTTTTGCTAAAGTGTTTTTAGTTTAAGAGGTAAAGGACCTCTAATATCTCATGGGATTAGGATGCAAAAGGCATGTCTCCTTGGCACCCTCTTAAAGCCCCCTCATTCAAACCCAGAGCTTCAATAAAAACACAAGATCATTTCTACTTGAGTAGGCTTTGGATGGTCTCCACAGAGTAAGTGTAATTTTGGAAGGTACCGCCATGCCCCATCTACTTGAAAGTCAGCATGCAAAAGTAGATTTACAGTCAGGTTGTAAATGTGGAGAAACACTTGGATAGAGAGTCCTCATGTCAATTTATGAACCATATATTAGATTTTTAATCTTAACAAATCCACATTTGTCATCAACTTGTTGGATGCAGCAACAACCAAATGCATTGATTTGTAAGGTCCCTAAAAGCATCTATGTTAGGGACTTTATGGAAATGATTTGGGTGGGGAGGGGCTTAACGTTATGTCTGAATTTAAACTTGTGTTCCCCTTTTGTGAAGGGGAACACAATCACGTATATCTATAAAGATCCAGTGTATTTTATGATTCTCAAAACAGCCCTATAAGCTATGACCTTCCATTGATTTGGAGTATTTCAATCTTTTTTTTTTTTGCATTAAATCTTGCAAGGGGTTAAAATAAAACAAAATACTCAACCCCACACCACAAATCATTTTTGTACAGTCCCTAATCGAAAGGAGATAAGTAAAATGTTTTCATTTCCATGTGTCCAGCACGTATAGACATTGGAGATGGACAAAACATTGTGTTATTTTTCTTCCTTTGCTGTGGTGTTCCTCTCCACCAAAACATTTAACCCAGACATTCAACAGTTGGAAATCCACACCGCTGAAATAACACCGTGCTTTTGTCTCGACTTGTCTCTGATTACTCCAGCGTTGAGCCTCCCAGCCCCCACGTACATACCCTGTGGGGATAGCCACCTGTCTCCGCTGACTCCTGGGATACCTTGCTGGCCTAACAGACAGCTCTTTGTGCTGGGGGGGCAGTAAAGCCTCTTAGCAGGCTGTTACTGATAGGACTCAGGAGACTGCTGCGGTCGGGGAGGGCTTACAACAGTGGATTACAGTGACGTCGTTCAGCTCCTGTCACCAGTGGTATTGACGTTATTCATGATACGCCTTTGGTGGGTTTTGGTATTGGGGAAAAGTCTTAACCCTTGTGTTGTCTTCCCGTCAAAATTGAAAACCAACACTTTTGTTGACGCTTTTTATCAATGTTTTTAACTTTTTCTTACGTTTTTGTCCATTTTTTTTCTAACACTGACGCTTTTTTCCCATGTTTGTCACTTTTTTTGTTGACATTTTCAACACTAAACAACATTAACTTATTAACTTTAGTTTTACAGTTATTTTTGGAATTTATGGTCCATAAACCTCATTTATAGGAAATTATACCTAATGTGTATGTTCAAAAAGCAGAAATTAGGAATTATTTCAATTACAATTAAAGGAATGGATGTTGATGGATAATAACAGACTGGAATATGACAACTTTTACTCAATACTATTTCAAAACCACTTCAGTTTTTTATCAAATAAATATACAATTGAATAAGACACCCCAACATTAATGAAAGTAGGGGTTTGTACTTGCCAAAGAGCATTCAATCATATTATTTTGGGTAATTACAATTGGGTAGTTAAAAACAACATTAATATAGGAAAACAGGTCAGTTTGACCCGAGGACAACACAATGGTTAAAATGCAGGGCCAGTAGTACAGTACAGGCCAGCTAAGGTGACACCAGCTCCACTGGATATGTGCAGAGACTGATAACGGACCTGTCCGGGCCGCAGGCACATTGCGTTAGTGATTGCCACTGTAGGGCTCATGATTTGAATCACTAATGCAGTCCTCTGCCCATGTAGTCAGATGGCTGGATGTTCTGCCCCCACCATCTGAGTGCTGAGGCCACATGGGTGGGGATGTTGTACTTGCTAAGAGACTAATGAAGACAAATGATTGTGCAGTTTGCGGATAGGGTAAAAAGTGCTGGAAGAGCAAGGTAGTGGCGAATGCATTCAGTTGTGAATACCTCTGCTAATGGCTTTTATAGCAAACATTTCCTCATCCATTTACACTCGAATAGATTAAGTTTTAAACCTTTTACACTATTTTAACCTTAGGAAGATTCAGCAAATAAATGACCTTGATATCAAGAAGAAATTATTTAGGAATTGGACTACCGTAAGTCCCATTTCTGTAAAGGCCACTGCTTGATCTTTTCATGATGAAAAATATTTTCCAACCTTCTTAGGCAAATGGACTTTTCTCAGGTGCCATCCAGTTCTGTACAACAAGTGTAGAAATGCAGCAGGAGATAGACCGGAAACATGGGGGGGGGGGGGGGGGGGCAATAAAGATCCCCAGCTCAGAATCAAATAGGGACAGCTGTCATAATCCCTGGAAAAACTAGTAAGTGAACGTTGAGTTATATTTTGTTCCAAGAAGGTGAAGAATGAAGCGGCATACTCAAGCTCTAATTTTGCCTTCCATTGTACCTAAAACAACTACTCCATTCACATTTAGTTTTATTCTGGAGGGGTTCAACCTCAGAGGAATATAGCAAAGACAATTCTACAAAATAAAAGCCTCCTTTTTGGATATACTTAAAGCTAACAAAGCATTTGCTGTGTTTTAGTGCTAAATTGCCTTCAGAAAATGTGTATGCAACATGACAATGAATTTAATTGCAATTACACTCTTTCTTTACAAAGTGTTGGAAAAGGAAATTGATGGGGCATCTCTAGATCTCGGCAAGCAATGCAACATAGCAGGGATTCCACTACAGCCGTCTTCTGAAAACAGCGGGAGGATAGATGAATGGCTGCTACGCTTAAAACGCAAAAAGCCTTCTCTTTTGTTTGGGGGATGCTGACATTCCATCTTTAGGTGGCATTGCATTTTTTAGCATAAGGGTTATTTGTAAGTGGAGGATACTTCTGCGTTTATACAATGGAGTCTTGTAAATCTGATATTGAGTGATTGGTGTAAACAGAGCCCTGGGTATCCTGCTCTGACTTTGATAAAATTAAAGTTCAGATGGGCCGATCTGGAATCTTGCCCCTTATGAGGTCATAAGGAGCAAGGTTACCTCCTCTTTCTCTGCTTTGCCCACCCAGAGAATTAGGCCCACCCATGAGAGAGAGACATCATGGGGGCCACTAAGGCCTATATTAAAGAGACTTCAGATACAGTATTAGGGGACCACTAAGGTCTATATAAAAGAGACTTCAGATACAGTATTAGGGGACCACTAAGGTCTATATAAAAGAGACTTCAGATACAGTATTAGGGGACCACTAAGGTCTAAATAAAAGCATCCAAAGAGCACCTTGTCATGAGACCTTTAAATGAGCTTAATTTATTTTACAACCTCCTCTTTCACATTTAATTTACTACGTGCATACATTTGTTCAACATGCATTTCAACTTCAACATTCAAAGGAGCTGAATAAAAGGCATGGTCTGAATGCTGATTGAATTATAGTTCAATGGTTTAAAATACAAAGGGTGTGTTAGCATGTCCATGGAAAAGATGAGCTTTACACAACACTGAATACAAGCCATAATGTAAATTAAAGCACACATTGGTACTAAGAGGAATACTCAATTTTTGGCATACATTTGCAACAGGGTGGTTACTCTCCTAATGTGATCTTCCTTTTTTTTTCATAATGTAATGCATTCTGGAGAAGTTGGCGCACTGATTCAAAGGATAGAGAATTGCAGGATATCTGTGATATGATTCTGTGACAATGCATTATTTCGGCAAACACAACATCATATAAACTTTCAAGAAATGTGTGTCAATAACCTGGGCCCTGGAACGTGAGGCCTGCCGAGTCACGTGACCGTGTCCTCTGATGACGTCATGTGTTAGTAAGACCCTGCAGCCATGTCTGTTGGCTGCTCGCTCTCTGCTTTTCCAGCAAAACACAAATGTGCTGCAAAGCACAGCACAGTCTGCTTTTGTCCTAGAAGTCATTAAATAAATCCTCAGAGCAAGGTTAGCAGGGTAGCAATTTAGCTCAAATTAAACCGATTCGTTCTTTACCTGTAGGAAACTACATAAACATAGCATAAATCAGTTTGGCTTCTCGCAAATAACAGGTTGATGCGGGTCTGATGGAAGGTGTCTCCCTGAATACCCTACAGCTTGGTGTGATGGATGCTTTGTAGGCTGCTGACACTGTGCTCTCTTTTGCTTTTGACATTTTCTCATGCGGGACCTGAGTGAACGTGCTCCTAATCAATCAAGGTAGAGTGCTGCATACGTAGCTAAAGGGTGTTTATTGTTGAGAGATGGATTTTCTTTTGGTCTTCATATGCAGCTATTTTGTATTTGCATTGTATGGCTTTGCTAAATAACTGCATATGTAGTTTCCTCCCAGGATATGGTCCTGTATACACACACTGCTAACTCATATACAGTGGCTTGAATAAGTTTACACACCCATGGTAACATTGATTAAAGAGAGGAATAAAAAAAACATCTTTTGGAAATTGATCTTAATGCCTTAATTCAAATGATTTTGGAAAATCCAACCTTTTAAGGACACCAATTTTCATTGTGATTAAGGAATGTATTGTAAATAAATAAATGTTCTTCCTTAAATGCAGGGGGCATAAGTACGGAAGAGGATTAGGGCCACTGGTGAAAAATGTGAGTTCTGAGAAAAAAGTCAGAATTCTGAGATTAAAGTCAGAATTCTGAGATTAAAGTCAGAATTAGGCTAACCAAAATGAAAACCATACCAATCTCCATTGGTATGGTGAAGGGGGGGTTTTAATTCCAAAGGCCAAGGTAACTTCATCAGGATGCATAGTATCCTGATCCATGAAATAACTGGCCTTTAAAAATAAAAATCTGCCTGTCTCTGTGGGAGTTTAACATAGGGGGGGTGTATACTTATGCCCCTGTATTTTAAGGAAGAACATTTATTTATTTACAATACATTCCTTCACACAATGAAAATTGGTGTCCTTAAAGTCCCCAAAATCTTTTGAATTAAGGCATTAAGATCAATTTCCAAAAGATGTTTTTTATTCCTCTTTTTAATCAACTTGAGCCTGGGTGTGTAAATGTATTCTAGCCACTGTATGTTGTTTGACTTTGAGTAGGTTTGACAGTTGTTCCATTTTAAAATTCCAATCATTGCCGTTCTTGACATGCATACACAGATTTCTTTTGAAGAGCTCTTGAACATATTTTCCTCTTCGATGCATTTGCACAATAAGTCACGCTCAAGCATGCATTTTTATATTTTACGGACATAAAACATTGTCACCAAGTGACATTTCTTTTCTTTTATAACTAGTGTGACCTTCAAGCAGACGCATGGCAGATAGCCATCAATGGAATCCAGTCTATGGCACCCATGGGTGCTTCTTTGGCTGTCGTCTTTTTATTTGCAATAAGTTAATGGCAGCAGAGTATGAAAGCGTGTGCATGGAAAACAAGTTTCTGTTGCCTCTTTGCCTGCTTTTACACTGACTAGAGGACATGATTACACCTGTATAAAGCTTGGAATCCACTCAGGAAGTACACCGCCAACAGAACTATCTAGCATCTGTGATCTTGAGGAAAAGGGACAGTGGAAGCTTTAAGAGCACAAACAGACATTTACCGCAGGGATCCATTCACCTAGTCAGGGGCTTGGAAACCTGTTTTAAAGCACGGCTGAACTCTGTGTTCAGCATGCCGCGGTCTCGTTCCAAAGCAACTGGAAGTCCTCATAAATCAACAGAGGAGCAGCAGAGCAGGGTTTAAAGTACTGACACAGCAGTGGCCACAGAACAGCTGCACACACTGCTGCTGTTTAGGAAACATATTACAAACATACATCAGAATCAGAAAAGGCCAGTCATTTCATGGATCAGGATACTATGCATCTGGATAAAGTTCCCTTGGCCTTTGGATTAAAATACCCGCCCTCCCCCCCATCATCATCACATACCCTTCACCATACCTACAGATTGGCATGGTGTTATTTCAGTTAGCTTAATAGCTGGTTTGATTTGCATTGAGAGATGATCTTATGGAAATTTCCCCATGCCATTCTCTATGTATGGTGAAGGGTATGTGATGAAATAACTGGTCTTTAATAATAAAAATGTCCCTGTCTCTATGGGAATTTAAAATAGGGGTGTGTATACTTATGCCCCCTGTATTTTAAGGAAGAACATTTATTTATTTACAATACATTATTCATTCACAAAGAAAAGAAAATTGGTGTCCTTAAAAGGTTGGATTTTCCTAAATTCTTTTAATTAAGGCATTACGATCAATTTCCAAAAGATGTTTTTTTTATTCCTCTTTTTAATCAACTTTAGCATGGGTGTGTAAACTTTCTCAAGCCACTGCCATTTCTCCTGAAATGATAACTTTGTAAAATGTGCATGTTATTTAAAACCAAACTGGCTAACATACCAATGAGACAAAACTGAATTCAACTGTGGGAACTTAACTGTTTCATAGTTGTGTCTGAGAATGTAACCTTGCATGAATGCCCTCAAACTCCCAACCTCATACCTCACCAGTACTGTTTGGCATCTTCAAGCCATCACTGGAGCGCTATTCAACAGATAAGATGATAATAATAGAGTAGTGCAAAAAAACATGCAGGCTTTGAAGCAAAAAAATTGCGAAATAACTTCCACACAGGCGGACTTTAATGACTTAATCAAGCTTTTGCTACATTATAAGGACAATTATAGGTTAAGGTGAGTTAATGGTTGCGTGATGCAAGTAATGACTTGGCAAGATGCCAGATCGAAGATGACATAAAAGCTTTCTGGGCTTTGAATAGGAATTGTTTTTTTAGGGTTTACAGCTCCAGATTAAGTGGATTTGATAACATGTCATCCTCAGAATAATAAAGGCAGCTTGGCATGAAAGAAAAGTTAGACATTGAAGTTGAAGCCTAAGCAAAAGTTATTTATGGAACATTTAATTTGACATGCGTTGCAATGTAATGGCACAGGCAGATTTGCAGAGGGAAGATGGAAATGGGCGCAAATGGCAGCGAAGGCCGGAGGCGTAAATGGGCTTTTATCACTAGCTCATTTTTCCATCCTGCCTTAAAATCAATAGGAAGCCGTTGTTTTTACACCAGCAATGCAGAAAGAGGCCAGTCAATAACACAGACCATTAACAAGCACATAGCGGAGTGCAGTAGACCTTTTCTATGGTACAGTACTGTGTGTTGGCTCTAGGCAGCGGGGGGGGCTTTTTCCACCACTTCACCGATATATCTCGACCGCTGCCTATGGGGACTAGGATGAATGTTCTAGGATGAGGCCTACTGACGTTAGGGATCCCCACACCTTTCCTCTAGGTCCTCCGTAAGGTCGAGAGCTTGTTTTTTTGTGTGAAATGGAACCCTTGTGTTGTCCTCCCGGGTCAAAAACAAACAAAGATTTGACATTTTCGTCCCCTCACTAACGCCACCTTACTCCCACTAGTTTTACACTACTTTTTGGAATGCATGGTCAATAACCCTCATTTATATAGAATTGTACCTAATATTTGTGTTAAAAAAGCAGAAATTATGAATTATTTTGACTAATAGTTAAGATCAGAGGAACGAACAGATGAGTGAGAAATGACAGTGATCAGTTGGATTTGCAAAGAGCGTTGAATGGAATCCAATCCATTTTTTGTGGTAATTTGGTTAACCCTTGTGTTGTCTTCCTGTCAAGCATGAGAGAAAAAAAACATTAGTCACTTTTTTTCAACATTATCGCTTTTTTTACATTTTTGTCACTTTTTCAATGTTGTAGATGCTTTTTTTATGTTTTTGGAGTTTTTTCCCAAAGTTTTATTTTGACGGCCCTTTTTTGGGACAAAAAAATAATAAATTACCTGAAAACAGGTCAAATGTGACCCAAGGACAACATGAGGGTTAAAATGAAACCCATATTTCAGATACAGACATTTTTTAAAGGGGTGGACAACAGGAGGGTTAACTAACTCGTGGGTGGATTTGCTACAGATATACATTATGAATCCTTATAACTTTAGTGATCTTCTGAGTTTTTATTTAGCACCACAAGCAGGCCCAACATATATTCACTCATCTACAGCCTAATGACTTTGAGGATTTCCTGACTTTTTCTTCAACCGACTTTTCCTCTAGTGCCACCAGCAGCTCATATTTTGTTAGAAATTGCAATATATGTCAACACCACTGAAGCACAAAAAAGTAAATTAGAAAAATAATAACTTCCAGCAAATGATCAGGTATTTCATTCCCAAGTATGGAAAGTATATATAAAAACAGAATACTGAGAAAGGCAAATTATATTAAATTAGCATTATGGGTAATCAGAAGCACCCCCTTTCCTCCTCATTTGAACGGCTACCCTCAGGACGACGATACTGTGCTCCTATGTTTATAAAAAACAGATCCAAGCTCTCCTTTGTTCCACAGGCCATCAAACTCCTTAATAATGAAGGTTCTGTACAATAATAGGTAGATTTGGTTTATTTATTTTTCTCCCAGCTGGTCTGGAAATCTATCCCCCCCCGCCATAGTCTTTTGGTCTATGTAATGAGTGGTAATGTATATATGTTGTGGTTTTCTTCTTCCTTGTCTTGTCTGTCCTAATGTTGTTTTAAATAGCATGTGATTTCTGCTGCAACATCATTTCCCCATGGGGACAGACATGTGTACCTCTCACGGGCAAACTCAGGTGATTGTTACACCCTCTGTTCTGCCTACATTTCCCAGCGGCTGTGTCACCGCATTACTTTACGCACAGCTCATAAAAGGATGATTACACCCTCCTTATCAGGCCTCAGCCCTGGTGATGTCATTTGGAGCTGTAACTGAAATGCAAACATACCAAAAGAAACACACAAGGCGTGTTTTAGCCCAGCGGTGGCCTAATGGGGGAGCAGCTTCCTGCTTTTTAGAGATTGAGTGTGGGACGGATGGGTCTTGTCTTTTGTGGTGTCAGTGAGCGGAGTGGACTGTTTGTGTTGCCAACATGTAATAACTGCAGGTAATGTGTGTTCGCTGTGCTCTGTTGTCTGTGTCAACACGCGCCTCAGCCCTCACACTCCACTTTATGCAAACACGCCAAAGGTGAGGAGGAAATCGGATCTTGCATGATGTCAACGCTGCTTTGGTTAACTTCCCAGCCCTTATTTGTTTTATTTTTTTTAGCAAGAATGCAAAAGTGTGCCGAGCTGTAGCTATCCTTGGGACTGTAAATCATTATAGTATACATAATTTTGGTTTATGGAGAAGAAGCAAAGTATGTGTTTGCATCTTGCACAAAGATAGTGATATATGTTTCTGTTTGCTCTGGAAACAAGACACCCGGGTGAGCTATGTAAAAACTAGAGTAAACAAATTAAAACGCCAAATAAGCAGGGCTGAACAAAATTTATCATGCAAAAGGAAATTTTGTCTCACTCCCTATTCATTATACTAGCAATAGTTCCACATTCCCAGTTTGAGTTGTTGGACTTGTTTATCAGTCTTAGGTAACAACTCCCTTAAGACGTACAGTTCCTGTTGGCTGTGGTTATCATTAATCCTTGTTTCAATAAAGTTTAATTCCACATAGTAAACTTAAAAAAAAAAAAAACTGGCATGATGAGTTGCTTCCTCACATTCCAGTGTTTATTAGCTATTTAATGATTTGCAACACATCAATTTAAGATAAAAATGTCCATGTGACAGGTTTGTCTCGAGTGTAAAGATGCACAGTCGCCATCCCACGGCTGTGTTGAGAGGAAAGGACTGTTAAAGAGCAACTAGTGTGTGCTGAGTCAAACAAAGCCGAGGATTGTGTGCGCCTGTGACGGGCTAATCTGTTTTGACAGCTAAGTAAAGACTTGAGGTAACCGAGGGCACCGTGCAGGAAGGCCAAACGATTGCCTCAGATACCTTTTTTTTATGATTAGCTCTTCCCTTCAAAGCAGGTGAAGGGAAAGTATTGTCTTCCTCTAGAGCGGTGTGTCCATCACGCAGCCATTCTACACCCCTGCCACAGTGGAAAGTTAATTTGGTGTGCTAGTTTGTGTATGCAAGGCCAGGCAGGGGATTGGAAGGGGACATTTTATGACCCTTTGTTTTCCAAGACAAAAAGTCCCTTGGCGTGTAAAAGGAGATGTCTGATTATGTCTGTTTCCGTGACAATGAAGAGTCCACAAGGCGGATCAGGTGATGAATTATGTTGTTTGACCAAGCGGCGTCTGCTCAAAGCTGCGTGTGTTCCTTGTGACAATTTGATATGTCGGCAGGTTTGATAACGGAAAGATGATTTTAACACTGGTAGGAAAACCAAATACTGGCTGCTGTACAAATACTCTCGTCATACTGGCATGTGAGGACGGGCCTCTGTGAGACGAGTAATATTCCAGGAGAGCAGATATGCACATGAGGTTTATTGTACAGCTCAATAAAATGTACAAAGTCTTTGGCGATTAGACTCCATCGCTATACGAATATTTCGTATATCCGTATAGGGGTAAAGAACCATCTTAACCCCTCTGATGGCATCTAGACACCGGTGGTGGCGACAAAGGAGCCCGAAGACCAGAGGCTCTGGACCGGTCAGCTGGAGTAGATGACTGGAGGTGGAAGGGGGTGTGGAGGGCTGCGCTCTTTGCCTGCAACGACAGCTGATAGCAAAGAGAGAAACAGATTTTTAAAAGCAGGGTTGTGACTCTGTGATTGGCCCTTGCAATTTGTGTATGATTCCGAATGATTAAGCATGAAGGTGAACGCCTCCACCAGCTGATTCCATTTAGGAAGAGAGCATTGATTAAAGTAGGCCTTCCTGAAAGGATTTACGCTGAGCTGTATTTAAATCAGGAGAGACTAGTTGCAGGTATGCGACAATTATACACAGCAAAAAAGTCAATTTATTAAGATATCAGCTGAATTGATTTAGGAGTGCACTGATTAAATGTTAGGTCTTCTTGAAAGGATTGACGCTGAGCTACATAAGCTGCCAGTTTTTAAAAGGACTAGCATCTACAGCCATGTTGGCGGTTCTGAGTCTGTGTAGGCGCAGCTAAATGCTAATGATAGCATGTCAACAAGCTCACAGTGACAATGCTGACATGGAGATGTTTAGCAGGTATAAGGTTGACCATGGTCGCAACTTTCATAGTTAGTGTTCTAATACAGTTGAGAGGGGCGACCTCTGGCTCACCCAGTGGGCTGAGTCCTGCAGCGGCCCGGGTTCGAGTCCGACCTGCGTCCCTTTGCTGTGTCATCTCCCATCTCTCTCCCCCTTTCCTGTCTATCTACTGTCACTGATAAAGGGAAAAGCCCCCCAAAAAATATTTAAAATACAGTTGAGGCTAAGGAATGTTGTTAGTTTTGCAGGTATTTGGTCATAAACTATAGTATGTAAATTCAATTTTGTGACCTAATTATGGAGATGAAAAGTCACAGTATAAGCAAAGTGATTACAAGTCATCATAAGGGGGACATGAATGTGTGTAGAAGAAATTAAAGCAATCCAATTGCTTTTGGGTTTTCACTTAAAAACAAAAAATGTAAACGGCGCCGTGGCGCTAGAAAACATAATGGCATCAACAAAGTCATTAATGTTCACCCTCTGGGGACCATGAACATCTGTTCAAAATTGTATACCAATCCGTCCAGTAGACGTACTATAATTTCACAAATTATAGTTGATTTGTTTGTTTTTGGAGTGACAGGATCAAAGCTAGAGTCAAATAAGAAACACACATGAACATTAATCTCAGTCAAATCAACAAAAACCAAATACCACATGAGGAGGCGGCTGGGGTGATGGAGGGAACATGAATAAGCCAATGATAGTGAAGAGAATTAGAAACATCTAACACTCAAGTGTGCCTTTTGTTGATGATACATTTGAACCTTTATCAAAGTATTAGTTACACCATGTTCGCTGACACAATGATGCGTAATGGTTGACGAAAACCCGATTTAAGCATCGCTTTAATGCATTTCCTGTTTGTCACAATTCATTGGCCACATTTCTCAGATGATACATTCCAAAGAAATCTACTGCCTTCACGCCTGCTTTGACAATGGCTTGATTTCAAATGTTCTCCACCACCTCTCCACCACCTATTTTGCCCTCTGATAATCAAAACAAATGAGCCAAACTCCTTTTAGAGCGGCTTAACCAGCATGATGGGGTGCCATTTGGTATGTTGGCTGAGTCATCACAGCCCAATCCTCAACTATAGGTTTCTGTTTGCCTAACCTCTTGCTAAGCCAGTGTGTAGCTTGCATGAGTCACGATGATACTGAGTTCTGAACTGTTTCAACGGGAGGCCGACATACTTATCATCCAGGCTGCATCTAAAGCTACTGGGGGCAAATGCTTCAGTCATTATGCATGGAACGGGACAGAAGAGATGTCTTTGTTATAACTGGTTTATTAGGGTCAAGAAAGAAGCCTTTTTCTTGGTAGAATCCCATGAAAATCTACAAAGAGACCTGATTGACAGCTTGCAAATGCAGTCTTTGAAGTTATTTAGCTTTGGCGCCATCGACGTGGTAACGTTACACCATTCGCCCGCATTCAAGCCAAGCGTGACGCAGTGGCAACATCTGATCTCACGTCTAAAAGGCTTGTGCAGACAAGTCTTGTGTAAACCAACCGGCGTCTCCTGAACCTGGAGGGAGGCTGGGTAACCCCTAAAACCCACTGGGGCCATTAAAACAACAGGTGCCTGAGGGAAGCTCAGCTGCCGAGTGCAGGCAGTGGCTAGCCAGCTTGTGGTTTTGCTCGCAGCAGCTGCAGGTAACTGTTGGGTCTTGACCTCAGGGTGAAGGAGTCACCCAACAGTTGAGCGTTTGTACTTCTAACAGCCCACTGAATCTGAACGCACCCCAGACCTCATTAGACAAAGGGCTCCAAAGGTCTTGCGTGACTGGTGTGATTAACTGGTAGACCCCGTGTTTGCTGTAAACTGGCTTAGGAAATGGACGTTATGCATAGAACTCCACACAAACCACCAGCAGGCTGTGGAGCAGCTGTGCTTGTCAGTGCACAGACAGATGGGATGCCGAATAAGGGAGAGTTCTGTCTCTATCCACGCTTTATTAGGTCTCAAGTGACAATAGTCTATTCAAGCAAGTACACACGTGCTCTTCTACGTTGTCAGTGTTATCCCATATCTATACATTTTTATTCATGTGCATTTAATTTCAGCGCGTTTTAGCTTCTGACCTCCTGCAACAACAAATTGCTGGATAGAAAATGTATTTATGTGATGTATGGCAGATGTATACTGTGCAATAATCCAGTAAGGAGCAGTTTGATAGAGTAACAGCTGGTGCACTTGGAAGGTTGCCCTGCATTTCACAATGCTTAACTATTATTCATTTAAGGACATTATATTTTCATATTTGAGTACTCTACTGAGGTTTAACTAGCTACTTTTCTCGGTGGATTCAAATTAGGTGTTTTCAATTGTACAAAAGTGGATGCTGAAATAAGAATGCTGTCTTCTTCAGGCATAAAAGGCACAACAATAAGCAAAAGTGGACACTGAAGCCACACACAAAGGTCACTTTTATTTAATTCAGTGTGAATAACTTTAATACTGTCACATTGACGGTGCTAGAGAACAGACACATTTCTCAGAGACTAGCCCACACAACACATGCCTGTCTTTAGAAAGTACACACTAGTTGACTTTATTTTGGGTAAACAATAAGTTCAGAATGAGCTCAAGTCCATTGTATATATAACAATTTAAAAACTTTGGAAGAAACCATCATCCACTCAACCTAGATAGCTGGTGCTTTTCTGTGCACTTCCATGAAGTGGTTACGTAATACTTAAAAAAAGAAAAAGAAATCCAAATACTGACATTATACCTTTATATAATACCTTATATATTGGCTTTAGCAGCACTATATTTCAGTGAGTAGGTCATACACACACAATCACAATTCCTCATTTAGCCAAATGTGCACTCAAACCACACTTCTTAGTTTCACATCTTTGTGTTTTTACAATATGAGACTTCTAGCCACCAGCACTTGCTCTATTGGCCATTTTTGCTAAAACAACCTCGACTTTATAAGTTGATTAACACCAGTTGGAGCTGCATCGGCCTTTCAGGATAATCAGCATTGGTTAGTGGCCAACAGCAGTGCAATGTCAAAGACAAATACTGCTGTTATCAGCTAATACAACCATTAGCTTAATTCTGCTAATCTGTTAACTGCCTCAAGGCCGTTTTCATGCTGCTTCATGCTCTGAATTTACTGGGGGGGGGGGGGGGGTCTCTATAAGTAGACCCCAGACTGTTAAAAACCTTGAAGAATAGGCCTATTCTGATGTTGCCCTAGGGTGCTCTCTGTTGTAAAATACTCGTGAAAATAATGATCTGCCAATGCATTTATTTCAATGCAGGAAACAGCAACAAAAAAAACTTGAACCACAGCCATGAGTTGAGCCAGGATTCTAATTTCTATCTACGTCCTCTTTAAGATTCATATAACATCTTCATTGAAAGTGTATTGCTAACTATTTATGAATTCATATATCCACTTAACATACTACTTTGCAGGACTGTTTCAGTGATTAAAAAGCTCTAATCATGACTATACAGTACATACAGTACGTCTACTTGCCGTAGACTTACGTGGGTCACAGTGTTCAAAGCTACATTAAGCAATAGGCTCCTTCATAATTATCAGTGTATGGTTGTTCTTATGACAGTGTGCATATTTTCACAGATAAACAGCTGGTGATTTTAACACAATCGCCTAGTCATGAAATAATGCTAGATTGACTTCTCTTACTGTTAAACATGACATCACACCCGCAAGCTGTGATGCTATTTCAAAGTTTCAGTCTTTATACATGTGGATTAACTGTGGGTGTGATAGGAAGTGTAGCAAAGTAAGATGGTGTGTGTGTGTGTGTGTGTGATCAATTATAAGTCTATGACAGCACTGTGAGCGTGACCGTTCCTTTGGTCCTTTTCAGGATTCCAACAGCTTCTTCATGAGTGACGCCCTCCAGAGTCTGCCCGTTAACGGCCATTATCTGGTCTCCTCGCTTCAGGCGGCCGTCCTCCGCTGCTGCCCCCTAAGAGCGCGCACACACACACACACACACACACACACACACACACACACACACACACACACACGCGTAAATAGAGTTGCTTAATAACACTATTTGTCAATTCTGCAAATTTCAAACGGAGAAATGTGCCACGTACCTTTCCAAAAACAGTTTTAACATAGATCGGTAAGTCTCCATGGGGGCTGCCGTACCCTCCGACTATACTGAAACCCAGTCCGTCTGGTCCTCTTTCAAGATTGATGGTCTTATACTGAGGTGGGCTGATGGGAAGACAGACACAGTTAGGGACTATTGTATACGGACTACATTCTCAACAAAAAAAGCAAAAAGAAGAAGAAAAAACAGTACAGTCCATACAGTACTGACAGACTGACATAAGGGGTAAGATGGATGTGTAATAACCACTTCATACCCGAGGTCATCCTGGAAGATGCAGCTGGGTGTGAGACCTGCAGCTGCCTGCTCCTGAGAGGGACCCGTCACCGTGGTGTCACCGCCCGTTACCACCTACAGGTGAACGACACACACACACACACACTCTTTTAGGGTTTGGTAGACTTGCAAGATAAAGACTGATAGCATTGTGGTTGTGCTGGATGACGGAGACAAGTTTTATGGTACTTCAAAGCCTGCCGTTGGTAGCCTTCGACTGTTCTTTTCAGGTAAAACCTTTGTACACAGATAAAGAACAGACTACATAGTCAACTGGAGAGAGTTAACTGTCTGCGTGTTTATCTAATTAGAACAGTGTGTGTGTGTGTGAGTGTGAGTGAGACCTGCAGCTGTATGGTGCCTGTAGCGTTCTTGAGCAGCGTGACAGCCTGTGAGTGGGTCATTCCTTCAGCAGAAGCTCCACAGATACTGACGATGCGGTCCCCAATCTAGACAAGTGAGAGTTTAATACAATTAAAGGGATACATGTGAGAGAACCAATTTGGCACGTTCAGCTGGCTTCTGACACGCCAGTGTTTGGGTTGGAAACAATGGTAACAACAATGGAAATGTAACACAGCTCTGTGGTCTATTTGATATAATAAAGACTCAAATGTTTCCTTAATCCCTAAAACCGGTATGAATATGTGTCCCCGCTTTTCAAAGTGTGCAGAAGTGCCATTTGTGATTTCTATGATGTTACTTCACAAAGGTCTGGATAACTCAACAGGATGTGGCTAATACTATTTGAAAATGTAATTCTCCCTGTGTTCGTTCGGCTGAGTAATTTCATTATGAGGCATTCTTATCTCTCATTCCTGCAGAAAAGATAAAGCAGCATGAATAAACTATTCAAGATCCCCCCCCTTTCATTTCAATGAGCCCTTCTGTAGGCTTAATGCTGTGAATGCAGGAGTGGGAGATTTATTATCCGTGTTAGCAACGGCTTTTGTTCTCCTCCAGTCTGTCACACAGAGCTCCAATTGTCACTTGTCTGTGTCATTTAACTGCTAAGGTCACTGCTTAAGGCTGCAGGCTCTTGACCTTTGGGAGTCACACAGAGTAAAGTGAGTGGGAATGACATCGCTGCTCATAGTTAAGATTCACATTAAAGCCTACGCTAGAATTACTGACATGCAAATTCATAGTCTTGTAATCTGATGGAATTAGGGGGGAAAGTTTGGCGATATTTTCAGTGGCAATACTGTATCGATACACAGCCGCCAAGTATGGATCTTTTATTATGTGTGTTGGTCAGTTTGTCTGCTTGACAATCCCATTTTGCAGCAATAAAATTGATATGATATGAACAAAGTGATATGAACAAATCTTTTTAGATAAAGCTGATGTTGACAAAGTTTCCTTTTGGGGACATCATTTGAAATTGGGAAAAATTAGAAGTTGGAAAAAAAGGTTAGGCATAATCGCAGAATATTGCAATATATCGTGATAATATCGTGATAATATCGGATCGGGAGGCGTCTGGTGATTCCCACCCCTAGCTGGAAGCTGAATAAAGGTTACTGAGAGGGAGGGGTAAAGCTCGTACCCTGAGCTTCTGGGTCTGAGCAGCCAGGCCGACAGGATTCATCATGGCGATAAAGATGGGAATATCACCCAGAGGGCTGCCCACGCCGCCTGCTATACTGATACCCAGAGAATCACTGGCGCCTTTAGTGAACTCAACTGTTCTGGTGTCTTGATGTTCTGGAGCTGCAAGGAAGCAACACGTGCAAAATGTTAGAATGCCTTGTGCACAACTTATTTTTTTCCTACGACCGTGTCTCAAATTAAAATCCCTTCCGAAGATACCTACAGTCTGGAGTCCTGCTACGTTGGTCAGAGTCACTGGGCACGTTGCCAGAGTCCGAACATGACTGCGAGGCCACCTTGGTGCTGCCTGTTTCACTCATCTGAAAACAAAGACACTCAGCGCTGTTACTTCCTTTGTTTTGTTGTTCTGTCAGCGCAATTTGTATTCAACATTAAAATGGTGTCCTTCAAAGATTACAGTACCTGACTACATTGAGACAGCCTTCTTTCTGAGTGGAAAGGGCCTGCCTTGAATCTCCCTACTTCCATTATTATAGGCCCCACGCAGCACTACAACACAAGGCACATTATTTTCAACACAGTTATCCAACACAGTTAAAAGCAGATGTGTCATTCACTAACTATGCTTCCTTCTGATTGGCCAGAGCAATAGATGTACCTTGAGCAGTGCAGCTACGGCCTCCTGAGTGGTCGACCTGACGTCCTCCCCGTTGACCGACAGGATCTGGTCGCCCTGCATCAGTCGGCCGTCAGTGTCCACCAAACCTCCTTTCACAATGTCAGACACAAACACTCCTGTGTCATTCCTGGTAGGAAAGGTCAAAAGACACAGTTGCAATATCATTTATTACTGTAAAGGCCGTTTTATAGTTGTTACGCAGCATATGTAAGTGGCCTAATGTAAATAGACTTATATCTTATATAGCGCTTATATATACAATATATATATATATATATATATATATATATATATATATATATATATACAGTGTATATATCCCTTGTGTTTTCTGACCACGGTGGGAAATCTGTAGCAGGAGAAGTTAACCCTCTCCTTGATTTCATTTTATAGGAGAAGGAGACCCAGGAAATGAGTGGGGGGGAGGTACGCGTCAGGCTACGGCGTAGGGTCCAGCGTAGATGCTGAATGGTCTGCGGGGGTACGCCGTGGATTCTACACACAACCATAAAACAGCCTTAAGTCATACTGTCATTTTTTTCTACTAGTTGACCCAAACGTATCATACTGCTGACGTGAATATGTAATTAGTAATACACTACTGACGCAGCTATTTTCACATTTTTCCAGTGGACCACTGCAGAATTGAGGCTTATGTTCCTGGGGAGCGGCTGGTAAGATGGAATATTTAATAGCAACTGTGACCTCAATAAATGTTTTCCATCTTGAATCTTGCATATGCTTACTGTGCAGACCAAATAAAGTGAGAAGCTATCATGTATTATTGAGAACACACTTCTTTAACTGCACAATACTGACTTCAACTAGCTCATTCAGTTCCTTACCTCTAATACTGGTAATATTGGTAATATTGGTGGCAGTTCTATGAATCCTTCATGTTAAGGGGATATTAAGCATTTATGAGAAGCATTGACATGTGTCTACACCTCTACCAAAGTCAGGTGTGGTGATGTCACCGACTTGTCCCACCTCAGCCCCTCCCAGGCTTTTACCCCCCCGATCCTATTTGGGTTTTGAGGCTCTATATCTGCGAAACAAGCAGTGAGTGTTTAACAAACCAGTTGGTTTTGTCACAGGAAAATACAATTAGACCTTCTTCGTCTAAGGCCAAAGGTCATCATAGTCACCCATGTGCTTGCTCTGAGTACTGACCTTTGGGAAATTAAGTTAACTGCAGAGACCTGTTGACCAAAAGCACGTCACTGCTGTTGACTTTGCATATCTGAAGTGCAAATCTCCACGTAGATTAAACCGACACAAGCAGAAGCTGTGCAGAAAGGCAACTTGATCACACAATCCCCAGTGCCAGAGATACTTGGCTGTCACCGCTCCTCACCACTAACTGCTAGCTTGCAATTTAAATTTTAGCCCAGGGTTTAGGGTTGTCTGTTACGTTGCATTCTTTTCCATTCTATGGAGTGTGTCAGTTGTTTTTTTCCCAATTGTGCAGCAAAACCCTTTTGACAGAGGCAAAGATTTACATCTACATCTACTACATTTAAAGTTGAACTGCAGAACCTGTAGTTGTCTTACTGAGTTTTGTATATTTCTGACAAACTGATTAAAGCATAGGCCCAAAACTGGTATGCACCCACATTAACACACTTGGACAAATCCAGAGTTATAAAAACGGTTCTTCACACACATAATCAAATGTGCATACGCATGTGTGGTCTGTGTAAGCCATTCCTGAGGCTTTTCCCAGAGGTAAGATCAATCACGACACTACACACACACACCTATGGACCTGCAGGCCTTTTTCCAAATATGCCCTTAAACAATAAATGCTACTGCGAGAATAAAAGGCGGAGCTGAGTGTACAGTATGTGTAAGACAGTCTCCACAGCTCTAATGGGAAGGAAAGTAAAAGGTTCCCAGATAAAAGATCCATATTTCTTTAACTCTCTCTACACTACACACTATCTATACCTAAATATAAAGGTCTTTTAACAATGATTACCTCTCGTCCCGTGATCTGCATTAAAAAAGGAAAGATGCATACAGTTACTGCTGTCCAACTATGTAGAAGATTCCTCCTATGTTATTTTTTTTTTACTATAAAAAGCAACTTAATAATAACTGCAGAGTATTAAGCAGTAGTACACAGGCAGGCGGTAGTACTCACCTCCTCCCTACGATGCTCAGGCCCAGGCCCTGGCCAGGCCTCTTGTGGAGCTCCACAGTGAAGGAGTCCCACAGGTCTTCCTCCTTGTACTGGGCCTCGTCCCTGTAGACCACCAGCCGGACTCTCTGCGGGGTCTGCCGCAGCACGTTGATGGCTTCATCGTGACTGGCTGCACGCAGGTCGATGCCGTTCACCTGTGACCAGAGAAAAGGAGGTTAGCGTCTGTAATATGATGATGTTCTATTGTAGCAACAGAAAAATACAATAACAGACAAATATCTTAATAAGCCTAAACATTGTTCTTATTTACAAAAAATGACAGAACGGTACTTATTAAAAACTAAAAATATTTAATCTAAAACTGTTTGAGCTCATTTCCATTTTTAGGCATTCTGCAAAGCAGCAAAGCCCTTTTTCTCCTGTTCCTAAAATGAAGTGAATGCAGCAGAGGGCTATAAAAAGCGCCAACAGCCTAATTTAATGCTAAAACAGATTTTTCTTTTTAACTGCTGAGGTCACATTTCTTCAAACTGCTGAGCTATTTAAACACTGGAACATTATATTAAAAATGTTCCAACGCTTAGATTTTACTTAAGGGAAGCAGACTTCCCACTAAAGTCTGTGAGAAGCGCGAGTGGTCAGTATAAGGATTGATGTCCAGCTTCTTTTACCACATTAAAGGGGGGAAATAGCCCATTAGCTATCGCCATGGACATGCAAAGGATTTTTCCCAGCACAGCTAATGGCATTGCTGTGGACTGGGAAACCGCTTCTTTCACCTTTCCCTCTCGGAGCCTATTCTCTAAACACAGCCGCTTGGCTTAAGGACAGAAGTGAATAGTAGAGGACAATTAAGTCATAAGGGTGTGTATGTGTGTGCATGCATGTGTGCCTTTCAATTCAGGTCTACTGATTGAGCTGCCATAACAGAAGTCTTGCGCTCCACCCCTGCCCGCCCTCTGTGAGAAAACATAAGGTCAGATGCAGGGCAAATCCAAGTTGAGCTGAAACTTAACCTGTCTCTCCACATAATGCATGCAGGATTCATACCAGTGGTAACTTCCGACTTACTTTTTTACTCACTTCATTCTTCACTACTTGTCTCACTAACAGCAATATGTTTTGTTTGGGTTGGATATTTTTGTTGCCAGAAAGTTACATCATTTTTTTTAGATATATTTGAGATGTATATTAATGAATTTGTTGCATGTGATCCTTGAATGAACTTGGGAAGCTTTCATGTTGAAGCTCCTCAGGCAGCCACGTCTTATTGAAATGTGTTCAGCCTCTTTTTTTTAATGTAGGTCATATGTACTGTACGCTCATTATACTGCCACGGCACCGCACCTCTAGGATTTGGTCTCCTGCCCAAAGCCTGCCATCTTTGGAGGCTGCCCCTTCTTCATAAACTTCATGGATAATGATGGCGCCCTGGAGGGAGAGGAAAAAAAACAGAGCAAATGAGACCAGAATAGCAGAAGAAGGTGAACAGGAATTGTAGGAGATGAAGTAAGATCAGTAAAGAAAGGTAATGGAGGAAATAACAGTAAATTCTGTGGTGTGTGTGGGGGGAACATGTTGAAGAGAATAATACATTTAGCATTTGACAGCAGACAAACATAATTTCCGACATTATTTTGGATTGTCATTCTCAGCGTGTATGCTCCTGACTTCTGGTGTGTTTTCTCTGCGTTCCAGTGTGGGTGTCATTTGGGGTTCAGAGGTTACATTCCAGGGCTGGATATTGTGTGCTGCGGCTGAGGCCAGACAAAGAGCTGCTCCCCCAAGCCTGACTGAGCAGACAGAATAGATGGGCTGAGGAGAGGTTGATGGAAGGAGGAGGAAGGCTGTGACAACATCATTTCCTACATTCCTGAGCGACCAGGGCTATTTGGAACCTGGGTTATACCACCACCACAGATTCTAAGTGAGTGGCAACTTAAAAACACAGTCATTAACCTACAAATGTACAGTATATTTCAAAAGGATTGTAGATTGGAAACAGTGCAAAGATGTATTTACCTTTTATATGTGTAGTGACATTCAGGTTTTTTGTATTATTTGAGTGAGGAGATACACCCTTATTACCGGATTGTAATTCATATTTTTGTTTCCTACCAGCAGGGTGTCACAGCCTCCCACGATGCTAAGGCCCAGGCCTGTGCGGCCCTTGGAGATGTCGATGGTGGTCTCACAGCCGGGGATGATGGGACAGGTCGCCGGGTCACAGGCCAGAGTGGAAGGGGTGGAAGAGCGACTCAGACCTAAAATAGAAGAGACATACAGTAACCTGATTGATCCTTAAATCATCTTCCAGATTAAGAAGTCAAACTTAGAAAGGGGACTCACTATGGACTGCCTCCGCCTCCTGTTGACTCAGGGTAGTCGTGGCAGCACTAAGCATGCTGGGTAGGCTGACAAGGACATCAGGTGAGCGATCACCGTCCTGGCAGGTTGACTGGAGAGAGGACAATGAGGACGGGGTCTCATTTGTGGAGAAGGCTACCTTCACTGGACCTTTGGCTTTTCTCAGTAGAGAACTGACCTAAAACACAATAGAATTACTAATCAGACTATTTACATTGTGACTGTTGTTGTGTTCTAAGTCATTCTTATGAAAACAACAAATGTCATGTTCATTACATTTGGAAATTTAAGTAAATCCTCGCCTTTACAGGAAAAACAGTGTAATGATTACAGTTTATTTCCAATGATGCTGTACCTCTTCCACCGTGTAGCCTAGCACAGATTCCCCATTCACAGCTAAGAGTTTGTCCCCTGGTTTCATGCAGCCCTCCTGCATAGAGCAGATCACAGTTTTGATTAGAAACCAACTGTATGATGTACACAAACCATAAGCTGCATTGTGTAATCCATACTTTGCCTGTGTGCCCTTTCCCTTCAGATATACTCTGAATCTCAATCCCACTCTCAGTGTTTCCCTCCACGAAGGTGATGCCAAGTCCTCCGTCCTCCTATTGGAAAACGACATGATTGCATAAAAAGGAGGAAAATTGATATGATTTAGTGCAGTCTCAACATAGCCTGTAGACAGACACATGGCCGTGTCTGTCTGCAGCACAGGCTAAGTAACGAAGCTGCACCAGCTGCCGAAAACAAACAGAACTGATGACAATTATCTCCAGAAGGATAATTAGTCACAGCTTCACCTTCCATCCTTCACACTTCTGATCTTTTGTGCTTGCATGTTCATATCAATGAGCTTACCAGATGCTTGTGCATTTACACTGTCCTCCCCTGCCGCTTTACATACCATATGGATAGTCCCAAACGGGACTACCATCAAAGTCTCTTTTCCACTCATTTCTTTCAGTGGAATGGAATCATAACAATTACATGTTTTCAAAAGGACCTTATGTTGTATGTAGCCATGCAGATGTTTCTAGTTTAACGGGTTAAAAGTTTGAGGTAGCACCTGTTTCACCTCTTTCATATGATGGAGCTAAATGGTTGGTGTTATCGGTGGTGCTCAGTTTTACAGAATGACAAAATAATCCACAAATCTCACTGTGAGCAGTTTTCCTGTGGGAACTATTTTCTGGAAAAGACATGCCCCTGTGAGTTTTTAAAATAAGATTTCTTTCTTTTTTTGACAGCTTGGCAAATAAAACCGATAATACCTGCCTTGCTAGAAAGAAGACACCACAAAGGGGCAAACAGCTGTTCCTCTTCTTATTATCAGGGTGAACAGAGCTTTTGGACCTGCTCTTCTCCCATTCACGAGTTTTGTTTATTCACCTTTTCATTTATCAATTGTCTTTTCTTTTTCCTGGCAACTTGTCAGACTTCACTGCTCCTGTGTGTTCCCGCTCTCTTTCTCTATCATACCCCATTGACTTTTTTGTGTAAATCTCCCTCATTATAGCATATTTGCTTCCAAGACTTCCTCTCTATTATTGTCTTTATTTTGGGATTTCAAAAGAACAGGGTTGTCCTGTGTGTGTGTGTGTGTGTGTGTGTGTGTGTGTGTGTGTGTGTGTGTGATGTGTATCCCCCATACTGCGGCGACGGTGGGGTCCAGTCTATCTCACCTTTAGCTTTATGACGTGATGCTCATATTTGGAAGTATGGGCATCCCCGTTAGCAGCAGTTGTTTCTAGCTGTGAGAAAACAGGCAGTAGTTGATACAGGATGAAGTAAATAACTGAAACGTGTGTTCGTGTCTGTTGGCCAGTGGGAAGACAGTATGGAGCGTGGTTTTGATTTTTTGGTTGTCTTGGGAGTTACACACAGGCGTGGGAGGTTAGGAACTCCAGGACCACACAACTTGTGTGTGTGTGTGTGTGTGTGTGTGTGTGTGTGTGTGTGTGTGTGTGTGTGTGTTACCTCAGTGTAGGGCTCCGCTTTGTCTCCTTTGTGTTCTCTCACAGGTCCCACAGCCATCTGGTTCAGCGCCTCCGTGTTCCTGTTCCAAAGAGTCATAACTCACATAAATGGTCGCTCCTCTGCTTTGTGACAGCGGAGCCATGATTTACGTCAGCTGATCACAGCCTCTCTTCCAGGGTTCAGAAAAGGGATAAGAGCTATGTAAAAGGTTAAGTAGTGTGATTTCAGCACGCACTGTTTGGGGTAAGGGTCAAGGATCAAACGTGTCTGATTCAATGCTGATGTGTCAGCTGCTATGTCTCAAATACATACTTCATACTAACTGTATACAGTTTATACTACATACTAGTTAGTTTCATTTTATTTCTGTGTCATGCCAAACATTTGGCCCATCCCACATACAATTACAAGACACCTCAAACTTATTTAGCAAACGTCTTCCGGTCGCATATACAAATCATTCGGAGAAATACATGAATACAGAATATATAGCCTATAACAACAATCTAATCTTTATAGTATATATTGTGTTTTGTAGTTAGTGTACAAGAAATGACTGTTCATTGTTTTATACTAGCTAATAAATATGCTTCCTTTTTGATGCATGAGAGAATCTGTTAGTCACCACTGAATGTGGATTACTTCACCTTCAAGTGCATCCTTCTGTTGAATTACAATAGCTCCCTCTATTGAATTGTGAATGACATTACAATGGACTCTTCAGGTCTGTTTTCATAAGCAGGCTAACAATGAAATGGAGTTGCTGTTGCCATGGAAATGTATTTATAGAGGCTTTTATAATAGGAATAAAACTGTTTTTTTTTTACCTGACAAAGATGATTTTGACCTTGGATGGAGAGCTCTTGATTATGGAGGATGCATTCTGGTGACTGTGGCCATAAAGGACTTGCCCATTGATCTGACAGCAAACAAAAATATAGAATTATACACACCTTTTCTCCAAGAGTTAATATGTAATACAAAACAGTGATGCCAAAAGACATAACACAAAAGCATGCTTAAATTCTACATAAAAGATATTAAGGAGTCATATATCCTGCCAGCTTTGTTTTCAAACCCATTAGAGTTGAGAAGTTCAAGTTCAAGACCTTTATTTGTCCCCGAGGGGCGATTAGTTTTGCTGCAGTAGCAAAGAAGTTGACATACAGTACAACAAAGATGACAACATTGCTAATTTACCATTGCAAATGAATACACAGCTTACCTCCAGCAGCTCATCCCCCACTACCATCCGTTTGTCCAGGCCAGCTGCCCCGTTGGGGTCTATTCCCACCACAAACACACTCATGCGAGAGCGGTCCCTGTTCCCCGCCAGGCTGAGGCCCAGGCCTGCCTTGCCTTTCTCCAGCTCAATCATGTGTATGACGCCGGGGAGGCTGCCATAGCGCTGGATTATGTAATCTGAAAGAAGTCGTTACGGACAGATGTAAACTGACAATACTGCGGAATAGTGCCAGAATCTGGGTTTCTATGCCAGTTTATGATTTAAAAAAAAGGGAAGGTGTTTGGATTGGGTGAGATGCGTAGGCCCCAAAAGTAAAAATGGTTCCATTTTAAATGTCAGAATGCTGGGTTTCTATCTCTTTGTCTCAATCTTGTGTCCATTGTTATCCCTTCCTTTCTTACTTCAGTCCCCCCCTCTTTCTCCCTCCACCTTTGCTGTCTCTGGTGTGTTAGATAGCCACTGTTCATACCAATGGGCTCCTGTTGTTCTGGGCTCCCTGCCACTGTTGGACCATCAGTCCTGTACTAATCTCCACAACTCACCTCCCTGGGCCCTAACCTCATCAATCTTATCCCCGCAGGATTGGAACACACTGCCTCTCACACACATATTCACAGTCCCGAGTGCTTGGAGGCTGGAAGTCTGTCCTTTATGCTGGTTGCCTGACTTGAATGTGGCTATGAATGTGACCCGTTCTCCTTGAAGCAGTGAGTGCATCCTACATTGGAGCGTCTGCAGGATGCTAACACTTTAATTGGGACATTGAGTCCTTTAGGTTTTGCTAAAGTACAGCCACCTCAAGCATGTGCATCTGTGCTTGTTTATTGCAGACTCTGGATGGCTTTATGAGCAGGCAGGAAACAAAATGTACCTTTGAGGACCTCTAGTGGCAAATAGGTGATAAAGCTTGCTACAGCTAGTGCATCAAAATAGTGTCTCCTTTAATTTATTCTTTTTAGCTGAAACTTCCAGGAGTATATGATGCAAGTCTCTAGACCCACACCATCCTCACGAGTCAAATTCACACATAAACACACAGGACTTACTTGAGATAGGCCAGTGTGAAATGAAATCAACCAATGAAAAACAATGTGACAAATTACACCTTGTTACTGCTGGTTCTAACAGAATATATAATTGCACCCTTAGAAAAAGATTAAGTGAACTCACTCCAGCTGTATCCAAACTCATCCTCCACTACCTCCTCCGTCTCAGCAGGTCTGCCAGGAGTCTCCGTCAGCGTGTCCGTATCGGTCTCTCCCACATGGGGCACCACTGGCAGGAGGACAGCGCTGGTGGGAGATGCCTTCGCCTCTTCACGCTTCACCAGCTGTCACGCCACAGATGGAGTTGGAAAATAGTTTTAGTGAAAGGTAAAGAAAAGGAGGAACGTTTTTACCTTTGTGCTTAAGTTTGAATTAACTTGATAAGAGGTTTATAGAGATAGGAAAACACGTGTGCGCTGTTGATGTCATCAACAGAAGCCATGTGCTTGGTTCACATCAACAGCTTCATCAGTTTTAGCAGGATAGGTTAGTTTTAGCCTGAGGAATAATGAAGTGAGTGTTCCATATGGATGCCAGAGGCTCAAATCAGAATGAGGTTAATAAGAAATTAGCTTAATTTATAATTACATTATGCTTACGGAGTCATAAATGATACATTTTAATTGCTTAATTATAACTGATGTAATTGCATATCATTAAATTAGTAATTACAATTAAACATTCAACCATCGTGTGCACTTACCTGAAAACCGAGAGCAACAAATCATACTTTTGATTACTTAATTGTTTAAATTAAAGCTAAGTACAAACAATATATCAAGCCTCAAAATCTAAAATTTGCTTTTGTCCTCCACTGACGTACAGCTCAATCGATTAAAATGAATAAAATATTAACAAAAAGCAAAGACAAAACCAAACGTGTTCCGATTCCACAAAAACGTACAAAGGAATTCAGACAGATGGAGGAGATGTTAGGACACATACGAGTGTATGCATGTACAGCATGAGCATATTCAGTGCATGGCCTGTAATGTGGTGTATCAACACATCTGTACGAGCATACACAGAAAGGGAAAGTGGAAAGCACAACACAGAGACCCACAAACCTTAAACGGGGTAGGAGTGAAAGGGTTAATTGGGGAGAGGCGGAAAAGTCTACTGTGACTGTAACCCTCCTACGGAGAAGAGACAAAGGGCAACAACTTTAGATTGACAACACATCGCTGACAGATACCTACATCTATTGACAGACATGTGTTGCCATTGACAACATATTGAGTGCATGGTGAAAAGACATCCACTTGTTACATTTTTGACCTGGTTCTGAGGACTGTGGAACAACGACAAACACAAAACACTGATACAAGTTGTCAGAGGAGGGTAATTGGGAACACCAACCTTGTCCTTGTTGTCCCTTGTCATAGCTGCAGCTCTCTCCTCACTGGAGTCTGTTACCGATGACTGCGGCGTATGAGACAGACACGAAGGTCAATCACTTGGCATCCGACACTTGCAATACGGAATTTTAAATGAATTTGCGCCACCACGTATAGAGAGCAAATTAATAATAATCACTTCAGTGTGACCATACAGTATAAGATACTGAGTCATATTGTAATCCCATATATATTAATAATGTCCATATTTAAAGTCTTAAGCGTTCTGAACGACTGATACCAGGACCATATGCTGTATCATAACAAGCCATCTGTTTGGAAATGGGACTACTGAAGAAAAATCCACATCTCTTAAATAAAGAAACTTTCACTTCACGAACTTGAAGCTTGGCAGAACCAGACTCTCATCACTCCAAAACAATAATGAGAGCTTTTCCAGTCGATCCATGCTTGACCATTTCTCAATGATTGAGCTTAAAAGGTTTTATCCAGAAAGTCTGACATTTTGGCTTCACATAATAGTATTTGTGTTAAGTGCCAACTGACTTATCAAGACAACAACACTTTAGGATAGTAATTTACATGTCTGACAGCAGAGGTTCAGCGTCAAGAAAATTAAGTTCGTTTTTTTTCTGAACAATACAAATTTGAATGGCTATCTTGACACTAAATGAAATGATGTGGTAAACTTGCATGTAGACTGAAGCCAATTAATTTCTAATGTTGATCGCATGACTCCACACAAACACTTGCAGTCTTTCATTTTCTTCTTTACTCATACCATGCCATTGTTAACACAATTCTCAGAAGTCAAAGCAGTACATGTCAAATGAAAGGCACACCAATACAAAAGCAGGCAGACACAGACATGGGGTAGCTTTCTAACCTGAGGGAGGGCAGGTGCTAAGTAGGTTTGATTAGTGCAGCAAAGGCTCGACCCGGGGTGGCTATTAAGCTGCAGGAAGGGCAGCGGCGGCCTCTAAAAGCAACACACAGGGCGGACAAGCTGACAACATGACACATATTTATTATGACGGCAAAGCCTTTCTGACAAAATTGAATGCAAGGCCATCTGGGAGAAAGAAGACAGAGGCACCTCAGGTTTTATTTAAATGAGTAACCATTAAAGTTAGCGGCTTCCTTGAGGACAGCCATTCCTCTATACTACATCAAAAAAGGAAATCAGAGCAAAGCCTCTTTCTCTAAAATACTTTAACAAAATGTTTCAAAGATTCCTCCAGGCTACCTTGAGATTATTCACTGCTTACAAGAGAAGGATTTGAAACTTAAAGGGAGACAGCATGGCTATGCTATTATACTCTCTTGGCGGATCCCAAATGCTGCATTTAAAAAACGGCTTTACTGACCTGCCTACAGGTAGCCTATCATCCAATCAAAATAATAGATTTCAAACAGTTGAGTCCGTTGTTATGAATGTCAGTGGGGCTGCAACTCAATATCAGTGACTTTGTAGTAAATTGAATAAAGTCTTTTTCCTGAATTGGTTGGGTTGAAGCATGTTTTGACAGCCGCCTAGCCACATACTGTAGGTATGAATGATTTCCTTGTTTACTTGATGAGTTATTTTATAAGATTTAGCAATGCAATTTCAATAAACCCCATGCTGAAATTGCACAAAGAATCTAGTCTGAATGTGTATTGAATGTCAACAATATACACCTTCAGCACAGAGGTTTTACTCAGATCCTTGCTATTGCCAGTGATAAAATAGATTTACCATTTGCTCAACCTTTTGATTAAAAACATAATTGTGGATCATATGATTATTATTGTTAGATCACTTTCTGATTAAAAAAAGGAATATGGTGTATGCATATTAAGATAAACCCCCGTTTTTGTTTTTTCTCTCAGAAGAAACCTCCAATTCTAGTTTGTCTTCATTTCCAGCAACACACATTATGTGTGTATCAAAGTCAAAGATGCCATTAAAAAAAAGAAACTCTGCTTCCAGTATAAGAGACAGGGAAGGAGAGAGAATGCAACAAAGATGAACTGTGATGGATTGCTGATGCAACAGAAAAGAGAGAGACAGATTACCTGACATGTGCGGTGTGGCATGCATGTCAAAGAGGTGGTGCGTTTCTTTACAGCAGTCGATGGAGCTGGGTTATATATTGACTCAGGCTGAGAAAGCAGTGCGGAGTTACATGCAGATTTGAGGCAACTCATAATGTAGCAAGGTTAAAAATGAAGGATAAACACTTAAAATAAAGGTATTGGCACATTTAAAGGAATTGTTTGACATTTTGGGAAATATAGTTTGCTTTCTCGCTGTGAATTACATGAGACGCCATGCTCATGTCTTTATGCTAAATATGAAGTTACAGCCAGCAGACAGTTAGCTTTATCATAAAGATGGGAATCGGGGTAATGGCTTATGTTAGCCTGGCTCTGTCCAAAGGTTGTGTAAATTAGTTATCTTTAGAGGTGCTGATAGGCCAATTTTGTCGATGCTTGCTGTTTACCCATTTCCAGTGTTTGTGCTGAGCGTCTGCAGGCTGTAACTTTAGCTACATATTTAGCTAGCAGAGAGAGAGTAGTGTCAATATTCTCATCCAACTTCCAGCAAAAAAGTGACTAAGCACATGTCCCAAAATGTTGAACTGTTGCTTCAAGGGTAAGATATGAAGCTATTATCTTGTACTATAGATTGTGATGATTGCATTAACTCATTATTTGTCCACTTGAGAGAGTGGGAAAAGCTGTAAACCTACCACTGACCTTTTCTTTTACACACATCAATACATAGTGACATTAGCATTCATTTTTGTTCTGTCACTTGGCAAATGTGAGTCCAATATTCACTCTCCTGGGAGAAATATCTGGCTGCTAAATTAAGCTAGCTGCTAAATACTCCATTGTTGTTACCAGCTAGTTGCTAACGTTGTCTGTGTGCTGTTTGGTGCTGGGCATTTAGCATACAGTGGGTTTTAGGGCTTTTTCACTCAAAACAGCTGCTGTTAAGAGAGTAACACCTTCTGTTATTAATATATATTATATATTGTTATTAATATAATATATTAATTAAAATTCATCATAGCTGCTAGATCTTTTTTTCAAGTCACTACTGTCAAGTATGATTCTACATTAACATTAATTATAGCCCCCTCTATGTGTGCCAAAGCACATTATGAGTTGCTACAAGCCTTTTTATGAGTAACCCAGATGTTTAGGAAAGCAAGTGGGAATATCTCATAGATGACACTCAAAAATGATCGACTACGAGAGATCTGATATTGCAGTTGCAGTCCCAGCAGGAAGCTACTTGGCCATGCTTTATAAGCCTGAGGGCACTTTCAAACAACACACAATGTTTTTGATATGGTGATTTGCAATGAGTGTCGCAGTTAAAGGTTAAAACTTGCTAATATGTTTAATATGCAACACAGGGTTTGTTGTTGCTCTCATAAAAGATTTCACAATGGCTTTCTTTCAACAATCAAAAGCAAAACCTGATCATTCAGGTGTATATTGTACGTTGTAGTTTTTGAAAGTGCCCTGACATGAGTATGTCCATGAAAATGGAAAAGGAAATAGTGACCTTTTAGATTATGAGGCAGTTACTAGCAATTGGTTTGACACTATTATACAGACTTACCCTGGGCCTGTGGATAATACTCTGCACCAAGAAAGAGACAGTGTTTCCTGCCCTGCGAATGGCCTCCACTGCCTCCTCATGACTGGCATCTCTTAGATCTGCTCCATCCACCTGACAAGAAATATCAGGGTAATGGCTGTCAGGTAGGCTACCCACAATATCTGCTCCACGTGAGGATTTCAAACTCTCCTAAAGGTTTTTTGGTTCTCTCGAATTACTGCACCAAAATAAAATAACACTGGATGAAGTAATGAGTCCAAAAACAAGCCTTCTGATTGATTAAAATCTTCAACATCAAAAAATGTCAAAAACAGCCTTTATTTGGCGTGTGACCTGACATATTTCTTTACCTCTACGATTCTGTCTCCGGTCTTTAGGGTCCCATTCTGTCCAGCAGGACTGTCCTCCAGGATGTGCTTGATAAAAATGCCTCTCATCACCTCACCGTTGTTCAGCCGGCTGCCCATCCCTCGGCCACCGACGATACTGATACCCAGGGACTTGCCTGGCGCTCGAAAAAGCTCCACCCTGAGGAAGGTACGCATGCTAGAGTTTAACATTTATCCCTTCAAAGCTGTGACTCTGCTACTGGTTTGATAGTAACCTTATTTGTATGCTAGAAAGAAAATAAGATTTCATCTCAGAACTTCTTTTTCCAAAGTTTCTTTGTGTGTCATTGCTTTAAGTTTGTGCTGTCATTCTGTTGTAGAAGTTATCCAAACCATATCTGTCATGGTCATGTTCACAAAATCAGATTAGATGCGTAAATACAGTGAATACTCACTTTCTAGGTTGGTTCCAGTTGTTGTAAGAGGCATTCTCCTCTCCCTCTCCATCTTCCCGTTCAGGGAGGTTAGGAATTTCTCTAAATAGACAAAGGTGGAAGGAAAGAATTTGGTAAAATTCTGAAACTTATTATCAGAAGTCCATTGAAGCTTTAGGGACACAAAAAAAACAACCTGTGATATGTTGTATAACCTGGAACCATAATTTACAAAACGAACATCATGCTGTATTGAAGAAGACTTGAAACTAGCAGGTAATAAATCAAGTGAGAAGTAGGACATTTTCCCATAGACTTCAATGCAAGCCAACTCAGTTTTCCAGCAGGGCACATTTTAAGTACCTGTTACTAAGTGTACTCATAAGACATACTGTACATTCCTGGGGTAGAGAATGAGAACATACTTTGGATCTGGAACTAGGACTGGAGCCGGTTCAGAAAAGACATCATCTTTAGCCTGCTCTAGGCTGGTCTTGTACTCCTCCAGATACTCTGCTGGAACATATGTAATGCTGAAAACAGACACACACACATGCATGAGGACAGACAAACACATGCACACAAATTAGTCAAAACATTTCTTGCAGCAAACAACTTGGCATCCATCATTTTTAGACACACCATTACCTCCTGAGTGGCAATTATGCCTCTGTTCACTATGAACTCACATGGTAATTTAACAAAAAATAGAGATAAAAATTCAAGTGCCATCAGGTATGAATGCACTACTACTGCCCATTTTTTAACTGAACAAAGTTGCTTCTTTTAAATCTTCAGAAACTTTTTTTTCTCAACTCCAGCAAGCAGTAACACTGAACTGTCTATTTCTTAAATGTATTCTGTCTGTAAGCAGCCCAAAGTCAGACGCAATGACTTCTATATAGGCCCGTGACATCTGACTGTTCAAAATGGATACCTTTTATAAACAAATTGTCACCTACTGTGTGTAAAATCCCCAGTGGCGTATCCATCAATAATTCATGAGCAGGTTACTAATTTATGTTAAGAAATGAACCAAATGCTAGCTGACAAAATCTGACACCCACTCAAACGTCCCATTTCCAAACAATTCAGAGTGAAGTAGATTCCGAAGGGCACATTAACACATTTAAGTGAAGCTGACAGATCTTCAACAGATGGGTTGATTAGGTTTTTAAACATGATGGCATGCAGACAGATGGAAATGAATCCAAGTAAAATAATGAAATGGATGAGTCATTTGAGAGCATCACAGCATGCAGTGAGAGATGGTGTGGCGCTTTCCAATAGTTAATATAAAAGTTAAATAAGTGGGTTAAAAATGGTATAAAAAAAATACCCAGAGAACATAGCGGTAACAACTGAAAGAAACGAAAGAAAAGGAGTTTATGCAACAAATTAAGTAAGTGAGTGATGCAGTCAATTCAGATTTATCCAGATAGTGTTTAAAATGTTAGTTAATACACAGTGCAGTGTCCCAGCATAATTCAAATATTAACTAAAAACACCATCTTCACCAATTAAATTCCAAAACATTTAACCATTGTGTTTTGTTCTTTTCATTGATTTTGACAATCCGCTAAAGGAAAGTGACTTTCTGTTTCCGTGTCTGGATAAAGCTTTCTAACAGACTGCAATGAAGCCTGACAGCAGATGGAGAGAATGAGAGGGAGGGAACCCAAAAAATGGCAGCTTCTTGCCGAAACGCCACCAGCGTGGAGGTTAGTCATACTCACACATAAAATGGGCACAGATCTTCCTCAGGTGCACAAGCAGATCTAGAACGTGAAGAGTTGGCTTTTATGCACCAGAGCTGACACACTGCCAAGTTTGGTTCAGCAAAGCAGAACTTGTGAAACACCATAATCAATTTTTTAACTCCTTTAATGCAACATATGACTTTTGCAGGGACAACAAAGTTAAGTTACCGGTATGTAAGAGGATTTACTTTTGACTGCATTCCCAGCACAGTTTGTAAAGTTGTAGTTGTAGTTTCCTTAACCCTTGTGTTGTCCTCCCGAGTCAAAAACTGACCAAGATTTGACATTTTCGTCCCTTTTTCAGACTTTGTACAGAAGTTTTCACTAAGACCACCTTACTACCACTAGTTTTACACTACTTTTTGGAATTCATGGTCAATAACCCTCATCTATATAGAATTGTACCTAATATTTTAAAAAAAAAAAGCAGAAATTATTAATTATTTTGACTAGTTAAGATCAGAGGAACGTACAGAGGAGTTTCATCTGGAATGAAAGTGATCAATTGTATTTGCAAAGAGCGTTGTATGGAATCCAATCCATTTTTTGTGGTAATTTGGTTAAAAAGAAACCCATATTTCACATAGACATTTTTTAAAGGGGTCAAATTTGACGCAAGGACAACATAAGGGTTAAGTTGCAACTTAAACATAGCTCTTTCACCTCACCCAGTTTATAGAAACAAATAATGATGTGCATAATCAAATACAAAAATTAAATGCTTAAAATTAAATATTTGATATGCACATTAATTACATCAAGGCTTGCATTTGCACAAATAACCAACAGGCACTAAACGTTGGCAAAGAATGCTTATTAAGAGTTTTCTCCAATTTGTTATCACTTTGCAAACTGTGTTCAACAACTGCACTGTGAAAAGGAAAACATTATGTAATTTACTGTGGATCAGAAACCAATGAGCAAATGCCAGATCAACAGAGTTAAGGGATCACTTCCTGAATGAGAATTTTGGATATTTTGTATTCATGTTGTGCCCTCCCACTATTCATTTAGCCCCAAAAATGTTTTTGTTATAGAAATATTTTACCAAGGAAAGTAGTAGGGAGCAACATGTTATTGTTTCTAAAACTTCATATTGGTACTTGTATTGAACAATTCCAGCAAACAAAAGCATTTGTGGCACAATCAACTACTTCCTTTGCAGAGTTTCAATAGTATGGGTGGCCACTGCTGTCTTACCCCATGTCTGGTCCAATGAGAGAGTGTCGTCTGAGCATGGCGCGGGCCTGAGCATTGGTCAGGTTGGCTGTAAGCTCCCCGTTTATGGCGAGGATGAGATCACCAACGCCCAGCCGTCCGTCCCTGCTAATGGACCCACCGGTGATAATACTGCGGATTAGCATTCCCAAACCATCTTTCAAGGCGCTCACGGTCATCCCTTTAAGGTAGATTAAAAGGAACTGTTAAACATTAAATTTGCATGTTGATCTGAATTGATAACGAGTAGTTTAAAGCTCTAACATTGACGAGCAATCACTAAAAACTGTACTCCTTGAGTAAAGATCAAAATGCCACCAAGAACCATTTTTAGGACTAACTCCATTTTAAATGAAAAGGTCCTCTAATGTAGAAAACTATATAGTTTAATCGATCATTTTTACTTAAAATAAATCGGATTCATGGCAGTGGTGGTAGTTCTGAAAAATAGATAAAACTCCTCATATCCCAGCAAAGTATCCTAGAAACTGTCACAGTACTCACACACTTGGTTTGTTCATTCTCAACGGAGTTACTTCAGAGTGTGGATTTGGAGACAAGTGTATCTTAAACTTTTAAACTCTTTACTTTTAGTGCAGTGTACAGGGGTTCTTCTGCAAAGATCATGAAAATAGCATCAGTATGTTCTATTTAGGAGTGGATTTTGGTTTCATATTCAGTGTGGGGAAAAAAGATAAAAACAAATACAAAACCCAAATGGATTTTTGTAAAACATTTTTGAATGGAGCATGAAATAGAAGCAATCAAAAGCAAAACGAGATACTGTTTTCAATGAGGCACTGAGGATAAACAGTGTCTTCATAACACCTATTTGTTTTAGAACCTGAAACTTGGTATTCTCTGAGCCAGTACCAGCCTCGTGGGTAGGGTTTGAAATGCAAATACCCCGTATAGCAAAGAAATTACCTTTTCAGACTGACAAACAGCCAACAATCTTTTCTATCATTTTGCTTCAAATGTGGCATTGATAAAAAATGACACAAAAGTAAAGGGTCAATACTTACAACGACAAAGAAGATGAAGAATAAGGAGAAAATAGACAAAAGAACAAATGTGAAAGTGAAAAAGTAAAACAAACCAAGACTGGAGTTGCCCTTGACGACTGTAATAGTCCTTTCAAAATTGCTCCCTGAGGTCAGTACTTCTTCTTCGCCGTCTTCTGCTGATTCTTTCACACCAGGCTCCTCGTCCTTGAGGATGATAATTCAACACACTTGTTCATGAAAGTAAATGAAAATATTAGGCCATACAAAGCAGGGGTCTTAGGAGACCAGATATGTGCAGTCAATTGGCTGTAGAAATGAATTGAAGGGGGGAAAAAACATACAACTTTGTGCGTCTGTTTGTGAATAATCTCCCATCTGTCTGCAGAAAGGTTACATGTGACCATAACAAATTCAACTTTTTATAATGCACCTCTACAGTGGCTTGAGAAAGTTTACACACCCATGCTAAAGTTGATTAAAAAGAGAAATAAAAAACTGTACATATCTATGCCAATCCCTAATACTCATTCATCAAACAGAATATTCATTGCTTATCTTACTTTTTTCCTACAAACTTATTGTATGGTAAATCCTCCAAACCTGTTTGTAATTAGATTAATTTACCTTAATGAACATCTTTATATCTTTAATGTCTTCAAAAGCCATGGCTGGCTCCTGATAGGGAAGAGACTCCACAGGTTCATCTGGGACAGACGATCTGGTCCCTATTTCAGCAAATGGGCTGTATGAGTTTGAGCACTCCACAGGTTCCTCTTTGGTCGAGTGCCGTGCCAGAAACTGATCAGAGCTGCTTAGTATGGCATTAAAAGTCGGACCATGACCTCTCAAACTCGGAGGAGAGAAAGAGGCCGACTTCTCCGGGGAGAACGCTTGAGTGTTGTCTACAAGGCCGGATGGCGTTGCAAAGCAGGGATGCTCAATCCAACAAGTTCAGACGAGCTGTCAGCTGGGGTAAAACAGAGTATAGCAGCAGAATGAACGTTCCATTCTGATAGGTAGCCAATTGCCCAACAAGGGGAATTTGTCTTGCTCAGTAGCTATCCCGCCCTCCTTGTAATGAGCCATAGAAAAGCCATCAGTGGCCAATAGAGAGCAATATTAACTACTGGTGATCTTGAGCTTGCCATGCCAAAAAATTGAGTTTTATTGTAACAGCATTTAAGACTGTATTAGAACCAGACTGAGTTGTAATGAATCCCAATAAGCACTTCCCCCAGGGAGCCAAAACAGAAGTATAAATCTTTAGAAAAACATGTATTACAAGTGGGGCTCAACAAGCAGACATGGGAACAAGAAATGGGTTTAATTTTAATAAGGTAGTGTTATAAATTTAGACTGAACTGGGCTGTAGAAGTATACTGCAATTATAAAAATAGAAAAGACATTAACAGGCAACTGTGAAAACACCATTAAAAACTGTCTTTCTTTACATGTAATAAGTATATTTATGGTATGCAGAGATTACCAGAGGGGAGGGTGATACATTACATACATAAGACATTTTTGCAAGGGCAGAATAAGTCAGGCATCTCTAAACCTTTATCATTATAAAAACAATTAAAACATTAACATTTTCACGTTCCAGGCGTAGCCAGATAAAGCTGAGGATGCCAATAAATTCATGGTTTTTGAAATCACTTTTTAATTAATCTATTTCACAGCAAGAAATAATATTGGTTTGGTCTGTTAAATTATTCAAATTGGTTGCATTATTTTAAATACAGGAAGAGGAAATATATTTTGTTCTATGGTCTTGGACAGAACAACTAATGCGTGTGGGCATGAATGACTCTTCAAAGCTAGACACCAGGAAAGCAAGAAGTACAATCTATCAATGCACTCATGAGAAAAAGAGCTGTCACCGTTTTATTGGCAGTGGCTTGGAGACTGACTTTGTGGACTCACTCATCTGATCTTTAATGCCCAGTTGACCTTTACATGTATAGGCCAGATAGGAAAAAAACCATTCATATTCCTAAAAAAAAAGAAGCTGGTCCACCGTTTACTGTCTCTGAAGAAGATCTGAGATTTATCAACAGACTTATTGCCTCTTTCTCAAGCTTTGGAGAAAAAACGTTCATCGTCACAAGAAGACTGAGCTGTCTGACCTCATACAAACATTTGAAATCTGTTTTGTTTTTGTGAGATCCCCCAGTAATATAAAATTCCCCATGTTGTCCTGGCCCATAACTGTCCCTCTAAGCTCCCCTATTATAGTATACATTTCTGACAAAGGCCTGCAAATAAGTTCAGCTGTGACCTTTGGGGAAACGTTTGTGTGACCCCTTCTCTTTGTTTATTTTTCTTATAATTGAATATCCATCTGGGACTTGCTGCTCTTGTGCACCCAGAGCAACAGAAGCACCCACAGCTATAGCCCCCGCTTAACAAAAAAGTCAATAATGTTGTTACTGCCTTAACAAAAAAAACATTTCTCATAATATGTTGGTTCTTGATACCAAAACAAACAGAGAATAATGACTACACGCTGCATAGCTCATTGGAACAAAGGGCAGTAACTACTGCAGCAGTCACTCCCCGATGGGAGTCGAGTGCAGGTTTGAGTCGTGCATGCTCAGATTTAAACGGTTTATGGCATAACGTGTCTTAATGAAATTTGTAAAAATCTATGAAATAATAAGCCTTCTCATTACAAACAATAACAGAAGATGGAAATCATTTCAAAAATGTTTTTGCTATCTATGATTGTTTGATTGTTAACTTGTAGCCAGCAGTGAAGAAACTTGGTTTAGTGGGTTCATTTTAATTGTATTGACATTATTTATTATTATTAGTTTCTCGTTAGCATCTTGTAGGCTACTAATCGCTAAGTGACGCATGCGTGACTCAAACCTGCACTCAACTTACTGTACATCGGGCAGTGACACTCGCATTGCCAGACCTTACTCCACAGCGCTTTAAAGGAAGGTCTGGCTGGTCCACAGAGCATTCTGAGATGGGAGAAAAATGTTGCTCTGGTTTATTGGCATTTCTTTAAACCAATCACAATCGTCATGGACGGCACTAAGCACCGGGCAGAGCCATTGTGCCGCTGCAAAATAGTCTCAGGAAGGAACTTGTTTTGGTGGAACATGTGTACGTTCAAAAGTTGTTTTAGTGATGCAAGAGAAACGATCGTCTGGCTAGCTGTCTGGATTTACCCTGCAGAGATCTGAGGACCAGTTAACCACAGTCCTCAGAAATCCACCGCAGTTTAAAATTCCAACACAAGGAAAGCATAACAAAAAAGTCATCCAGCCAAAGAGAGTGGAATCCTGCGGAATTTCCGGTGGCAACGTAGCAATCGCGGAAGTGGTGCGTCGTGGATATATAGACTAATACTGCAGTAACATCTAATGAAAAACCAAAAAAATTTCAACTTGTGCTTTTGGTTTTAGGAGTGGATTTTCTCTGCCGTGCTCTCTAATGGATGCTTACCTTGGGCGTAGATGCGTGCAGGTAATCCAGGTCTGCGCTACAGCTGCTACCATGAAGAGCAATCAGGGACGCCTGGAAAGTGTCCTCCCCCATCCCAGAGTAAGTTTGATCTAACACCTTTTCATCAGACAGGTCTGCTTCGCTGGTGTCAATCTGTGATAATGAATGGAAGTAGTGTAACCAACTGACACAAAACTGGCCTTTATTATTAATCAATTTGAACTATCCAATCACATTGAACTACAAAAAAATACTGCTGAGACAACATGTATGTATCCCTTAATTAATGGCATCTATTTCTCAGAATAATACATATTTAAGCTAACTGTATGCTTGATTACAAACAAACACACCTCTCTTATCACATGTTTAGTACAATTTGTTTTCCATTTTTCAGGCTGTTCTCATTAATTTATCAGTTTTTCCCAAAAGCTAACTAACCAATGCAGGCTCTGCTCGGTAAACGATGCCCTCAGTCAGTCCTTCTTCCTCTCCTTCTTCAACCAAAATATTGTTGAAGTCAAATGAATGGATGATGGATGATGAAGTAATTTCCTGCTCACCATATGGGTGTGGAGAGTGGGAATATCCACATATTCCCTAGGAAAGTGGAGAAATTCTTTCAGTGTCTCCAGTTTCATAAGATATTAGATATTGTGACCAAATGAAGTACAAATAAAATAGTATGGAATCAAAAAACATGTTCGAAGTTTTACCAAAGCTGATTATAGAGTTAAATATTGATCTTGGTGCACAAGTGTTCAAGCAGACAAATTGCTCAAAACTGCACATTCATGACTCTCTTTGAATTATTTGAACAGAAAAGCTCAAGAACATTTTATATTTATTGTTGTTGTTGCATGCCGCCTAGACGGATAGAAGGAAACCAAGAAGGCATACTGGAGGATTACACTTTGTCAAACTCAATTTTGAGAGGCAATACAACAACAAAAAACCTCAGAAGTACAGTCCATGTCCTGAAGGAGAGTTGTACAACTCCACAGAGGCTTCCTACAGCTCTGTAATCCAGCTAACCTTGGCCGCCCAGAGGTCTCACAGTGTAACGTAACAGCAGATTTAATACAAGAGAAATACAGCACTGAGGCAGAAAGAATGCAAGTGGTTTTGCAGAGAGAAACATCCCATTCAAAGAGTACAGGTGCCTGGTACCCATGTTGTACCCCAAAAAGGTTAATACTCATTTTGCCTGGACAGCTTGCAGAGTTTATCACTGCCTCAGACCATGGCTCTTTTTTTCTGGCACAAAGGGCGCAGGCCATTTTAAGCTGCTTGCCTCCTCTGAATGAAACAGTGGGTGGAATGCTAAACCAAATGCAGCCAACCTCCACTCTATTTCCTGCATGAAATATGCAAGGCCTTGTAAGCTGAACCCTCATGAATGCATACAAAGCCACATGATATAAAAGCAACCTGACTCGCAACCTCACACACACACTCACGCAGCAATATATCCCTGACATGCTAAAAACTCTCAGTAACCGTAACTGATATGGATACGCTTGTCCCTTTATCCCCCCGACACACAAGTCATATTTTACCTTAAATTTTCAGACATGTTTAAAAACAAACAGTGCTAATTCTGATGCTTACAGGGAGTGGTTTGGCTACTCCTATCTGGACCTTGCCGAGGCCGGCTCCCTTCAGGGCCTGGACAGCATCCTCCAGACTGGCGTTCTCCAGGTTGGTGGCGTTGACGTACATGAGTCGGTCTCCTGGCAACAGTCTGCCATCCTGCTCGGCCACACCGCAGGGAACCAGAGAGCGAATCACGATCACCGTCTTGGCAGGGTCCAGTGGGTCCTGTGGCGGGGCCAGTCCAGAAAAGTTCAGTGGCGAGAGGTCAACAGGTAAACTATCACAGCCTTAAACTTAATGGAAATCACTGGGAAATAAATGTATTTGGTTCGCATTATACATTATGTCCTTTTTTCAGTGGAAATACATGTGTGAAGCAATTCAATGTGAATGAAAAAAGACAATATTCCACACAATATAATAGAAAAATACAACATCTATAAAAGTACAAATACAGTCTAAAATAATAACAATAACCCAGTTTTTTATAAAACCTGTAAGTCCCAGGAAGATGTCCCACCTGGTAGTCCAGAATGCTGAATCCCAATCCCCCTTCTCCCTTTTCAAGCTCGATATTCTGGATCTCCAACTCCCACATAGCCAAAGGAGATCCTATCGCCTCCTGTGTCACATTATCCTCGGCCGCTGCCTTCACCTCCGAGTCTTCAGCAACCAGAACGCTGCTCAGGTCTATTTGTTTCTGCAGAGGAAAACAAAAACCCAAATCTCTATGTAACAGCTTCCTCACTTTTCCTCCCAACCCCATAGGCTGCTACCCTCTAGTCCTGTTTTTGGCTCAGGGTGTTTTGGCAGCAGATATAAGGGAAATATCTTTGGGATGCTAGGGCCTTAGTACAGTATCCCAGATAAAGCTGGAGAGATGAAAACCCCTCTCCACAAAGGGAAGCTGCTTTTGATGTCTCATAGCTCTAGCAAATGTTGTTGTTGGCTGCTGCTGAGGTATTACTTAATAAACTTGGAGCCCCCCTGCTTATTGCTTAGTCTTAATCTCTCATGGTTGACAATGTAGGAAGCCACCGGAGCGATTGACAGCTTGGGCTAAACTAACAGTTGACAGGTTAAAGGCGGAGGAGAACTTAAGAGTATTTCTCTCCAATCATATCTCCTTCCTCATATATTTTTCATGATGCATTACTGCGTGTCGAGGTTATGCAGGGAGTTTCCATCTCGTATATGCCCCTGCTTCAAAAAGCTGCATGTTTTTAGCCTTGAGAAAGCAAAGATTCCAAGATTCTTTTACTTCTAAACATAACACTACTTGAAAATATAGGGGAGTTATGAAAGTAGAGAAATATAAATTTGAAAAAAAAAATACATTTAAGATGATTGAGCACATTACCTTTAATATAGATGTTGTGGACAAAGTCTCTGATTCGGGTTGGACAGCATCCATAATAGTCTGCAGGTAAGGGGCGGGCCTACAGCACGTCATGTATACACAGAGTGGAAGCTCCTTCAAGATACTGACTACTTCCTTGTGGTTTTCACCAATCAGAGATATACCATTGACCTAAGAAAGGAGAGGTCAGCATTGGCTTCAGTCAAAACTAAATGCAGTAGTATTATTTGATCTTGTTTTCTTTTGTTGAGTGATTTGAGGGCAGCAAAACAAATTCCAACTTGTTGTGGAAAATGTGTTAGGAGACAGTTGCCTATTTACACATCCAGCAGACACAGAGCAACATTAGCAATCATGTGGACTCATGTCTCTGGCCACCTTTTAGCTCTGGTATGTGTATATTAAAATAACTAGCTGCATCTAGATAGTTAAGCCTTGGAAAATAATAACGGACCACACACCTCAAGCAGTTCATCTCCACTGAACAGCTTGCCACAGCGACCTACGGGTCCCTCAGGAAGGACAGAGCGGATGTAATGATGCCCACTGTTGGCTTCCAAACTGATGCCCAGGCCGCTGTTCTCACTAAACTTCTCCACCTGAGCCACCTGTTACGAAAACAAGATATCACATCTCAGTTAGCATGGTAGTAATTCACTTTAAATCTATTAATGACTTAGTCCCTTTTGTTTGCCGACTAAGGTCATTCTTCCTTTTAAGATACCAGTTTATTTACCATTATGAGTCCAGCAGGAACAAAGTTCTGGTGAGTATAATGTGATGCACGAGAGAAAGGAATTGACTTTGAAAAAGAAACTTACTACAACTTCATTACTTGGACCCAGAATCTCGAGCCACTTCTTTATTAGTTCTTCCTCTTCAAAGGGTGTTAACTTTATCCCTTGATAGAACACAATACATAAGTATTAATATACAGGACAACATTAACATTGTGTTAATTATTCACAGCCAGCAATGCAACATACATTTCTAGCTGTTTGCAAGGTACTGTCTTCAAGATCAGAACTTTATATTTGCTTAATAAAGATCTTCTGGGAAACTCCCCAACACCCATCTCAGTATTTCCTCAGCGTGTGTGTCGCTACTCAGTGTGTTACCGACAACAATAACCCCTTATCTGTCAGATGTGTGGCCAGTTGCTCTGCTGGTGCACTTAGAGAACAATCCCAGCCTCCTACCATGTGTGTCTTCTGTTAGCTGAGCTGTTGCTGGGCTGACATCAGATCCTTCACTCTTTGTCTGGAGTGGCTTTTCATCTGTGGTGACTGTAAATGCACAGTGAAGAGTGAGGCAGACCAAAGCAGGCACAGACACATGACAGTGTAGGCACGGGAAAAAAGGCATCTACTTTACACTAACAGCACACCCACAGACCAAAAAAAACACAAACATATAGCAATGCGGAATTGATTTGAAATAGTGTCTTTTCTATTTGATACATTGCTACTTCACTCTTCAAAAATAGTTTGAGCATTTCCTACTCTTTAATAATGACCCTCACTTTAGAAGAAGGACCCACCTATCTCATTTCCTTATTAGCCCGAAAAAGGATATACTGTACATGCCCTAGATGATGTTAGACTTAAAAATTCCAGGACTTCAAATATCTGTAATGAACCCGGTACTTTTTTACGACTTAATACCACTGTTTATGTCTTTGGAGTTCCACAGGGCACCCGTGAAATTACTACCCATGCACCCAGGCAAGTCATGGTCTACGCTGTACATCAGCACCTTTTAAGTGCTAACATAAAACTAATAGTAGCTAGTCTGGTATGTGAAAAGGAGCTTGACAACCTTAACACTGACTTGACAACAATGTGAGTGAGTAGTTAGTTTGTTTTTGTTAATCCCAGCCATTAAATGGCCCATTACAACTTTGTAAATCAAACCTGTGATCTCACGCCCAGTAAGTTAACTAAAATATATTCTTAATCGGCAAACTCATGTTGTTAACAAGGGAGCTCTAGGGACATAACCTGATGTAGTCCTTTTTTATTATCTGTAAATCCTCAGAAGTGCAAACTTTTTTCTAACAGGTTGCAAAGAAGCCAAGAAAATCGGCTTTCTGTCAACCGCCTGCTGCTAGTTTTTTTGGGCTAGAATCACTTCCAACTCCATCTATCACTATTGACAACTTTTGCAAGTTGCTTTTCTTCCTTCTGGACAGGTGTGGACAAGAATAGTTCTGTTTACTCTCTGTCTATCTTGTTTGATGTTAACATTTAAGAAATGCAAAAAGTAATTACAAAATTATTATAGGCACTTGCACACGCATGCAGACCTCAGCTGTAACCAAACTGGCAATGTGCATGATGATGTTGGACATCGTATGCTGATTTATTACTGGATATATTAACACCATGGTAGTCAAGGATGTGGGTTATTTCTTTAGAAATGTGGTTGTTGGGTCAGTCCATCCAGTGCAATATATTCTGCCAGTGCATTACAATAATGAATGAGAAGGGTAGGACTTGACAGAAATTGTTTCACAAAGTGTTCCATGTGTTTTTCATGTCTATGAAAATAGTTTTGTCCTATTGGTCTCTGTCAGTGATTATTAATGAGTGCATTTCTCTGTGTTTTTAGGCGAAGATGGCCAGTACCGTGGGCGTACTAATTCTATTGCTGGTATTGCTGGTAAGGAAATTGTAATTCAATTTTCAGTACTAAGCGAAGTGGTGTGAAATGCACTCAAACTATTAGTTTTTCTCAATTGCTAAAACACAATTTCTGAAACTTTCTCCTTTTTCTGAAAACATTAAACACAAAAGCTCATCTTCAAGCACCATTTACAAAACCTCTGAGTCTTCTTGCAAAATGAAACCTTGGCCACAAAACAGCTTTACCTGAGTTCAAAAATCAACCACTGCTCTGAAATCATAAATGATAGCACTATCAAGCAGTCAGTAAACAATACACCAAAAAATAGAAAACACATTGTTCAGAACATATAGTTCTCAGGGAGAAGAACATTTGTAAGCTCAAAACAAATTTCCTATTTTTCCGTCATTATTTGATGAATGAAAACATGTTTTATCCTAGTAGTTCCAAATTGATCACAAATTACTAGTCTGCTTTGCGCTTTGAAACATTTTTGTTCTTCATCCTCCTTGTACCCCTTTGTTTACAATACTGTACGCTGCATCTCACAAACTGGTCCTTTGTGTCTGTGATACTACATTCTTGTTCTTCGTTGATATGAACCTGCAACCAGTCAATACTGTCCTCTCACATTGTTTCTTCTATCCATTGTCAGACGTTCTCCTTCCCACCTTCAACAACCTGTTTGCTGCAACCTGTTCTCTGTACTGGCTTACATATAAGTGAAGTCCATTCTGAGTGGTTGTGTTCAATCAATGACATGTGTTCTCTATTTGATTTGATTGTTGCCACTTGTGTTTACCAGTATGGATGTTTTGAGATTGAGAATGTGCTGCAAAGTGAGATCTGCATGAAATGGTTTAAGGTATTGACAACAGACTGTACGTCGAGCTAAATGAGTTCAGGCAACTGACAACTTTGTTCAGCCAGTGGGGTTTAGTGTTGTAAACCCTTCAGAAGCAGAATAAAGACACCTGCTACATTAAATAGAGGGTCACTGTTCTCATTTTATAACAAACCATGTTGACATAGATTTGGACTGTATTATTAGAGTTTAACTCATGTTTTCGAGTGCTTTGATTTGCGGCTAAAGAAAGTCCTGATTCTGTATGCTGAAATTTCCATTTAGAGTCACACATTACTACATCATGACACATCAGATGACATTTTTTTGACAGGGACATAAGGAATGTGTTTTTTGTCTATCCTCATTAATGTTCTCTCGCTAGTTACATCATCCTTCGTACCTTCAGCAGCCTCCTCAGCCTTCTTTCTCTCCAGCTCCATCACGACAACGGCGGTGGTGGAGATGGTGGTGCAAGGGGATAGGGCGCTGACACCAGGGGCCACTGCAAGGGGGATCTCATCAGGCCTGAAGTCCCGCCGGATCAGCTTAAGGTGGACTGTCTGGCTCGTGTGTCTGAGCACTTCTACTGCCTGCTGATTGGTGTATCCCTGGATGTTAACGCCATCAACCTGCAGAGGGCGATCATTTGTGAGCCCATTGATTAGAAGAGGGCCGGAACAGCTTGTGCTGACATTGTGAGTGTGCTAAATTTCCATCTATATTCTTGTTTGATACAGGGGAGATTGAAGTGTTAACTATAATGGTTATATATACCAGCAGACATAGTGTTCCCATCTATTTTAGCCATTCACTTTATTTATTTCGATAATTTCAAGTTGAAAAAATCAGACAATTAAGTGTTTTAGTATGTTCTTAAGTCGGGCCCCAAAGCATGTTATCATTTATGCTTTAAGAACAAAACTTAATCAGGCACACAATCACACCAATACACAAATTATGCAAGAAATTATTGAGTTTAACTACATTGTTAATGTCGTGCAGTAATGAAATGAAAAAATTAATTGCTCAGTGTGCTAAAGAAAAACCCACTATGAATTCTGTTCATTGTGAATTATTCATTATCTCAAAATGACCTTGCATTGACTAAATGTGATCATTATATTAGATTATATTAAACATGCACTGCATATTTTACCTCATGCCACTGAAGACAGAGAAAATAGTAATAGCTACAAAGAGCACAATTGGGGTACTTACAGCTATTATCTGGTCTCCAACACGAATTCGGCCATCTTGATCTACGGCACTGCCTTTTGTTATGCTCTTAACAAAAATGCCAGAGGGCTCTGAAGAGTGGAACACGTACAAAAAAATTTAAGAGATGAGCAATGTAGCCATAAATCGTGACATTAAATAAGACCCAAGGAGAAAAGCAAACAGATGTTTTGACGTTAAAGGTCAGGGTTAGTAAGCATGTTTCAATATTGTATAAATGACTTATACAAGACGGGATGATCCCAGTGCAATTATGCTAGCCTTGAAAAATAAAGACTTTTTAAGCCGAGGCCATTCAATATTCAATTTGATTCAATGAAAATACCAGCTTATAATAAAAGGATGTCCATGGTCCCATTATATTGTAGCTAATCACTACATTTTAGAGGCCAATACAAGTGAAAAGACATTTTAAAGTTTATTATTTTGGACACTTTCAGGGACGTGGAAAAAGGGCTTCTTGGGGCTAACATGTTAGCCAACAATTGTCACATCCAGCAGACGCGGAGCAACAATAGCATTCAATTGAAGGTTGGGTTTCTGTCCACCTAACGACTGTAAGTCTAACATATATCCAAAACAATAAGCTAAAAGATGCTAAAGAAGGGTAGAGTTGGATGCTAATAGCTGTATCACTATGAGCAACCCCTTTCATATTCCACATTTTATTTATTGTTCATGGACTAGAAAAATATTAATCATTGCAGTGGAAATGTGCATTTAGAGAAGCACGGAAATAATTAAGCATCAATATGACACTTTAAATTACATGGTTGTCTATTCTGCCATTTCTCACCTGCATTTCTATCTCCAACATAGCCAGCAATAGTGATCCCCAGTCCCTGCGTGTTCTTGGTAAGGCTCACATCAAATGCGTCATCCTCTTCTTCCTCATAGCCCTGTGGAAGGATGAATGGCAGGTCAACATCCACTGATAACGAAATAAAAGTATAAGATGATTCATTTGACAACAGCAGAAAAGCAAGTCATGGCACTTGAACCACTGGGCACCAAAATACCTCGTAGCTGTAAGAACACAGCTAATGTCTGCATTCAAAAGGATATGTTACATAGTGAGTCACTGCATTTCATTCATGTTGAAATAGGCATGAGTGTTGATAATAGCCATGAAATTGCTGTTTCTGAGAAAGTAAAGGAACATTTGCTCTCAACGTGACTCACGGGAAATGTAACCTGCTCTTTTCTTTAGATTGTGTTTATTTCAAGCTGTCAAGGCTGAGAACTGATAAAACTGGAGATGAAGGACCTGAAGTCTGAAGTGTTCCTAATATAAGTGTAGAACTTTTGACAGTGTGTCGTTTATGGTCATCAATCATCATCTCCGTCATTTGTTATAGAGAAACTGCTTCGCTATACTGACACTCCAAATAATGAAATCCATTTGAATGTGACACATTTTCATATTGTACGAATTTGTATCACATTGAAAAAGCCCCTCTCACCTGTTCATTGACAGTGGGGAGCACCACAGGCATGACAGCAGAGAGGGTGGGATTCTCATCCACAGGACCCCTGGTAACCACCAGCTTCACCCTGTTGCCACACTGCCTGAGGACCTGGGCCACCTGTTCGCTGCCCATGCCGTACAGGTCAGTGTCTCCAATTCTGAGGATGTGGTCCCCACTGCGCAGGCGGCCATCCTGAGGTACAAAAAGTATGTTTTCTGACTGTTGCGCTTCAGTAGAATTCAAACCCATCATGACACTATCAGTACTAAACAAAAGACAAGAGTGACAGTTAATTATGTGCTTGCTTGCAATTCTCATTATACCTAACAGACAAAAGCAATCTCTTTAGAACATTGCAAGTGTCATAAAATACAAATAAATCGCCTTTTCATGGTAAACACTGTATGTAACTATTAACAATGCTAAAGCAAATTCACAAATAAAGTAGGGATGCATTATTGCAATCACCTGATCAGCTATGCCTCCAGGAAGGATGGTTTTGACGATAACCCCGGTGGTCTTTCCTCCCACAATACCAAAGCCAAGACCGGTGCCGTCGTTGACCAGCTCAATTGTTTCCACGTGCTGCCACTAGGCATCGTAAAAGACAAGAAACATTAAAGCTATTGTAACTTTGAACAAAATCCAGTAGTTGATTTCTTTTCTGTAAGAAACTGTCTGCCATTGTTGGATTGATGTTGGCTCAATTGTGTAAATGTGTGATTGTGTTGCATGTGCGTTACACTCTTATGTCAAGGCAAGCATATATGTGTTTTTTTTTGTATCATGCCGGATCGTGTACCTATTCATTGTTCCTTGCAGAGATCTATTTGCACAATACTTCCAAAATTAGCAAATGAGTGTGCAGTTTACGTTTTCATGCGTGCCATTAGTGTGAGAATGTATCTATACCGCGCTGGAGTTGGCTGACAGTGTACTGGCAGCAGAAGGCGTGCGGGACACCGCGGGACTGGTCAGTTGAGGTATTGGTCCTCGTGCCACCGTGAGCTGCACCCTTTCTGAAGCACTCTGCAGGATGCCTATAGCCTGCTGGTGGGTCACCGTCTGGTCCAGGGGCTGGCCATTGATGGCTAAGATCTGGTCAGCTTCTTTGAGCTTCCCATCACTGTAGGGGGAAGAAGCATGGAGTGGCATAGGGAGAGGGGGGGAACATAAAACAGGAAATGGTGTCAACGCCTATGCTATTTTAACTAAATCTGCATCTGATCAAGTAATTATTCTTTATCCGTTTCCTCATTTCAGATATAGTATACAGGATATTCACTGTTGACAGTGTTACTGTGTTTTTTGTTAATTTTTTGTCCAATGTCTCTCTGACAGAAATGTATAGGTAATAATTGTACACATTTAGTTATGTTCCTATTTGTGTTAGCATTTTTGTTTTGTAGGAAGGCAATCCTTTTCTACAAATAGTTTTAATTTGAAGAAAACATCTAAAGTCACAATCGAGGCAAAAAAATAATATTTTAAACAAGTTGTAAAAACTTATTTCTAGTAAAAGGTTCCACAAAATCTCCTACCAGTCAGCCACACTTCCAGGTTGAATTTCCTGGATGAAGATGCCGAGCTCACCGCGGTTCTCGCTCTTTAGGCCCACCACGCTGAAGCCAAGACCTCCTGAGTCTGGCTTCTGCAGGTCCACGTGTGTTACGTAGCGCCCCTGGGTTATACACACACACACGCAATGCAAGTCTCAATGCTGATTCACTATAGCATCAAAGCTGCAGGCAGTCTTTAGAAGTCTATTTGAAGTGTCTCCAGAGAAAAGAGCGCAGCCAGCAGCCTGTAGCTCTCGTCTTTGATTGTCTTTGGGTATTTGGTTGGAGTTATAAAAGACACAATCAAGGTAATCTACCTGTTTACAGATGAGGTACTGATTTTTATGCTTGTTAAAATTACCAAATCATTAAAAAATGTGTGGATAGATCTACTGGGAACTAAACAACAGGCAAACAGCAGAATGTCACATATAAGCTTAAGTTACTACATTGACATTAAACTCAAAAGCAGTGTACACACAGGACAATGAGCAATTTGGTTTGACAGGTGACTATACCTGCGCCATGGTGTGAATAAGGTGCTCAAATTCTTCAGATGCTGTCTTGCCATTGATGAGTGTAGAAGCGGATATGTCTGAGTAGGAAACATGGCCGCCATTGGGCTTGACTTCTGCTACGTGATCGCTAAGGTCGCTCCCATGTGATGCTGGGACACTCCCCTGGAAAAATAAGGAAATACACATGTAGTGAGTGATGTTGAAAACTGCACATGTTACACTGAAGAATTATTCTGATATGCATTTTCAACTAAAAACCTAAATATGGAGGTTTCCAGTTTACAGCTAGATAACTTTCTGCAACGTGGTCCTGCAGAGACTAGTCACAATCCAACCAAAGACAATTAAAAAGTTCATACAACAAAACATGACTCATTTCTCCTGTGGACGTAAACATTAAGCAAATTTAATTTTAGGCCCCAAAACCCTGAAGTCTGAAACCATTGGGATGCCAGACAGTTTGTTATCCCACCATGATTAGCTGGATCTAAGGCAGCCTAATCCTTCAGGGTATAATGGCTCTTAGCTGATGTTCTAACAATGACTAGGCTCCAAATACAATATTTCTATATATGGTGGGGGAAAAGCATCACTGGCCATCTGGATGCCTTAATATGCTTTGGTTTTAATTACTGCAATGACTTAACTTGTGTGACAGACGAATTACATGAATAAGATAACTACATAAAATGGTGTTTTTCCAATTTCATTAGCCAAAGGGCATGATGTTTATGGCCATCTGAATTGGATTCAAAAGGACGGGCATAACACACAGTAGTATTTTCATAAACACTCCATTTGGCATATGGCATTGCCAAGCTAACGCTGTCCTTGTGAACTTGTGCATTTGCATTTTGGAAAGTTGACTGCAGAACTTTCAGTTTAGGAAATGTGTACTGTAAACTGATGCCTCCTTTAATAAATACAGTCCCAGATTGGTCCTGAGAAACAAAACTCAATTGGACACATTAGTGCTGCACACTGCAAATGAAACCCTATGGGCCAGGCTAACTTAGCATAGCATGCTGCTAAGTTGCTGTCCTCATGCATGAGCTTTGTTAGCTGGGGCCTGGCTAAGAGGATTAAAGTTCCAGTTTGGTTCTTGCACATTTAAGAAATTATTTCTGCCCCACTTCACACAGCGGCCTCTTTCTCATTGGAGAGTAGGGCCTTGTCGCCATAGCGACATTGGCTGAGCAGGGCCTAACTAGTAGAGCCAAAAGACGGACAGTGTGTGTTTGTGTGTCTGGCTCTTGTCTCACAACAAAACACAACCTCTCTAAATTGATTCTGCTTAAGTGGGCCAAACAAGTGCAGGAAGCTTTATAAAATCACAACAACGACTTGTTGCAGTTTCTGATATGCGTCTTTGCAGTGTTTACAACCTAGAATTTCAAGATCCAAAGGGAATTTATGATGAATGGCTGCTTGATAACTTTTGCTCAGTAAAACAAACACATGCATGAGCACAAACAGTAGGAACGTACCTCTTTTGAAATAAGCTAAATTGCCAGCACACAAAAAATGCCAGCAAGCTTTTATAATCTAAATTCCACAAGGGGTAAAAAAATAAAAAAATAAATAAAAAAAACTCCAGCATCCCTGCCTCCCACTGCATAGCTCACATATTTTAGTCTCTATTTCTCAAATGCTTACGCTGGACCCTTTCCACTGTGACTTAAGAGCTCTTTCCTTCCACTCAAATGTTCTATTCTCAATGGAGAGGATCAGCTTGAAAAAGAGTTCCTGACTTGGACCAACTATCTCTCTCTGCTCATGTACCGATATTATGTCTGGCTCTTGTGAACCCTGACAGTAATTTGGCCATAGCAGCAACACTATTGGGTATGGGGATTTAAAGGCGTGAATCAGTGAGGTCGCCCAGGAGACAGGAAAGACAAAGGCAGTAGCAATTGTGGAGAATATGGATATGGAAAATATCCTAACCTTACTGTGTGATACAGGTAACGCATGAGTTTCAATTTGACCTTCTTCTTGGCGATGTTATGTTTAACATGTAACCATTGACAAAGGACTTCATGTTAGTCTTACACCAGTACTTACATGCCCATATGGACATCAAAAACAGTTTCTCTTGTCCATAGCAGCTGTTAAGAGCCTTCCTAATGTGATTCCACAGTCCTCTTTCTGTGCAAAACTGCATTATAAAGTTAATATAAGACACAATCTTTTTAGTTTGTGGAGATTGTGTGTCTGATAATGTTATCTAGTCCTCGACAATTAAGCGAGAACACTGTTTGTGAAAACACTAAAAGGCAAGACTTTGAAAGAGCAACACTTGATTTGGCTAATTTGGCAGACAGCTGAACTTTAGAATGCATTTGTGCACAGCACGACCAAGGTTTATGTCCCCTATCGCCTACACTGATATCGCTTCAGGATGGGAACTCTTTCAATGTACATGGCCTGGCATTGATAATTAAGAAGAAAAAAGTGAGCCTATTCTTCAGAATCCATTGTAACCCCCCTTCATAATCCAACATGATGACAATAGAAATAGACAAATTAGCTCTTATTTTCCATCAAACATGACTACTACTGTTTATATTACTTCTGTGCTAACAATGTGTGGCGCTGCCATCTGGCATTTTGGCATTTTATAGTCATACACTAATAATGCAGAACTCTAAATAATCATAACCTTTTGATGCCCTTCCATGGAGCCTTCACAGCCTGAAAACCAAGTATCCCTCATTTGTATTCAGCACTGTCATTCTAATGTTCACAGTCTCGGAGGCCAGTTAGCCTTAAAATAATCCATACTGTATTGTTTACATATAAATAAAAACAACTTTTAATTAAAAAAAGTCCTATACTGTAGTTATGTTTGTTGCATTAATATAGATGCCTGGGCCTACAAGGACAATAGTGGACACCATGAAATCATTTTGAGTTTACCTGGTCTCTGACATGCTGGACAGACTTCTGCAAGGCGAGGATCTGGTGGAAGAGGGGACTCTGGAGCACTGATTTGAGCAGGCTGAGCTTCTCCTCAGTGGGCACCTCCCCCCGCTCTTTCAGTTTGGCCTGGAGACGCTCCACAGCCTGCAAGGCACGCTGCGTATCTGCAAGCCGCCGCATATTTCAGTGACAGCGCCGGCCGGAGTGAAGGAGTGGATGCAGGGAGAGGCAGGCGTGGGAGAGATAGAGGTGGAGAAAGGTGATTAGGACAGAGGCTTTAGCAGTGCATGGGCAGGGATAGTGAGACAGGGAAGGGTGGTTTAGACATGGCATCACTTTTTCATATGAGTATCCTTATTTCATTTTACTTTCAATAGTATGCTTCCTGTTAATATACAGTATTCCAGACTGCCTTTAACTTATTTATTTATGTTTACAATGCCATATAACTAAGCACTGAGGAATGTTGGAGAGAGCCACACATCTCGTAGGCTTAGCTTACGCTGACTGGTTCTCAACAGACCAAACAATATATCAAAATAACGTACCATCAGGTTTTGTATTAGAGGAAAGATAACATGCTCTGTATGTTTTCGCAATTGCAATGTTTCCTTTTTTGCCTTTAGGGTTAATGGTGGGTTGTGCAGGAGCATTGAATGGGTATCAGGTGGGAAAGATAAAGGAACCAGGCCCTCCACAGTTTGCTTGCTGGACCCTGAATAAGCTCCACAATCAAACTCCAGAGTGGCTTGTTAGCAAGGATAGTCCAGCCCAACGTCATCTGGACAAAAATCAAGCAATTTCTGAAGCTCACCAACTGTGACTAACACCTAATAGGGCGTGCACAAGGTCCAAAGCACATTTTGCACTTTGAAGCGTTGTTGTTGGAACAAAGGTTGGAAACAAGCCAATGGCATTGGGGTCTCATCAGTTTCTTTTCTATTCGCCACTGGTCCTATGCAGGTAACTTTATCATTGTCATTGACCCTGCCTCACTGGGCATAACTTACCAGTGTGTGGCATGTCCATGTGCATTGCTCTGTTTGCATGTGGGTGTGTTCCAAATGATTGGCTCTGTAGCGTAGCATCAGGATGATACTATTACAATTGTCAAAATTGCGGGCCTAGTTTGATTCATTCAAAAAATAGATACAATACAGGTAGTTTCTCTAAGTATGACGTAAACCATAAATTGAAATGATTTAAGCCTCAATTATAATGTGACCAAGGTTAATGGTACACAAGTGCATGGCCAACATGCCAGTCTTGACAATGACCACAGATTGCGGTTTTAAAGAAAGAAGCTGGCAGCCCCAATTTGGCTCCATTCTTGACAGTTGGACAAATAAATCTCTATGGGGACAAACAAACAATCAAGTACATGGCAACATTTTCAGATATGGCACCATTGGCAGTTCACACGCCTTGAACTGAATCCAGTGCCTCTTACACTGGTTGAGAAAAACACAGCAGGAGCCAAATACGGATGCAGAGCCAGCAAAGACAGACACCCAACTGACTAGACCAAACCTCTCTGGAAAAAAACGGTCATTTTAGATATGGAGATTGGATGGAGATGGAGGAAATATTTCATGTTTTGTCTTGTTTATCAGGATAAAATTGAATGGAGACATTGAAGCCTGGGCCTGTTCAATTAGAACAGGCCCAAGCCAAGCCTGGAACGAGAGAAAAGAGCATTTGATAGATACAATGGATACATACTGTAGCCATATGCACAAGTAACTATCCTGTCCCTAACATGTATATGTGTAATCATAATAACACGCTGACTCAATTAAGTGTATCTGGCTGCCATAAAACAATAAAAAAAAGATTACTTACCCATTGTTTCTATCATTTTTACTCACTCCATGTGAATGTGATTTTTCCCCATTAACAGCAATGTCTTTTCTTTTTTCAAGGCCTGCAAAGAACAACACAGTGGTGTTATGTCTTTTTCTCAGAAAACTGAATATCAGCTGATATTTTTGAACTTCCACAGCACACTGGACGCAAACAGGAAATAAGGTCAATATGAAAGAGAAAATTGATATATTTCAAATCCGTCGGGCCATATTTAGCTCTTAAGAATGCTTTACCATAACATCACAGAGTATCCATTGTACTGAAGAACTGTGGGCTATGTACAGTCCAATGCATGGCTGTTTGAGCACACATCCACTGTAGGTTTTTTGTTCCCTTATATTTGACTAATGCTCTGATTGATGGATTAACACTTGGTAATTCAGATTCCTGGGACATTCAGTGCACTTTTGGCAGTAGTTTTGTTTGTTTTATGCCAGACATGTCTGTAGCCGGCATTAAATATGATTATCCATTTTAATCCTATCAGAAAATAGAGCCATATTTCTTCCTAAAACAACAATCTGATGATTAATAATCATATTCAGGCAAACAGTCTTATCAGTTATTTTAAAACTAATGTAAGGTCCTGCTTGCATCACAATAGGGATGCAACAACTATTATCATATATTAATCAGACAATTATTTTCTCAATGAATCTAATTGTTGTATAGAAAATGCCATCAGAATTTTTCACAGGCCAAGGTGATCTATTGCAATAGCATGTTTTATTTAACAAAGAAATTCAGTTTACTAGCATATGTGACAAAGAAAATAAAAAAATCCTCATAGTTGCAAATTTACGTTGTCGATTGATTAATCCATGAATCGCTGCAGCTCTAAGTCATAATTTCAGTAGCCAGTTGTAATATAGATTTTTGCTTTATTTCTTCAAATCAAAAGGTTGCATGGTATGGAGGACCATGTCTTTCATATTTAAAAATAAATACAGAAATAAATAAATGCTCAATAAATAAATAAGCACACAATTAATTGCCCCAAAAAATACAATGAAGAAATAAATGTAGGTAGAAATTAAATTATACAGTGAGACATAAATGTATATATCTCTTTTAATTAGTTTCTTTATTTATTCACCTTTGTAATAATTACCTTATTTATTTATTGTCCGTTATAATCTTCAACTTTATTTATTCCTTACTTATTTTTTAAATGTATTTATTTCTGTGTGTGTTTAATTTTTTTGTCTGTTTTATTCTTCCGTTGCATTTTCTACCCTATTTATTTTCACCCCTGGTATTTATTTCTGCCTGTCACTTTTACATTTCTGCCTGTCACTTTTACATTTCTACATGCATTTCTGCCTCATTATGCAAATGAGGAGGGGCGGGTCTTAAGGGGTTAACTTCTGCCCATTGGTTGGTTAGCATTTTACTCCCTCGGTCGAATCTACATGCCACCGGCCACAGACACAACACAGATGGCTAGCTACGGTGAAGTAGTCAGTGAGCTCAGGCATTTAGCAACTGTTTTTTGAAAACAATGCTAACGTTATAAGTATTGACTTTATAATTTTTCGTTTAGACGCTCTGACAGAACGTGTGTTTCAGTCAGCGGTGTCGTGCCAATGTACTCGTGTATCCCCTGGCCGCGGGAGCGCGCATGCACACAGAGCGGAGCTTCTGCTGCCCTTCGAATTGTTTAACTGCTGCACTTTGAATTAAACGGAACAAACAGCAACGTGGAAGACTCGGCAGGGTTACCATAGTAACGGGGGTCTCAGTTAACTACATAAATACGTGTATTTGTCTGTTACATTAAGGCGGCGTGTCAAATGTTTATAGCGTGGTTTAATATCGAGTGATAGGCGTATCCTCCCTGTCCCTGTCTACCATATGAGTTACATAGGAGGTACTCAAATATCAGGCCGTTTTTCACCTGATATTTTGGGTATCCCCTATGTAACTTTTGATAAACAACAGCAAACCTCTCCAAATTGTGTCAGGTTGTTTATTGTGACCTATTAAACACACAAAATAACACCCATGATGACAGGACAGACCCTTTGCATGTTAGGGATGGGATACATAAAATATCAGGTGAAAAATTATATTGATATTGATATTGATGATAGTCCTTCATGCAGTGCCATCACATAGGTTACACACACACACACACACACACACACACCGCCGTGAGAAATACTAATCAACCTGTTCGCCGTTAGAAGCGGCGCACAACTTAGGACTTCTCCATCCTGAGACGTCTCCGTTGGATTTATTCTAAACATCCACCTGCTAAATTTCATCGGGTTTTTGTAGTGCAACCTTCTTTGAACGAACTGCGGCTGTTATCATTCTGTCTCTTCTGATGTGCGACAGGAAGCCAGAGAGAGGAGTGGATTTGGAGACAGACAACCCACTCCCGGGCCGCTTCTAGCAAGGGAAACCCCCCACGCGTTGCGCGCCTGGATCGCCAGTAGAAATTCGCGTCGCGGAGTGCGTGTGCATACGCGTCAGGCACTAAATGTGTGTGTTGCACGGCAAAGCCCCGGGCTCCGTCCTCAACAGTTGCTACCGGAGCGACGGAGAGGAGAGGTGGAGAGCGAGAGAGATAAGACACTGAGGACAGACGGACGCGGAGCCCCACATGCAAAGGGTCTGTCCTGTCATCATGGGTGTTATTTTGTGTGTTTAATAGGTCACAATAAACAACCTGACACAATTTGGAGAGGTTTGCTGTTGTTTATCAAAAGTTACATAGGGGATACCCAAATATCAGGTGAAAAAAACGGCCTGATATTTGAGTACCTCCTATGTAACTCATATGGTAGACAGGGACAGGGAGGATACGCCTATCACTCGATATTAAACCACGCTATAAACATTTGACACGCCGCCTTAATGTAACAGACAAATACACGTATTTATGTAGTTAACTGAGACCCCTGTTACTATGGTAACCCTGCCGAGTCTTCCACGTCGCTGTTTGTTCCGTTTAATTCAAAGTGCAGCAGTTAAACAATTCGAAGGGGCAGCAGAAGCTCCGCTCTGTGTGCATCATGCGCGCTCCCGCTGCGGCCAGGGGATACACAAGTACATTGGCACGACACCGCTGACTGAAACACACGTTCTGTCAGAGCGTCTAAACGAAAAATTATAAAGTCAATACTTATAACGTTAGCAATGTTTTCAAAAACAGTTGCTAAATGCCTGAGCTCACTGACTACTTCACCGTAGCTAGCCATCTGTGTTGTGTCTGTGGCCGGTGGCATGTAGATTGACCGAGGGAGTAAAATGCTAACCAACCAATGGGCAGAAGTTAACCCCTTAAGACCCGCCCCTCCTCATTTGCATAATGAGGCAGAAATGCATGAAGAAATGTAAAAGTGACAGGCAGAAATGTAAAAGTGACAGGCAGAAATAAATACCAGGGGTGAAAATAAATAGGGTAGAAAATGCAACGGAAGAATAAAACAGACAAAAAAATTAAACACACACAGAAATAAATACATTTAAAAAATAAGTAAGGAATAAATAAAGTTGAAGATTATAACGGACAATAAATAAATAAGGTAATTATTACAAAGGTGAATAAATAAAGAAGCTAATTAAAAGAGATATATACATTTATGTCTCACTGTATAATTTAATTTCTACCTACATTTATTTCTTCATTGTATTTTTTGGGGCAATTAATTGTGTGCTTATTTATTTATTGAGCATTTATTTATTTCTGTATTTATTTTTAAATATGAAAGACATGGTCCTCCATAGCATGGACTGGTATTTGTTGTGCTTTTTTTGAATGAAAATACATATTAAGGTACATTGAAGGTCCTCGTTCTTTCCCAGCCTACCGTAACTCTTTATACATCTGATTTATAATATGAGTAATTCTACTATATGCATAAACATGTTGCCAATAAATTACATACATGTATAAGTCGCATGCTTGAAATAACATATATAGGTAGTTAGTATATATTTGACTAATGCTGTTGTCAATGGTGTCATGGCTGTCAACTCCCATCTTAGGAATGTCACACTTGACTTTAAAAGCATGGCATGACTCAGGGAGACATTACACGATTAAAGGAGATTGGTAAGGCTATTAAAAGCCCTATATAGAGGCTTAGTATAGCTACGGTACATGTGGCAACGGGATCACCACTGCACTGGTTTGTTTATGTTCATGTCATTTGATTAAACAAATGTTAAAAACGTTCCACCTGACGTAGCTTCCTAAATACTGTATGTGTCCTTTTTTCTTCATCTTAGACCTGTATAGTATTGGGTTTATTTTGTTGTACTGGTGTAAAATTAAACTTAGTTTAGATTAGTGTTTTAGTATCTGTACTAGTTTACATAATACATTTCTGCAGGCAAATATATTAGTGCTGCACAAATCTGACTATCTTTACTACTGATCCGGCATGACCCCCTCAAACAATGATTAAAATGAATACTGGCACCTAGTCCCAGAGAAGCATATACTGTAATACACCTGTATATAATATTCCAATATTACATTGGGCTTAAGCAGTTTGTCTCTGCAGGCTGCTCAGTAGTGGTGTAATACATTTTTTTTCTAATGCTATTACAATAATATGGCTATAATACTATAAATAATTTAGCCTGGGTGTTGCTTTCAGGGACATATAGCACATGTATAGGACGTGTGTTATGGTTCAGATTCTTAAGCAAGAGCAGAAGTGATAAACAGCCAGTTGCTTGGAATGATTCACAGAGGGCTCAAGGAACTAGTAATTAGCTACTGCTGCACAGTGGACTTGATGCCCAAAGCACGGGAGCTTTAAGGTGGCATTTACCTCCGAAAATAACAGTTGAAGTCATGTGTGAGCTTTTCCCTGACCACAAATAGCTAATGATAACGGGTTGTCGTTTCACCGTGCAGTTCTTCGCCAAAATAATTCGCAACGTCGGACGAGTAGGCCTACGTCCACATTTAACACTTGCTTATCTTATTAAAGCGTTTAATACACTAAAATTATGCGTATTGTTTGTAAATGTCAGGTTTCCTAGTATTTTGAGTAAAGTCGCCAAGGCACTTGGGACAATCCGCTTTTCTCAACTCCTCCTCCGCCTCCTCCTCTGCCATCTCATCCATGGAGCGAGAAAGCAACAGGCTTCCGAAAGAGAGACGGTAAAGAAGTTAGATAGTATCGCTAGTTTGGGTCACCCGGGGGCTACTTACAGTACACAGATAATACTTTTTAATTGAAAATAGACACTAAAAGCAATTTAAATCCCGCCTTTCTGGCTGAGTGACCCACTGCAACAACAAGCGTCTCAAAACGCTGTCCTCTCATTAGCGACAATGTAGCTAACAAAGGCACATTTCGCAACAGAGGGAGTTGGTAATTTATTCGCGAATCCTCCGTAACATGTCCTCAAGCGAAACTTGTGAAAAAAGAATGACTTACATGGGTGTGGAGCCTTTGCTTTCCCGGCGGCCAGTATCCTATCCTCCTCTGTTGTCCTGCGGTTAACGGCGCACTGACTGGGGCTTAAAGATGGGGCGTAGTGTAACTCGAGCCTCGATGGACATTTTCAGCGACGGCGGCACCGAGGGTTGAGCTGGGGCTGAAGCGCCGCTTGCTGGTTGCCCTGACACCTAGGCCTGAGAAGTCAGGCCTGACCCCCAGCTCCAGGGACATGGCTGTGGTCAAATATATATATATATATATATATATATATATATATATATATATATATATATATATATATATATATATATTTTAAAAAAAATCTAAATAAGGCTAATGAAATCAGTCTCTAGTGTAGAGGTCCACTTGATCCATTGGCAATTTGGAAAAAAATCAAATATCACGGTATGTATGACCCAAAACATCGATATTGATACCGCAACGATATTGTAGTGTTGACTATCGGTGCTTTCACAAAATATTTATACAATGAGATATTTGATGAATAATCATCAGTAATGTGGATATAATGACTAAGTGGGTAAAGGCAATTAAGAACAGTTACAACAGTCTGGTAAGATCAGAAAATGACATTGCTTTACAGATGCAGCCTTTAAAACTAGGAAAAAACACTTATGCCATATCAAAAATCTAAGACAATATCTACTCTCATATCATGATATCGATATATTGCCCAGCTCTACACTCACGGCCCCTAGTTTAGTGTGTCTCTAGATGAAATGCTGTAGTCAGCACTGTGCACTTTAAGGTATTTAGAGTCAAGCTTGTACACACAATGCACAGATAGCAGGGTCAACAGGGGCCTAACAGGTTATTTTTGCTGAGGGACCCCATATTGTGTTAATTTAACCCTCCTTATCATGGAATATATCAGTCTAGGAAACCACTCAGAAGACAGATTTTAGGGCAACAATTGTGAATTACATTAAAGATACTATGAAGGATAACTTCTTCATAGATTTGGGCAATATATTGATATTTTGATATTGTGATATGAGACTAGATATTGTCTTAGATATCGTAATATGGCATAAGTGGTGTCTTTTCCTAGTTTTAAAGGCTGCATTACAGTTAAGTGATGTCATTTTCTGATCTTACCAGACTGTTGTAACTGTTCTATTATGTACCTTTACCCACTTAGTCATTATATTCACATTACCGATGATTATTTATCAAAGATCTCATTGTGTAAATATTTTGTGAAAGCACCAATAGTCAACACTACAATATTGTTGCGATATTGAGGTTATTGGTCAAAAATATCATATTTGATTTTCTCCATATGGCCCAGCCATACTTCTTAATATGCTGTTTAGTCTAAAGCAGCTGCATTATGTCCTTAAAATGATAACATATGAGAGTGCCTGGCCTGAGTGACCCATACATGTCACAGATGCAGTAGTGCACTGTTTACATGCCCTTGAGCAAAATGCTGAGCTCCCTATCTAACGTTCATACGGAGATATAATGCTGACATTCTTTTTTTAGACATATTGGAGTCATTGTAGGGCAAATCAGTAAGAAAACAGACCTGCATTCCTAATCTAGACCTATTACCAACATTGCTTCAAAGGAAATATTGTTGGCAGAATTGAGAAAAACTTTTGGAATGATTCTTGACAATTTTTGGTGACTCATTTACATTGGTCAGGCAAGAATTGTGTGGTTTATTCTTCTAATAAAACATGAGCGAGCCAACTCCAACAAACATTTCATTATCTGTCAGCCACATGCAGACAGTGTAATACCGACCAAGTAAGATATCAGTAATACTCCCACACAGGTACATGTAAGAATTCCAGTGTAATTAATCAACTGGTGTGATTTTGATTACAAGTAGAAAAGTAAAGTATCCTTAGGCCCAGGAAGCACCTTGGAAAAGGACACAGCCTGCTGATAAAACCAGAATTTCTGTGTTTATAGGATTATGTACTCAATTTCAGGTGGCAATGTGCCATGCTTATCAAGTTTCATATAAGCAGTTACTGAAAATGAAATTCATCAAATACCCACTGGGATAGAAGCTGTTGCCTATTAACTCATGACTCTGATCTAACAGCACCAAAATAGCAACGCTCTGATTATATATGCATGTTTTTTCCTTCATTGCAAGGGAAAGAAGGACTGTGTCTTAGGTAATGGCTGGTCAGGTAGATGCCACCAAACTGTTGACTTGTCCTTAGCAAGATCACTTTGTAAGAAGTCATTTCAACAAGGGTGAAAGGGATACAAGCTGCTTTCAGAGAGCTGATACTGACTAAATCCCTTCACCATTTATATATTTCACTTCTACCTCCCTCTTATCCACCCTATAACTCCCCTCTTACTTTGACAATAAGCCACTTTTATGTGGGAGGTCTGACTCAGCCAAATGCTGAAAAAGACAAGAGATTGAAACAAGAAAGAGTGGAAGGAAAAAAAATCTCAGCTCGATGCTAGGCAGCTTCAGCAGTTTGTATTTTTATATCTGCCTATCTTAGGCCCTCGGCATTAGACATTGTTTGAGACTCCAAATCTCTGGTAACTGGATTCATATCTCCAGGGTTTTTATTGCAACTTTGCTCCTACTTTGGTGCCGAACGTTCATATCAATATCCTTTTTAAATGGGAAATGGTAGTGTAGTTAAAGCTGTAGCTGAAAGGGTTAGTTGGTGTATTTAGTGCCTAAAACACACACAAATAACCCTGGGGGCCAGTGGGAGCTGTGGTCCATGACTACAGGTGTAACCAATAACCTTAACGAAGGCACTGGCCCAATTAGACAAGTCCAGCACACGTAAATGGCATGCTGCCCTGATTAATGCTATTAGAAACACCTGTGTTTGACAGGTCCAAATGAATGGGCTGTAGATAGCTGATACACAGGTACTTTGTGCCAGTCACACTTTCATGGCTTCGCTGACACTGCTTGATTGCAATTAAGTGTGGGGATTAATAGTGGATGTGACAAGGTTACATTTAGCAACCTCTTCTATGAAAAAATGAGATCACTGCTTAAAAACCACATGTTTTCTTTAAATGAAGTCGCTTGTCAGATATACTTTATTGGATACTGGTGAGGTATATGAAGTCATATTAAAGAAATGCCCTGAAGGATTAAAAAATTCAGTGATTGTCTCCCTGTCTTGATGTATTGCCAATAAATCTATCAACATTCAAATAGCCTTTGAAACTATACCTTCCCAATAGATATTAAAGGGTTCACATAAAGAATCACGATTACTAGTTTTCATACAATGGGGCTAGCCAGAGAATTGAGAAGTAATATTTCATTGTGGATGCAGCTGGGGGGACTGCATGTTGGGTCAATGGTACTAAATGGTATTTAACAAGAAAGAACAACGTAAGGTTTAGAGAATTTAAACTACAGATTTTACTGATACTGGCCCTGTAGGGAATTCTAGCTTTGCGTCCGCTGGTCTTCGAGGTCACAGGATTGAAAATTAAGAGTTTGGCCTGATAGTGTTATAGAGCTGATTATCTACTTTCAGATATTCTGGAGACTATGTTGGCCACAAAAAGTTTGATGTGGAGGGTTGTGTCAGGAGCGAGGTCATCAAAATCAATCAGCTTCTGCCTCTTGGGAGCAGGGATGTGCACACCAAATGTCAAGGCAATCCAGACATGGAAATAAAATCAATTGTACACATTCTGTGATAACTACTGAACTGTAACCTTCCATTTGTCTGGTATTTAGCCCTGATGCTAGACCGAATTGTCTTAATATACGAGTAGCCAGCCATAGGTCCTGGAGCAAAAGTACAGGTCTTCTAGATTATTTAACTTTCTAACTTATTTGTGTAGTATAGTTAAAAAATGTAATAATTAAAGAGCCCAATAAGATTCATCCTCTCCTCAAGATCATTGTTGGATTTAAAAAGAAAAAAGTTTTGTGCAATTGAGGACACTTTTCGTCAGCTGTGCGATTGCTTGCTATTGGTCGTTGATTGCTAACCTAAGCATGGTCGCTTAACACGAACAATTCATTGCCTCCATCTTCTTTTCAAGTTTCTGTAACATCACATTCAGAGGAAATTACAACCTGCATCACATGAAAGAGCTTTTAGAGCAAGTATCTGACCACAGTATATCTGACAGCTGAAATTAGGGCCCTAAAGCTTATATTCAACACCATGGCGCTTTATGTGTCCCACAAAGTAAAGAGCTTTTGAATGCACCCCGAGTCACAACAGGTGAGGTGAGCAGCAGTGAGGATAATAACAGTGTTTGTAAAAGTTGGGGGGGGGCAGCTATGCATCATTGACTATACATTTGAGACTGCATTGATGAATATATTCAAGTCACAGAGCTATAGCATCTGTTTTTGTCAAAGATAAATTACAAGCCAGACTTTGAAACACACTGCAGGTCATTTAACTACACTTAGCCTACGTGCTGTTTTGAGGACTAATCCTGGCTCCTCAAAGACTTCTCCATCTGCCTGCAAAAATAATATTCACTGAGCTGCAAATTAAAGTAAAAAAAATGTGTAACCTGCTTCCCAAATTTCTCTTTCCCAGCCAAACAAAGACGGTATCTGGAAGTGGCATTGTATATTCAATTATCTATACTATACAGTATATTATCTTGAATCTGCCCCCAGAGTCATCCTCTCTCTAACCTCGCACATATCTGGTTGACATCTAGTGACTGCATAGGCCATATGATTCCATCTTTATTTTACGTGATAATGAGCTAATAACACCCGTGGTCCAGGAACTCTTAGCAACCAATTGAAGTGTGAGACAGAAAGTCATATTTGGGTGGATTAAACCTTTAAAACCATAAATATTTGGACAGAAAATAGTATTAGTAAAACTGCCTTGGTTGCACTTTTGCTGTCATCCAATTTTCTCGGTAGCGCTGTCATGAAGAACCGGGGTCCTAGAAATACGGGACAGCCCTGAAACTGCAGCTTCATCTCTTGTTGGAACATAATATTGCAAAACTCGCAAATCATGATTGTTTCTCAGATCTTCAAGCTTGGTTATTCGTCAGCAGTTCAATCAGCTGAGACTTCACTGTAAGAGTGATCAAATGAATGTATGTACAGTATGTTGAAGAAAGGAAGTCTTTGGTGTTTGTAAATCATTGAAGTTCAACAATGAATGGTTCATATTAGAAAAGTTTATTTTTCATTTTTATCTTCTATGTAGATGCACTCCTCTACAAAATCACCGCGATAGTTGAGAATGATTTATTATTTCCAAATAGAGCTATTTATGTCATGTTGTGGTTTGGGGTTTTACTTTGTTTTCTTTTCCTCCTCCTGTGGTTTTGGTCCTGTCTTGTCTTGTCTTGTCTCCTTGTGTTTGTGTCTTGTGTTGCTGGTCCTGTCTTGTGTTCCCCTGTGAGTGTCTGTCTGTATGTTCTCTTTCCTGTTTTATTTTGAAGTCTAGTCTTCTGTCTCGTCTGGTCTCTAGTTTTACTTTTTGTGTCTGATTGTCCAGCCCTAATGTGATTTACCTGATGTATCACCTGTTCCTCGTTACCTCTTGTATTTAACCTCTGTGTTCCCTTTGTCTCGTGTCAGATCGTTTTGTCCAGTCGGCGTGTTCCTGTCAGTGTGCCTGATCTTCCCCCGCGGTGTTTTTTCCCTTGGAGATTTTTCCCTTTTAATTTGTCCAGCCTCTGTGCTCCCGTTCCTGTTTTCATTCTGCTTTTCTCCTTTTTGGACTTTTTTTCCCCTGCTGCCTTTTTGTATCCCTGTATTTTTTGGAACTCTGCCTTTTGTTAATAAATTCTGGCTTACCCTTGCCTCCCTCCCAGCCTGCCATCCGTGTTTCTGCCTTTGGGTCCTATCCTCATTCAACTACAACATTTCATCTTTTAAAAATTACTTTTTCTTTTTTTATATCGCAATATACAGAATATCGCAGGGAAAAAATATCGTAATGTCAAATTTTTTTCCAATTTCGTGCAGGCATAGTAAATACACGTGACCACCTTCATACTGTGGGGCAACCAGCATTTCTAGACAGCCAGTTGAATTTAGGATTGATAAGAACACAAAAAAATATTGTGATGATGTACTACAGCACAGAGAGTTGGTGAAACAAATGTATTCACTAATTATAGTAAATACTATTGGATTAGCTAACCTATCCCTGTGAATAGACACACAAAAACTACAAAAAAGGTTTTGTTTTTATTGTCATATAATACTGTAATTACTGTAATTTATTAGTTTAATTTCAAGGTCAGCACCATGAAACAGACTGATTTTACAACACATGCACTGTTAATTCAGTCCTTTTTCATAGATCTGCCATTTTGACATCACAGTAGAAACAGCCCAGGTGTAAGTAATGAATTCAGTGATGGCTGAATTCCATTTAGCTGCTTTGATTTTATGTTCCTGGTATAGCATTAGTTACTGTCACTCTTGCTGGATCACTTAAATAGTACAAAGCCATCGTTGGTGTTATTAATATCAACTTTGTTTTTCCTACTATAACAAGCCAAAATGTTGTCAGCAACAGTTTCCTAATTACACATCCAGCTGACACGGAGCAAGATTCCAATTAGTTTGGAGTAATGTTTCTGGTCACCTAAATGTAGACCGTGACTCCAATATTCACTGTCCCGTTACGTCTGTTCTGCTGGGGGAAATAGCTGGCTGTTCCTCTGCTAAATGCTGCAGTAACACTAGTTGTTATCTTGTTTTTGTGTTTAGTTCTGGGCAGGTAGCTTACCTTCCATCCTTAGACTGTTAGACAGCTTGCTTCTGTGGCTGGAACTGCAGGAATTCTTCCTACATAAGCACAGACAGGTGCCAATGACTTTATACATTCCAAATGCTAATACAGAGATTGTGGAATGGGTTAAACCAGGTGCTTAAACATTGTACAAGCATAGCATAGTTTAAAAAGTTGTATAAAAACACTTTATTAAAAAGATATGAAGAGGAAGGGAGATGATTGTGAAGGTGGGTTAGTGCACGGATTGTAATGGGAGGGTAGATCATGGAAAGGGGGTGTTGACCTACCTAAAATGTAAATAAATAAATAAAAGGGTTTAGTATGTGTAAAACTAGAGATGTATTGTTCTGTATATTGATTATCCTGATGTAAAATATGTGGAATATTAAAGAAATGAGTAAAAGTGAATGAGGGGTGGGAAACATACAAGCTTGGTCTTCATCCTTCTAGGAAATAGTGTGTGCGTGTGTGTGTGTGTGTGTGTGTGTGTGTATGTATTTATGTGTGTGTGTCTATATGTATGTACAGTATGTATGTATATGTGTATATATATATGTGTATATGTGTATATATATGTATATACTGTATATATGTATATATAATATGTGTGTGTTTGTGTGTGTGTGCGTGCGTGTGTGTGCATTCGTGTATATGTATGTATGTAAATTTGTTTGAAATAAAAATGAAATTAAAAAAAAGAATACTTGAGTGTATTTAGCGTTGTAAAGTACCAGCTAGCTAGCTAACAGAACTAAAGCCTGTGTTATGTCATAGTTAAAGTCCTTCAGCATTTATGGAAATGCACTTTGATAGCTGCTTAGACGATTACTGCTATCATGTGTATGGCTGTGGAGTATGTAGTTCTAGCTTTTAGCTCGCTTTAGCTTGCTGGATATGTGAGAATATATACCAAGTATATAATGGAATAATATAATAGATAATTAATAATATAGCTAACGTTAACGCACAGACTGGAAGCATGGGGAAACTATGTGGAACAACAAGCTCTCTATCCCCAAAGTTAAAGGGACTATACACAACATTCAGAACATTATTATAGCAATAAACTAGTATTTGCTATGTTTTTAAGTAACTTTAAAGCACAGACTGGAGAGTAGTATTGGTATTTTTATGAGGCAAGTAAGCAAAAAGGAGTATTTCCCAAAAATACTTTGATTACTTCATTTCATCATCAGTCATAGCAATTTGCCAAGTCTCGTACAATTCATAAAGGGAATTATTGCTTTTCTGTTCTTTTCGCTTTAGACTATTCCTGATTGCATCCCCATATTTGATGGCAGTTACTACACTTCAAACTCTCTAAAGGTAATGCATGTGTCCTGTTTCCATATAGTAACATGTCAGAATGGCACCACCATATCTTTTGCTTTCCAGTGATCTCATTTCAATTCGGAATGTGTTGAAATCCATCCAACCAATGACAACTCTTGGTGGAACTAGCAGAAACTGTTCACATTAATGTGGGTTGAGGATGTCTCCTTTTAGCTCAAAGATCCAGTCTTTCCCTTTGTGGTGTCTCTCTCTGTATATTTGCTACTGCGTTTTTTGCAGCAGGTATTTCATGTGGGGGTTTCAACACAGCAAAGGTCAAACCCAAATCTCAAGGAACACACACAGTCTTATTTGGAGTGATTTAAATATATTTGACACGTTTACACACGCATGCTAACACAGACAACTTTTTTTACTGTCATTGTACTGACTCCACTCTTCCAATCAGGAGCTTTGGACTGAAGGGAAGGGGACCGATTACCTAGGGCCCCGTGTGAGGAGGGCCCAAAGGGATGCTAGAATGAATAGCTGTGGATGCAGGGAGGGGCCCATAGAAAATGAGGGCCCAGAATGTTGTGCTACGCCCCTGCTTCCAATAGGGAGAGAGATTCATTGATCTGGCTTTTAATTTCAGTACATTAAATTATGCACTCATATTTTTGAGTTTGTGTTGAAGTCATTATACTGCTATTCATTAGGACACTAATTAATCTAAAGTGGATGGCAGCCAATATTCTGATAGGGGAATATTTCTTGTCTTAATTATTCATAAAAATCTATTAGGGCTGACTACAATATGTCTTAGTCATCACATAGAATTTAAAAGAATAAAACTTTTACCTTGATCCAAAAAAGAGGCTAATACCTACATGGACACCCACACACACACTAGGACAACCGATCACAAGCAGCTTGTTAGACTGTACTACAGTATGTAAACTGACTTGTGACAGTGTTGGCTTCTCGGCCAGCTGTAATAATTCTTGTTTTGGGCCATTTTAGTCAGTGATAAGTCAGCTGATTCGACACAGCATTAGTTAATTATCAAATTCAGCTGTATGTCTTTCTTAAATGTGGAGGAGTGAATTAGCTTTGATTGAAGGTTATTGAATTAAGGCTATTGCTAAAAATTGGAATATTCCCTGGTTGAAGAATTAAAGCAGCAGTGGGTTGAAGAAACTGTAGGTGTTGCTTGGTGAAGTTTATTGCAGCTGATGTAATGTTGGATGATGTCGTGCCCACTGACTGTGGGTAGTCGTGGGCGTGCACGCACTGAAGTTAAATACAGCCAACTATTATTCAACACGTTAACATCTACAAAATGGGTATATTAATGCTAAAGATAAGTTGTATAGATAGATGCCTTATTGTGCAGACTTTTACTGGTAGAACTCAAATCATATCACGTTTTCAGGTTGTTTGAAATTATTTGTTTTAACCATAACAAAGTCAATCAGGTTCAGATTTCCAAGTGTAATACTGTTCTCACATGCTATACTGTATGTATGCTAAGAGTTATGCGTTGCTGTAATCAACTCTTTTCAATTACTCTTCTTTCTGACCATGAAGCAAATGCTTTGCTTGATCAACTACACTGAAAGAAATGGAGACAAAGGGTACTGTAACAGCGCATTATGTATGTAATAAAATGTCAAAATGTTATAAATGTCTACTTCAAATTTACATATTAGGTTCAAGTTTTTATTACAGAATGCGGCAGATTATTACATAATGCGGGTGTATTACATTTTGACATTTTGTTACATAAAGCGTTATCATGTAATACGTTGTCACAGGCACGTATGTGCAAAAATGTGTTCTTAAGTTTAGCCAAAGCTAATATGAGGCTTCAGTTTGGCAGTCTGAATTTGCCAAAGTTGCATATAAATGTATTGCTAGTCATTTGTCTTGGCAGTGCAGCTAATTAGATTTATCCCATTTATTTTGTTGAGCCGTGGCTCAGCAAGGAAACAACGTCCCAGGAAACACAACGAGGGATGGAGGGAGACAGGGAATTTTTCACTACAAGTCAAGTCGAGTCATTTAATTTATATAGCACATTTAAATGAACAGCTGACCTAAAGAGCTTTAGAGGTGGAACAGGTAAGCCGTGAAGATACATAGTCAAGTGTGCAAGACTCCAGGAATATAATAAGGCAAAGTTAAAATCAAATAATATAACACAGAATAAAATAATAATAGAAACAATATGACAACAATAGAAAGTCATGCGATCGGCTGGACAGAGATGGCGGCTTAAGGTGTAGCTCCTGGTCAAATAGTTGTTTTATATGGTTCCGAATTTGATATTTTACCACTTTATGCTTGCTGGAATTACTTAAAGCAGAATGGCAGACAACAACAGAACCCAGCGCGGCGATACGGACGCCATTGCAAAAGCATTGGAGGAGAAACAGAAAACTTTCCTTGAACCACGTTTTGCTCAGATTCAACATCAAAACTAAGCCAACTGCTATCCATACCCAGCTAGTGTCTCTGTCTGCAAGCCTTGCCTCTATCGGATCTGATGTGGACAAGCTAAAACCCACAGGGGAAATCAACGCAAGTACTCCCGACAGCCATGGCCATGCTTTTCAAGAGCTGGAGGTGAATCAGGACCAGGACTCAAACAACTGCCTGATGAACATGGACCATTAGTTTGGCTTGTTCTCTTAAGGTATCCTGATTATTGTCACACTGTTGTCTGATATGATCACAGAGACGGTGTTTCTAAATGCTACGTCTACCTATCTTATTATGGGCTACTCTCCAGAGGTTAGTTGAGCCACTGCTAGGCTAGAGTTTTCTCTCCAAGGTGCTGTTTTGTGCTTTTTGTTTCTTGTTTTTGTTGATGAAAAATATGTTTAGTCTGATTTTAGCGTGGACCCAACTGCTGGAGAAACCAGGTAATTATGGGCTGGTGTTTCATTTTTGCTGCCCCGTGTCCAATCTTGATCTCAGACCTATTAGCCTCCCTGGTTATGTTCCCCCCCACTTCTTTCCTCATTTTTTTTTCATTTTTCACTGTCTTGTATGTTCTTGTTCTGTGTTTTACATGGTTAGTGTAATGAGGGACTTCACTTTGGATGCACTATAGTTAGGATTTAATGAAATGAAAGGCAGTAGTAATTTCTACATGTACTCATTTACAACGCAGCTTTTTTGATGGTGGGTGATCTTTCACTTTTAGTTTGGAATTGTGGCAGACTGAATGCTCCTCATAAACGAGCCAGCACTCTGGTCTTACTAAGAAAGAGAAATATTGGCAGGAGACACATTTGCTGCAGGCGGATACCGGCCCTTTAGCCAATAGATTCTATCACACAATTGCATCCTTGTCAGAGAGAGCAAAAGGAGTGTCCACTGTTGTCAAACAGAATCTCCAACTTAAAGTGTCCTCTTGGTCAGATAATACAGGCAGGATTGTGGTCTACTGAAAGTTTTACCCAGGTTAAATTTTGTGAGCTTTGTGCTACCTCTCTCTCCTCCTGATGGCTACAGGCGTAAATTACAATCAGCAGTATCTAAATTTGTCTGGAAAAACGGCCACAACTTAAGATGTCTACTTTACAGAGGATGAAAGAGGATGGTGGCCTCTCAGTTCCCAACTTTAAACATTATTTCTGGTTCTTTGTGTTAAGATCACTCCACGCCTGGTTTAATCTAGATGTGTCTGTATGATAGCACACCTTAGAAAGTGCTATGACAGAGACGTGGTCACTCCATGACATTCTTTCTGACAATATCTCCAAAAACAGTGCCAGCTACGCTTTGGCCCCATTATCTCTCATCTTATCCAAATTTAGAGATGAGCTGAAATGTACTGCCATATAGCTTTTAACTGGCACACTTTTTCCCCATTATTCAATAATACAGCACTCCTGATTGGTGATAACAGCTTCCCCAGTGAGAACATGGGGAGTTCATCTTCTAAAAGACATTTTTGGTGAGGTTGGCTTGTTACCCTTCTCTGACTTACAAAATGCATTCGGTCTGCCACGCTCCTCTTTTTTCTTTAAAATTTCTGCCTTATTTAATGTTACTGTACCTGTTTCGGTACATGTCTTGACTCTGAATGACCTGTCAGCCTTCCAGCTCTCTAGAGCTCAAAACGTGCTGTGTTTGCTGGACTTACAGCTGCTAAGAGGATGATTGCAACCCGTTGGAAACCACCCCACAACCTGTCTGTCCGCACGTGGACCCTTTCCTACTTGGATGTAGTGTATATGGAATTTTCCATGGTGCGGATTAATGGAGCGCTGGGAAAAACTCTAACTTACACAGGTGTTTGGTCCCTTGTCTTGTTTCTGTCTGTCTGTGTGCATGTGTGTGTCTTTATGTATGTGCTTGTGTTTTTCTGTTTCTGCATGTGTTGTTTTGTCTCCCTTCCTCCTGTTTTAGCAGTTAAGACTGCTGAAGCCTTATATTAGCTTTGGTTGGTCTTTGAAAAGCTTTTTTTTTTTAACCCTCCTGTTGTCTCTGGGGGAAAATTTGACTCGTTTTAAAAATAAAATCTATATCAGAAATTGCCAAAAATTAACATGGATTGTTCCGTTTATTGCTCAAGTAAAATGAAGGATCAGTACACTACTTTCATTAAATTTGGGGTGTTTTATTGAATTTTATAGCATTTTTTTTGCTTTTCAATCTCAAAAATGATGTTTAGTGTACATGAATTCCAGCGTCAAATGTAAAAGTGACAAAAATGTTCGAAAAAGGGTAAAAAATGTAGGAAAAAAACTACTTAAAAAAGAAGATAAAAAATAATGCGACAATAAGCTAAAAAAAACTTTAACAATAAAGCGTAAGATGTTGAAAAACATGGACAACATAAGGGTTAGTGAAAAAACAGCCGTGGATTTTGTCCTGTGTAGTCGCGACGATTGGGAATCCCAACACACCCAGGATGAAGGTTTCTAGTAACAGTGTGTATTATGACTCTTATCTGTCAGGAACAGAGGCCGAAGTAGTGTGACATTGTTGTTGCAAACCCTTTCTGACAGGGAAGCAGAGTGGATGGATGGGTCAAGAACAGCTGTGGCTTGAGTAGGGAGATCGTCGCTTGTGGCAGATGATGCTGATTTCATTTTACCATGACCTGGATATGTCTTTTCCTAACCTTACCAAAGTAGATCTACTTTGAAACATAACCAGGATTGTTTTATACAATAAACTTGCATCTAGTACTATGCTAATTCTCAGTAGGCTCCTGTCTCTGTCTTGCAAAACAGGCTGTGTAGGTCCTTTGTCCCTAGGGCCGTTAAGTTCTTCAGTGCTTCACAGAAGGGGAGGAGTGGGATTGACTTAAGTGTTTAAGTCTGCTCTGCACACCGCCCGTTGTACCCCACTGCCCTTTGCACCATGCCTTCATCTGGGTGCCTTTATCCATACATGTAAACTACCCTGGACTGGACTGATTGGCACTGTTTGACTCCCTTTCTGACTATATTAGCCATTTGCCCATTTTGCTAGCTTGCCTGTATGGTCAGTACACCACGCTGTGTTTTCAACTTTAACGTAACCCTTGTGTTGTCTTCCTGTCGACCAATAACTTCAAAATCTAAAAAATTTACACATTATACCTATTTTTCAGTTAGAAAAATAGCAGTTAAAATCAGAGGATGTTGAGTGGATATTCTGACAAAGTTTAGTCAAGATATACTGTTGCGAAAACCATTTAAAAATCTTTTTCGAATGCTAAAAGATTAAAACCACCTCCACCCAAAATTCAATTAACGTAATCATATATTTCACCTGCTCTCCATGCATCCATGTTCATTTTGGACAATTTTGTTGAAAGAACCATATTTCTGATATAAAAAACTTTGAAAATGGGTCAAATTCAACCCAAAGACAACACAAGGGTTAAACCTTTCTTCACGTCTTTTACTAGTGTCTATGTATAGTTAAGTAATGCTTATTCTATTTTTTTTTTTTTATCACATTTTTTATTTTTATATTCAGAAAACATAATATTCAAAAAGAGTTACAAACAAGACACTGGGACAACGTGTCTCAGGGCCACAAAAACAGAGAGGAAAAATGGGAGGGAGGGAGACAAAACACAAACACACACCCACACACACAGGCAGACACAAGACAAGGGACCAGTGTGTATTCTATTTTTGATATACTGTGTTGCCTGTTGTACTTGAATAGATTTAGAATTTGCACTGCCAGTCTCTTACACTATGATACCATTGCACCTTTCTGCATTTCTTCCACACAGCTCCTTAAACATGCTACAATCAAACTTTACTGTAAGGGCACACTATTAATATATTTCTTTGTATTTGTGTAGAATGTCTGTGTGCGTGGATGTCATATGTCACAATGCCTATGTGTATGTACAGTCGGGTTCGAAAGTTTGGGCACCCAAGGTAAAAAGTTGTATTAATGTGCATAAAGAAGACAAGAAAAGATAGAAACATTTCCAAAAAGCATCAAATGACAGATTAGACATTTGTATAATATGTCACAAAAAGATTTTATTTCCATCATTTACACTTTCAAAATTTCACAAAACAAAAAAATGGCATCTGCAAAAGTTTTCTAGCATGCACCCCCCTTTTTGGAAAGCTGAGACATGACAGTGTCATGGATTGTTCTCAATTATTGTCTGGAAAGACCATGATGTCAATCTTAAGGTTTTAGATGCCCAGACTCATCTGACTTTGCCCCAACGATCAGCACCATGGGTTCTTCTAAGCAGTCGTTTAGAAAACTGAAACTGAAAATAGATGACGCTCACAAAGCAGGAGGAGGCTATAAGAAGATAGCAAAGTGTTTTCAGATGCCAATATCCTCTGTTTGGAATGTAATTAAAAAATGGCAGTCATCAGGAACAGTGGAAGTTCAAGCAAGATCTGGAAGACCAAGAAAAATATCAGACAGAACCGCTCGCAAGATTGTGAAAAAAGCAAGTCCAAACCCACGTTTGACTGCACGATCCATCCGGAAAGACCGGCAGAAACTGGAGTTGTGGTACACCATTCCACTATAAAGAGATACTCGTACAAATATGGTCTTCATGGAAAAGTCATCAGAAGAAAACCTGTTCTATATCCTCACCACAAAAATCAGCGTCTGAAGTTTGCAAGTGAACATATAGACACGCCTGATGCATTGTGGGAACAAGTTCTGTGGACCGATGAGGTTAAAATAGAACTTTTTGGCCGGAATGAGCAAAGGTATGTTTGAAGAAGAAAGGGCACAGAATTTAATGAAAAGAACCTCTGTCCAACTGTTAAGCATGGGGGTGGATCAATAATGCTTTGGGGTTGTATTGCAGCCAGTGGCACAGGGAACATTTCATGGATTCAATAAAATTTCAGCAAATTTGGGATGCTAACTTGATGCCATCTGTGAAAAAGCTGAAGTTAAAGAGAGGATGGCTTATACAAGTGGATAATGATCCTAAACACACCTCAAAATCCACGGTGGATTACATCAAGAGGTGTAAACTGAAGGTTTTGCAAAGGCCTTCACAATCTCCTGACCTCAACATAATTGAAAATCGATGGATAGACCTCAAAAGAGCAGTGTGTGACAGACAGCCCAGAAATCTCAAAGAACTGGAAGACTTTTGGAAGGAAGACTGGGCGAAGATACCTCAAACAAGAATTGAAAGACTCTTGGCTGGCTACAAGAAGCGTTTCCAAGCTGTGATACTTGCCAAAGGGGGGGGGGTACAAGGTATTAACTCTGCAGGGTGCCCAAACTTTTGCAGACGCCATTTTTTTGTTTTCTGTTATTTTGAAAGTGTAAATTATGGTAATCTAACTTTTTGTGAATGTCTAATCTGTCAAAATGCCTTTTGGAGATTTTTTCCATCTTTCCTTGGCTTCCTTATGGACATTAATACAAATTTGTACCTGGGGTGCCCAAACTTTCGAACCCCACTGTATGTGGTGTATAAGCTATAGGACACCTTAAATTCCTTCGCGATAAATAAAGTATCTCTATCTCTAGCCATCTCTATTTTGTACTGTAGCCCTCTTTTCTAAGCCAATTGCACATCCACACAGTTCCCCACAAACAATTGAAGAAGAGTGTCTAGTTGTCTAAGCACTTTAAGCACTGCTGCATATGTAAGTGTCAGCACTGTGAAGATGATAATTCTTAGGCTTGCTAGCATGGATAAACAGGGAAAATGGCTTCTACATTATTGGATTCACTTTGCACAACAACTGTCCCCATAAGCCTTAATTTTCCTGAACAGCTTTATTTTTGGCAGGAGTCTCTTCCAACAGCATGGTGAGTAGATGTGCAGAGGTTTTATGGTGCCGTGCATCACTTTATGGTGTTCAGTTATGACTGTGTCTCAGATGCTTAACTCTCTGTATTTAGTAAATCCATTGTTGGCAGCTGGAGATTTAGCATTAGCATGTTACACACGCTATTAGACCTATTGCCATGAAGTGAAATGTTGGTGTTTACAAGAAAATAAACATTGAAATGAGTTTACCGTTTTACAAATGACTTGGCTTAGAAACTATGTTTTACATTTTTACCTCTTTCCTACTGCACATTTTTACTCACAAACATTTTATAGTGTTTAGCTTTTGCCATACAATTACCAAGTCAGAATCAGAAAAGGATTTATTATTAACCCTTGTATGGTATTTCAAATGTTTACAAGAAGAAAAATGGTACATGTATACATTTTGTCTACCTGAAAATCAACAGCCTTACATTAGTTTCTGTTATAAACATGTATTCCTGACTCAATTCAGAAAATTATTCTGGATATGACCACTTATGTTTTTTCCATAGTGGATTTTTAACATGAATTATAACTTAATGACAAAAAACGAATCACACTTCCATTTTTAATTGTTCTATTAGAGACTGATTGCATTCCCTAAACATCTATTGTATGTTATCTCAATTGTTTGAAATTGAGATAAAGACAATATTTATTAATAGATTATGAAGTCAAATTTTATTTCAGAATTGTTTTTATCGAGAGGTGATCGAGCCTTTTCAGTGGCTGCTCCAACTCTGTGGAACTCATTGCCTGTAGCTGTGCGGACTGCTAGAAGCTTGTCCACTTTTAAATCATTGCTGAAGACTTATTTATTTGAAATAGCGTTTGGCTCAGGGGAGCCGCACTGATGAATGTTGTACTCTGTTTTCTTGGTATTTGTTATTTACTATGTCTTCTATTGTATCTGTTTTTACTGTGAAGTACTTTGGTAGGCCTCGGCCTTGGAAAGGTGCTATACAAATAAATTTGACATTGACATTGACATTGACATTTAAAAATTTGACCCGTGGAATCCAAGAGGGTCCCGAAAGTGAAGACAATACAAGGGTTACGTTTTTTACACACACAAGGAATTTGTCTTAGTGTTGTTGGTGCATGTCATACATTCTCTAAATATAAGAAGGAACAGAAGAATACAAAAATATAAGTGTAAATATACATACACAGTATGTATTAACTAAAAAATGTAAATAAGATAGAATAAAATAAGTTAAGTAAAAAGGAACAGTAGAGCAGAGTAAGTACAGTGGATGTAGAGCCAGAGGTGGGGTGTGGAGAGAGTCAGGGTGTTATAAAAATAACAGACTATTTCTATTATTTTTTAATGTGTATTAGAAGAAAACATCATGTAGTGTATTTATTATAGTATGCATCTTTCAGCGTTGATTGATGCATAGTGTTTCTTCCACAGCAACCAGACACAAGCACTCACAAGCAGAGGGTAACATGAGTACAGAGTAGGGTGAAAATAATCTGTGGCTCCATTTGTATGAGCAATAGAGCCCGACCAATAAAGGATTTTTAATACCAATACAAATATTTGGTTATTTAAAAATCTGATGTGCCGATATATCGGCCAATATACAGTATATTTAAAAACAAAATCCTGAAAAACGCGTAACAAAAAAAAACAGATTTCCCTAACATTAGTTATTTGTAGTTATTTATGAGTTCTCACTAGCAATATCATAAGTTGTTTTATTGTCACAACAGAACAGAGGAACATCAAAATATATTAAAGTTCTCAGTGTTGCCAACAGGGACGTTGTAGGGCGTCCTCTGGTGGACAGACTATACGTCACCAACACTAACAGGGACGTTGTAGAGCGTCGTCTGGTGGACAGACTATGCATCACCAACACTAACAGGGACGTTGTAGAGCGTCCTCTGGTGGACAGACTATGCAACACCAACGCTAACAGGGACATTGTAGAGTGTCCTCTGGTGGACAAACTATGCAACGCCAACACTAACAGGGACATTGTAGAGTGTCCTCTGGAGGACAAACTATGCAACGGCAACACTAACAGGGACGTTGTAGAGCGTCCTCTGGTGGACAAACTATGCAACGCCATCACTAACAGGGACATTGTAGAGCGTCCTCTTGTGGACAAACTATGCAACACCAACACTAACAGGGATGTTGTAGAGCATCCTCTGGTGGACAAACTATGCAACACCAACGCTAACAGGGACATTGTAGAGCGTCCTCTGGTGGACAAACTATGCAACACTAACAGGGACATTGTAGAGCGTCCTCTTGTGTACAAACTATGCAACGCCATCACTAACAGGGACGTTGTAGAGTGTCCTCTGGTGGACAGACTATACAACAACAGGAACGTTGTAGAGCGTCCTCTGGTCGTACTATGCAACGCCAACACTCATAACATAGTTGACAGTCTGTTTTTATTTTATTTTTTAAATATTCCTTTTTCAGAATCATTTATTGCTCATTATAAAGGATTCTGATGAATAAATAATAAAAAAAAGCCTAATATGTCGGCCAGACAACATATCGGTCGGGCTCTAATGAGCAACCTCTTTCATATACAAGTAGTCATTAAGTCCACTCTTAATCAAAAAGCATTGATTTGCATTGAAGCTTTAAAGCTTTAAATCAACCCATGGTCCAACTTATGGAAATATGTTTCATTGATCTGTCCCTCAATAAGGGTTATAATAAAATAGGTTTCAAAGCCTGTTTTCCTTTTCATAAACTGTATTTTAATAACAATGTTTATGTAATAATGAGTGTGTTGTGTGGGTGTTGACTTTGATTTAGTCAAAGTACTTCACCTCCAAAATTGAGCTCATAATAATTTTGCAGCGTAGAAGAAGCATATGAAAATTATTTTCATTTTTAAAATTTTAAATTCCTGGAAGGGTACTTTATTTTAATTGAAAGTTGTTTAATCTGTTAGAATTAGCATGAAGGAATCGGATCCAGCATGAAGTGGGGAACAAATCATTGTGAGGAAGCACTTATTGTAATAAGTCGACTGGCAATAATACAATCAAATGTTGCTAATGGGGGTGTTTTAGAAGCATACAATCTGACTTGTTGGATTTCTCACAAGCTATTCTTTGCCTTTAAATTGCTGTCTGATCCGAGCTTTATAAGGTTTAACAAATCTAAATAAGAGTTCCTCATACTGACTGAACGTACTGAATAGAAAAACATTTATTGTTGAGCTTCATGATTTTTGATCAATTTCATAATTTATTATTTGTGTTCAATGACACTATAGCAGGGTCTAACTTGCCCTCATTTCAATGTATTTGAAATGCTTTTCTATTTTAATGGATGACAAATCTTTTATACTGTAACCATGGGGAGTGTGTTATTCAGAAGATAAAAATGAACAGATCGCATTGGCCTGTAGGCCTCTGCATCTCCCGTATTGGCGTAGTATCCATGTTACTGCTAATGTGGATACTATTATTTTGTAGTTTGTGTATATTTTATATAGGCTAGTCAAGATGGCTGCAGTATATTAAGGTGACGCTTTGAAGCTACTTGGTTTATGCGAGTGTAATGGCAGGCAATGCTCTACCTGGAGAAATCCATTTGCATCGGGGGGTGTATGGAAAGCAGTGCCAGGCAGAGATAACGCTGCATCTTTTCACACGGAGACAGCCAGTTATTTTTCATTGGAGTTCAAGGTGTTTCTCAGACGAGGAAACAAGCTCCAAAATGTGCTTTGCCAGGTCTGCGTTCACAAGGGCTCATTAGTGGAGCGCTGGGTGAGAGATTGGATGATTGCTTGTTATTGTGTGATTGTAATTGGGATTATTAAAGTGATTAATTGGCTATGGGGTGATTGAGAGATTGATGCTGGCTGGCTCCAGCTGGAGATGTGCAGCTGGTGTAGCGTTCAAAGGTCATCAGAAAAAAAAAATCTGCATGTTATTTATCCATCTTATTTTTAAAGTATGTTTTACAGTCAAAGGAACAGATGGAATGATAATAGACGTAGTGGAATAAGACAATGGAGCTTTAACTCCCTCCAGAAAATTGATCAGTATGAATAACAGGCTTCCAGTGAGAAAAGGGAGTGTGAACTCGTCTTGGAGGAGGACATCTTGTAAAAAGCATTTTTGAGTTTATAATTCCCTGGAGAATGCAGTTTATTCACTTTTTACACCTGCAGACATCTTGGATTTAGCATGTGTGGCATTGCATCTGCCAGACCTAAAAAAACAATCCCAGCTAACAATTGTTGGTTCCCAGAACGTTCTGGGAACGTTCGTTTTTTGGTTGCGGGAACGTTCCCTGAAGGTTAGGTTTGGTTGTGTTTTGGTGGAAGAAAGTTTGCTTAACATTCTGGGAACGTTAGTTTTTGGTTATGTCGAACATTCCCTTAACGTTGCAACCTTTAGAGAACATTTCCCTAATGTTATCCTAATGTTCCTCTAACGTTGTAACCTTTAGAGAACATTCCCCTAACGTTGCAACCTTTAGAGAACATTTCTGCAACCTTTAGAGAAATGTTCTCCCTAACGTTTTAGAGAATGTTCCCCTATATGTTACAGCCTTTAGAGAATGTTCCCCTAACGTTGTAACCTTTAGAGAACATTCCCCTAACGTTGCAACCTTTAGAGAATGTTCTCCTAACGTTGCAACGTTTAGAGAATGTTCCACTATATGTTACAACCTTTAGAGAATGTTCCCCTAACGTTGTAACCTTTAGAGAACGTTCACCTAACGTTGTAACCTTTAGAGAACGTTCCACTAACGTTGCAACCTTTAGAGAACGTTCACCTAACGTAACATTTAGAGAACGTTCCCCTAAAGTTATCCTAACAATTCCCTAACGTTGTAACCTTTAGAGAACGTTCACCTAACGTTGTAACCTTTAGAGAACGTTCCCCTAACGTTGCAACCTTTAGAGAACGTTCACCTAACGTTGTAACCTTTAGAGAACGTTCCCCTAACGTTGCAACCTTTAGAGAACGTTCACCTAACGTAACATTTAGAGAACGTTCCCCTAAAGTTATCCTAACAATTCCCTAACGTTGTAACCTTTAGAGAACATTCCCCTAACGTTGTAACCTTTAGAGAACATTCCCCTAACGTTGTAACCTTTAGAGAACATTCCCCTAACGTTGTAAACTTTAGAGAATGTTCCCCTAATGTTGCAACCTTTACATCCTAACAGTCCCATACTGTTCCCCTAACATTGTAACCTTTGGAGAACATTCCTCTAACATTCTTTTTTACGTTCCCGTAACGTTTAAAAAACTTTAACAACCATGATACCAATTTTATTACTTTAAACTGTCTATGCAGGAATGAACAGGCAAACTTGATGGGATTAAAAACTTTAATATACAATATAAAAAAAAATACAAAAATGCATATACTATAATCAGAATCAGTTTTATGGGCATATTAGACACAATAGTGCAAATGTAGTGTGCAAGATGCACATTGGAATGAAGTACCGTATTTTGAAACAAGTCCCACTGGACTATAGTCATATTTAATTAGAAATGTATTTCACAAAACCCAAGACCAGACATTTAGCACACAGAACACCAGGCTGAACCCGGTAGTGGTCCGGTATGTTAACGGTAACGTGTTTGACATGTTAAGTCATCAAATCTCAGTTATCATTCATACTACATACTTTATTTGGCAGTTCTTATACTCGTTGCATTTTCAAGAAGCACGGAATGTTTTGAGAGAGAGCGGCAGTGGATTTGGCATAAATGTTGCAGCCACGGGCGCACAGACAGAATGGAATATAACAGGGTCTCCTTGGCAGCCTCGGGCGAGAAATAGCCTCATGTAGGTAGAGAGGCTTTGGTTTTAAGCATGCCATCTCGTGGTTGCTGCTAGGGGGAGCCCGAGTATACGGCGAGAGCGGCAATCCACATCCGATTTTCTCAGTCCTCACCTTTCACTGGCTCTCCAAACCCTCGGTCTCCATACAGAATTACTCCCAGCCAGTGCGCGCAATTGGGTTGTCATAGTCGCAGAGAGCTCAGTGTTTTGGACCCAAACAACTTAGAATTTTTTCCCCCCACTGGGGAGGTTTTCTCACAAGACCCCCCCTTTCGCCTCTCCATAAATTCTTCTGGATACGCTTGTTGTGTGTGTGTTTGTGTGCGTCTGCTGGCGTTTTCGCCTTTTCAGCTTCATGGGACGTGATGTAGCCCCCGCACAGAAGGACGTTTTGTGCCATAAAGGGATGTAAGGGATAGTACCGTGGATACAACACGAGGACGCTGCTGTTTCTCCTGCGACATCACCAGCACTCGGATTGTGGACGCACCGCAGGTTCGACCGAGGATATTGAACGGAGCGACCGGAGCCAACTATTTGGATTCGCTGTTCTCTCTCCTCGACCCCTTCATCAAGTCCGTTCCTCAGCAACAGCGCGTATAAGGACGGTACCCAAACGCCCGAAAGACAGTTGAGAGAGAGAAATGATCACGAATACTTTGAATGGAAGGACATGAGCTATCCCTCCTTTTTACCAGGCATTTCTAAATCAGCGGTAAGTGTGACTTTCCGCCACACAATGCATGTCTGTGTATGTGTGCGCACATCCACAATAATCTGCAGATTGAACTCATATATAAATGCCCATGAACGCATCCCTGCAGCACTGTTGATGGGCTCTGTAATGTCAGTCTTTGCATGCTCTCCACTCATAATTACTTTAACTGGGCTATCGATGCGTTCAGGTGTAATCAGCGCCGATCAACGCGCAACACATTGATAGCCAATATGCACATTTCAATTTCCTGTTGGACTCATTAACCCGTTCTGTTAGAGACTTGGATTATGAGCTAATGTATCTTGTTGAGTAGTGAAATGTCTTTTTTTTAGTATTCACATCGTGCTGGAAACAATGTGCTCAGGTCTAAAAATGGCTTTGAATTGTGCACAGTATATACATTTATTGTTAACTTTAAATTGAATATGTATATGGACTGAAGCTAAGACAGTAGCTGACTGTAAAGCATAAAGTGTCTTTCAAAGGTGCTAGAATCAAGACATGTACCAATGCAGGCCTGTGTTTTCTGTTGCAGTTTGTTAAAACATGTACAGGAGGGTGAGAACAGATGCAGCTGTGTGAGCACCTGATAGTTTGACGACATGTTAAGAAAAAAATATGTAAGTGTATGAAAAGAGGGACTAGTGCCACTGCTGTCCCGTGTCTGAGAGAAGTGCAGGGTTGAGGGGCCACAGTATCTCATGCTTTGATGTGAGGACAGCACGCTGTCTTTTAACATCAAAATCAAAGTGGAAAAGGTACCTAAAGCCTATCACTTTGAATCGGATCAGCAGTTTGGAATATGCTTCAGTCTTTGTTGAATTTGATCCGAATTAAAATAGCAGTTGGGAACTTGGACTGGGATCTGCCATGCCTAGATTTTAGAACACGGCTTTGTCTTCTTGGGATTCAGATGTGTGACTAACTTCCATTATGTATTTCCCCGTTTTCACATTATCATTCATTATTGTCCTTATTTGACAATTACATGCATTAGACTGCAGCCCCGTCGGTCATATCATCTGCTTTTGTGGAAGTGCCCTCAAGCAGTTGACACACACACACGTACACACACCACCACCAGGAAAAAACCTTGACTTTCTCCACCAGGGAAACTCAAAGAGGCATTTGATGCTTTCTGACTAAACTGCACTTTGTTTTCACTGTGTCTCATCCACTTTGATTTAGCTAAATGCTGCTCCAAGTGGAATATAATCTAGGTTATATTTAATATAACAGCAGTTGAATTTAGCATCCGGTGTGATACCTGATGGGACTGTACTGTATAAAAAATAGAATAATTGTTCCCTTGCCTTATTATGTTGCAGTCAATTCAGGGAGACAGTGTGAGACACTGTGCTACGTACTGATTGAATTGGCTCTCGGGTAAAGAAACACATTAAGATGTATTTTAGTGTTTTCACCATACCGTCTTACACCAGTCAATGCTATTAATTAGTTCTCTCAGCACGTGAAACAGAAATTCACAAAAATGGTTAGATGTCTTACCCTTAGAAAACGCTTTACGGCGTTAGAGGCCTCATAAGTGTTATTCAGCACTTCTTTTGTCTGTATGGACTCATTCTGTGATAGTCTGAGATCCAATTAAATGTTTTTACAGTCTAAATCCAACACTTTGTGCTGTATTTAATCCGGTTGTATTATATTACACTAACATTGTTAATGTGTTGTCCTCATTGGGACGCAAGCTTTTTTTCTTAATTTGCTCATTTGTATTGTTCCTCCGAAGTGATCCCACTCTCTGTGAGTGTACTTTTTCAGCTAGTGAAATTCTTTCCATCGGCAGTTGTCATTGCGATATGAATGAAGACATTGTGCTCTTCAATTTCTTCATTTGCTTAGTGGGATGTGGGCTACAGCTTCATGCCTCATAGTATGTACAGCGAGGGCTTTTACTGCAGTATCAGTTAGGATAACCATTCTTCAGCGTATAATTCTTTCAGTCGCGCACGTTTCCTAGGTCAACCTCTCTTATATTTAAGGTAGATGCGATAAATTGGAGTATTCATTTTTTTAGATGAACGTCACATTCTTTTAGAAATGCAGAATTGCTGAGTGGATGAATGCCTTTTCACGTCTTTATCTAAGTGCTTTATCTCTTTTATTCTGGCATGTCACCGGTGGTACATTGAATATAATGCTCTATACAATTTCAGATGTAAGATTCATATTGGCTCTCACTGAATGTTGGAATTGAAGGCTGTGGATCAGTTGTGATTTACTTTTCATATTCCCATGCACATTAGCACTGAGGGAAATTATTTATGGGTGTTTTTTAAAATTTATTTATCAGAGTCAGTAGAGGTACAGATTGAAAAAGCTTTAAACTCAACCCCTTTTATGGCAGTGAGGAATTACAGTTAGGTTGGTGCAACTGATTACAATTCCAGCAAAGTTGATGGTCTTCATGGCTGCCAATCACTTACAGTAATGTAAGGTCCCTCCTTCTCCCATTCACTTCAATATAAGCCAGTACAATGGCAATTTCCTGTAGAGCTTGAATGTTGACTTGATTAATCAATTAGGCCTTATACAGAAAATTACTTGATGTCCCCATGGGGGGTTTTCACTATTTTCTGACATTTAAAAACCAAATGAATTCATTGCCAAGAAAATAATAAAATAAATCCGTAGTTACAGCCCTAGCTTCCTGTGTTGGGCGTGATGTCATGGCTGTATTTAGCAGACTCGCAGATCAGATTCCTCCCTTGTTGAACTTGAACTGGCAAATTCACACTGTGGGCCAATAGAAACACTGATGCACTGATGTGTGGCACTAATCTAACAATGTGCCATTAACTTATTTAGTAAAATATTACACCACCAGACTACAAACTGCAGTATCATTCTCATACTCTGTTAACAGTCTACTTGGCAGTTATTAATTACCCACATTGGAGCTTTTTTGCGCTTTGTGGGGCATTGTTGTTAACTTAAATTAAGGCTGTGGTTTCCAGCATTCATAGATCATTTACATGGAAATCTTACTGTTAAATGGATAGCTTAGATCTTTTGAAATGGGGTTGTGTAGGGTACTTATCCATAGTTAGTGTATTACCTACAGTAGACAGGGGTCGGCGAGCCCCCACTTTTGAGTAGGGGCAAGACAGCCAAGCTAGGTACTGCTGTGGAGGGGGGCATCAGCAAAACCTATTATATTATTAATGTAAGTGTCATTTCACCTTGCAAAATATGGGAGTTCCTCGTCTAATGCCGCTTCGATCGGTTTGTTTCTTTGTGGTATTTTGTGACTTATACTGTAAATCTCAACCAATCCTTTGACCCTCATGTTGTCTTCCCACCGACCTGGGCATTTTAGTTTTTTCTGAGTCAAAATTTAAAATGGAAAACCTTTTATCAAGGTTATTGTTGTCTTTTTTTTACCCTTTTGTGTCTTTCCCCCAATGATTTTGTCTTTTTTTCAACGTTTCGTCAACTTTTTCTGAGCCTTATGAAAATTTGTCACTTTTTTTTACATCTTTTCACATTTTTGTCACTTTATTTGACATTTTTTCACATTTTAGTCACTTTTATTGACATTTTTTTCTCCTTTTTTTTTTAAAATTGTTTTTTCTCCAAATGTTACAAAATTGACAAAAAAACAAATTCAATGAAAGTAGTGAACTGATTATTTATTTATTTAACTTGAGTAGTGTTGTAGGGAACCATCCACGTTACTTTTTTGGAAAATTTGTTTGAAAGAAACCCAAATTTTTGATATAGAAACATTTTGGAAAGGGGTCAAATTTGCCCCGAAGACAACAGGAGGGTTAAAACACCAAAGTCCCACAATACCGCAAAAACTAACCGATCGAAGAGGCAGTAAATCTTCAACTATGTATGTTCTTCAAGGTAAAATGACTGTTTTTGTCATAGGAGTCTGGTGGCTTTGCAGAGAGCAGAGATAATAGCTTCAGTTCCCCGTTGGACACGGCTGTTTGACGCCAAGGTGAAGTGGTGAAAATATTCTAAATATAACGTACACTTGTGTACCCTTGTGTTGTCCTTTGTGTCACTGGGACTTATTTGGTTTATTTAGCGCGTTCAAGTGCAAGATGGGTCTCGGGACCCCGAAAGGCGAGGCCCCTGCCAGTTCATGTGAAATCACATAGTATGCAAGGCACCAGGGGCCCTGAAGCTCAACGCCAGGCCAATACAACAAGTTAAAAACTGAACGGGTCCCGGTGACACAAAGGAAAACATAAGGGCTAAACTGATGTTCATTTTTTTATCCTGTCCACTGTAGCACATTGCTTAGCTTTCATGCCGGTACTCGTGTCTGCTTCTCCTAACTGGAGGCATGCTGACTACCACTATACTCTAACTTTTGATCTGCCTGCATGTGACATGACAATTTTCAAAGAATGTTTTTTTTAACTTGTCATATGCGGCACTGCATGAGATCCTGACGAGTTAGAAAATAAGGAAAACAGAAGAAGTGTCACACAGGCGGTCAAAAATGATGGTTTTTAAAACATATTTTGCCTTGATGATTGTTTATCCCTGTGGCTGGATGCTATCATGTAAAGCATCACAGAAACCTCTTCAGAGAAGGGAGATGGTGCTTTGGCAGATTTCTTTCCCTGTGATTTTGAAATATAGGTGGCTCAGTACCTCCACTGCAACCCCATAGACAGCGTATAGTCCTGCTGATTAAAAACATACAGTACTAGCTTAAATGTTCTCACAGAATTTGTATATTCATCTTTTTTTAACCCTCTGAACCTTAAGGCCGTTTTTACAGTTTATTGTCCGTCTGGATTTATTTTATAAAAAAGCTTGTAAAACATCAACCCTGTTGTCTACAGTCAAGATATGAACATCATTTTTTTTAGGACAAACTGGGTTATTAGAATATTTGGGTTGCAGTGAGCTCACTTGAATGTTAAAAATGATTGTACAGCCTTAAATAAAATACCCTTGGTTATTTTTTGAGGTAGTAAAGATCAGATTTCTCATGCTGTTGGGATGGAGACAGGTCGGTCTGATGGGGTCCCTTCTCTGGCAGGAATGTCAATGAAGAAGGAAAGCTGAAAATAAAAAAACAAAGCACATGGCCAAGGAAAGGTCCTCAAAGTCTACGCCTTAACACTTTAGCTGTCCTGTCTCATGAAGAGCTTGGACACAAAGGGTTTGACACAAGCTTTCCAATCCCCTCCAGAAAATAGTTAGAGTGAACAAATTACAATTAGTTAGTAGACAATTAGTTGCTTGACTCTATATAGTTCTGTGATTAGTGGCCCTCATGGTTGGGAGTCTTTTAAGCTAAAAAGGTCAAAGAAAACAGTATAACACACACAAGTGCGTTAAAACAGCATATTTCTCTATAGGTACAGCACCCATTTTATTATACCATTGGTTAGGTTACACGGCCAACAGGTTAGTGTTTATCACAGCCCTGCTACTAACACTGGAAGATAAGAGGGTCTTTAAAGATCTATGAAATAGAAAGTACAAATTCACCCTGATTTGGAATAAAAAAATCACGGTGTGAGGCAGCTACATCTATCTGTCGAGAGAAAGAGAAAAATCAACACTAATTTAGCAGCACGGTGCTGGGGATTATCAAATTAATTCCAGGCCTTCTCTCTGTGGCTGCTTTCCAACCCCAGCAGTGGTTAGGATGTGAGAGCAAGGGTGTGTGGTGCATTGATGAGCTTCTTTAAATAACTAACAGATTTACAGGTGCACTTATACCACACCTGTAAATCTGGGGTGTTGAGAGGAGTGTGAGGTCATTGAACCGTTTCCCTGGCTACACCTCTTGGATGTTATGTTGTGTTTAAGGCTGCAGCTAGGCCTGCGCGATTATAAAATCTTGATTCACCCTGTAAACGATTTAATTATTAACCCTCATGTTGTCCTATATCAATGTTCTTTGTAACTACCCAAAATAACATGATTGATTCCACACAACACTCTTTGGCAAGTACAAATCTCTACTTTCATTCATTTTGGGGTGTCTTATTCAATTTTATAGCATTTGAAAAAAACAATTGACGTGGTTTTGAAATAGTAAAAGTTGACATATTCCAGTCTGTAATTATCCATCAACATACATTCCTTTAATTTTAGATGAAATAATTCCTGCTTTTCTAACTCAAACATTAGGTATAATTTCCTATAAATAAGTGTTAATTGATGATAAATTCCCCAAATAACTGTAAAACTAATTTAATAAATTAGTGTTACGTTGTGTTAAATGTCAAATGTTACAAAAATTGAAAAAAGTGTTTAAAAAGGTAAGAAAAAGTTCAAAACATTGATAAAAAGTGTCAACAAAAGTGTTGATATTCAATTTTGACAGGAAGACAACACAAGGTTTTAATTAACTTAGATTTTTTTTTTAATGACTTTGATTCTCATTTAATTTTACTACTACTTTCTTCTGTGAGTTTTAAACACAGACTGTATAATAGGTGCCAAAAGAAATCGGTTTGGTGCTGCCAATCTGTTTTGTTCTGTCATGGTTCATGTGTGCAAAAAATTACACTTTATGAGAAAAAAATCATGGCAGAGAATCATGATATCAATTCTAGCTAAAAAAATCGCCATTCATATTTTTTCTCTAACCAATATTTTGATCAATGAATCTGCTGATAATAACTTTGATTATTTGATAAAAAGTAAAAGAATGAGCCAAATTGAAATATTTCCAGCATTTGATTAAAAAAAATAAAAATATTCCTTGTCTTGTATGATGCTCTTTTAACATAGTTACATGTAACTCAGTACATACCATGTTGTTTTAGTTAATTGCAATAAAAATTAACCAAGTACAGACGAGAGAACTAAATAAATGTTGCAGCCATGAACTGAAAACATGTAATGTAAAATATAAAGTTAACTAATATAGACCGTGTCACAGTTTTAACCCTTAACTTTCTTAATGGGTCCCAGTTTATTTCCTGTTGCAGCCAGGATACACACTGCAATCACACTGCAATCAAGGACATTTTTATCTTTTTTTTTTTTTGTATATTAAAACCTATGATCAAAACAAACACTGGAAATCAGCTGACAGGAAGTAAACATGGACCGAATCCGTTGCCCAGCAACGCCAGTAAAATGGTCTATTAACTTGATCAGATATTGCTAAAGTTTCTTGTGTGAAGAAATGAAGGATTCACTTTAGACTGTCTCTGACTAATGACATGAAATATTTAACCCTTGTGTTGTCTTTCCATCAAAACTGAACATCAACAATTCGACGCTTTTTATCGATGTTTTTAACTTTTTCTTACGTTTTTGTCCTTTTTTCCAACACTTTATGCTTTTTTTCCCATGTTTGTCACTTTCTTTGACATTTTCAACACTACGTAACACTAACTTATTAACATTAGTTATTATTAGTTATTTTAGTTATTTATGGTCAATAAACCTCATAGTAAATTGTACCTAATGTTTGAGTTAGAAAAGCAGAAATTAGGAATTATTTCAACTAAAATTAAAGGAATATATGTTGATGGATAATCACAGACTGGAATATGTCAACTTTTACTCAATACTATTTCAAAACCACTGCAATATTTTTCAAATGCTATAAAATTGAATAAGACCCCCCCCCAAAATTACCCATCAAAATCACCCCAAAGAGGGTTGTGTGGAATCAATCATGTTATTTTGGGTAGTTAAAAAGAACATTGATATAGAAAAACAGGTCAGTTTGAACCGAGGACAACATGAGGGTTAAAAAACTCCACTGTTACGTTATACTCCAGTGTAGAGCTGGGCAATATATCGATATTATATTGATATTGTGATATGAGACTTGATATTGCCTTAGATCTTGGATATTGTAATATTGCAATATGGTATAAGTGGTGTCTTTTCCTAGTTTTAAAGGCTGCATTACAGTAAAGTGATGTCATTTTCTGATCTTACCAGACTGTTGTAACTGTTCTATTAATTGCCTTTACCCACTTAGTCATTATATCCACATTACTGATGATTATTCATCAAATATCTCATTGTGTAAATATTTTTGTGAAAGCTCCGATAGTCAACAATACAATATCGTTGTGGCATTGATATCAAGGTATTTGGTCAAAAATATTGTGATATTTGATTTTCTCTAGCTATATGGCCCAGCCATACTCCTGTGTCTCTCTGACCTCATTTCAGCTAATTATCGTTAGCTTCATCTGCTGTCTCCGGCAGATTTATGTCCCGTTTTGATTTACTAAAGCAAACGTAATGGACGTCTCGTCTGTTTTCTCTTCGTATGGTGATGAATCAAAGTAGCCGGACGTTAGCTTTATCAAGCGTTAGCTCTCAGGGACTTTAGCTTTATCACGCGTTAGCTATCAGGGACTTTAGCTTTATCACGCGTTAGCTATCAGGGACTTTAGCCTTATCAAGTGTTAGCTATCAGGGATATTAGCTTTATCAAGTGTTAGCTATCAGGGACGTTAGCTTTATCAAGCGTTAGCTATCAGGCCCGTTAGCTTTATCAAGCGTTAGCTATCAGGGAAGTTAGCTTTATCGAGCAAGAGCTATCGGGGACGTTAGCTTTATCAAGCGTTAGCTATCAGGGATGTTAGCTTTATCAAGCGTTAGCTATCAGGGACGTTAGCTTTATCGAGCGTTAGCTATCAGGGATGTTAGCTTTATCAAGATCAGCTTTAAAATGGCATCATCAGGAGCCGGGCAGCACAAAATTATTACAAAATGCAAAGAAAACAAATGGAAGGTATGTTTGTTGAATAAATTGTAATAATGCGTTAAATCAGATAAAGACAGAACACATTTTAGAAATGTAACTCACACGTCATTTTAGTCTTTGCATTGAATGTTAATAAAGGCCTGCAGAGCTGGTACATTGTCCAGCTCAAGTGTAGGCGTTACATGAACCAGAGAAAGTGTGCTTTGATAAATTCTTATGCTTTAGCCAGAAGTTTTTATTATCTGCAAGCAACCCCTCCACCTTTAATTTGACACAAGTTAGCCCCAACACTTAGCAGGCACATTTTAACACTCAACTCTTCTGCAGGCAGAGTTACACAGAGTGCATTTCAAGGGGCCAGTAGCACAAAGCATTAACTTATAGCTGATTCAGATATGCAGTCATTTTATAAATTGAAATGGATATGCCATCTTTGTATTGCGGCATTGATTCTATGAATGTTGCTACACTACAGTTTGTCTGACAAGTGAACAGTACTGTGATCAAATCAGTTGCCCCTTACTTGATTAAATCAGCAATGACGTTCTTAGCAAGTGTATATGTATTCCCCCAAAAAGCAGCTCGTTGTACAGCATTGTTAACCCTATCCCCACTAAGGCTGAGGCCCAAGGAAAATGAATGCCTATGGGTGAAAAGGCTACATTCTCGGCAGGATGTGCAGATATGGACCCCAAAAATGTCAACTTAGCATTTAAAGCAATACAAGCCATTCTTACGACCCAGTTGGTCGTGGTAAAATGTACCCAAAAGCTATCAAACTGACAAAGCCTGACGGAGCCACAGTACATCAACCTCTTTACTACTCTGTAAAATTTGATACATTTGTCTGTGTGCATTTTACAGTATGACAAAAAGTTTTTGCCAACAATATTGATTGCTTTCCTTTGTTCTGAGTGGGGTTTTTTGCCTCGTGAACTTTGGACCAGTGAAGAGGATTCTAACAAAGACGCAATGCTTCTCTGAGACTGAAGCTCTAAAAGAAGTTAATTTATGGCCTGTTTGGGAGGCAGGTTTGGGCTTGAATACATAATAAGGTAGTGCACCTGCAGCCGCATACAAATGAATGGAAATGACGGTTAGTATTTACACCTCCCTAAACCATTGGGACCTCCTGATCGGACCACTAATTGGCCAGAAAAGAGAAATGAAGCTTCCTTGTTCTCAGGATGCTGTTTCTGCAAAAAAAATCAGGTGCAGATTTGCGCATAGCAGCTTTGCACCCACAATCATACACCAGTTATCAAAAAAGTGCACCGTAAACTCATAATAAAGCAGTACAAAAGAGAACAAGGGCAATGGGGTTATGCACAATGATCACTTAAATTGACTTTACTTCACTTCAATTCATATTTTGTGCTGTTTTAAATTAGGTCGATTACCTAATTCTGTTGATACTTTCTGGATCTGACAATTTTTTGTTAAATGTATGGACAAAACTGTATAAAGTACTGTAACTCCTCAGCATTGTCGTATTATAAGACAATGGGCCCCCCACCCCTCCCTCATGGGACTAAGACCCGCAGACTGAAGGAGACACGGAACGACTACAGACAACAAATCTTGTCATATCTTTGGGGTCAAATTGTCTCTTTGTCGTTGTTTTGCATCGCTTTCTTGTCTTTTCATATTCATTTTGTGTCTTTGTAATTAGTGTGTATCTCTTTGTAGTCAATTTGTGCCTATTTGCAGTCATTTAGTGTCTTTTTGTAGTCATTTTATTTCTCTCTGTTGTCATTTTGCGTTAATTTGTAGTTGCTTTGCATCTCTCTGTAGTCATTTTGCATTCCCATTTCACACCATGTAATCCATGCATGCTCTTCAGTAGTTTTACATCTTCGGAACATGCCGGCACACTGAAGAACATCAAGTTTAATAGTGTTACTGTTGTGTTTGGATAAAAATTCCATTACATTTTTTTTTCATTCTGCCATACTTTCAGCCTTCCACTTCAAAAGAGCTTGTAATGGAACACAAAGCATGAATGCCTTGCAGAAATGATGATTCCAATATCCTGCTGAACCTTTTAATCTTAAAATACCATTTCTCCATTTATACCTGATAAAATGTACAGAGGGTAGAATAATTTTTGCAGGCAGATAATTAAATTATTTTCATACAGGTGGGTGGCTCCACAATAAAGGGTTCATGCTTCTATCGTGTGGGGTCATTTACTTTTTTTTTCTGAAGAAGGCATATTTGTCATGCACTGTACCGGGGTGTATTGGTTGAGTTGATCAGTCTGATTCCACTTGTGACACATGTGAATGTATTGCGGCATTTTCAGCATCTCCCTCTGGGCTTGTGACTTAAACCAAATTGATTTTCCTAATCGATAGCATAGGATTGGATTTTAGGAGTGTGGGAGTGGGGGTTGGGATCTGGCGGGGCTGACTCTCTGCAAGAGTAGTTGCTTGTTTGTTCTCTGCTTCATGAGCTTCTGCTCCCAGGAAACATGGGCGCTTTGCTACACTTCCTGCTATCCTGCTCCATCTCAGGTCGGTACAGTGACAGCAGAAATGTGTATCTATTGGCAAATATAAACTTCCCTGCCAACCCTATGTCACCTCTGGAATGGAGATGACTGAGTTGATGCACCGCCCCAGTGGAGCAAAACCGTTTAAATGACAACACATTTTTGTCTCACCTTGAACTTAATTGACTGCTTGAAAGCTGGCGTTTGAAAAGTGCTGACAGAATGACTTCTCTTGTTGTTTAGAAACGGTAGCTATTGACGCAGCCAGTTCTGTGTTGTTTTCATACTGCTGTCACACCTGCATGAATCTGTATATACAGTACCACACTCATAAGTAAGTATGGATGGTGTCTTCATAAGGCATCATGGATGGTTCACGTGAGACGTATTACTCCTCCTAATGGGCTTACTGTCTGTATGCATTAGCATGCATCGCATTTCTGCAGGGAGGAGTAGTGGCAAATGTGCTTCTTACTATTCAGTGGTGAAATAAAATACATGGATTGTTATTTCTTGCAGTTTGACTTTGGAAAAGGAAACATCCAGTGTTCCCATTTCAACCTTTTAGGTAGAAAAAGAAGTCGTTAACAAGGCACCTGATGACAAGTAGCTTGAAGACTTAGGTGTCCACCAGTGTCCCTGTCAGTCATGACAGCTGGAGGACCGGGTAGCAGTTACGCTGTCACTGGAAAAGACCGGCTCCACCCGCTCCTCGCCATCCGCTAGTACATTGGTCTTGCCTGTGATGCTGAGCCGCCACGGCACAGTGGTGGCAACTGTGGGATTCCTTAGAGGGGAGCCACAAGACTGTAATCAGTCATTATGTCAGAAGCGAGCCCCATGAGCCCCGCTCCAGCTCATTCAGCCAAATAATAAGCAGCAGATAACGGTGCTGGTGTGCAGGCAGGAACAAAGCCCCCCTCCCCCTTCCTCGGGCTAGGCGCTAGAAAACGGGGGGCCTTTTCCTCTTGTCTGCCTACGCGTGGACGTCACCTTCTTTCAAGGACTGGATCGAGCTTTTCATGCAGCTGACTGTACATGTTGGCTGTTGTTGGGAGACCTCCCTCCGGTTAATGGCAAACACACTTTGAGGTTCCGACGGGGAGTGTGTATTTTTTGTCTAATAATTGCAAACAGAAATATGCTTTATGCTGTTCCTTAATAGAATGGAGATATCTCAATGTGTATGTGTTTTTAAAATTATATTCTTTTTTGGATACCTATAATACTTAGACTATGTATTATATTGTTTGTTCTTAGTTCCTATTTTCTAATGTTTCTTAATGTCAAGCATTGACAGCATCTCTAATTCCTAATAAAAGTTAATGGACTATGTAAATACCAGGGATGAATACAAGTCCACTACTTTATTGTTCTATTTCTATGTGGTATTACTATATTGGAATGTTTTTGGAATGCAATTTTTAGTCACAGATGGATCTAAATTAGCTTTTTTTTCAGCATTTGCCAAGATATTCTTTCAGTTTTTACTCATTTAAATGCCACCACAGGACGGCTGACTATGTGCTATTGAATAAAAGAAACACCCCTCCTCGTTTTAAGATTAAATTCCTTTCCCCTCCACCCTCATCTTTCCATAACAAGGGTCACAGTCCCCCCATTGACCCGCTATAGCGTTCCTCAGCATGCTAGTATTGACTGGTTCTGCTGGGTGAGCGGTGCCATATAACATCCATACATCATTATTGAAACCGTATGACAGATAGTGGGAGTTGAGATGTCAGATAGTTCTCTCCAGGCAACTGACACACTCCCTTCCTTTTCTTCACAGGATTCTGAATTGATAGTATCTGTGCTTCCACACCTTGCTATACTTGATATGCTTATGAAATACATTTTCTGTGGATGATGCAGGAATAACTCTGCTTCCAATCTGTGTTTAGGGTCCTCAAGCAGCTCAGAACATACATTCACAGATAGATAAATGTTATTTGTTCATCGACTACCACGTTTGGTTCACTACCGTATGCATGCAAATATTGATAGCTGATTAATCTCATTAAAATGTTAAGCTTTCATAATCTTCCCATGGACCCCTTTTACTCTCTCATACATAATAAATGCAGCTAAAAGTCAGGCTGACATAGAGCAATTGCTTAACACAGTAGCATGCTACTTCCACATGGACAATAAGACCCTGCTGCATACCACCAAACAATGAGCTCACCCAGGTTAGTCTAGGTCCACCCTTTATGGAATTTCTGCCCATAATGATTAATAAGGTAGGTGTAGTTATTGCCTTAGAAGTCATCAGCGGAATGCTGCAGTTAAGCAGTCATCTGTAATCCAGTTCCATTACACCTGCCTGCAGTTTCTCTTAATGCATTCTTCTGTCTTTTTCATTTCATTCTGTGTGCTATACAGTCTCTCCTAATAACCAGCTCATTATTGATTGGTTTAGGCAACAAAGATTGCTTTGTTGCACTATTTCCAATCAGTTTGGTCTCTCCCAATGAGGTGTCGAAAGCAGTAGAATGTCACTTTGTTTGGCGGCTCTAGACCAAAAGTCCATTTAGCAGGGTTTCTGTTGTCACTGGTGTAAGGTCCGGCTCCTGTAATGTTGTTTATGTTTTTGGTCAGTAGTAAGACTCCCTCGGCCAGCTTTGTGTCAAACGCAGCAGGAGAGGTCTTTATAATCACAGCAGAATAGAAATAATTGGTCCAGCGGTTTGGGTGCAGCCATGACACGCAGGTAATTCGCTAATTTCTGTCTCTCAGCTGGTGTTATCATTGCAGGAAGCTGCGTTTTTGGAAAGAGTGGGTAAAAATGATTCATACTCTTTTCCCATTTCCCATTTAATTTCCATGTGATGCTTTCTACTAAAGGAAAACACATGGAAAGTAAATGGGACGGCCAACTTGTACTAAGAGGGTTTGAGTTTTTGTGCCAGTAGCTGTGGTCCCAATTTCCCAGTATGTGATCAAATTGTGATTGTTCAATAATTACACATGACCCCCTGAAATCTCTAAGTTTCTTCATCACATTCTTCTTTGGGGTGGTTATTTCCTGCTGTACACTATCACTGCAAACAAGGTGCACATGCTCATCTAGTGAATTGCCACAGGGTAGCCCGACCTTCCATCCAATCAAAATCAGTCCTGCTTGCGTGATGTCATAACATTCCCAAGAGAAACCTTTTTCCCCTCAGTTTAGCCGTCATGACTTTGAGCAGGCCATCTCCAGCTCATGGGGAAATTTGGATGAAAAAGTCTGTCGAAGCCACTTTTAATTATACCGGCAGCTGAGGATGAAACCGAGCAGGAATGAAGTGCTTTTCGTGGATCGATTTTTCTCTGCATCTGTAGACGCACAGGAGAGAGGGAGAGACAATTGTAACCTCTATTGCTGCACTGCAGGGAAACAAAGGGGGGGGTCTATGCATGGCCCTTTTTCTGCTTTCTTTTTAATACAATGAAAGCATGTACATCAAACTATCCTTCTCATCTAATTAGGAAATTCCATTGAATTGGACAGGAACTCAGGCAGGTCTGGAAAGAGGCCACACAAGCACTTTACCTTGATAGAGCTTTAATGGTTTCTCTGATCTGTTTCAACATCTGACAAAGTTTGGCCAACCTTTGGTGTGTTTTAAAAAAAAAAATTTTTTAGTTGAACGCAGGTGTGGTATGGCTTTTGGATAGATCCTTTACCCTCTTTCTATAGCTTTCTCCTAAAGATTTATGCCCAATCCAGGTTTCCAGGGACCCTAAGCCTTTATTTTGCCATAATGTCACCTCACCTTGGTATCGGGAGAGTGACTGTCACCTTGATTGCCTTCAGGTCCTTGCAGGGTCCCTGCAGGATTCCTGCCCAACTCGTCTACTGCAGATGACTGCAATATAGAAAGATCCTACTTTGGAAAAAAGATTACAGCCTGGTTTTCGTTTGCTTGTTTTCACATGACGCTTCCTCCTGTTTTCTTGAGAACTTCCCCTGTAACACCAGCAGATGCTATGCATAAGAAACCCCACTCCGGCAGCCATCTGTCACCTTAAGTCTGTTACCATGCACCGGCAGTTTGTTTTGATACCCATTACCCATATACAATTTTAATGGAATGCAAAATATGCTGAACCAATCTCACGACCTCTGAACCTCATTCTTAAATCTGATTCCCAACCTTTACGTGACCCACGTAACAGAAACCAGAAAGTATACTGACTGTCTCCATATATAGTTGCTGAAACTTGTGGAAAGGTTTGCCATTTGGTGCCCTGATATACTGTTACCGCCACTGGATGGCTGAAATGAATTATTATTCCCAGTTAAAATGAAATATGACTCCCCGACCTGATTCCATAATGACCTAACGCCATTTTACCAAGTCAACTGACAATTAGATAATCAGTGCATACTCATAAGGGACAACATTTTCTAAAAAATAAAAAAATACAAGTTTTAATTTTTGCTTTCTCCATCTACAATATGGATAAAATTAGGGTAAGATTTTGCTTACGGCTATCACATTGTTGGTAAGATATAGTTAGGGTAAGGCAGCTAAGACACTTTAACCCTTGTGTTGTCTTCCTACCAACCATGCAATTTTTAGTTTTTCTGGGTCAAAATTGTGGCCGTCTTTCGACACTTTTGTCGCTTTCCCACGATGCTTTAGTCACTTTTTCACCAAGTGTTTTGTCAATCTTTCCGATGTTTTTGTCAATTTAGTATGGGCTTTTGAAGCTTTTTTCAATTGTCTTTTATAGTTTTTTTTTCTTTTTTCAAATGCTATAAAATTGAATTAAACCCCCAAATTTAATGAAAATAATGAACTGATCAGTTATTTCACTTATAACTATCCACGTTATTTTGTTTGTGACAATTTGGTTGAAAGAAACCCACATTTCTGATATAGAAACGTTTTGAAAATGAGTCAAATTGACCCAAGGACAACAGGAGGGTTATAGGAAATGATACCTAATGTTTGAGTTAGAAAAGCAGAAATTAGGAATTATTTAGACTAAAATTAAATGAAAGTATCTTGATGGATAATCACAGACTGGAATATGTCAACTTTTACTCAACACTATTTCAAAACTACTTCAATTTTTTTTTTCATAAGCTATAAAATTGAATAAGACGTCCCAAAATGAATGAAAGTAGAGATTTGTACTTGCCAAAGAGCGTTGTGTGGAATCAATCATGTTATTTTGGGTAGTTAAAAATAATATTAATATAGGAAAATGGATCAATTTGACTTGAGGACAACATGAGGGTTAATTGATGAAAAGTCAGTTGTATTTCTGTGACTGATGTTGAACTCCACACAAAGGGTACACTACTTCCTGTAGTTGGCATTGGTGTTAATTGTGAGGTACGTAATGTAGGGTGACCAGACGTCACCAGACGTTGTATCCGATACTCAGCTCTAGGTCTAGTGTCCCCGTTTTAAGTTTTACAAAGAAAAACATGACGGGTTTTGGAGGTATTTACACTTCTGAGCTGAAAATGTCCCCGGATTTTGTCTGAGAAATCTTGTCACCTTAGCGTAATGGGCTAACCTGGACATCATTCCTGGGATACTGCACTCAATTAGACAGTTGTGGCGATGAGTCTGCTGTTGTTGTACAAGCTGCTAGCTGCTTCAAAGATTTGGGTTTCCATTAGTATGCACTCACACTTTCAGTTGAGCTTTGAGCACTGGTAACCACAGCACACTGCTGCTCACCATTATGATTGGTTCTGGTTTCTTCTTCCACCCCCTCCCTGCTTTTTTCCCCTGTTCAGTCCCTCCAGGATTTGGCAGACTTTTTTTTGCGGCCCAAAATGCCTGACGTTGTGGGGTTTTTTGTAAAAAAAATTGCGATACAAGTTGCAATGTCTTTTGTATGTTTGTTGCAATGAAGTTGCGGGAGACAGAGAAAATTGCAAAAACAAATGTGCGATCTTTACTGCTTTTACTACTGCTTTACTGGTTGGCAGGACTGTCTGTTTTGCACAGTGTTTTGCTGTAGGTTTTGTTGGTAAATGTGAGATGTGTGTAAATGTGTGTCTCGTTAAACTATGAAATGAATATGTCCACGTAGGGCTGCACAATTAATCAAATTTTAATCACGGTCACGATTTTGACTTCCCACAATAAATTTTGCGTGATCGAGCGATTTTATTTATTTATTTATTTTTTTTTAGGCATCATTTCATAGAACGAGTTTTATTGCAAAGCGCATCCACCGCTCCGTAAACCCCTGTCTGCTCATGTGCCAGTCAGTTGTTCCCTGCACCGCCCAGCTTAGTTTCTAGATGTAGTCACAGAGGACAGAGTAACATGAGGAAAATCCAACAACAGTGACCAGTGCTATTCGGTGCTAGTTAGCGTCTGTTAGCTGTTAGCTCCTCTAGGACGCACCTGTGCTAATGTCCTTGCATCCGCTGCAATGTTGTTATATGGATATGGTTTAATTTAACGTTACATGACCCATTTCTTCTGTAAAGCTGTGCCTGTGTTGGATCTTTCTACTCTCTCTGCTCTTACTCTGCGCGCAGTCCGGCCACACAGCGCCGGTCCACACTTCTGACATTTGTCTAAAGTTTAAATTTTTTATTAACACAGCTGTATATTGTTAAGTATGAGGGGCAAACCGCGGGTAACTGCTATCGCGGCCGCCACGGCAAAGATCACAGAAGTTATTGAATGCAGCTAACTTCAGTTGGTAGAGTAACAGCGTGTGAGACGGAGCTGCTGGACCTGGACCAGAGATGTGACCCATGGTCAGAATATCACACTTCATAAAAATGCAGCGCAGGGACGATACAGACATTTCATACACACGTGTGTATCCGCCATTCGACCCGTGCTGGACCCATTCATAATGATCAGCCGTCTCTCTGTGAGTACATCCATCGCTCTCCCCCTCTCTCTCCCTAGCTCTTTTAATCAGTTATTGTTGAAAACAAGTGAAGGAGCTTTCTCAGAGATGCGTTTAACATGTGTTGCAGCTGTGTGTCTATACAACTTCAACATAAGAAGAATGTAGCATAATATGGATGTGAAAGCAGTTATAAATGGCCTATATGACAATAAAGTTTGTTTTGGTAAAAATCAACAAATAATCGTGATCAAAATATTGATCAAAATAATCGTGATTATAATTTTGGCCGTGATCGTGCAGCCCTATGTCCACGTACGTGTGACGTCAAACCGTTGTCACTACCGCTTGCTCATTGGCTCTCAGAGTCACATACTGATAGAGTCTGGCACCTGGGACTGCTGGGATTGGTTGAAGTCATGGGAAACTCTGGCTATTGGTCAAATTTGCGAAAAAGTTGCGGTGATTGGTCAAAATTAGTAGAATTTGTGTGAATTGGCGTGATCGCGACATCGCAAAATCCTGGAGGGTCTGCCTGTTGCACAGCAGTCCCCATGCTTCCATTGCGTAGCAGTCCCCTGTTCAGATGGCTAAATCTGACATTTCTGGTTACAGTCTGATGTCGGAGGTGGGATTTGGGGGGCTTTAGGAGCACTTTCAGACATGAAGTGTAAAGGTTATCCATACCTTTTTTCTTTACTGCCAGCAAATCCACATACAGTAGAACATCAGAACTTTTCATTTCCCTCTTTCTATGCATTAGATCTTGTCATTCTTAGCATGAACACCTTTTGTCCTCACATTGTGTGGCCATACATGAGCAAGGCTAGCTACTGTTTCTTTTCCATCCATTCAGTTTCAGTCACAATTGCTCATTGCAGGTGACCTGATGAGAACATAGCCCTTATCTCTCGCTGTGCCCAAGAAGATTTGAAGCCCTTTTCCTCAGCTCATATTTTAACATTAAAGCAGCCGATTGCCACATGCTATCACATCAGCCACTAGCATGGAATAATGCAGTGTAGGCTTTCAATGATAGAAAGATGCCTATCATTCTTTGCTGAGCTTTTACTGTCCTCAGGGCTACTTGTTTCATATGACTCTACAAATGTGATTTAGTGGGCAGATAGCCTTGGGACTCAGAGGTCGTTGCAGCAGAGAGACCTCTGGTATGTAGTATATGGCAACAACTAATGTAGGTTAAGGTTATCTTACAGATGTTGTGGAACTGGATATTGGGGAGGGAGGAGGGGGGGTGTATAGGGCCGGGGTTAGTGAACCACTGAGACTTCTTGCTTTACTATCAAGGGCAACAACACAAACAACAAAACATTTAGAATTTTTCAGCTTATTTGACAATTTTCAGCAGTTTATTTTGTTCTGTGCTAATGTGTTGCTTCTTCCTTTTAGGAGACATGTCCTTCCTTACTGCATATTTCCTGAAAGCATTCTCTCACAGAGCATCAAATTCATGTGACATGTTTTCCTTCAACTCTCATCCCACCCCTTTCTATATTCATCCTCGATTCAATTACTTTTTGGTTTCAGCAGAGACTCGTTCTATCCTATATTGCTCTCCGATGCGTGTTGCTACCCCACAGATTTATGTCAGAGCTGAAGGATGGCTGTCTAATTTTCTGCATGGATAGCAGTGCCGGTGGCATTGTGTGTATTTTAAAAGCTCTTGTCAGATATGCATTAACGACATATAGACCACACCACCTTGTAATTCTTTCAGACAGTGGCCATTTCTGTCACATCCAGCCATTAGCTTGTGTATCGCAGTGATTTGCCATGTGAGTTGTAGCTGAAAGTGTGTGTGTGTGTGTGTGTGTGTGTGTGTGTGTGTGTGTGTGTGTGTGTGTGTGTGTGTGTGTGTGTGTGTGTGTGTGTGTGTGTGTGTGTGTGTGTGTGTGTGTGTGTGTGTGTGTGTGTGTGTGTGTGTTCCTGTTTAACTATATTTGTGGGGTCCAAAAACGTGGAGTTCACTATACTTGTACTCCCCACAGCTTTGTGGGGCTAAAATGCTGGACCCTACAACTTTAAAGGGCTGTTTGAGGGTTAAGACTTGGTTTTAAGATTAGGGTTATAATTAGGTTAAAGTTAGGGTGGGGGTAAGGGTTAAGGTTAGGCATTTCGTTGTGATGGTTAAGGTTAGGGTAAGGGGCTAGGGAATGCATTATGTCAATGACAGGTCCCCACAAAGATAGTGCTACGCACAGTGTGTGTGTATATTGGTATGCATTGGTCTGAATGGTCACTGTGTTCATCCTTGTAAATGGGAACTGAATACCAAAGTGGAAATTAGTCAAACCAGTTACATTTGTTGGTGAATGTTTTTAATTTTTGCAGAATAACTGATTGTGGAAATTGGTTTTCGGGATTATTAGAAAAAGGACAAATGTGTTTACTTTTTGACATATTTGTCACATTCATAAAAAACAGACTGTGCTATATTATAGGGTGTAGTCTATAACTTCATAATCATTTATTCTGACAAGTCTTCAAAGTGTTTTCACTCCTGGCCTAAATAATGTCACTGCTTGTCTCAGTTATTCACCTATTAAGACCCGTAGTTCCACATTAAACCCATTTTTTAGCCTCAATAGTCAAAATGACGTATCTCAGCAGAATCGGTCTAGAGTTAAAATTTGGAGACAACCTAAATCTGTCACATACCAGTAGACAGCTACCCCACATGGGGTCACACAGCCCATTACTGTGTCAATGCAGTTATAGTTATGTCTTTCTTTGTACTCACAGTGAAAGGTTGATTTTCCCCCCTTCTGACCCCCCCTCCTCACAGGGGTCCTGCGATATCTCGGTTGTCTCCTTCCAGGCCTGAATGGGCACATTGTGCTGGAGCCTGCTGCTTCTCTGCACACCACTAGGTCCTCCACACACACCTGTCAAGCCATGTCCATGGCGCCTTGGGTGCTGAGACACTCCAGAGCCCCCCTGTTGCACACATGGTGATTGAACTCTTACACACACACCCCCACACACACACCTAAAAGCAGTCATAAATGAACAAATAAACATATGTGGTTACGCAGACCTATGTTAAGACACAGACACGTATACACAGACATACACAATTGAATTTCACATAAACACAGAGCATGGATACATGATCTTTCACACACTTTAACACACGCACTCTCAAAGACTTGACTTTATTGGAAACACACCTCTCTCTGCTTGCCTATGGCAAGGTTATATTCAGTGTGTGCAGGTCGGCTTCAGAATTCAGAAAGGGTCAAGTTCCATGTTTGTCAGGGTGGGGAGGGCAACCCCACACAAGGTTGGTTGGGGTGCGCATGCTTGCACATGGAAACAGCATTCAGGTGTAAACTGTCTGTAACTCGACCCACTGCTGTAATCAGTTGCAGGTTTTGAGTTGTGGGACATAGTGTCCTTTGATTCTATATACTGTAGCAAATAAGTGGAGATTACATTAGTGGTGAAATGATCAGCAACACATTTTTATAAAAGAATAATCATTTTAGAGCTGAAACAATTAGTTAATTAATCGAATAGTGGAAAAATAATTTTTTAATGTGAATATTTTCTGGCTTTTTTTGGTCTTTTATGATTGTAAAATGGATATATCTTTGGGATTTTTAAACATTGTTTAAAAAAAAAAAGACTGGCACATGAAAATGTTTTATCAATATATTAGTTATAGCCCTAAAGTATTATTATTTTTCTTACTAACCAGTCAAAGAATATTTAAAAAAAAGAAATGTATGTTGCAGCTTCTCAAATGTGAGAATTGATAGCTTTCCTCTCTATTATTATTATTATTATTATTATTATTATTATTATTATTATTATTATTATATAAGTTAACTGTTTTTCAGCCAAAATAAGCAGATGGAAGATGACGCTTTGGGGTCTGAGAACTTCCTATTCTTCTGACATTTTATAGACTAAAAAAGCGGCTCTATTTGTCCCAAAAAACAAAAATTGAATATATAAAGAAGAAGAAGAATGAAAATAAAAATAAATTAGTTGCTGCCCTGGTTTTAATTAAATCACTTTTGAACAGACTTTTTTTTTTTTTAGTGGCATGACACATTGTGAAAAACCATATGACTCGTTACCCATTGGTGGAAACCCTCTGTTGTGATGACTTAAGCCCATCCTCTCCATCTCTCTGAGCACCTCTCCGTGGCCTTGGCCAGCAACCCTCCACAGAACAAATGTGTCTCTCCGTGTGGCGTTACCATCACACAAAAATGCTAAATGGCTCATTGCAAATGCTCACAACGTACACCCTCGTGAAGGACCTATGGTGTCAAGTCCCACTAGTGTCACCCATACAATTTTCCCCTCTACTGACTTTTATGTTTTGTTGCAAGGTTGGTCATTGTGGTTGGAATATGCATGTTTCCACATAAAGACAAGCGTGATTATCATAATGATATCCCCCTGTTAGGCAAACAGCTCCCTGCCCCCCACCCCCAGCACAGGGAAACATTTCCATGGAAATGCATTGCATGGCATTTTGACAGCTTGATACATTTGAAAGCATTTAGTATTGCGCGTTGTAAACATACAGGGAAGCCTTTTGAGAATCGGCTCTGAGCTGAGATTCCCAGGTTCGAAATCCCGTTTTGGCTAAACTATCTTGGGCCTGAGGACTACAAAAACATATTTACATACATAACACGTTAGCTTGCGTGCATACACCAACAAATACAAATTTAATAGGTACCACTCTAGCTGAAGGCATTATTCTGGAGGCGTTATGTGCATTTCCAGAGACCAAAACAAATGGAACCAAACAAGAATACACATGCGTGCAGTACATGGTAACCTACATCCCTTTCCAATTAAGGCCAATTAGGGCTTGTGTATAAGGAAGTCTTCAGGGTAAGGGCCGTAATGTACGGTGTTTTATATCCCTCTTCAAATCTTCTCATTGGTATGCCAACACAGTGAGAGAGAGAGGAATGGGAACTAGGGGATAATGATAGAGGAGATGCTGCGAGACAACATGATAAAAAGAGGCGAGAGAAAGAATCCCAACCGGAGACAAGTGGGTACTGAGAGAAAATGAAAAGGCAGAGAATTAGAATGAGAAAGCAGACATGTAAGTGTACATTGTCTTCCTGCAGTTGCCAGCAACCTCAGTCAATTGTTTCCTGCTTCCCCGAATTTAATGTGACCCTTGGGGGCAGGGATGCTGCCCATGCATTATAAATGCTACCTATTGACTTCTGTTGGTAAGCTGTTCCCTCCCTTATGAATGAGCAGGCCCACACTGGGTATGATTACCTAACAGATAATAGCAGTGCAATGTACTTTGTGTTAAACTTACATTTAATGAACAGAGGGCTTGTTTGTATGTCACACTTTGATGCAGTGATGAACTGTTCTCCTTCACCTTTTTATAGTGGATTTAAACACAAAAATGCAGACTCCTCCTTACAGTGTGCAAGGTGTAATAGTTACATTTGGTGAAAGTCATTGTTGCAGTATAGGTTACCCGTAGACTGGGTGAGCCCCGCCCACTCTGCCGGAGATTTGATTTCACCCTGCAGCTCGGTCTGGAAACCTGCACGTTTAATGATCCTGCTTCAGTTCAGTTTGGCAGGAACCAATCACAAACTGGCTTAACCACCTGGCGCGCTATTGGCTGGTTTAACACGATGACGATAGAAAAGCAACCAACCAGCTTCTTGTTTACATCTAATATAGCAGCGGCCAACGAAGCACAGCAATGTCTATGTCCCCCGGATTGTTGGTCTGATTGGTTGAAGGACTATCCAGTTGTGTGCAGAGTCATTTAAACGCCTCCTATGCAGAGAATATACAGAGCAGACTCCCCAGACCAACGCTCAACCTCAAATCTGTTGAGCTAGGCTTGGTGTGGCGATAGCCAGACAAAGGTCCCGAGGGTGCAAACCCAATCTTTTAATGAAGCTTGCTTATTTCTGTCTCTAAGAGCAGCTCATTTGAAAGTCTGTATAATATATGCTATAGCTGAAAGTAGTCAAATAAGCTCTTACATTGCGTATTGCGTACTTCACTCAGGAGCATGTAGGTTACTTATGGCTGACTCTACTTGAAAAAGATGCCGCTGTTTTAATACATTTCCTGTCCATTAGCCGTATCTCCTTTGCCTTTTGGCCCCAGTATTCACAGGCCAGCTTGTCAGTTACAGTGTCACAACTACAGGGTCATTTAATTTAGAGGCTTGCTCTGCCGATTGGAGCTTTTGTTGTGAGAAGCCGTGACTACTGTAACGCGGGTGTTTGGGTCAGCGATGGGCACAATAGCTTAGTTACTCACGCTGACTTCCTCACCATTGCCTCTCCCTCTCTTTCTCAGCACATTTTCCACTTGGCTGATAAAATAAGCCACTCTTTGATGAGCTTTCAGCAGGCCACGGTGCTGTGCCTCAGTAAATGCTTTTATAGAGACACACACCACAGGCTGTCGACTTGGATCAGTCATACAGCGCCACCGCTTTCTCATATGTTCTTTTGTCTCCTGATAGCAGGTTTTTTTGACACATTATGAAAAACTGGTGCGAGAGTTGCTAATATATTTCAAGACTTCCCTACAACTTGAATGTGCAACTTTTTGCCTCGAGGCTGGACGAACAATGTTAGTCCTGCACTGTTTCTTTACACTCTTTATTTCATCCTGATTAATTTGAAACGGCATTAAGCCAGAGTGTGAGGTAACTCCACAGCTGCAAAGCCAACAGAGAAGCAGACGGCGTGTACAGCCAATCCACAAAAAAAATCAAATTTAGCCATGCACTTCTGTTTTGGTAGTATTTTCCTCCACTGTTATTACTGATAACCTTCCTTTTTTCATGTGAAAAGCAGCTACATTAACTGTTTAATTTGAATGAATAGGAAAAGGACTTGTTTCTGTGTCATTGTCACTCGTGTTCTTCAGAAGTGCTTGTTGGCTTTTTACCTCTCCTTTTTACCTGTAAGTAGTTGGAATTGCTTGTTAAGATTAAACGCATTGTACTCGCATTCAAGTGTTTTAAATTAATGTAAATTAAACTAAGTCAACAATGGCCAGCTCCAAAAATCTTTGATGAATTCAGACAGGCATCATCCCACCCCATCCCAGACTTTGTAAGACTTAGGGTGAACTTATTTGTTTGTATGCTTTGAAGGGAATTCTAGTGTGCTACTTTGTTGAAAATGTATACACACAAATACACAATTCAGATCCCGTGATAGCTTCCCTTTTTCACCATCTTTGGTTTTATTGAAATGAACATTATTAAGGATGATTAAATTCTACATCTTTCATGGCAGACAAGCATTGTTACACCCAACATTACTGTCAGGCGTGGTCAGAAATATGGTCCGTTGCATATGTGACCACACTCAACAGTGATATCTGGCACACTCTGCTACATTGAATCTTTTCCTTAGGGTGTTACATCAAAATTGGGTACAAGTTCACGGCATTGAAAGCAGGATAATAATCCTGTGTTTCATCACTTTGTAATTTAGAAAACACTCCTTTCACTATGGGAACTGAAAAACAGAGTAGATAATGTGATGAAGAAGAGAGGCCAAAGGCACCCTTCCTATGACAATCTGTTTTTCTGTGTGTTAATGCCATAACGTTGCTACATACTGTACAGTACCTTCTCTTGGGATTGTGCATTTCTGCAATGGGGAATAATTCCCTTTCACATATCGAGTGATCCTGGCTGGCTTACTTGGCAGTCCAACAAAACTCTTTCACATCTCTTGCTTTATGCAATACTGACTGCTTCCTTTGCAGTCACTGAAAAGTAAATAACGTCCCAAAATCCACACTGTCAGGTTGATCTCGAAGTATCCCAGCAGACTTTAACATGAAAACTTATTATATATTTTTCATTAATGGCAATTTTTGTGCATAAACAAAGTAGGTGATCACCTCAACCGAATTTCAGAAAGCAAGCTAGCACACACAGTGGCTTGAGAACGTTTACACACCCACTCACCCACACTAACGTTGATTAAGCAAAAGAATAAAAACAAATCTTTTGGAAATTGATCTTAATGCCTTAATTAAAAACATTTAGGAAAATCCAACCTTTTAAGGACACCAATTTTTTTGTGAATGAATAATGTATTGTGAATAAATAAATGTTCTTCCTTAAAATACAGGCGGCATAAGTATACACCCCCCTATGTTAAATTCCCACAGAGACAGGAAGATTTTTATTTTTAGAGGCCAGTTATTTCATGGATCAGGATACTATGCATCCTGATAAAGCTCCCTTGGCCTTTTGGAATTAAAATTAAGGCATTAAGATCAATTTCCCCCCAAAAAATGTTATTCCTCTTTTTAATCAACTTTAGCATGGGTGTGTAAACCTTCGGTATCTCGGTAGTTTTGAAGTGTAACTGACAGACAGCTGGTGTTGTTTTATTTAACCCTTGAGCTGTTTAATGTGAAAGCTTACAACAATGATTCTTAAATTAGAAAACTAAGCTTACGTTGCAGAGCTGTCAACAGTTAGAAAACATTGCCAGACATGACTATAATATAAAAACGTAGCACAGAAAGTAAGGAAATATGTGTTTGGTAGACTTTTTCTCTGTGGAAACAATGCTGTTTGGCAATAACTCTTATACCGGTAAATGGTGCCTCATTTGTAAGGAACATGCATTTGTGGGATGAGCAGCAGAGCGGAGTGTGTGTGTGTTGCGCCCATGAAAAATTTGCCAAAACGTGTCAATGCCAAGCAGCTTTTCTTTGCTGTTGCTATTGACTCTAGTTTTGAGCTTCTGGTACCCCCAGGTGCTGACAATCAGCTGCCTGATTCTGCAATCTGTGGCAATCCCATCTCCACAGTCTGGGACCGAAGGGTGGGGTTTATTAGATAATACCTCCACAATGTGGGAGTGGAGAGGAGGGAATGGCCTGCCAGCCCTCCCAACCTCAACCCCTTCAACACTTGTTGGATCAGCTCGGGCGTGCTGTTGGTGCCAGAGTGACCAACACAACCACGTTGGCTGACTTGCGACAAATGCTGGTTGAAGAATGGGATGCCATCCCACAGCCGTGTGGGACCAGCATGAGGAGGAGGTGCCAGGCTGTTGTGGCTGTGTGTGATTCTTCCACCCGCTACTGAGGCTCATGTTTGTGAAATGAATAAATTAAATTGCCAATATGTCTTGTTTCTTCAAACTTCAATCATCTAATCCACCAAACACCAAATGAGTTAAAAGGCAGAATAAGCTGTTAGGCAGAGATGATTTGGCATATTTTTTCATGGGCGCATCCCACTTACTCAGTGCTGCTGCTCATCCCACAAATGCATTTAAAAAGAACTAAACAGGCTTTCCAAGGGTATAAGATTCATTGCCAAAAAAAAGCATTGTTACCATAGAGAAATAATCTACCAAACACAAATGTCCTTATTTTTGTGCTAAGTTTATAACTAGCCAACTATACAGCCGCAGCTGTAAATATAATGCCACTTTGGAAAGGCATGATTACATTTGAATATACATTTATGCTTTAATTAACAAGCTATCTGGCAATACTAATCAGCTATCTCACCTTTTCACATTGGGTCACCCATGTCTAGTACTTCAATAGAATATATCTTTGGAATGAGCATCCTTGTTTTAATGGTAAAAGATTTCCTTGAGTGCCTGGAACTGCCTGGTGTATATTTCTCTGGTCTAAAACCATATGAAGATATTTTGGAAGCTTCAGTTCTCATATACTGCCAGAACTTAAACACAGATGATTGTAAGAGAGCAGGTTTGAATTGGGTTTGCACTGTCTCTCCACTCGGTAAGGAAGATCAGGGAGAGGAGTGAATATGGCTCTTATAAGAGAGAAATATCTTAAAAATAAGGATTTTAACATATTTTATGTGTGATGTTAGTCCCCTTACAAGTGAACCATGTTTTTTAGACCTCACAGGATAAAATGACGTATTGTGGGCAATGAGCAATTTTCAGAACAATAGTGCTTGCCGTCCAATCACAGATAAAAATACAATTCTTGCAGAAATCTCCAAATGCCAAAAGTGTTTAATTTCCACTCACAGCATGGCTTTTGCTGTGGTGTTAAGTACTTGGTGTCTTAATGTGGCATGTTGGAGGGATTTCCGACCATTTTTATTAATTTGTGAAAGGTCAAAAATGATTATTATATTTATTGTATTTTCTGTTACATTAAATTTACATATACAAATCTCTAATGAAAATGCAACGACTTATGAGACATAATTGAGCATGAGAATGGCCATATATGTGTTGGGGGTGGCAGTAGCTCAGTCGGTAGGGGAGTTGGGTTGGGAACCGGCGGGGGTCGCTGGTTTAAGTCCCCATACTGACCAAAGTATGGTGGTGGACTGGTAGCTGGAGAGTGCCAGTTCACCTCCTGGGCACTGTCAAGGTGCTCTTAAGCAAGGCACTGTACCCCCAACTGCTCGAGGCACCTTTCCATGGGTAGCCCCCTCACTCTGACATCTCGCCATTAGTGCATGTGTGTGTAATTCAGGCCTGTGTGGATGTGTGGGTATTGGCCTGGGCTCCTGTTAGAATAGATTAACGGCCTGAATTATTGTCCCAGTCTGGCCGTGCTGTGGCCTCTGCTTCTCTTTTTGTGCAACAGTTTGTGGTTAGGATTGTTGCAACATGGTGTGATTGTGTTCTTTTCCAAACACTTCCAGGCCTGCTAAATGACTGGCAGATGCTCTGTTGATCAAACTAGCTTCAGTGGTTCATCTGAATCAACCTATGGCATCTGCTTTTTCCGCCAAAGTCTCAAATTTGATCAAACATAATGAACAGCAGATTTGATGTAGCAGGGCCCCAGCACTTGTTAGGAAGCCAAGATCGGTTAGATGATATCTGGAAGTTTGGCAATAATTGAGACATTGATTGTTGTCTGTAAAGGAAAAACTCGGGAGCAGCAGAATTCATTTATTTTACATACGTGAAGAAGGTTCGGAAGACTTTGATGACTTACACTGAAGCATTTAATGAACACACAATTGAGCAATTGAGGGGACAATAAAGCAGGCAGGTCATATATATACAGTATGTATGTGTATAAATGTATATACTGTATATGTATGTACTGTATGTATATATTTATATGTACTGTATATATGTGTATGTGTGTGTATAAATGTATGTGTATATACACTGTATGTATGTGTATATACGTATGTGTATACTGTATATATATGTATCTATGTATATGCATGTATGTACAGTATATGCATGTATATGTATGAATATATGCACTGTATATATGTACTTTTGTATATACTGTATACGTGTGTGTGTGTGTGTGTGTGTGTGTGTGTGTGTGTGTGTGTGTGTGTGTGTGTGTGTATATGTACTGTATGTGTATATGTGCCAGTGCTATTAAAAGATATGTTGAAATGTAACAGACAACCCAAATAGTTTGGAGTAAAATATTTTTAAAGAAGTTCTGTCCTATCCAATATCTACTTAATTAGCATAGTACACACAGTACACACAGTACTACTGATTTCTTTTTCGTTTTGGCCCTTTATTCATGACCCTAAAGCCTCAATTACAAAAGCTTTGGAGCTCATCAATTGTATGATTGTAGGTAAGGTGTAATTAGAAAACATGTAAAGATAGTTTGCATCAGTAATGAAGGAGAGAAAGGTGACATAGTTTTTCTTCTTCTCTGAAGGTGAAGACAAAACGTGCTTTTCAATTTCACTGAATACAATTTGAATTTACCTCTGTGAAACCGTTTATGTAGCTCATTAATTCAGCCGTAATTAAAATTAACCCACTCACCTGTGCACACCGGTATCAAAGCAGCAAAGGTTTCTATTGAATATGATGAGTGAGAAATGTAATGAGTAGAATGATGCGAAGGCCGAACGAGAGAAAGTGGCACATGCAAAAGATGGATTGAGACAAAGGCTAAGAGGCAGAGCAGGAGAGCAAAATGTGTGCAAGGGACAACGAGGCGGTGCAAAAGGTGACTGGGGGAGGCAGTCATCAAAATGCTAATGTTGTATGGGATATTTACTGCAGAGTGTTAATGCAGTTTAAAACAGGCTCTTTGTCCTGCAGCCCATCACCAAGCCCATGTTGGGCCCTAATAAATCAGCCATTAAAAGCTGATGTGACCTGAATAGCACTTCAAACAGCGGCAATTCAGCTCTATCACCACTGTGGGAACCAGACAACAGCTGAAAAATTTATGAAGATGCCACTTCATAATGGACGACTCAGAAGAGACCACAATACAGAGTTTGTGCGTGATGCGACTGTGACAAACATTACTATTCGGGAATTATTTTTTTTTTTTGGAGTTTGTCGAAGTAAATCTACATCATGGATGTGGCCTATTAAAAGTGACTTAAAGTCAAGTTGGCAGACGTTAAAAGTTCCTTCTGCTACGCTGTTGAATTAATTCCCCTGTCACATATTTTGAAAGATTAAGTGTTGCCATGTTTTACTGAGACTATCGGGCTCTGTCTCCTAACCCGCTTCCCCTCTCTCGGTTTCCTTCCAGGACAGAACATGGTTTTACTATCTGGAATGTGATACACAGGATTTGTGAGGAGAACACTCAAGAATCACACTCCCTCTCACAGCAAGGTAGTGTACAATTTTTATCACCATTTCTGACATCATCAATACCGACCTGAAAATGTCTCATTGCACACAGCACAGTAATAAAGAGCATTCATGTGGGCCAATTGGGCTTTCTTGGTGTGCAATAGGATGTTATGAAAATGATCTGTGATAGGTGCTCATCTTCATATGCAAATTGGGTGGGACAGCACTGGTAAGCCTTTAATTTCTGCCGACAGCGACAAGGAGAGCTTTTTTGGTCGGTAACCATACGTATCTACTGAGCATGTTTGGATTTCATTCCCTGATGCAAATGATGTTTTCAGTGTAATCATGCAAAAGCGCAGCTGGCTTTCATTTCTCTACCCCTTGAGTCTCTTGAGTTCCCCCCCACCCCCCGCCCCATCCATCGCATAACGATTAAAACCTTCATGCGCCGAGCTTTTACTTCTCATTGTTTTCTGTTGTCTTCTACAAACCTGTTTGCTCCCTTTCTCTGCTTATCTTCTTTCCTAGTCCTTGCTCACTTGTCATGCCAGCTGAAGCCGTCCTCCTCCTCCTCTTATACCTTCGACACACACACACACACACACACACACACACACAGAGTTTCCTCCACCTCCACCAACCCTCCCCATACTGAATGGAGCCACTAGCCTCTGTGCCTCCTGTGGTGAGTCTGGATTGAATTCAATTAGGGAGATTGTTTGCCCTCCAGAGTTTACTGGTGGGCTCTGTGGATGATAGGTTTGCCTGCCGCCGCCCTTCACACACACTCACACACACACCCCCCTACACACACAAACATACCCTGGTACATCCATCTAACCAGTTTCCCCTTCATCTAACTCAATACAGCCACTCCTCCTTTCATAACAACTGACTTGCGGCAGTGCAGATATTTTTGTGCATACAATGTTTACATTGCTTTGCGAGCCCCTGTGGATGTTTTTATACGACTTTGTATTCAACAAGATCAAGGCATAAACATGTGCACTGTGGGCGAATGTGTCATATCGCCTTTTTGATAATGCATCAGAGGCTCATATTCTCTATATGATGGGATGGGAGATTTCTGAGGAGAATGATTGGGAACTACATACAGCTCAACTCAACTACACATGTACTCCAGGATAATCCCATATTTAAAATGAATTTCCCAGTTCGCTAACATATCTGGCACAAAAGAAAGGACTGTAAATGTTACTGACATAGGAGTAATGGTCACATTAATTGCGAGGTGAAAATAGATTTGTGCTGTCATTTGAATAACATTGAGAGCAGCAGGCGGTAGTTACGTGTGGCGCTGGCTTGTGCTTTTTTAGATATGAAGTGTAAAGCTGGTACAGGGATAATAGCCTTGGTCTCTATTCTGTGTAGAAACACTTCTCAGCGACTTGTCCTGCAACCCGCTGCTTTCCTCCAGATGTCACGCTGTGTGCCTGTGTACTGGTGCTTCTCAGAAATCAGATACTGTATTAGTGCTGAAAGATGTCAAATGAATTAAAAGCTGGGGATCGCTTTGATGATAAATATCCTAATACACGCTGATGTGGAATTACAACCTTCATATTATGGACCTTATTTTGCCTAATTTGTGGTCACTTTGGATTAAGTCTAATCTACTTGAGGGGGATTGGTTTTGGGCCAAGGAAGGCAAAAATCCTGGATTTACAAGCACAATGTGATGTAATGATTCTGCATATTACATGGTTAGGCAGCAAGAGAATTCTGGAATTAAGATGGGAAGGACATTAAGGTATTTTTTTGAATATTCAGAAACACGTCCAACCACCATACTTTGCATACCCAACATGGTTGCCCATAGTATAGGCCATTGTTGTTAGTTTGACCATAATGGCCTGTGATGACATCAGCCCCCCCAAGCTTTGGTTCTGTTATCGTAAAGCCCTGCAGTTTGTTTTCATAGTGTGATCCTGCCCGGACTTCTCCAAATGATGCAAAACAGGTCATTTGAATGGAAAAGGAGTGAAATCCTTTTGTCCGATGTCAGCAGTGCTTTTGGATTTGAATCTCAGCCAGAGGTGGTTGACTTTCCACGTCTTTGTTGTTGTGTCCTGTTGCCCGGGCAACTACTGTCAGCAGCAAAGCAGCTGGGCTCAAAGATATTGGACAGAGCATCGGAACCCTCTAAATGACAAACTTATTTCAAATGCACGCATTGATGTAGTGCATTGCTGATAATAGGAAATTAGTTGACCCTCCGTGCAATTTTCTGTTGTCTTGACAACTGCTGGAAATATATCTGCTCAGACACGTTCATGGTGATTTCGTCCCAACAGGCGGAGAGTTGGTGTGAGAACACTCGTGCGGCTGCATTTAAATGTCACTTAGTGATCTCAACTTCATCTTCATTCATCATCTATTCACCTATTTGATGTACGGTTGGAAGTATCGCATTAGAAACACTGAATGGAAACAGAAAACAGAGGACTTAAATTATCGTGTTGGAGCCTTAACTTAACTGTTGTCGCCGCATAATGCTCACTTATTGTCGCCTAAACTTAACCATAATGTCCGCCGAAACGACCCTGTACCCGGCCCAAAGCCCCCTATTATCGGCTCACTCAACTATCAACTGCAGTATGCAGAGTTCTGTAGCCGGCTTCTGAGTTCTTCTGCTCATCCAGTAGCCATGGATACCAATCCAAATTTCCAAATTCAAAATTTTGATACCGTCAAACCTACTCTTTATTTCACAGTGGTATCGGGTATTACCGTGACTTATTATATCGATATCGCGATATGAGGCTAGATATCGTCTTAGATCTTGGATATCGTAATATGGCATAACTGTTGTCTTTTCCTGTTTTTAAAGGCTGCATTACAGTAAAGTGATGTCATATTCTGAATTAACTAGTTTTTTTTATTATTTACCTTTACCCACTTAGTTATTATATCCACATTACTGATGATTACTCATCAAAAATCTCATTGTGTAAATATTTTGTGAAAGCTCCTATAGTCAACACTACAATATTGTTGCGGTATTAATGTCAAGGTATTTGGTTAAGAAAATACCGTGATATTTGATTTTCTCTATATCGCCCAGCCCTAGGTGACTAATTAAAAATGATGACGTGAGGCTCAGACGGTGTCACCAAAGTTCAGAAAGTGAATACTAAACACTAATACTCAAACACCTCTCCCTTCTCAATAAGGAGGAACCCTAAATGCTGACAAACTGCAGAAGTCCCCCCCCTATATTTAATCCTTGTCTCCTATATAAGTGCCTTTTTTTTTAATGACATATTGAAAATGATACGTTGCTATTTTTAAGACCCTGTGGTATACCATATTACCGCCCAACCCTTCTATCAACTGATTTTAACGATCCCCGTTCACGTGAACAGAAAATTGCATTGCCTGTGTGTTTTCACGGCAACCCTCCATAGAGATTTATCAACCTACTTGCGACAGTAAAAATGTATTGCATACTATTATTATGGTTAAACGTTTCAATTAATCCACATGCAAATAGTGTGTTGATCTGCAATAACTATCTGGGTTTGTGTGTGGGTCTGTGTGTATGTCTGTGGGTCTGTGTGTATATCTGTGGGTCTGTGTGTATGTCTGTGTGGGTCTGTGCGTCTAGGATAGATTGGAGTGAGAAAAACTACAAGGTGTTACAGAATAATAATAATTCATTACGTTTATATAGCGCTTCGGGGAGACTACTCTCTAACACCACCTGGGTGATGCACGGCAGCCTTACGCAACAAACACTCGGGGACATATTTTTAGTGGTGGGGAAAACCGTAGCACCCGTAGAAAACCCACGCAGACACAGGGAGACCGGCCCGGGACAACCAGGGTTTTGAACCCGGTACCTTCTAGCTGGGGGGCTCCGTCCAAAGCTAAAAAAAAATCCATCTACCAGCACCCTTAAAAACTCACTAATAAATGTGATAGTTTGAGTGTAAAATCGATTAATTACAGGGGGGTTCTATCAATCTATCCTTGATGCACAGATACAAACACATACACACACACACATGCACAAACCCAGATTGTTATTGCCTGTCACAACCCACTTCCTCAGTGCCAGAGGGCTATGCAGGTCTTGATTGGTAGAGTCCCTTGGATAGTGGTTTGCCCCTCTAACTGTGACAGAGAGAACGGTATATTTGGATGGAGCTATTTCGATATGAGCGGGGTTACTGAGATGTTAGCCCAGGTGTCTTGTCATGTGACCGGCTGCTCTCCTGATACCTGCCCTGACAGTTTGGGTATCTTAATAAAACAACACCCTTGACAGCAAACTCAGCAGTTCAGCGGTCTCTCTCCATCATCTTCTGCCAAGCGTTTCTCTCCTTCTCTTCCCACTTTCTCTTTCTATCTATCTTCCCTGCCTCATCGTGACCATTTATGCTAATATAAACGAACAGGACGATCTGTTGATGGCAATTAGATTCAAGTGCGGCTTGCACCTCTGGGGCTGCGCTGATATCATCTGACATGACAGAAGAATCCAAAGCAGCAATGGTCCTAATTTGAAAGACACCAATGTTATTATTATAGCTCCAAGGCATTGGGTTTGAGATATGGTAAGTGGATACCCAAGTCAGTATTCACAGGCACATGCTAATTTAGTGGAAGGTGGCAAATGTATCCAGTCCAAAAGAAATGGCCACCACCTTGAAGAGTTTCTCCTCTTTGGTTTTTGTAACACTGAGTCTCTCTTGAACTTCGGCTGCACCCTGTCCAAAGTTTCAGCTCCAGCAAGGTGTGCGACTCTAATCAGCTCTGTTTGATGTGCGCAGGCAGCAGGCTTTACAGAGGAGCCAAGATCTCTTAGGACATTAAGGGAGAGGAGCGGGAGGAGAGGAAGAGATTACTGCTGGTCTTTTTATAGAGGATCACTCCATCTTGTCCTTTTTAGCTCAGTCATTACTTCTCACTTCCCCCCGGACAGTGATTCTCTTTTTCTGTCTCTCACCAAGACCAAAGTCACTTCCGTCATTTTTGGCGAGGAGCCTGTCTGGCTGCCAGTTAACCAAATATGATTTCACAGCCGTCAGAAGGCGCTTGTGTGGTCAGAGCGACTCCACTTCTGGCAGGTATGGAAAGAAATCGGCCCAGGAGAGGAAACGGAGACAGATGAATAATGATTGCACATGCTTTCCTTTGTTGGCAGCGGAGACTGTGAAAGCCCATGCCGTGTCTTTTCTTCATTTTATTCCACACATTCCCTCCAAATTTCTTCCTTTTGGCTAGTACCTGTGAAGTCAGACATCCCTTTGTGCCCGTCAAAGAATAACCGCCAGTCTGCCACTCTGCGACTAGCTGTCAGGGGAGTTCACCCCCTGACAACCAGCGTACACGCTGAGGTAATCTGAAGTTGTCAAACGTTAAGTGTCCTCTGCTATGACTGCGAGCGTGCTTTGTGTTTGCCTCTCCAACATCACAGCTTGGGCAATAGTGTAGGTGTACTAATGACCTCTTTATCAACACAGATCATTAAATAATGCCCTGCGGCTACAAATTTGGCAGAGAAATTGTTGTTTAGCAGAGGAAAATGGAGACGCAGATAGATAATAGGTTCTTGTTGTCACTGCCAGCCTACTATCCAACCCAATCGTGTGATGGAGCGCTTTCATGACCTCTTATGATTATACATCATTTTCAAGTACATCGGCCGCTGTTCCTTTTACATATTCCCATGTGGTTTATAAAAATTTAATTTGCATATTTGCTCTCCATATGCATGTCCTGCTCCTTAGCACCTCTGAGGGGAAGCGCCTGTCTTGTAAAAACACAACCAGAGAAATTATTGATTTGCATCTGTTTATCTGGGATGATGCAGAGCACCGCCCTGCTGCCGGCGCCGCGGTCTGCGTGCCAGGATCTCAAAGGTGCCATCACACCCGGCTGTCCCTTTTTTTACGGTGGCTCTAAACCGTGGACAGGGGCTGCAATCTGTTTCCGCCCTCCCTTGAATTTTATTTACAGCCCCAGCTTGGCAATAAAGCCCAAAATTTATGGCTTAGTTTTTAATTAGAAATAATGTCTTGTAGAGTTTAAGTGATGGATGGTTTAATCAATATATAGACTGCGGCTGGCCCTATGATGAACGTTGCTATTGACAGTGTGCAGAGTATCCTAACTTAACACTTCACGTCTTTTAAAGAAATATGTAGTGTTTTGTTTGGTGATGGAAGCTGTGCAGTGCCCTTTCTGTGCCTCTCTTCATCGCTTCTCCTTCCATTTTACTGTCATTTGCTACTCTGTCAACACTTTTTTTCCAAACGGGTAATGTTTTCCTCCAGGATGAATGGCCCTCCCCTGTCACACTGTATTTAGGCAATTATTTTACCTTGGTGAAACCCTATTGTGTTGTGTGCCCACATTTGCTTGGGTTTAAACCGAATAAGAGCTGAAGGGGGGTTCTGGTGAATGGAATCTGACAAACTGGGAGGAATTCAATCCCCAAATAGGTAGGAGATTTTGTTTTAATGGGTAAAGCAATTTCTTTCTTCCTTTTTTCTTGAAAAGTGAGCAGAACGGATTTTTCAAGTAGGATAATTAAATAGGAATCAAGTTTCCTGGCGGCGCGGATGATTGCGTAATACACACTGGGGATGAAATCATGGCACTCGTCAATTGAAGTTCAATTTTGTCACTCGTGGCTTATTGTGAAGTGCTCAGTCAATTCTATGATTGACTCGGTGTAGCTTTTCATTTACCAGACAAAACATCCAGCAGACATGGCAACAATTTTTACATCCTCTATCGCAGCATGAAAAATTTAATTTAGTCGCCGACTCATTTCAAAACAGATTGGTTGTATGAAAGTAGGACTGTTGCTGGGCAGATTGTGTGTCATGTCTTAAATGAGCTATAAGTTCACAAAGCAGATGGCAATTTCTTTGATTTGTTGATTGTGCCTTTTAAAACGTCTGAAAGTTGTAAGTACTTTTGAAGATTAAACAGGAAATATGGCATTTTTGCTAGATACCTGGCTTAACCCTTGTATTATACATGTTTATTACAGAAAATAAGGTAAGGCCATTGATTTTCAGGTAGATAAAATGTACTTGTACCATTTTTCTCCTTGTAAAATTGAAATGGGTCAATTTGACCCAGATACCATACAAGGGTTAAACGATTAGTTGATTATCAAAATGGTTGCGGAATGATTTACATAGTTGACTAATGTTTCAGCTCTGATTTTACATTTTAAAGTCCCAATGGGGAGTTTTCTTTTTACTTTGGTGAGTCCTAGTGATAGTCTCAAGTTGGGCTGGGCAAATATTATAGATATTTTTAACCAAAATCCTCGATACCCCAACGATATTGTAGTGTTGACTATTGGTGCTTTCACTAAATATTTACACCATGAGTTTTTCTATAAATAATCATCAGTAATGTAGTAGTAGTGGATATAATGACGAAGTGGGTTACAACAGTCTGGTAACATCAGAAAATTACATCACTTTACTGTATTGCAGCCTTTAAAACCAGGAAAAGACACCACTTATGCCATATGATGATAGTAAAATATGGAAAATCTAAGACAATATCTAGTCTCATATCACAATATCGATATAAAATCTATATTTTGCCCAGCTCTAGTGTCAAGAGAATGCACTAAGAATGAACTAACAATATGTGCTTTCCAAAGCATACTGCATACCAATGGTAATACTTTTTACAGGTTCAACTCAAAGTTAATAAAGTTGAAAATTACAAACTGCAGAAACAAAGACAGAAGGTGAATCACGTTTAGGTCAGGGAATTATTCTGTCTGACCTTCACTTTCATAAATGAAGAGCTGAAACATGATGCTGCTGCTCCATACATACTGTACCACCCACCTTAAAGAGATTACTAATAGACAGGATAATCGTCTCCATATGTGCACACACACATGCAGACTAACACACACCAACATAGTATCACCTGTCCTCTGAGACCAACCGTAATACATTGCTTTCTCATTGATTAGTGTTGCATTCACTGCCCAGGGCAGGTAAAGGCCTTAATAATGACTTTGTGCTTTGTTTCCATGGTCTCTGGAATAACCATGAATGACATGGATACCATGCTATGTAGCTTGTCTAATCCCTCTGGTCAATGGTTAATTGTTCTGCGGTGATTCAAAGCATCCGGGTTCTGTCGCAACTGACCGCACTCCTGTAGATCTTGACCTGGGTATGTTTTCTTCACCCCACCTCCCCCCCCCCTCCCAGCCTCATTTCCACATCTTTTTTTTCCTCTATTCCCTCATTCTGCTGGCATGTCTTAGCTTATCTGCCTCCTTTGTGCAACATAAGCTTGTAGATAAGCACTATATTGGGCCGGGTTACTCATGTCTGTCTTGTTCATTCATCAGAATCCTCTAATTCCCCCCCGAAACCTATTTGCCAGACTGCAGGTGGCCCGTGTTGCAGCACAGAGGGCATACCTGATCTCTCCTAAGCAAACATAGACATTTAGTCACCGCTGCTCCTTTTGTATTCCCTACGCATGCTGGTAATGCCCCGATATGTATGTGTACACATGACTAATCTCAGTGACGGGGTAAAAACATGCCACTGATTGGTACGCAGCTTTAGCCGAGATTAGCCATGAAGTCGAGCATTACTCATTTGTTGTGTTTGCCCCTTCTTTATTCTTGGTTCACAGATAGGTGGCACACAGGAAAAAAACAGAAGCCTACCAGGATCTTTAACAGTGGTTATCTATAAAGCCCCAAAGTCCACAGGTGTTTCCAGTTGCCTCTTAAATGCCTCAAGCAGGCTTTAGGTTTTTTTTTTTTTTTTTTTTTAAAGCATGACCCAGTTCTTGCAATTCCATGACACACTGTACAGTAACTATGTTAGGGGAGGGTTTGTTGGGAATGAGCGGTTACAAACCTGAGTAAGAGTAATACCCTGGGACTTCATCTGGTCCAGTACGCCAGTCAGGGTCACTGGCGACCATGATCTCTGTTCTGGAAAGTTAATTAGGAATTAGAACATGGCATGACCCTCAGGATGTTCTGCAAAGTTAGAATAATGAACACCTGGAAATGGCGAGGAGCAAGAGTGAGGGGGGGGATCATTTGGCTTGTGCACAAGTCATTCCATTAAGACTTTTGAGCTCTTATGGCCTTTATAATTACACACCAGATTTTTTTTTTTTTTTTTTTCCATTTCTGTGTCTCATTTTTTTCATTCATTTTGAACGATTTAAGTGCACGAGGTAGTGTTCTTTAGCTGGGTAAATTGGATTTCTATTCGACATGTGATCTTGTGGTATAATACAGCTAGAGATACACTGAAATGTATTAAACTCTGAGTAGAGTGAATACAGTCCTACCCAGTGCCAATGAAATCCGTTGCAAACCAATATAACTCTATTCACATTAATTTGATTGCTGCAATATAAGAATGTGTTTGCGTAATTTATCAGCACCATGCCTTAATTGTGTTAAATAGATATTCGAGTAGCCTATTGAAAGAAATGCCCAGCATTTCTTGTTACCACATTTCGTGCTGTTATTTCAAATATCTGTGTGACCGAACTAAAGTCAAGGTTGAAATATGATTCAAGAACAGTATGGGCATAGGTGAATAATGCAAAAAAAGAAACAAACTATATTTTGCAAAGATAGACCTTGTTGTCTATGTTTTTGGGTAGTTTTGAACATAGCCTAACTGTGAATTCCTATTGAAATCGGTGTTGCCTAGTTATATCTAGTATTCCATTTGTATTGTCAAAACAAAAAGTGTGCCGTTTGTGTATTCAGGGAGGAATACAGCACAGGTGGAGCGTGGGTTTGTTCGGCTAAAAATACAGACCCTAAAATTGCATATACATGCTCTCTTTAAAAAACAAAATCCAATTGAACCTATAATTCTTATATTGCTTTTGTGGTGCAGCTGGTGCCTTCGTGTGGGCCGACACCGGCTTTAACATTCTCCTTGTGTATAAGGCTTAGTTTTGCTCCCGTCTGCCATATCATAATCATTTGGCCCAATGCCTTGATTTGAAATGGTGAATTGTTACACCCCGAGTAGGTAGAGTGTGATACATCTGCTCATAGGCCGCATTATTTTATCATCTGCATTTGCAGGTCACAGTGCAGTGCAGAAGGTGGTGTTTTTCCCCCTCCGTCTGTGCCGGCAGAGAGTACGCCACAGTACACACATTCCCTAGATGCAGTCTGGCAGACCTAGTGAATCATCTTCCCGTCACAGGTGGGGGAAATACAACAGCGGGATTGGCAGTCCAAAGGTGGCATCTGGCCCACTGTTGAGTGAGGTGTTTGGCTTGTTTCTGCTGGAAATGAGTCATATTTTGCAGAAGAAGGAAAAATAACAGTTTTTTATTTATTTTTTATTTTGCTCTACATATGTAGAAAGAGGTGGTCAGTGATAGTGTACATTTTAAAGATAAGGTTTAAGATTATATTCCAATTTCTAATATCCATGCATCATCAGTCTGCATATATGTTGGTGCGAATCATCTCAGCCCTGTTTGTTTTTCGTGTTCGGACTTGCATTTCTCCCATTGTGACTGTGACTAACACTCTACGTGTCTGAAGAGAGGCTGTTTCATCTGAGCTCTTGTAGGAAGGTGGTTGTGAGGACCGTTGATCAAAGGTAGAATCCTAAGGGCCAACGAGGGCCCAGGGTAGCAGCAGATGTTTCCCGTCTTTGTTAACGCCTCAGTTAGATGTATCCTTATTTAACCAGCTCCGGCTAATGGCCCCAGCCGGTGTCAAATACACCGGATTGCTTTTCTCTTTCTTTTGTGTGCAGAACATTGGACAGAACACCAAACACCAGGGATATCTTCTTTCTCTGTGACACTCTCATTGTGCTCCACGGTGAATTCCTGGCAAAAAAATCCCTTTCACAGTAATTGGGTGCGAATGAAACACTTGCGCTTGCCTATTGTCTAATGTATTGTCGCATTCAGGCCAGTGGTTAAACAAGCCAAGAAAGAAGGCAGAAAATGGTAGAGAATAACTGGGTCGGTGGGCGGGGGGGTGTCGTAGGAAGTGTTGTGCAAAGTGAACGGGATCAAGGGAAGACAGTAGACAAAGAACAGAGTGTGTGACAAATGTCTATAAAATATATAATCATTTCAGTTTCGTAGCTTGCAGAAAATGAGCCGAGCAAAGAAAATCCAAAACTGCAAAAGCAAAGAAGAAGGACTTTTCAGGAAGAGCAAGGCAACAGAAATAGTTTGCAGTGTGTGAGAATAAAGGCAATTTGCAAACTAGGGACTGGAATACAAAGTGGTCAAGCACTTTGGTTTAGGAGATACAGGCAGCTTAGAAGTTCTTCATATGGCAGACATGAGATTGATTGAGAGATTCGGTGGGCCTAATTGTGCTGTACCATCTGCCCAAGTTACAGAACCTGCCAGGCATGTGACAGTTTCCAACAGGCTCACTGACGAGCAGATGTGTGCATGAGTGCGTTTGCTCTTCAATGTGTGTGTGTGTGTGTGTGTGTGTGTGTGTGTGTGTGTATGTATATATATATATATATATATATATATATATATATATATATATATATATATATATATATATATATATATATATATTCATATATATATTCGGCCTCTCACATCACACATCACATCTTCTTTTTTTTTCAGGAATTGAATTACAGAGAAATGTCAAACGCACGGTTCTTTTTTCAACATAATTAAATCCCCTTATGTGTGGCATTTTCTTGTGTACTTTATTATGTGTAGGATCCTTCAGTGATGTTTAAAGGAACACACCGACTTATTGGGACTTCAGCTTATTCACCGTATCCCCCAGAGTCAGACAAGTTGATACATATCCAAGATCCAGAACCATATCTTTTTGAGCCAGAATACACAGACGAGGAGTTACATATGTTGGAAGCTGATGGAAATGCCAAACAGACTGAGGTCGAGGGGAGAATCAGAATGAACACTATGCTATTAGTATCTAATAATTGTTGACTCTGTTCTCCAACTCTGAGCAAACTCTCTCTGCTCCGCCCAAGTAGCATAAGTAGCAGTGCTTCGCCTTTCTGAGAAAATAGTTCCCAGTTAGTATGGGGTTAGAATATGGCTGGATGTGACCTTGTTATTTGTACACCCTGTGACTATACAAATCACAACATGTAAATAGGAACATGTTGGCGTTACTTTGTCACTTATTGGGATTAGTAGCTAGTTGGAACCAGTTACCTGCAGGACCTTTACTAGTCTAAGGTAATGCTGGGGGCGTCACACAGTTACAGCACGCATGGAGATGAGAAGGGTGTGTATTGACTAGAGCCCGAAGGATTTTTAAGGCCGATACCGATACAAATATTTGGTTTTTAAAAAATCTGATATGCCGATATATCGGCCGATATTTAAAAATAAATTAATCCAGAAATGCGTAAAAAACAAAACATAAACACATTTCCCTAACATTAGTTGTTTGTAGTTATTTATGTGTTCTCACTAAAATCATGTAATAATTTGTTTTGTCACAACAGAACAGATGAACATCAAAATATATTAAAGTTCTGATAAATAAAATATATGAAAATACAAACTTAAGTAATGAAACTTATGAAAAAAATAATAATCAGTGTTTACAACAGGGACGATGTTGAGCGTCCTCTGGTGGACAAACTATGGAACACCAACATTCATAACATGGTTGACAGTCCATTTATATTTTTTCAATATTCATTTATCAGAATCATTTAAAATTTTCATGATTATAAATGAAAATAATAAAATAAATAAATTGGCCATTATAAATGCCGATAACGATCAGGAAATGCCTAATATCGGCCGATAATATCGACCCGTCGATATATATTGTCCTGCCGCCGAAATATTGTTCGGCCTCTAGTATTGACTTATCTAACTCTGGGGGAAACGGTGAGTAAGCTAAAGTCCCAATAAGTCGGCATGTTCCTTTAAGTGTTCATTGTTTCTGACCGTATTGCTATTTATGTATCATTATGACAAATGTCATAGGCACAGAAAACATTTGCATACATCAATCAAATATTTCTCCCCCTCACTTCCACAATGAAACAGATTGCCAGCCAAATTAAACAAGGAAACTAACGAAATGCTCTCCACGAAACATGCATACTAATTCATCCAGTAAATTACTTTGTTAATCAACGAGGGAATGTTTTCTGACCAAAAGTGCACTCATCACACGTTCATCAAACATTCTTTAAATGTAAAGTAGTCTGCTGAGATTTGTCATTTTAAAGCAGTAGGTTGACATGTTGGGAATTACGCTTACTGGCTTTCTTGCTGGGAGTTAGAGGAGAAGACTGATACCACTCTCAGAAATAACAATGCTGTTAATGTTCTCTGCAACAGAGCGAATAATACAGTTCCCAAATGTTGAACTATTCCTTTAATAATTGTTGTTTCTTTTTATTTGTGGAAAAAAAAAATACACCCAGTACCTGCCCATTCCCAAATATAACAATATGGCTGGTTGTACGGAATATTAAAGCATTAAAGAAAGTGTATTTATTCATGTATGATACGACATTCTGAGATATGTATGTGACCTACTGAAACAAAACACAGGGATAAATCTCCGCAGTGTTGCTACAAAATTATGTGGACGAGGCTTTCAAGGCCAAAATCTGTCTACAATAAGACACTAGAGTGAATACAACAAACAAAGGAAAGCTACAGTGCACTGCTGTCTACTTAAAGATAGGATAGTGATGGGATTCACCTGAAATTGGACACCTTAGTGTTGCCAAAGGGGGGGACATCGGATTAGTCAACAAGGTAATAGCATTTGCATATCAAATCACCAACAACGACCCTTCTGCTGCCTTGTCCATGCCAGGCGTTTGATTTAGCTTTAGTATCTCCTCATAGTCTCTGATTGAAGAACATTTTAGCCATCAAAGCGCCTTATATTATCAGTATTATTACTATGATGAATTCATTATAAAGGCCTTAATATAGACATTTTTCTTGGTTTTTATGTACATAAAAAAGACATATTTCAGTGTTTAGTTTTTTTCATTAAAGCCACATGTTCAGCAGTCAATTCATGGCTTTTGAAAAATACAATTTCCAAGATTACCATTCATTGCGACTTATAAAATCCATCTGAACTCTGTTGTCCCCAGTGTGAACATTTAACAGCCTTATTCATTGAGTTATCAAGTATCTCCAGCAAAAATAAATGGACATGGATATGGAATCCTTGTAAATGTCCGACAGCGATCCAAACCACTAAACATGACAATAAAGTAATGGATTGTTAATTTACATGCCAGGCTAGGGATTTCACTGGTGCAAATCCTGCAGATGATGTTAACAATATGAGCGCTAGAGCAGTGTTGCTTTAAGATGTTGAAAAGAGGCTGTTCAACTGCAGAACAGTTTACATTTGAGACACAAACAGGAAGAAAAACAAAGGAAAAGGAATCAAAAGTTATGTCCAACGTTGACATATTGTTGTCTTTCATTATGTTCCACAGCCCTGTGTCCTTTCCTTGATGTGGCCACAGATGACAGGGGACGTTGGAATGTGTTTCATATTCTGCATACTCATATCCCCAAGTCCCTCTAGTAATTACTATTCAGTAGATGCACTGTTTGGCACAAGGACAAAAGTTTGCATAATTTATGCAAGGCCGTCATCAATTTTTGAAAAATGGCCCCGGCCTTTTCTTGTGCTTTTAACTAAATAGATGTTCTTCAGCCTGGACATAAAACGGCCACAAGGAACAGAGAAAACTTTATTTATATCTTTACCTAAACTCTGAACCAATGCAGACTTCAGAGAGCATATTAGGGTTATGCCCAGCTCAGATATATTTATTTTACTTGTTCTCCCGAGCCTGCTCTGCTCTCCCATTTAAAGTACATGAAACATTTAATAAGTGATACTTTATAAGCAGAGCCTGACCGATAAATGATTTTTAAGGCACATACCGAAATATTTGGTTATTGAAAAATCCGATATGCCAATATATCGGCCGATGTATATAAAAAAAAAAATCCAGAAACGCTTCACAAAACATTAACAGATTTCCCTAACATTAGTTATATAGGTATTTCTGAGTTCTCAGAATTACTTAAAATTACTTAATTATTTTTTTCTTTGTCACAACAGAACAAAGGAACATTGAAATATATCAAAGTTCTGATAAATAAAATGTATAAAAATACAAACTTAAGATATAAAACTTAAAGTCCTTTGAACAAAAACACATTAAGAAAAAATAAAAATCAGTGTTGCCAACAGGGACGTTGTAGAGCGACCACTGTTGGACAGACTATGCAAATGCATTATAAATGCAGATACCGATATATAGGGAAATGCCCAATATCGGCCCACTCTATTTGTAAGACATCTTCTCTGCCTCCTAAAGAAGTCAGTTTCTCAGATAAAGTATTTTGAGATGGGCTGTCTTCCTCTGGATGTGTCCCTGAGGACTCTCACCTGAGCAGTTATTTCCAGCATAGTGCTCACAGGAAGAGGTCCTCTGAGAAACAGAAAAGGGACTTAGTCATTCCACATCCCAAGAGAAAGTGCTCTAAATTTACTTTAATACAGAAGATGACGATGTAAATAAAGTCCCTTTCTTGTGAGCCTCTTCTCATCTTGTCCATAAATCCCACTTTTCATCCGTTTTGTCCCTAATCCTGGTTGTAAATGTTTTCCAACTGCATTGGATTACAGCAGTCAATGGCTTGGACATTGTAATCCATGCCAGACCATTGAAGGGATGTATTTTTCTGGCTCTTTTGTTTAATGTCCTATAAAAACACAAAAATTGGCATTTGTTCTCAAATTTCTCAATATGTTTATGCTATGTTTAGTGCACTGGAGACCATTATTCAGAATTCTGGAGGTAAATAACAAGATTAAATAATAAGCGTTTTGGCTGCTCTGTTTGTTCTTTCAGTCTCTGGTGGTGATTATAAAAGGGAACATAACATGGTGTGTTTCTCTGTTCTGTACCTTCATCTGCTACATGGAATTTCAATCTCCAAAAATGGGATTGTTATATTTTCCCTATATGGACATTTTTGAGCTAGCTTATTGAATCTATTTTAAAAAAAAAAAAAAAAACAATAGTTCCATTAGCTGTACTTGGATAATCAACATTTTGACATGATCATTATTTCTCATCATATTTGACATTTAATTAATCTTGCTGGCGGAACCCTTGTTGCAACTATCTGCCCATTATTTGTATTTGTGAAACAAAAATAATTATGATATACTGTATTGCTGCTGCACTTTTCAGTAATAGTTTAAAGCCACGTTAAACGAGCTGTGATTCTATGCGGACCGAGTTCATCAGTTCACATTAGGTTTCTCTCCATTCAGACGCAGCATTTCCATTTAAACCTGCTGTTTGCATCTGTGGAACCAATCAATAACTCAGCAGTGTGTTATTTGCATGGTAACTGATGTGCAGATGATTTAAAAAAAAAAAAGCTTAGGAAGAACAGCGATTTTTGCCCTTTGACCTGTTTGGGGATAAGGAATAAAAGAAGAATTCATTGACTTTTGCTTATAACCGCTTGACTCTCCACACAGGAGTTGAGGGCAGCGATGTAGAAACATTTTGACAATGGCTCGCTGGTAGTGTTTTTTTTCCCCAATCACTTTTTTTTCTGAAGGAAAACAGATCGATATGCCTCACTCGGTTAGGAGACTCTCGGGATGTATTACTTGTCCGTGACAAGAAGCTCCAAAGCCAGTACTATTGCCAAGATTTCAAGGATTCAAGACAAATTTGTGTCTCACTTCATAACATGCCCTTCAGAGCTGTGTGAATTTGAATACATACATATTAACAAAAAATAATATTTGTTCATGGACACACATTTTTCTGATATCCAACTCACTATATGCCATCTATGGAGATTTGAGTTTGAGCCTTTATCACATTATAAATGAGACAGTGATGGAGGATGCTGAATACTGAACTATATTTCTTAGTGAGTTTTACTTCAGGATAAACTATAATATCAGCACTAGATCATTTTACACAGTGTAAAAGCAGGGATTGTTTTATTTTTTATGTATACTTTATTAATCCCACAAGGGGAAATTACAATTTACACTCTGCTATTACACAACACACACACCTGAATAACACACACATGCTCAGTACCTATACATGCATGGAGAGATGTCAGCGTGGGGGGGGGGGGGCTGCCCATGGAAAGGCGCCCCGACCAGTTGGGGGTTTGGCGCCTTGCTCAAGAGAACCTTGGCAGTGCCCAGGAGGTGAACTGGCACCTCTCCAGCTACCAGTTCACCACCATACTTTGGTCCGTATGAGGATTTGAACCGGCGACCCAACTCCCTCAGACTTAGCTACTGCCCCCCCCAATGTGGCCAATAGGCCAATGTTTTAACTTTTGCTACAATCTTTAGGAGGAAGACACTTGAAGATACTGAAAGCAATACCTCGGGATATGTTTCTGATGAGTAGTTTGAGTATTTTATTTTCGGCTTGACTTTATCCTTTTGTCCGTCACTGTACAGAAAACACTGCGCATTGTGGATATGAAGCCATATGGCACTCTGAACACTCAAACTACAGTCGTCTAACTGCTAAATGCTTCATTTTTCACACTTGCGTGATACCTGTTGTATTCATAATTTATTTAGCAAAAGGTTAAGCTTCACAGGACATTATATGCATATTTAGGCAATTTAACATCCACCAACTATGACGCCTTGTCTCTCTCCTAATACACCACAGCATTTTCATTTCACCCCCCGCCCCCCGCCATTTGAAGATGTGACCCAGGATATGTTGCCCTATTAGAAAGCAATAACGGATAAATTGCTTTGCAGAAGTATAATAAAGGAGCGCTGTGAAAGACTGCAGGCGCTAAATAATTTCATTTTCAATCGTTCAAAATATGACACATTATTAAAATTTAAAAGCCAGTAGTTTTTTTTCTTCTTTATTTATTCATTTTTTCCTGACCTGCAGGGTATTTTTGTGTTTATTTATGGGGAAATATCCTCTGCATGTCTTACTCAATGCTCAGACGTTATCCGTCAATACATTTGAGTCGAGTTATGCGCTTCACGCTTGTTTCCTGTCATGCACAAGCTCCATATGAACACAGATGTGCATTCATGCTTCTCACACTCAATTTAGCATGAAACATGAGCCAACATTCAGACCTCGGACTAATGACTGTTGCTGTGCTGTTTAATGTACAGGTCCTGCTGTTAATGTGATGTGATGTGCATGTTCTCCATGTGAACGAAGACATACTAGGACTTTGGCATGTATGCCTTGTGAGTTAATTACAGCTGAGTACTTCTGGGAGTAGCCAGTTGATGATCTTTGTCTTATGGTTTATAGCTAGTTGATCCTAGTAGTATCAGTATGATCAGGAAAATGTAACATTTGACTGTTTCTTTCCTATAACCCCACACGCTAAGGTAGCTAATCAGTAACGCGCTAGCAGAAACTTGGTTACTACTGTAGGTCGAATGCCAAGCATGTTAATGATTGCAGCTGACATTAGACAAACACGCCATTTAATCTGTTCCTTATGCTTTTGTGGTTTTGGTTTTGGAAGAGCTAGAAAAAACAAATCCACACACTTCCAAATATTACTTAACAGAGTCTCATGTACACAGCTAAAAATTCAGTCACGGTTGATAAAGCTAAAAGCTTGGATTGGACAATTGCTGTTGGATGACGTGTTGTTACGGAGGACTTACAGCCTGTTGACTGTGTGCATTGATTCAGGTGTATGCGGTGTCATTTACATAATACTAAAAACAAGACTGATTCTGATTGTGAATCTGATTCTGATACAAAATCTGTGTCAAAATACCTGACATGACATTGAGCACATTTTTAATAAAAACGGTCATAAAACTGTAATCACTTTAGCCCACTAAATCTAAATGGATGCTTACAGTGGATGTCTTTAGCTCGCCTTATTCCCAAGCACACACACACACTGCTTCGTCTCCATCAAGTCGTTTTGAATTTCTTTTTTTAGTGATCGTCAAAGAAACTGTCAGCATCAGCTTGTACGGAGGAAATCGCTCAAGTGTGCTGAGTTATTGGGGCCATTTGCGGCGAGCGTTAGTGCATGGATACAGGCTTGGATCGCTGAGGTATGCTTCAATCTGAAAAATGATTTGCAGAGTCAGACCGAACAGAGGACATTTCTCCATGTCACTTCACTTAACACGTGGCCTTTCCATCGTGTTGACAGGTCCCTGCGTTTGACACAATGTCTGCTGGGAAAGTTGTGCAACAAAAAAATCGTGTGTGCTGTTGTCCTCACTTCAATTAAATTAAAATCCATGTGGTATTTAAAGGCAATGCTGAAAAATACTGCATCAGAGCAACTAAAATGTGTCAGTGGAAAAGGACAATGAAATGTGTTACCCTGGTCTGAATGTGGCTTTCACAGTCAACTGTACATAGTGCTTGACATTGTCCTTTGATATCACATCTGCTTTATTGGGCTGTTTTTAGTTAAAGTAAAGTATTTTAATTATCTTCACTCTGTCATAGAATTGCAATCTTTGTAATGTCTGCATTTCGGCCAAAGCACAGTGGTTGTTTACTCTGGGCATAGACATATACAGGGAATGGTTTTTGGCTGATGTCTGATTTAGCTCTGGGGATTATGTGAGGTCAAAGCAGATGCCGCTTATATGCAGATAAGGCTGCAGCAGCTGAAGCAGAAACGATTGCAATTCACGCTTGTGGGCTTTTTTCTTTACACATTTTAGACAACAGAAATGGGAGCACAGCAGTACATGTTGCCATCATCAATCACCTCAGAGACTCAGTCACTGTGATGTGTCAAAAAGGATGAAAGGCATGATTCTCAATGATAGGGCTGTTAAAAATGCAGACTCCCGAGTAGGCGGCATTAGGGTGTGTTGTGCTAGGAGGTGCCGGAGCTGAACCAGCGTGGAAACTCATCTCACATGTTTACATACACCTAGGAATCCAGGTTATTACAGGAAACCAGGCATGGCGACAGGAAATCAGAGAACATTTTTACTTTAATGATTACATGCACATGGTCAGCAATTCGATTTCTCTCTGACACAGTACCATATATTTTCTATTTTCAGCTGCAGGTTAATACACATCTGGTGCTGTTGTGAGAATTGACAGCAGCACTATGATGGCCCATGTGCATCGTAATGAAGGAGCATTTCACCCAGTGTAATGTCGTTAATAGTTTTTTGATCATCACTGGAGCTCTATGGCACAGATAAAGAAGATATCAGGCTTTTGCTACATTGATAATATTTGTTAGTAAGATCATGTTATTGTTGCTTTTGGTCTTTTGAGATGTTTTTTTAAAAATCAGACAGAAATTCTTATATTTTTTTACTGACTGTAACAAAGCACAGATGTATTTTTAAAATATGGGAATACATTTTTGCATTCAACCCTTGTATCTTCACTTTCGGGGACCCTTGGATCCCTCGGGTCAAATTGACCCGTGATTTATTTTGGGTTTTGAAAAACATTCTGAAATAAAATTTTACTTCAAAATCTATTAATAAATATTGTCTTTATCTCAATTTCAAGCAATTGAGATAAAGATAACAATAGATGTTTAGGGAAGCAATCAGTCTCTACTAGAACACAATTTAAAATGGAAGTGTGATTCATTTTTTGTCATAAGGTTATAACTCATGTTAAAAATCCACTATGGAAAAAACATAAGTGTCATATCAAGAACAATTTTCTGAATTGAGTCAGGAATACATGTTTATAAAGGCCGTTGCTTTTCAGGTAGAAAAAATGTATACTTACCACCGTACCATTTTTCTTGTAAAAATTTGAAATGGGCCAATTTGACCCGAATACCATACAACATACAAGGGTTAACGTTTGTGCCTTAATGATCCTACATACATATATACTGTGTGTGTGTGTGTGTGTGTGTGTGTGTGTGTGTGTGTGTGTGTGTGTGTGTGTATATATATGTGTGTGTTTTCACACATATTTAACTCTCCCCATTGGCTGCTTCACATTACACATTTTTCAATCTCAGTTTGGAAGTATCCATCAATTTGGATGAAGCCTCTCAAACTCAAGATGGGAACATGTTTTCAGAGGGAAGGCAGCCCCTGGACTGGGAGTGCTAAGTCATCTGTTAATCAGAGACAGCCATAATTATGCTAGTTGTGAGGCATTTTCCTCATTTCTCAATTTGTATGCCAAGAGTTGCCTAACTATATCCATTCTGAAATGACATGAGCATTGTGGTGTTGGCCGCTGTTGCAATATTTCCACCCCTCCCAATGGACATATTGGGTAATAAATATGAGATCCACCAGTACTGTCTCACACAGATGATGTTATTAGACTTGCCAGCCTGAGGCATCAGCTGTGTGTATTGGACGTCTGTCAAAGCACAGACCTCCCTTCCCCCCACTCCAGACTCCCCTCTGTGCTGAAACCAACTGGTCCAGGAATTGCATGCCAGACTCGTGTAGAGTTCCAGAGACCCCGCTTTGCTCCGTGTCCAAGTCAAAAGAAAGAGTCTGGCATTAAAATAGACTCCCCTACACTCATGATATAGTAAAAAAAAAAAAAAAAATCCTTTGCCTTGGCCAGCTTCATTGGGGAACCAGGGTGGGGTGGATTGCAAAGGGGTTGTGTGGGTAGGATATAGTTTCAGAATTTGCTTTAAAGGTGGTCCCCCCACACATTCCTGGTGGCCTGTTGTGCAGGTTGAATAACATTCCAGCGTTGGATTGATACAGAAATGAAATGAGGAGAATGAAAAGAGAAAGGATGGAGGGGTGGAAAGTCACCTTCAGTGGAGCTTTGGGCACCCCACCGTAAGTACGGGATCAAGGTGGCTGACAGGACTCCCCAGAAATGGAGTCTGTAGCTCTGTCTGAGAGGGTGTAAGGTTTTAGATCAAAGAGGATCATCAGAGCTGTAAAAAGAGCCACTGTGACATTGGCAAAAAAGATTTGACACACCACAACTCAGTACTATTTTTATATTAAATGCAGGATTTTCACTATAGATTAAACAAGACCAAGAGTCCACATCCACAATAGCTTGAAGCTTAATTTTAACATTAACGTGCTAACATGCCCATATCATAATGCTGATGTTTAGTGAGTGTTATATTAACAACGTTCACCATCAGGGTGGGAAATGTACTTTTTTGCCCACCAGCCACAGTGGCTAGATGCCCAATTTTAACAACCACTTTAATTTTTTACCAGCCACTTCTGGAATTCAGATGTATAAAAGAAAGTGAACTATCATATTTTGAATTCCGTCAGTACGTTTTAAAAAAAATTATTAATATGTATTTTAGCTCCAAGGTTTTAAGGCAGTACCAACAATGGATACATTGTGCTTAGAGGTAAAGAGATGGGGAAGGTTTCTTTTAACATCTTCATAGTTGGTGATGATCTACAGCAACCATGGTTACCAAACATGTTCACTCCTGAACAGCCCCAAAACAGCATTATTATGGCATACTTAATAAGAGATACACATTTGTGGATGAAAAACACATTCTTTATTGTAGATGGATACAAAGATAGTCATCCTGGTATCCTCAAATTATCTGAAATGTCAACCTCATGGTGGCGCTAGAGGGAGTATTTGGTGATCACTAAAGTCTTTTGACAGGACAGCTAGGTGAGAAAGAGGGAAGACATGCAGGAAATCCTCACAGGTCGGATTTGAACCCTGGACCCAATGCGTTGAGGCATAAACTTCCCTGTATATGTGCGCCTGCTCTACCTACTGAGACAACCCGGCCACGGGGATGTTGGATATTTTGATAGAGCAACTGTGTATTTGTCATAGAATAATGGCGGTTTTCCACTGCGTGGTATCTACTCGACTCGCCTCGACTCTACACGCCTTTTTTGGCTTTCCATTACGAAAAAAAGTCCCTGGGACCTGCTACCAGGTACTTTTTTTAGTACTACCTCAGTCGAGGTTCTAAGCGAGCTGATGCGATACCAAAAGGTGACGTGGAAACCTGCAGGCTGCTGGTTGGTCGGATCACTGCGTTTTTAGCAAAACAAGAGTGCGGAGTGTGTGTCCGGAACAAACGCGACATTTAAAAAAAAAAGCCAGACACCAACAGATTATCTACTCTCTGCACTATTCTCACTTTCCAACTGTCCAATATTAAGGGCTTTATATTAGGGGATTTATGTTGTTTCCAGTATTGCACACTGTTACTTTAAAAAAACAAGACAATATATCAAAGAAAAGTTTTTATTTAACTATTCAAGTAGCGCATCAAACCCTCCCGTCCATCCCGGTCTTCTTCCCCTGCACCCTGTGGCAGTGTCCCCCCCGGCTCTGCTGTCCCAGATGCATCCCAGTTGTTGCTGTTGTGAATCACGTTGAAAATTGCGTCATCACGCGTAGCTATGGTGACCAGCCACGCTGAGGCGTTACTCACTCTGCAATGGAAAACGGACGGAGAATGGGTCGAGCCGTGTAGAGGCGAGTCAAGGCGAGTTGTTACCATCAATGGAAAAACGCCATAAGTGTATGTACTTCTTCCAGTGTATCCCAGCTGCCAACAAACACACACACATTCTCTACAGAAGATCTGGGTGCAAACCCTATTGTTATGCTTTCCAGTCCAATCGTTGGGCCATTCAGGCCTAAATATCCAAACCTTTTTTTTGGAATACTGTCCATTTTTAATTCTTGGACTAAAGGCTCTTCCTCTAACAGACTGCCAAATGCACCAGTCTGTAGCAGTCCAATGTACAGTATGTGTACATGTGCTTAAACACCAATCACAGCACTGTAAAATCTATGGTTTTCAGTCTGTTTTTGTATTTTGACTTTCGCTAACTACTCCCGACCATTATGTGGCTGCATCACCCTGGAAGACCTCCGCTTTCAGATTTAGAAAGGTTTCCTGCTGAGTCCAACCCAGACACATTCAACTACTCAGCCAAGAGACACAGGGCAAGGTCAGTGGATTGTGTGTGTGTGTATTTTCACACCACTACCCAAAGTGTGTCCGCGTGCATCAAAACACAAAGGCACACACAGGTCAGAGTGTGTCTACTCCTCCCACAGTGTTTTCCATCCATGCTCTGGTTTGACAGGTTACACTCTAACTAATACACACACAAAGCGGATAGAACAACCATCGATGGCATCAACATGGCGTTCTCTCTTTGTGCTCTCCAGTTCACTTCATTAAATCCCTTGTGTTTGCAGATTTGTACTTCAAAGTAAGTCGTTAATGACTTAATTAGAATTAGTCAGCATCTAGTGAAATTAAACCAGTACATCCTAAATAGCTTTTTTTGTGAATAGCTCAGCATGAGCACCCATGCTGCTGAGTCTATTACACTAGGACAACATTAGTTGGAGTTTATGCACTGCTGATGCCAATCTCATGTCTCACTTTTTCTTTTTGGTTCACTTACAGTGAATATAACATACGTAGTGGGCTGTACGGGAAAAAAGTATATCAAGAAGACGAATAAAAAAGCTTGCTTAAAATTCAGTAGACATTTAGATAAAAGTTGATATACTGTAACGTCGGGGGGCCCCGGCTTCTTCTCAGGTTTTAGAACTCGTGGTAAGACCAGGCACCTCAACACCAGCCGTGATTTGTCAGACCTAAAACTATTTGCTTCCACAAGAGAGGAAAGAACTGCTCTTTGCCTGAAAACATGCCCCATGAGGATATTTGCCCAGACCAATCAGACTTTGATCAAACTCCATTTTATACTCTGAGTGAGGGCTGAGATACTCCACAGGCCCAAGCTCTCCACACTTCTTCCATGCGTTACTCGGCAGGCACTTCTTCCCTGGGGCTTAGAAAAACAAAATGCCCAATAACTGAGCATTCTGTGATAAGTTGGATTTGGAAGACAGGAGGAAGAAGCGTTGGCAACCAGGGTGCCTTCTCTGGGCGACCTGAACCGTAATGATTTGGAAATTGTTGGATCTTGGCTGGGCTGACAGCTGTTACCAGCGTACTACAAGTCTTTTCTCAGCGGTCTGCATAGGTTGACTGTGAGGTGTGTAAATATCAACAACAATAGACAATTTTACCTATATTTCTCTGAATACCTTGTAGTAGTATCCACATTCTCCCTATGCTTGTGAACTTTTGAACATTGTGAGTTTCAAGTCAACCCTACGAGCGAGCCGTCAGGCATGCACGGGTTTCTTCTCGATCGCCAATCGATCACTCCAAAGCCAGGTTACTGAGGTCTTAACAAGGCAAGCCTTCTCACATTTCAGCAAGCATTTTCTAACAAATCTGCCAGACAACACAAAAGGAGCCTACAAAGCAATTCACTGCGGTGACCCTTGACCCATGACTATGTTTGGACGATTACTTACCTTTTAAACACCAGGTGAAAAAGAATGTCTGCCTGTCTGACTCAACAAGGGGATGGATGATATTTGACCATAAAGAACAAGTGGTTGGAATGTTTGTGCTGTTTTTCTCCTACATGTCCCATCCTTTTTAATGTTATTTTTGAGTCTTTTACATTGATGTGCAACATTCAAAGGCTTTTGTAAGTCAGTTAAATCTAGTCAGGCTGATTTACTCTCACTCAGGTCAAAGCTGCATAGACAATAAGTTGGTGAATGTAGTAATGTAATGTACTGGTCTATTATTAACTCATTCACTCATTATATTATATTATAATTTGAAATAACAATGGAAATGCTATGTATCGCAATATATGCAATTTCTAATTTTTTATAGTATTTACTTTATGTTGAAGTGCTTTCAGTGGAGGTTAAAAGCTAGACAAAAAATCAGTAAAAGAATGCATTTCATTGTTAGTGTTGGTGAATCAATAATGTCTTGCAACAAAACACCACAATATATTGCTTCATCGATTTCTTTTTTTTTCCCACTCTCATATTGATATTTGCACATTCAGGAACATTGCTAAGACCAGAGCATTTCACACAATAAAAGGCAGAGCAGGTTCAAACAATAGATGTTTTGGCTGAAATGTCAATAATAAAAGGGTCCTTTGAGTGTTCGCTGTGTAGCAGTGAATGTTTTTGGGAAATTTCATTTCATGAAATGTTACGGATAGAATTATCTCAATGATCAATCAATGAGGGAATCAATTTGTTTCTGTAACTTAAAGCCAGATTGTTACTTTCTAAAGAATACATATTACATTTAATGTGTTACTTATGAAAGCTTGAACTCATAAGCAATGAGAACACCTTTCTTCTTCTTTTCTTAACATAATGAGGGTTTTTTCCTGCTCTACAGCCTTACTGAGTCCGGTATGACACATAATTTATAATGTCTAATGTTAGAAAAGGTTTTTGTTCACGTAACAATTTATTTCCAATAAATGAGTAAACTCCCTGCTGAGCAAAGAATGACGCATGATCTAAATGAGTTTTCTGTGTTTCTGACTTCCCTCCATGCTTTTTCTTAGCACATTTCCATGTTAATGTACGCCACTTATTTCTAGTTTTTCATTTACAGTAAATGTATGAGTTTTAGTGGACATTGATGGATACATAAGTATACCCACACACACCTGCCTTTTGTTCAAACCACTTCATCCTTCAGGATCTCGCCTCCCCTCCCCCTCTCCTATTTGCCTCTAATTGAGCTGTGAGTCCAGTCCAGGTGGAACCTATTTGAATTCCCTGTGGTCTTGACCAACGTGGTTGCCTGTGACACAGTCGTTGCTCTCATTTCCAGACCATTTACAACATATTTTTACCATCGGTAACACTCATGCTGCAATCATTATGCCACCTAGACACACCATAGCGATTTGTGGTCAAAAGCTTTAACACAGAAATGCAAGACCAGATGTAAGGGAGAATTAACATTGTAATCAAGTCTGTATTGAGTGGCTGCAGCATGATACATAATGTTGAAAATGTGCGTCACATTTGCCTAGCCAGGGATGCTCTGCAATTCATATTTTAAGATTGCATTATATTCTGTGCACTTGGCTCAGCATTAGATAATGATATTGAAATGCATGCGCCATTGGGATCAGTGTTATTGACATTGGAATTTGCTGGACCCCTGATTCAGAGGCTGTGCTGAAATTGCTGTTGCTGTTTGTGTGTGTGTGTGTGTGTGTGTGTGTGTGTGTGTGTGTGTGTGTCTGTCAGTGAGTGATTTCTTTTCTCCTTTCTCAAATCTGGCAGGGAATGAAGTGTCCATTGGAAAATTATGCAAATGCAGTTAGAGGGAAAACAAAATGCAAGGAAGGTGAGACCTAAAAATGTCAAATACAAATAAAAAAAATAAAATAAATGGAGTTTTCAAAGCAGATGCCCTTCAAACATGGCTCAGCCGAGTTCAGGCTGTGCTGAAAAATGATAGCAGTAATTAGAAAAATGGCCTGGTTTGGCTTTGTTTCACGTGTAAAAGGGTGTGACCCCTATTGTGTTTCTCTGCATGTTTTGGAGCTCATGGTTACAGTGCTTGGTGTGGTTTGCACCTGTCCTGCGACCATGTGTTGTCCATTTTGAAAACAGTAAAGTGGTTTGTATCAGATTGACGGTCATACCATTTAGTTAATCATTGGGAATATGTATATCAAATTTTCATTGCAGTCATTCAGTAGTCATTTTACTCAAAACCACGAATGTGAACCCTAAATCTAACTTGCCAAAGTCATTAGGATACATTGTCTGGAAACCATAAAGGTCTCCACACAATTATGTGCCCATCTACCCAGTAGATGTTGACATATTTCACTGGAACACTCTTCTGGTGGAGCTAGATAAAAAAAATAATGAGATCATGAGAACATTATCACAAGTTATTAGGAACCATCCTGTGAATGCCATGGATATTTGGACCAGATTGCATGGCAAATCATCCAATAGTTAAAATAACTTCAGTCTGGACAAAAGTGGTGGATCGACAGACAGACATTGCCAATCCTAGAGCTATGCCGCTAACATGGCTAAAAATGTTAAGACTGTGGCAAAGAGGTCATGTTTTTCACCACATATCTGTCATACCCATTCATATCTTGGAAAATTGCTCTTGTCAGCATAATACATTGTCAATATATTGATGCTGCTGTCTAAAAAAAAAAAAAGAGGTCACTGTTTTAAATCTGTATGTTTTACATCAAATATGTGTATATCTTATCTTTGTTGGTAATTTGCACATGAAAATATGGATTATTTTTGCCCTAAACTATGATGCCTTGCCACAAAAATGACTTAATGTGTTTGTGGGCACTGAATGCCAATTGCTCCTGGTAGGTGCTTAATGGCCAACGGATAAGGTTGTCATGGTAACCTGCCCACCTGAGCCACTATAGCAAGCATCATCAAATCTTGGACCGTTGTCCGGATCCGGACCGAGTGACAGTTCTTTCTGGACCCCTTAACAATTTCTGATAAATGAATGAGAATATATATTATTATTCACAGAAAATGCATGAGGATAGTACTAACTCCATTCAAGCCCAAACTACTCACATGACATACACATAGAAAGAATAGAAAAATACTACTTGTTGTCTTGTCTTGTCTAGAAATGTAGGCCTTAGCTTCATTGTGTTGGACTAAGTTCATTTATAGTGAAGATAGCTAGCTGTTTTCCATGCCAATGCCATAAAAATGATTACAGCACTTTAATTGTGCAGCTGGTAAAGAAAGCTGGAGGTAATTTGAATTACTTTATGTACTACGGGGTAGCTTAATCCATAATAATACATCGTCATGTATTAGTTGATTTATATTTTCTATTAATAAGCTGAATCTGCAAAGCAACTAATGTCTTAAAATAAATGTAGTGGAGTTAAAAGTACAATATTGGCTTCTGAAATGTAGTGGAAGAAGAATAATAAAACGAAAATACTAAAGAAATGTACAAGTACCACAAAAATGTACTTTAGTACAGTACTTGAGTAGATGTACTTAGCTACAGTCCACCAGTGTTGAAATTATGTAGAAATGTATATTGTTGATTTTATTTGACACCGTTTTTATTGAGTTTGGATATTTGCTGGGGGGGCATTTTAGTAACTGGGCCTCTTTGAATCTCTGCACCATAGCAACAGCAGCTGAAGTGAACGCTGTACGTTGGTTTCGCTCACTGCAATTCATGACCTTCACATTTCGGCTAATACATTTTCATTTACATCTTTGTCTGTCTCTGTTTTCTTTTCTTTTTTTTAATCATCTATAAATCTATTTAATCCATCTGTCCCATTTATCTCACTGATTTCCCTGTCTCTCTCTGTCTTCCAACCCTCATATCCTCCATCCCTCAATCTTTTACATTCCTCCTTTTCCCAATTTGTGATAATTCATCCCTCTCTCTTTCTTGTCCTGCCTATTACCCCGGCTCTTCCTCTTTTTTCTTCCGTTGTCTGGGATCCATTTGTGCTACATTAGGCAAGATATGCTGAGGGAGAAAGACAGGGAGGATAGAAAGAAGGAGGACTTGGAAAATGGATAGTGTCTGAGCTTTGCATTATAATGGAGAACTATCTAAAGGCAGATTTTCCCTGCCTTTAAACGATGCATCTATCTGCCTTTATTCCCCCAACTTTACCTCTGCTCAGGCCTACGTGCTTTTATTTCCCTCCCTTGTGGGAATGCAAACCAATCCTATTGTATGCTTGTGTACTGTTAAATATGTTAATTTTTTTTTTTTTTTGCATATATCTTTTTTTTCTTTTCTTGTATGTATGTGTGCACGTAATTTCCTCTAATGGATTGTGTTTCTATTGTCTTATAGTTAAGAAGTGTTTTGTGTGTCAGGATGGGTTGCAATGCCTTTGTGTGCACGGAGGAGGGAAGGTCCTATTATTTAACCCAAGCCATCAGTCACACTCAACAAGCCTATCATACAGGACCATTCAGAGACTGTGCAGGCTAAAGTTAGCGCTATTATCTGCCTGTCACTGGCTAGCTGTGTTCGGGTCCCTCGTGGAAAAACCAATTGTATGAGTGAATGCCTTGCTGCTCACGTTGTCAAGCTTCGGGGATGCACACAGTGCCTTAAAAGAGCCCTCTCCATTTACCTTCAGTTTTTTTTTTTTTATTATATTTTACACCTTTCAACTCGCATTAGGAAGCATGATTTTGACATTTAGTATTATAACACTGACCGCTCAATCCTAAACCATCAGCAAGGTTGGCAAGCCCAACCAAGTGAAAAAATAATCTTTAAGTCTAAAAGCAAAGGATCATCTCGATTTTTAATCATCTCAGCTCATCTCCTAAGATTTCCGAGTGAGTGCTCATCAATCAAACTGTATGCAGACAGTGTGCTTGATTAATATTCATTTTATACGAGACACTTCATTTGCATGAACACACTGTCTGTCTCATAAAAGTCACCAAGCCCTCCCCACTGGTGTGATAGGCATCTGGACATGGAACAATAGAAAATCTGCAACATGGTACTTAACCCGGCAACATGATCCCCCTTCATTACATAGTGTTAGTGGGAGGGGCTTCAAGCAGGCGGGAGTAGTATTATCATACTTAGCATATGTCATATCACCTGACACACCAACATGATGGCCGGACATGACGGCCGGCCTTCGGCAGAAAAGGCAGGCAGACTGACACCAAACTGGCGCCGACTTGAGTGCACACTCTACAGTAGGTAGACTAATCTGATTGGTCGAACGCGTCACGTGGGTCTGGCTTCTCCGGAATTTCAAAACCAGACCATCATGACCATCGGAATACGATCTCACATTTTACTAAATTAGTTCAACCGAAACGTGTTTCTGAAAACATTTTAAGGGAGAAATAGGCCGTGCAGTTGCTGAATCTGTCTTCATGTCCGATCGACGAAGGTCAGTTTAACCCTTCTGTTGTCTTAAGGAGGTCCTAACTTACAATTTGGACCCAGAAAACCTAAATGTTGGTCTACGGGAAGACAACACAAGGGTTAAAAGGTTTTCGTCAGATTTTGAGAGATTCTAGTCCCGCTCACCCCGCTCGTCATTTCCAGGTTAGTGCGCCACCAATCAGATTGGTCATTGAGTCCGACTGCCCACCTTCCAATTCAACGTGTCAAATGAAGGCCGCCGGCCCCTCTGAACACAGCGAACACACTCGGTTCACCGACCTCGCCAGGCTGTCCGACGGCCGATAATCGGGTTGGTGTGTCAGGGCCTTTAGTATCTACCCATCAGATAACACTGAGGATCAAGTTTCACTTAGTTCCAAAAAGCATTTTATGGAATGCATCTGGATTAAGAAAAATCATGTTAGGTTTCCTCGGGTCAGAAAGTGACAGATGGAGAAATGCCCTGAGGTGGAGAGGTGCATCAGTGTGAAGGCTATCTCACCACTTTATGTTAGTGTTACAGAGAGGACAAAGAAATCCATATCTTTCATTTAAAAAGGTTTAAAAATGAACATGTATAGTCAGAACAGACCTGAGAGTAAAGATAGATAGATAGATAGATAGATAGATAGATAGATAGATAGATAGATACTTTATTCATCCCGCAGGACATTTTAGGCAACCAATAGCAAGATAACTATAACATACAGTATAGACACATATATCACACATACCTAAGAATAAAATAAAATTAAAAATCACTGATAGAAATGCAATGACCATGATAAGATTAGATACTATCGTAGACTGTGTGTAATGATGAAAACTTGAACAAGTGAGCAGTGCAGGGATTGAACAGTGCAGTAGATCATGATAAAATATTGACTTTGACTATAAAATATAAACATCATAACTTATCAACTGACTGACTGAATAAGAATTAGAACATTATGTAACAAGGAATAAGATGTAAGATGTACATGGTATGACCATAGTCCAGGTTATGTATGGGGAGGGGGGGGAGAGATAGGAATCATCTGAAGAGATTTTTCCAACATATCCAGTTATATGTCAGATAATGCTAAAAAATGCATAAAAAAAGCTTAAAACCATCTGTATAACAATCATATAAATGAAGCTGGAACAATTAGTTGATTAAACAATTAGTCAATTGACAGAAAAATAATCAACTTTGTTAATTAATTATTATGCCAAACCTTCACATGTTCCAGTTTCTCACTCGTCAGTATTTGCAGCTGTTCTTTATCTTGTGTGATTGGACATTTAAGATTTGTGGGGTTTGGATTGTCAGAAAGTAATAAGCAATGGGATCACCGCTTGGGCTTTAGGAAAGTGTTTTGGGAGTGTAGGCTAAATGATCTTATTAAATAGCTACGAGTACGGCAAGGCAATATGATTATATACAATGTAAGGAGATAGCAACTGTTTTTTCCCCCTTTATCCACCTCTTTAATATCTGTGGTTTTATTGTTGGCAATGATACAAATCCATAAACAGGACTGCTTAACGACAGTATTGGATTCACAGGGTTTTCTCATTAGTGTGTTGTAATATCAAAATATTAGGTATTTTATTCCCTGGTGTAAGAGAAAACATACATTTAGTTATTATTGCATTATATTGTGATATATATGTATAGTCAATTTTAAGATACATATAGCATGGCAACATAGTTTACCCATTTCAACAAATAAATAGGATGTTTCTTTTAGTTTTTTTGTATATTGCAACACGCTGTCACATGATGTTGTGCCAGTTCATTACATGAGGAAATGGAAAAAGCATTTGGATTCATGCATTTCAGTGAAAGTGAAAAATAGTAGGCCCAATAATCACTAGGTCTTTATGACCCCCCACCCTTTATTTTAAAAGGTCTTACTTTCTTTTCAGAATGGATTTGGCCTGTTCTTCTAGAGCCGGAGCACTGCCTTCAGCATTCACAGCAGAGACACTGACTCATATGCAAACTTGTAGTTGTGTATTTAAATATGAAAAGTATATGTAAAAAGCATGAAAAACAAGTGGCATACTGTCCTTTACTTCTGGTAAACTCTTTCACTCAGGAGATAGAGAGGAAAAAAAGAACTTTACAGCAAGAAAGAAGGCTTATATAAAATATATGAACTGGCCCTCAACGGTTTCCCATGAGATCCATTCCACTCGAGTGGTGACAGGTAATGCACCAAATGCCAAGGCGTACAGATGATTTTGTTCATTCGTATTCAAATCACACAGTCACACATCATGCCTAATTTCAACATAACACATTTGAATCTCACCCAATTCGAGGAGCACAGGAGTGTTATCAATGTCAAGCTAGCGGGATGTTTTCAGTAGTAAACAAGCAGAGCCAAACATCTTCCCGTGTAGCTTTTAACGCTGAAATCCTGAACAAACACCTTTACAAATAGGTGATTTTGTCATTTACAATATCACCACACGGGAATAATGACTGCATATTTTAAATTTACATGTGAGATGTATTGTCTTTGTCATTTTTTTCATTTTTGGTCTCAGTTTCTCCCAAGCACCTTAAATGCAACCTTAATTTAGGATCCAATTTATATCAAGCTAATTCCATTCCAGGTTCCATTTCCCTCCATTTGTCTTTTTCTGCGAGTCACGTCATTGCTGCTCCCAATATATTAAATCTGTCAGGTTTCATCTGTGCCCCTTTGGCACACACACACACACACACAATTATTAAAATAGCACAAACAACTACATCACTGATTAGAGAAAAAGTTGTTCTGCAGGAAACGGCGAGTCATGAAAAAGTCTCCTTGATGTGGCTGAGAACAGAGCTGCGGTCGCTGCTCGTCCCGCTAAATGTTGGCCAACTTATCTAAGGGAGTTATCCTAAATCCCCCTCAGAGTACCCTTGAAACGTCAGCACCATAATGAATCATAAGGCTCCTTTTGGAATACAAGACCAGTTGGCAATGCCGGACTACTGCTGTCTTCCTTTCCTTTTTTTTTTTTTTTTTTTTACTCCTTTTCTATTTCTCTCTTTCTTTTTTGCATTGAACTGGGTCCAAGCTCCTCTCATAAATATGTATTTTATAATGTGTTTTTTTGGCGATTGATAGCAGTTCCCGTACCTAAGCCCACACGTTTTTTTTTTTGAGAGCAAATTAACGACTGTGATAGTGACGTGTTTTTCATTTTATGTGATAATTTCTAACTAACACCTTGTGCTGTTAGATATGGCGCATAAAGTCTCACTTACACACACACACACACACACACACACACACACACACAGATGCCTGCACATGGTGATAACACATGGAGCTACAAATGCTCATTGTCTTCTGCTATAGAAGCAGCCACTATCCCGCTACTTGCTACATGCATTTATTTTGACACACGCCCCAAAAAAAAGCCACATGCCGAAAATCATTTGGAAAACAGTTACATATTGTCCTGTTTTGAAATATATTTTCCCCATGTTGTTATGCTTTGAGTCTGTATTTTCAATTTAGAAATTGTCCTACAGCATAAACCTCAGGTTCAATTTGCCACTTGGACAGTGTTGTTTATTTCTGCAATAATGTATTTCTCTTTTCTTTTTTTGTCAAGGCAGTCACAGCATCTGATTTGATGTCATATTTAATTTAGCTCTCCTGCAGCTGTCAGAGCATTTTGATAAAAGTGCTGTTTATTCACAAGGATATTACTTAGATCAAATACAGTCTTTCACAAAGTTATTTAAATGTCTTAAATACCTTTCATCATATTTCTATACACACACACACACACACACACACACAAAAGAAATCAAATCAATGCCGTAGATGTGCTTTATGCGAGTTATGTAAGCTCGAGTTTTATTCACTCATGGCCTTTTGCCAATACTTTGCTGATGAGCACGCCAACCTTTAACCTCCTAATATTACCCAAATGATCTGTTTATGCAGATATCCATGATAGGCTTCTCTTAAACCTATTAATATCTGCTCAATGAAATCTGATTGCTCTAATCTAGGATTTTTTGAATGGGTATTAAGAGTTGGATTTTAAGATGGGGGGGAAATGTCACTGTGACATAGGAAGCATAACTCCATGCAGGGATGGAAATGGCCAATCTAATAAAAAGGATATAGGTGTATTTAAAATTCACTGTTGGTATAATTTGAGATTTTGATGTCCGTCGGCTTCCCCAGTGCCTTGTCAGTTGATGCAGAGCTCACGTTTTGACCTTTTTATAACGAGATTTTCTGCCGTCCCTCAATGGAATTAACTCACCGTAATATTAAAATGCAGTATGGAATGCTTAATGTGCCAAGGATAATGCTTGTGTAGAGGATGGCGGCTTTGTCTTGCATCATTTTGCAGAGATTATGTTTCTTCAGGAGATGATGGTTGATAGTGGATAGTAGAGGGGTTTGGATTGCCCTAATCATTAAAGCTGACTTAACCTTAATAGTTTGATAAGGATAATGCTGAGAATCCCATCAGAATATAGATGAAATATTTTTTATCCCGATCTAACAATGTTTTCTATATTCATACTTTGCTTATGGGATGTGGAGTTCCACATTTTCACGCATCATTTTGTGAGCAGTGACACATCCTGTGTGTCATTCTCACAGCAGTCACAAGCCAACGCTATATAAATCCCATTTGATGCTCATTCAATTCATTTTTTGTTAACAAGCAATCACTCTGTGATGACGGCACTGCCGTGGTCTTAGAGGAGGTGGTGTGTAGCTTTGAGTGGATCTGGTAAGTCATATTTGTTGGCTAAAATTTTGGAAAATGTCAAATACCATCAGGCCTCCACATTTCACGTTAGAGGAGGTTTGAGTGGATCTGGTAAGTCATATTTGTTGGCTAAAATTTTGGAGAGAAGCCTGCGAGCACAGTAGTTGTTTCTTAGGACGTGCAAATGCATTCACAGGTGCAACAGCTCAAGCTGGGAACTTATGGCTCATGCCCACAGGAAAAAGAAAACACCGCCGCGTTTCTTATGTCAAATACCATCAGGCCTTGCAAGATTACACACAAGGTCTTTGCACATTTGCATGTGCAAAGACGCATACTCCATACACACACACGCAAATAGCTGTCTTCCAAAGCCTAAAGCAGCGTGTGCTTCATCTCTTACTTCTTGTTTCTCTGTGGGAGTGATTTACTGGTGAGGTGGGGGAGTTAACACATTGATGTGCAAACAACAACAGAATATCCCAAAATACATTTTGCGGTTGGCAACGCCTAAGTGGTTAGTTGATCACACCAGATAGGAGTTCAGCTGACTGGAGATTGAGCAACTTGCACCGTGTCACTTGATGACAACTTGAAACTCCCGATGCCATAAGGACTGCGCGCAAGGAGGATAAAGCCATGGTGCATCCATCTGGCGTGTTTGTTACTCAATCATATAAAGTCATCTTTTCAGCTAACATGTATGTTTATTTTTTTATGACAGATTTTGGACGGCATCTGGCGCCAGAGCAACTCGACTTGTGGTGGTGTTGGAATTGCGGTGCAGTGGAGAGAGCTGTGCCATAAAGAAAGCCCCCGATTCTGGCGTTTGCCAGCAAAAGACTGAACTCAACTGGGACCTTGAGCAGCGGGCGGTAAGAGGAAGAGGCCATGTGGACCGCACGCCTGCTAGTCCTTGCCAGCCTCTTCGCACCAGCCGCTCTGGGTGAGTCTCTCTTTCATTAGAGCATGTGTGTGTTTGTCTGTAGACGTGTCCATATGGACCAGCTGTGGGCACAAAACATACAGTGGCTGGAGAAAGTTTACACACCCAGGCTTAAGTTGATTAAAAAGAGGAATAAAAAACATCTTTTGGAAATTGATCTTAATGCCTTAATCCAAAACATTTAGGAAAATCCAACCTTTAAAGGACACCAATTTTCTTTGTGAATGAATAATGAATTGTAAATAAATGAATGTTCTTCCTTAAAATACAGGGGGCATAAGTATACACACCCCTATGTTAAATTCCCATAGAGACAGGCAGATTTTTATTATTAAAGGCCAGATATTATGGGGAACTTTGCATAAGATTATCTCTCAATGCAAATCAAACCAGCTATTAAGCTAACTGAAATAACACCATGCCAATCTGTAGGTATGGTGAAGGGTATGTGGGGGGGGGGGGGTATTTTAATTCCAAAGGCCAAGGGAACTTCATCAGGATGCATAGTATCCTGATCCATGAAATAACTGGCCTCTAAAAATAAAAATGTGCCTGTCTCTGTGGGAGTTTAACGCTGCCCCGTGTATTTTAACCTTTGTGTTGTCTTCCCGTCAACAATTTAAAAAGTTATCGCATTTTATGATATTTTTGTAATTTTTTTAATGTAGTGGGTCCTTTTTTTCATGTTTTTTTTCCAAAGTTGTTTGATATTTCTAATGTTGACATTTTCAGCTTATGTCGAAGGCCCATTCTTTGTGATGAAAAAACTGAAAATGGGTCACATTTGACCCAAGGACAACATGAGGGTTAAGGAAGAACATTCATTTATTTACAATACATTATTCATTCACAAATAAAATCGGTGTCCTTAAAAGGTTGGATTTTCCTTTTTTTTTTTTTAATTGAGGCATTAAGACCAATTTCCAAAAGTTTTTTTATTCCTCTTTTTAATCAACTTTAGCATGGGTGTGTAAACTTTCTCAAGCCACTGTACCCCTAGATTTTATGACTGGCATGATTTGAAGCCGTATCAGAATGTCATCCTTTTGCTATTTAAGCGCCACATTCTGTCAGCCAGCTGCGATATTAAAAGCCTCTGACTTTATGTCTGTCTCTTTTTCACCGTCTAGCGAGCGGCTCGCGCTAATTAGCAGTATTTTTTTTATTTTTTTTACTCCTTAAACTCTGAGCAACTTCTTTTACACTGTTCTTTTTTTTGCGCTCTCTTGTCTGTTCCTTTCTCTGATTTTCAATCTATTTTTAGATCTGTCCCTCTTTCTCCCATCTCCGTCTAGTGCTCTCCTGGCAATAAGAAATGAACTGAGATTTCTTTCAAAGAATCATTAACACAGCTTTGGCTTTGTGGTGCATGTTTAGCATAGCGTGAGTTGCAGGAGGAGAAAAAAAAAAATCTTTTATCATTTCACGCATTAAGATCTGAAGATGAAGTTGCAAGGACCTTCTTTTCCCAGCTCGTGGTAAACGGAAACCGCTGTAGTTTTGCAGAGTTTCCCTTTGGCCTTCTGTGAATTGTTTCAGAGGCAAACTAAATGAAGTAATTTAAATTCAGATTAAAAGAAATAAGTGGTGGTGGTCGGGCGCTTTGTGGAAGCATGTCTGTGTGTGTGTGTGTGTGTGTGTGTGTGTGTGTGTGTGAGAGAGAGATGGGATGGTTGGTCACAATCAACTAGATGTAGGGAGTGTTGGGAGTGGGGCAATAGCCCATAAGAATGTTAATTTGATATGGCTTAAACCATTTATAGGAGATTTGGAGCTAATTGAATTGTTTTTGTCCCGCGATATCTACACAGGGTGGAGGCAACCGGGTTCAATATCCAGTGCTAATGATTAATTATTAATCAAAAATGAATGCTCAAAAGAAAGGGTTCAGGGGACAGCAATATGTCATGCGTTTCTCCTTAGAGACCAGAGGTGGAAACATTTTAAGACCCACCAAGAAAGACCATGAGCACTACACTGCAGGGTGCAGATTTTAAGTTGAACTGAAATTTTAATAAAATGATTAATTTGATCACTTTTTAATTAACCAGAAAAAATACTGCTTTTGCAGTGATAGCACCCACAACACTAGTGTTATCAGGAGGTGTTTCTCCCCCCCCTTCAATAATGTCGGATGGACACAGTGCTGTTTATGAGTTTGAGAGTGAGAGCTTTCATTTATGCGATTTCAATAGCTACTGATGACTCAGTAGCTATTGAAATCGCATGGATGAAAAGTAACGTCTGGTGGGAATCATCTCTAGCTTCCACTCTCCTTGTGGAATTAGTTAGCCAAGCTCAGGTCCTCATACATATTTAATGGTGGTAAAAACACCTGCTGGTGGCTTCATTTCTATCATTTTTAGTCTTTTTATTCAGAATAATGTCATTTTGTCTCAGTTTTTTCTCCAGTTGCCACCTGCTTTTTCTTTCTTTGTGTTTTTTGGGGTATTTTTTAGTCCTTTATTTTCAGACTTGAAAGGGGGAGAAAGAGGGGGAATGACATAAAACAAAGGGCCGCAGGTCGGAATTGAACCTGCAGCCTTTGCGTCTGTATGTGCGCCTGCTCTACCAACTGAGCTAACCTGGCCTCATCAACATTGTGTTTTTGTCGGGTTTTTAATACCGTTTAAATTATCAGGTTTTAGTACAATTTGTTCCTTGTGTTGTCTTCCCGTCAAAATTGAAAATCAACACTTTTTATTGTTTTTTGCTTTTTAACTTTTTCCTACTTTTGATGCTTTTTAATGGAACCCCTTAAATTTAACTCCAATGCACCAGCTGTACAGTATACGCTTGGGCTGCACCATATGAGGAAAATGTTAAATGCGATTATTTTGACTGATGTTGCTATTGCGATGTGATTCATGATTTTGGAGGGAATGATACATTTGTTGGATCATCATTCTCCTTTTCATTGAAACACAAATAAAAATGTACTATAGTCATGTACTGTGATTTTTGCAAGAATCAGGACCAAACAAAGAGGTTTTCCTTTAGTCCTTAGGATAGGGTTTGTAGGCCCAGGACGTCTCTGCAGCAACACAATACTTCATTCAGCAATACGAATTGCGCCCCCCTCTGCCATTTGGATTTTGCACTAGTCCATATTGCGATTTTGATAAAATTGCGATTAATTGTGCAGCCCTAGTGTACGCTATTCGAAGTGACATCCATGCATAAATAACTATATAGTAGAAAGCCTGTGTGCGTTCAGTGTTTTTACTCCTTATTGTTTTTACCTCTTGACCTTGTATTTAATAAGCATTGACTCTCGAGGGCTCATCTACAACGGATGTGTCAATCACACAGCTTGTAAACATCTCTTGTCCTATCCATGGGATGTCTGTCTGTTTTCTGTCTGCTGCATTTTAGCTACACTTTCAGACATTTTTTAAGACGTGTCCACTGTCTTCTTACTAGAAATCTTGTCCCCACAACATCACTGGAACGAAAAGCATTTAAACTTATCTTGGGATTAAAGAGATCCATTTCGATGGCCCATTGGCTGGATAAACACCAACTGTAGGACGGTCAGCCAATTAGAAAGTGTCATGGGGGATGGATGTGAGGTGGTATAAAAAAGACGGCCGTCTGACAAATGCGTCTGAAACGTGTCCGCCGTAGACATTCTGTAATAGCCGGTTTATTTAAAGGAAGTAAGTTGTGTTTTTGCATGTTTCAGCCCATTAACCATACATTTAATATAGTCCACGTTAGTGCAGGTTTACTTTTTCCAAGCATAGTTTTCTGGATTGGTGACAGTATTTTCCATCCAGGCTTCCATCAGTATAGTGTGAAAGGGTATGAAAAAGCTTTCTGAACCATTTGGAAAAATGATCAGCAGCAATGCATGCATGATTGTCATAAATGGGCTGAAACATTCAAAAACACCTCTATTATTTATTATTCACATCAATCATTCTGCTGTGTTACTCATACCACAGCAATCAATCAATCAATGATCCCAGAGGAACAGGCCACATCCAACTGACACCGTCTAGTAGCTATGCTTTTTGGTGCTGTAAGCAATGCCCTAAAGGAACCGCATTTGAGCATGTCATGCTTGTTTGAACACCAGATTAAGTAGTTGACATCCCAAGTAAATAATTTGGCATATTTACTAAGAAAATGTAATCATTTAACACCCAACCCTGATGCTATAAGCAGACACGGCCAGATGTTGCCAGTAAATTGTTCTGCAGTTGGGGAAGCGTTAGTGAGAATATTCACCACAATGTCATTTTGCATGTTGCTCCCTGAGAGTGTTGGAAATGTGTACTCCAGAGGATGCTGGCCTACTTTGGGATCTACGGTCCCTTTTGTCTATATACAGTCAGGCACAGGCAAGCACACACATGTGCACGGATGAATGGAATATAACACAGGAAATAGCACTTTATCTACTCATACCGTGTTAGCTAAGAGTCTGCTATTGAAGCTGTGCAGTGTCCTGCCCTTTTTGTCTTTATTTGTATGTCAACACATACCCAACTGTCTGACACTTGACAAAATGAGGAATATTTCTGGACAAGCATGCTAAGCCTGTTTGGGGTGGAGTTAAGTGTGTGTGTGTGTGGGGGGGGGGGGGTGCTAGACAAGTACTGTATAGCTAGAACGTCTTGCAAGATTATTAAAAAGTTTTATCACAGATGCTGTCACTGGGTTGAAAAATAAGTAAAAGGCACCCTTGTCATTGTTTCGGTAACCGTGAATAACAATGAAAAAGCAATGTCCCAAACACTCTGGCCATGCCTGAGCAGCACATTAATCACGCGTTTCTGTGCATGTATAATGCTCCAGGAACGATTTTATATTCATTCCACTTAATACCACTGCACAGAATCGGAGATATAGCGCTATAATGGATGGCGGCTGGTGGACCAATCCAAGGGATGAAAGCGTGAAGTCTGACACATATTTTTCATAGTCAGATCCTAGTGCATACATCAAGCCTGGAAGCAGATATCGCCCTGCCGGGGTGGGGGGAGGAGGGTAGATCTGTTTAGCATCAGTGTGTGTTTGTAGGTTTTTGTAGCTCTCAGAACAACGTCAGGTAATTGGCAATTCTGCAAAAGGGGCTAAGAAAGAGTCGTAAAAATTAAGGTACTGTCCATCTTGCTTTTGTCTTTCCTTTCTTTCATTCATATAGCCCTGTAATCTCCTGCATTACTTACAAAAAGTTGAGTCCAAGCCAACATACTCCTTACCAACACCCTCTGTTGCTCACATTGAGCTATCAGCATCAAAATGCTTAGGATGGCATAATCTATGTCGATGACGTTCCCCTTCCGGGATTGCTCCGGTGCCACAGGAAATTCCACCGGATGCATGTCTTTTTTCGCCGATGTCCGTTTCCTTTGCTTTTTTTGTGTGGATGTCTGAGGGCTATGGTTAACTGCTCCTCAGATCTCTGCAGGGTAAATCCAGACAGCTCGCTAGACTATCTGACCAATCAGTTTTCTGTTGTCACGGTTAAAACTACTTTTGAAAATACACGTTCCACCAAAACCAGTAATCTAGAGCATGTTTTTCTGCCATCCCAAAATGCTGTGTGGACTAGTCAGACCTTCCTCTGCAGCGTGTGGAGGATGGTCTGGCCAAGACTAAGTATTATCTAACCAAACAAGGGCATTAAACTCCGTCGGTCTCACTGTTCCCGTACGGATCCACTTAATTAATCTCCTTGTGCCAGGGCACTGACTCCATCCGCCTAGGCATCCCTGGATTTGCCTAATTTGCTTAATTAATTAAACAAATGATTTATTTGAGCTCATATTTCAAAGCGGGAGAAAGTTCTTTGTAGAGCCCACTGAGGCATGTACTGTTTTGTTGTGACTGTGAGATGCCACTTGAAGCATTGATAATAAGTGGGCTTTGGAGTTGGTGGATGTCAATCATTCATTTGCAGCGGCATAATGTACAGTATAGGCAGACTTTAGTGCAGGGGTAAATTATATATGCATTTAAATGTGAAATTAGATTAAAAACATAACTTCAGAATGTCAATGTGTGCTCTTGTGTGCAGGTAGTGTTTAGCCTGATCACCATTTCATGCTAATGTGTTAACATGCTTACATTTGTAAAATAGCAAGAAACAGCTGAGGCTGTACTTTGAACTGAAAAATGTGAAAAGATCTTACTTCCAGCCTTGTTTGTGTTTATCTTTTTAGAGCCCAGTGCTAGTTATTCACAGTGGATACGGCATTTGAAAATGCTTACGACATGCCTGAAACTGGAGCTTGGAATGTAGAATGTACTGCACATACTGGGACAGTAAATGTCACGGCGAGGCCACAAAAGTAGAAAACAGGAAAACATCAGCTTGTGCCCGTTGACATTAGAAAATATTCGGACACTGCACTTGATTTGTGGTGGCTGAAAATAAAGCACTATACAGTATGTGATGATAACCATAATTCAGTTCAGACTTATAATATAAGTATAGGCATGATTAGACAACAGAGATACTTCAGTTGCTTTTGAGCACTGCAGGAGAGTTCTGACTTTGAGATAGTTTGAATATTTTTGTTTCTTGAGTTTCACATAGAAGTTTGATTGCTTTGAAAACGTTTTAGATAAGATTTTTTTTTAAATGCCTTGGGTTTAAAGCTTTAACCGATTTTCTTTTATTTGCAACCCTTTTTCCTGGAAATGGATTATGCTTGCCCTATAAGCTACACAAGACTTCCTGAAAATAGATAATAGTTAAATGACTTAGTTTTGATGCCTTCCCTAAGGGAAGCTGTCATTTGGATGCCAGCTTTTATTTTTTTATAGCTTGTTTCTGAATGTCATTTTTTTCCCTTTTTGTATTGCAGTTTTAGAGTTTTAGTGGGTCCTTCTTTGTCAGGACATCTGGCCTTTGAATTGAATTGTAAGATTTTAATTTAAAGTAAATTTACTGGGTGTACAATCCACTTTTCTTTGTATTTAGTTCCAATTCTCACTTTCCATGTTACCCCTAGTTATACTTTGTGTGGCTCTTGGCATGGCTTGCAGAAATCCCCTTTTCTTTTTATGCTCTTCTGTAATGAGTGAAAAATCAATACCTGCTTGATATGGGGAATAAAAGAATGGCCTTTGCTGCCCATGGCACCAGTAGTGACTGCTTGACATTGCCAAATTGCTGTCAGAACTTGCAACCTAAGAGGAAAGAATGACAGCAACATTAAGAATGGCAGGGTGGGGTTAAATACCTCTGCATGTTTTATAGGTGTCCATACTGGGACCTCTGTATATCTTCCCAATAAATAAATTAGACTCCCCATTCATTCAGCCCGGTTGCACAGGCATAATTTGGTAAGCGCTGAATGATGCCATTTAAAGTGGACTTGCAGCTGGCTGAATGGTGTTTAATGAGGACAGATATTGACAGCAAGGTCAAGTGGCAGTGGATGTTAGTTTACATTAGGCTGCATAATGTGCGCGTGTGCGTAGTGCACGTGTTTGTGGTGTCTGTCAGAGTGGAGAGTAACCTCGCAGACCAGCTCACAGGGCAAAAATGGTGGGCGTGAAATACCACAGGGTTTCCCACACTGCTTAACAGCAGGGGTCAGGCAGTAATTTGGGGTGTGGGCGGAATGTGAGGAGCAGGAAGGGCAAACAGACAGCATGCAGAGACACAATGCAGCAACCTATGCTTCACTCAGTTTATGAAATTAATTACTTTTTCCATCCCTACGGTGAAATCAATACAAGCAGCATATGCTTTGTATCCCTGACCTGTACTCGTCCACTTAAAGTACATGTTTGTGTATTTGACATATTTGCATTGTGATGACACATAGATGGTGCTGCTGAAGACTGGGCCGATGCTAACATGTTGCAATGTAAGACAGTACAGTGCTGTACACATGCAAATGTATCCGCTTTGTAAAGCTTTCCCACACATGACTGAGGGTCTCACAGTGCGAGTGAAGCTCAGTGAGGCTGATCCCCCCCCCCATATGATGAATTGTTCCAGCAGAAGAACATGATTGCAATACATGCCTTAAGGCCATACTATATGCATATTTGCTAATTACTTAGATTAGCATCTCCCGTTTCTAAACCACATGTTAATGGAATGCATTGATATCTAGATGCAGTATGTGTGTGCGTGGTGGGGGGGGATTTCTCTATCTATTAGTGCTATGTATCGTTACATGTCAGAAGATATCTATGTTCACAGCCCAGGATCACAGACACATTTGTAACAATGTGATATACTGCAATTTCATACATGCTACATACTTGATTTAGCTGCTATTAGGATTGAATTCTTTTTTACTTTTTTAATAATAAAATATATAAAAAACATCAAGTGATTCCTTTAAGGTACAATTGCGTGTGATTATGACTGCACAATGTAAAACCTTCAGACATGGTGGTCTGATATTTCTTTTAGAGTTGATAAGTATGACCTGCTAGATTATCATCATTTATTCTGAATGTCACACAGACTTTGAGTCAGAGCTGTGGTTGTGTAGCGATGTAGCCAAATATTGACTCTTTAATAATAATTAATAATAAAAATAATAAGTACTTACACCCCTACTATCAATTTCTCTAGCTATCTAACTCTATCTGTGTCTGTCCGTCTTTCACATTAGCGAGACTATTGATCAAGTTGTAGTGTTTTTGGCATTGATCAGTGACATTGAGACATGCATATCTTATTTCAAGGGAAGCTGCCTACTGCAGCTTATGTAACATGTTGCCTGATGGCCACACAGCAGCAAACAGTGCATTGCTTTGCCAGTAGACCTAGCACTTTCTGTTGATGAAAAACATAATGGCACCGTATCACCAACCAGAACAAGAAACCACGCTCAAATGGAGACCACATTCTTTAAATACTTCTGTTTAACAGCACAATGAGAGCACCTTTCATTTGCACATTGTCAGTCAAATTTGATTATAGTCTTGTGTTGTTTGATGCATGAGGCATTGTCGCTGTTGTTGAATAATTCAGGATGCAATTGGGGTCATTAGAGAATGGCAGAGAAAAATACAGGTGCCATCCTTAGTACAACTCAGAGGACGGGGTTTATTTCATTAACAAAGGCAATCATTGAAAAGTAAAAGGATTAATTAGTTGTCGTTTTTCTCATGCAGCTCTTGAGCTATCAGGGTGACTTTTAATGTATGCATTCACAAACAAAGAATACCGATGATCTACCTTTTGCCTGAAACTAAAGGTCACCACAGCCACAATTATGGTCAAGACCGTGTGACCGTGCGCTTTCTCCCCTCAGCTTTGACATTGAATAAACCAAGCATGCACAGTAACTGGTGATTTTGTGCAAATCAAGTATTGTAAAGTCTGCATTTGAAGCAAAGGAGTGGTTAGGGATCAAATGATACTGTGGCACAGATTAGCCCAGGAGACTTTGAGGATAAGTGAGAGAGGGAGCAAGCAATAGAGAGGCGGCGGTGGGGGAGGTGGGGCGATACTGGAGATGGCCGTCAATACGGCCCTGTGGCCTTGTAGGGGAATTCAATACAGCCATTGACAAAAGAAGGCTTCCATTGTGGAGAAGCCAGCTTCCTTTGGGAAGCTGTTCCATTTCCTTATTAATTGTGCTCTCATTAAAATAAAAGGAAGGAGCGAGGGGAATGGATAGCGCGGGAGTAATGGTAGCTCCTCAGCGTGGCCTCCTTGTTTGGAACGATGCCAGGGTCAAGTAGTGTACAGTTCTAGTGCTCAACACGGGAAGGAAAATGCACGGTAGTTTATGTGTTTTATGTACTGCATGCACAGCACACACAGACACGTACACATTCCCTCCCTTCCTCCCTGAACTCACACATGCACTGACTTCACTTCGCAGCCGCCCCCCGGCCCCCGGACTTCCTTCTTCCCAGCTACTGTGCAGTACTTATATATAGTACCTAAAAAGGCATGGAATTCTGTGCAATTTCATTACAGTGCAATATTCGAATATTTAATCATCTAATCTCATTACTGTGCAATATTTAATTTAATACTCAGGACTTTTGAAACACCAATAACTATATTATTTGCGTAATGTGCATTCAAACCCTTTATCTTTCTTGCTTTTTTATATATGTAAATAGTTGCTCTCAGAAAATGTGCACCACGTTCACCCCTCTCTTTTTTCCTTCTTCTTCTGCACTACTTGCATACAAAGGTGTTGCTTCAATCTCGTTGCACAGGTACTGCACTTGTGTCTAATGACAAAAAAAGCATTCTATTCTATTCATTTTATTCTATCTTTATCTTCCTTCCCTCAGGCCTTCCCACATTGGAACACACATATTTCTCAGCAGATGTACTATATCAAAACTGTGGGGGTCACTGCTTGGCCTCTGTCTCGCACTGCAGCTGTGAGACGTGGGAGGAGTCAACCGCTTAGGCCCTGGATCACTGATATCCTAACCAAACATACTCCTTAAACCTTACTCGCTTGACCCTGTGCTTAAAGGATACTTCTGTTTTATTAAAACTTGGGTCATGTTTTGGTAGTTTTCGGCCGTCAGTCATAGGTTATGATGACATTGGATGCACCAGAGTAATTGCTGAGATTAAGACAACAAGTCACACTGGGCAAGAAAACATGTGGTGGTAAAACTGTGCAGGGAAGGTCAAAGTTGAACCAAGAAAACAGTTCACAACCGACAGTTTGGGTCATAATTTTAACCGTTGTTTTTCTTCCAAATAAGATTGGCTCACCGGGCAGTTTGTTTAAAGGTCCCATGGCATGACAGTTTCACTTTGAGGTTTTTTAACATTAATATGAGTTCCCCCAGCCTGCCTATGGTCCCCCAGTGGCTAGAAATGGTGATAGGTGTAAACCCAGCCCTGGGTGTCCTGCTCTGCCTTTGAGAAAATGAAAGCTCAGATGGCCCAATCTGGAATTTTTCCCCTTATGAGGTCATAAGGGACAAAGTTATCTCCCCTTTCTCTGCTTTGCCCGCCCAGAGAATTTGGCCCACCCATGAGAGAGAGAGACATCATGGCTTTCAAACGAGCAAAGTGGCAGTTGGTCATGCCCCCCCCCCCCCCTTATTTCAGCTTTTATTATTCCTTATGAACCAATCTACAATTCTCCATCAACATCTTGTGTACAGAATAATACAGAAGTTAATTAAGTATAAATATGAATAAATGTAAATGTTGAATATGACCAGTTCTCTTATATGCTCGGTGATCTATGGTGACACATCTTCACTACCACAGTGAAGATGTCTTTTTTTGGTGGTGGGGGTTAAGGGCAGGATCCATAACTTTTACAGACATCCCCCTGTGCATAAGACCCTACAAAAGACCAATTGTGTCAAATGGGAAAAATTGCAGGTGCACATTCCCCAGTGGTGCACTCCCTCTTGCCTCCCACTCTCCACACACATTTAAAGGCACGCAAGCACGCACACACATGCTGCCTCCGTGATCTCTGCCTCTCATTTGGTGGCGGGAGGAGGAGAAGGAGGAGGACAGGGTTAGAAGGAGATCCTTTTTCACTGTGATAATGCTCTTCATTCTCTGCCACAAGATGAACTGAGAAAGGGTTGAAACTGGAGAGCCAGAGTGAGCGATGCCATTCCTCAGCAAGCAACGGCATCAAACAAAATGGCATGGCATTTTTATAGGCCCACTGCAGATGTTTCTCAGCTGCATGTTAGCCCTGTGCCTAATACAATGGTGGGTATTTTGTATAGGGGTCATGGAGAGGATCACAGGGGCCACCCTTTAACTAGGAGGTATGGATTTAACCCATAGGGCCCGTTTGACACACATTTTCATGTTATAAATTAACCTTTGTGTTGTCATCCCGTCAAAATTGAAAATTGATGCTTTTTATCGATGTTTTTAACTTTTTCTTACATTTTTGTCCCTTTCTTCAACACTTTTGACACTTTTTTTCAATGTTTGTCACTTTTTTTGACGTTTTCAACACTACGTAACACTAACTTATTAACTTTAGTTTTACAGTTATTTTTGGAATTTATGGTCAATAAACCTCGTTTATAGGAAATGATCCCTAATGTTTGAGTTAGAAAAGCAGAAATTAGGAATTATTGAGACTAAAATTAAAGGAAAGTATGTTGATGTATAATCACAGACTGGGATATGTCAACTTTTACTCAATACTATTTCAAAACTACTTCAATTTTTTTTTTCAAATGCTATAAAATTGAATAAGACACCCCCAAATTATTGAAAGTAGAGATTTGTACTTGCCAAAGAGCGTTGTGTGGAATCAATCATGTTATTTTGGGTAATTCCAAAGAACACTATATATATATATATATATATATATATATATATATATATATAGATATATAGAGATAGATAGAAAAACAGGTCAATTTGACCTGAGGAAAATATGAGGGTTATTAAAATGTAGTGCATTATACACAACTTTAAAAAGCATGTTAAAGCTAAGTGGTTCTCCTTATAGCTTCAGATATGCCTCATAATTATCAACGGTTTGTATTTTTCGGTGTGAAGAACTGCTTATGACTGATTAGCAAACATGTCTCCAACTAACTTGCTGACCTTCATGTCACCATTGCACTTCCTGTTTACATAACCTAAGGTAGTGGTTCCAAACCTTTTTACGACAGACCCCTTCAAAATGAGGCAATGTGACCCCCTTGTGACAAGGCTAAGCTAAATGCTAAAAGTTGCTGATTTTCAACCCTTTTGACTCAAGTCATTCAGCAGAGTTTTACTTGCGGCCGAACGCAGATCTCAGGGTACTGGTGCCGTTCTTCAGCAGCTGGTTTCAAATCATCTGAAGACTTTCTTTTAAGTCACCAGCTAATGCTAGTGCTAGCTAGCTTGCTTGTTAGAATGTTGAACAAGACATTTCTAGTCAACCAAAGTGTTCCAATTAAGATGATGATGAAAACATGGGCAACACCCAAAAACTAATTCATAGCTATTTTAATGTACACACTGCCATGGATTTGTCTATTTTAAATAAATGGGACCACATGGGAACATAACACTGTATTGAAGAAGACTTGAAACTAGCGATTGAGGCCATAAACGTGTTAGGAAAATGTTTATTGATGTAATAAATCATGACAGAAGTAGGGTCATTTTCCCATAGACTTCTATAGAATCTAACTTCTTTTTGGAGTGGAGCCGCCCCCTGCTGTATATTAGACAAAATGTAGGATTAAGACACTTAAGGCTCCATTGCTGTTGATTCAAACAGGTGAACCCAGACTTGGTCAAATAATTATGGCTTTATATCCATGTTACTCTATGTAGGCTACAATGTTCTGACTAGCGGAAAAGAAAACATGCTGTAGCTTTGAGCAAACCTTTGAAAAACCTAGTAGACGACAATTTGACTCTGTTTTTAAGAAGAACGTGCAACCATGTGCAGCAGTCTTAAGCTAAGATATGCAGCCACTGAAGCTTCTCGGTAACAGATTTGCTAAATAAAGCAGTTGGTAAGGTGCAAGGCTGTCTCAATCGTATCATTCATTACAGCTTTACGCCTGCTTGTGTGAAACCATATGTGGCACGTTTCTGGCCTAAAATCTGGCAATTCGTCCTATTTTCTGCTTTTTATGCTTGTTGTCGGATTCCAAAATGCCACATGTTTAGAGCTGTGGCCAGATGATTTGATGTGTGAGCACCACGTACGTGTTGCTTCATACATATTCAGCGTTCATTATCTTCGCACACTTACCCATTGTGTGCTACCTGTCATGTTGAATGCAGACGGAAAGAGGATCAAAGGAGATCATCTTAGTTGTGTGTCTCAGATGTAGCGTAGCCACCCAGGCTAATTTAAGCAGCACTGCCTTGATTGCATACATGTGGAATGAGATTTCTTCTCACTCTGTGGGAGGTTGAGAAATCTCTTTTTCCACATTTACCTCCATATCCAACACTAGGTCTTTGCCTCTTTTTAAGCCTCCACGCTGGCGACAGCTGTGGCAGGAGGCATTATGGTTTTCGGGTTGTCTGTCCCATTTTTGTGTACATATCTCAGGACTCCCAGGAGGGAATTTCTTCAAATTTGCACAAACATCCACTTTGATGAACTTCAAGGATGAATTTTGGACAACATACGTTTTTTGGGAATAACGTAAGAATTCATATGCTAATTATGACATTTCACATAAATATCCACCATAGTAAAATGATGAAGTGATGATTTGATATATCAACAAGTCAAAGGTCAACTTCCCTGTGACATCCTACTGTTCTGCAAAAAAGCTTTTCCGGCAATTCTCAGGAACAGAAGGGGAGACATTTGGTCAGATTTGACACTAATCAAATTGAAATTAGTGTTTGTGTAGATCTGCAGCGCCGTCGGGTTGAAGTTTGTAAAGCATCTGCATTTTGCCAAACAAAATACACCTAATATGTTTAAATAAAGTCTTTACTACACATATTAACAGAGTCTTGACAGACATTGATGTGAACTGGTTGGCGGAGGCATACACCCATAAGGTGGTAATTCTAGTTTTTCACCTGTTTTCTTCTTCTGACAACCTTGTGTCTCAATTTGCCCCTGTGACTTTTCCTTTATTCACAAATCCACCGTGGCAACAATGTCTCACACATACACACCTCTCCTTTTTTTTCTTCAACTTCCTGAGTGGGGGTATGCCAATAAAAGTATATAGCTTTTGCTACAAGCTCACACAAATAGCTGAAAGAGACCTCCTAGAAGGGGAACCACTGACATGGCCTAGGAGGTGGCTTGTACCATAGGACAGCCTTGCTACTAATGTTGTAGCTCAGGGAGGAAGGACTTGCAGAGCAAGCAGGGGTTCTGCTTTAAAAATTGTCATCCTTGATGTTAAGCAAAGGTGTATACGCCAGATAGCAATATACCCTAGGGAAACACCCCCCCTTCAACCTGATGCATAATGTATTAAAATAGGCAAATACACATACAAACACACATGTAAGAATGAATAAACCACAGGGGAGGTAACAAAAGAAGCAGCTTGCAGTTAAGTACAGATACAGACAGCCTTTGATCTTCTGATGCCACCCAGCACATCAGATTGCACCACCCTTTGGGTTCTTATAGTATATAGGACAAACCCCCGCACACAACCCCCAACTGTTTCCCTACTTCATCTCAGTGTTATCTACACTCATTCAAGTACCTTTGAATTATACCTTTCAGGGATTCTGGGTGTGTGTGTTCAGCTTAAATTACCGTCCACTGTGTGAGAAAATATCTGCATGCACTCAAGAGTCTAGTGCCACACAGTAGTCATTGAATGTGTGAAAATTATTTTTTAAGCCTGTGCTTGGTATTGAATGTGGCTCCACTGGCACAAATAATCAGAGAAATATGTATTTGTTAACCTAAAAACATAACAGATACAGTGGATATAAAAAGTCTACACACCCCTGTTAAAATGCCAGTTTTTTGTGATGTAAAAGAAATTTAACAAACAAATCATGTCACAACTTTTCCACCTTTAATGTGAACTATAACGTGAACAATTCCATTGAAAAACAAACAATAAAAAATAAAAACGTACAATTACCTGGTTATATAGGTGTGCACACCCTTAAACTAATACTTTGTTGAAGTTTGATTTTATTATAGCACTCAGTCTTTTTGGGTAGGAGTCCATTAGCATGGCACATCTTGACGTGGCAATATTTGCCCTCTCTTCTTTGCAAAAGTGCTCCAAATCTGTCATATTGCGAGGACATCTCCTGTGCACAGCGCTCTTAAGATCACCCCACAGATGTTCAGTTAGATTCAGGTCTGAGCTCTGGCTGGGCCATTCCAAAATGTTGATTTTCTTTTGGTGAAGCCATGCATTTGTGGATTTGGGTGTGTGCTTTGGGTCGTTGTCATGCTAAAAGGTGAACTTCCTCTTCAGCTTTTTACCGTAAGCCAGAAGGTTTTGTGCCTAAATTGCCTGGTATTTGGAACTGTTCATAATTCCCTCCACCCTGACTAAGGCCCCGGTTCAGGCCCCAAAGCATGATGCTGCCACCACCATGCTTCACAGTGGTTATGGTGTTCTTTGGGTGACGTGCAGTGTTGTTTTTGCTCCAAACATATCTTTTGGAATTATGGCCAAAAAGTTAAACCGTGGTTTCATCAGACCAGAACACATTTTCCCACATGCTTCTGGGAGACTTGATGTTTGTTTTTGCAAACTTCAGCTGGGCTTGGATGTTTTTCTTTGTAAGAAAAGGCTTCCGTCTTGCCACCCTACCCCAAAGCCCATTCATATAAAGAATACGGGAGATTGTTGTCGCATGTAGCACACGGCCAGTACTTGCCATAAATTCCTGCAGCTCCTTTTATTGTTGCTGTAGGCCTCTTGGAAGCCTCTCTGAGCAGTTTTCTTCTCATTTCTGTATCAATTTTGGTAGGACGTCCAGTTCTTGATAATGTGCCTGTTGTGCCATATTTTCTCCACTTGATGATGATGACAGTCTTCACTATGTTCCATGCTATATTTAATGCTTTGGAAATTCTTTCTGTGGACCATGGCTTTTGCTCTGAGATGCAACTAAGAAAATGTCAGGAAAATCCTACGGGAACAGCTGCACTTTATTTGTGATTAATCAGAGTCACTCTAAATGTTGGCAGGTGTGTGATCACTTCTATTTAACATGAGTTTGAATGTGATTGGGTAATTCTGAACACAGTCACATCCCCAGTTATAAGAGGGGGTGCGCACTTATGCAACCAGGTTATTGTAAGGTTTTTATTTTTTTATTTTTCAGCCTTGAAGATTTCAGTTGGATTGTTCACATTATAGGTCACATTAAAAGTGGAAAAAGTTCTGACATGGTTTCTCTTTGTCTAATTTTTTCACATCACAAAAACCTGGTATTTTAACAGGGCTGTGTAGACGTTTTGTATCCACTGTACATATGCATGAACTCACATTTTAATTTAGTCATTTAAATAATTTCTTATTTCTCATTATGTGAGTAAACACACAGCACTGCACTTTAATTGGCATCAATTCATGCTTTTTGCCCCTCGGATATTACACTGCAGTAAAAATTCCACTTGCAGGAGTATGGGGAAGAATTGGCTTAGGTTCATTTCCAAGCATGCTCTGCTGCAGAAAACAAATCACAGCAATGTAATTCATAGAGTTCGGTCCTTGTGCAAGGACGCTTTTGATACACGACGTAGAGCTTCAATTTTACAGTTTTTGTCTTCAAATAACAAGAAATTGAAAAATGCTCCTCTTTACTTCATACAGCCTTGATTCCCGAACAATGGCAAATTCTTCATACAGCCTTCACAACAAACAGAAAGGGAAATTCCATCTCAAGATTTCATCAACAACCAATATGCTGTTTTATGTAAATGGTGTTACTATCTTCCCCTGCTCCTGTGGGCTTGTTTCAAGTTGAAAAAAAAAATTGCTTGTTTTACATGCTATTGCATGTAAAATTGATGTGGAATGTTGTGTTCATTTAGCTGTTGTCGGCTGATTGGGGTCATATCAGATTAAGTAGTATTTTTTTTTTTTTTTTTACTATTACGATAATCAACAGACACGCACATATTGTGCCAAAACAGAAAGTTATTATCAGTTTGATGGCAAAGGTGTTTAACTGGTGGCCAATATGTGAGCACCTGTGTTCGGCTCTATTTGCGCTCACTATTTCACAATTAGACCTATAATGAGTGGAGCCCCTGGGATCCATTTACAGCCATATTGCCTGGTTTCCTATTCATTACAAGAGGAAAGCATCTTCTAGGTGTTCTCTCATCGGTTTGTGTTGTATCTTGTGTGAAAGGAGCTCATAGAGCTTGCACAATATTGTGGGTTGCTATGGCAATACATGAAGTGCATTCAAGTGTTCACATAAATGGTGATTCAAGTGAAGAAAGAGATGTAGAGGTAGACTTTATCAGACATGTGCATGTGTGTTGAAGTAGATAATATTTTTAAAAAGAAGTCCCAAAAAAAAAGGTTATTGTTATTGGAAAAAAATAAGCCAAAGCAGGACTCGCTTTGAATTCCCAGCGGTTTTACACACTGCCTGCAACCTGACAAACAAGTCTATTAATAGGGTTTTTGTTGACCATGGTTACACGCAAACTAGTCAAATATTACTTTTAGCAGTTTTACAAAAACATCACGTTAATGCAGATTACCAAACGCAACTACATGGGTTACTTGAGACAACTTTTTACTTCTACTCAACTACATTTTATATGCAAAATATACACTCTAACAACTGTAATTAGTAGTGATATCGAAGGTCAATATTTGCATAAAAAAGCATATCACCTTAAATGTTAAGAAACAAAATGGGATGCCCTGTTATAGATTAAAATATATGGTTATGGGTTACATTTGCTTCACTTTAACGCTCTACAACATTAAATTGCTGCTTGCATGTTGATCATCATTAATAGTTTAGCATAAAATGTACATGTTGCTGGTAATACTTTGGTATTTATACCGTGGGCAAATTTAAAATCAATCATATTTGTACTTCGGTAATGCTACTTTTCCTAAGTAAAGTATCTAAATACTTCCTCCACTACATTGCTAGACATGCATATATGTTTTTGGAAATATGAAGGATTTAGAGAATTAGAAATTTAAAATAATAAAAAATGGGCACCTTGATTAGATATGATTTTGAGATACCACCCTTTCAGTGTATATTAGTTTCTGAAGTGGACAAGGCAAAAAACAACAATAATGCAGCGCTAACTGGAATATTGTATTGAAGACAGAATATCAAACATCTAACATTTTTGGATTTCTAATGGTGATCCTTCAGTTGAAAACTGGTATAAGGAGCTGTATAAGAATAGAACCTTTAGAACAATTCTCCTGCATGGAAATATCGAGCTGTCAAATCTGAAAGCAGTAGCGCCAATTTGCCAAAACAAAAATAGCTCCTTCAAGATGTTTTAGAAAGTGTGCATGTTGGCCCCAGTTCTTTTACTTAGTTCTTTAACAAGCTCAGTTTCCTGAGAGGTACAGATTAGTGAGGTTGTACTGCAGTTCTCAGTTCACAATGCTAAACTAAGCCAAGCTCATGCCTCCAGTGTGCTGTTAGGCAATTCCATCTCATGATGTGTGGTAAAGGAAGAGTGAGGAAAAGACCTCTTTCCCCTCAAAGAAGACAAAAATCAGCCTGTTGTTTCTTTTCTTTGACCTCAATTACTATCAGGGCATGTGTTACTACAGGGGCATGTTGAGTCATGCCTGCTCTGGGAGGTGGGTGTGTGTGTGTCTGACAGTGATTGTGTTCATTTGAGCCTAGGAGGCTCCATGCAGCAGGTGGGGGCCAAGGTGCATTAGTCTTGGATGAGATATTCCCTAGAGTGATCCCAGGCCATGTGGGTGGGTTATAGGAAGGAGGGAGGAAAAGAATGAAAAGAGAGGAAATAGCAAAACGATGTCAGACATGACGGGGAGCTGAACAAAGCCCAGCTCGCTGTCAGGAGCGTCTCACCTCGGGTTGGAACGTCTGACAAAACGTCACTTTGCTGATAGAAAGCAGGACACACATTCAGCTCTTTTTACAATTAGGCAAGGAAAACTGGGAAACTTCCAACATTTGCTCCGAATTAGCTCTTAACCCTTGTGTTGTCTTCCTGTCAAAATTCAAAATGAACACTTTTATTGATGCTTTTATTAATGTTTTTAACTTTGTTACTTTGTTTGACGTTTAGCACTACGTTACATTAACTTATTAACTTTAGTGTACAGTTATTTTTGGAATTTAGGGTCAATAAACCTCATTTATACGAAATTATACCTAATGTTTAAGTTAGAAAAGCAGAAATTAGGAATTATTGAGACTAAAATTAAAGGAATGGATGTTGATGGATAATCACAGACTGGAATATATACTTTTACTCAATACTATTATTACCATTGGAAACCACTTCAATTTTTTTTTTTTAATTATATAAATTTGAATAAGACACCCCAAAATTAATGAAAGTAGAGATTTGTACTTGCCAAAGAGCATTGTGTGGAATCAATCATGTTAAATGGGGTAGTTAAAAAGAACATTGATATAGGAAAACGGGTCAATTTGACCCGAGGACAACATGAGGGTTAAAAGCAACTAACATTCTGCTAATTTAGCTAATCTAAAAAAAAAAAAAAAAAATACAAATTTACTTGAACAACACTGAAGGGAATTACTGATTTCTCCTAAGCTGAAGTGGATTTGACCCAAGGAACTAATGTTGTAATTTGCACACCAAAGTGGCTTTGAACATAAGACCTTGATGGGAGACTTACCTCCCATTTCCTCTTTTTTTTTTTTTTTTTTTTTTTTTTCCTTGCCACGGCTATGCACTTAATGAATTGAAGTAGTGATTAATTAAATGAAAGTGCTTGCTGGATGGAAAGACACTTCACCCCCGTGTTCTGAGTATGTGAATCAAGACTTTATGGAGTGATGGCAAGGTACTTGTACTGTATTTGTTACTTGTGTGTACGCAAAGATGAGGTTACTGTCTAGTGGAATTATATCAACGAGGGAAGGATGTTGCTGTGCTCTGCGGCTTTCCCTCCATCTAGCATCCAATTTATTAACTTTCACGGTGTCAATATGTTGTTACAGTAGGAAAAAAAGCAATATATGACTCCTGTCTTTTGAGGGCCTGTTTCTTCAGCTAGATGGTTGCATGTAGCGTCTCATAAAAGAAAATCAAATATTGAACGTGTAAGTGTGTTTCAGTAGCTTATTATCTGTATCTGATCCTTCATCTGAGCTAATTTGTTAACACTGAGGAGCTAATTTCCCTTCAGGCGTCATGGGCAGTTTGAGTGACAGTTTGAAACTCGCATTTACCGCACTGCATAAACACACCATCAGTCTTTCCCCTTCTGCTGGAATTTGCAAGTGTGTGGTGTGTTGCCAACGAATGTGTTCAAATGTGTGTCAGTGAACGCGAGTGGAAGCAAAACAAATGGCTCGTTCATTGGCCGTGTTGAATGGATATCTGGGTCCTGTCATTATGAGTAATGCTAATTGTTCTTAGCAGCATCGTCGGTCAATGTGTCAAAAGGCATCAAGTCGATTTGAGAAGTTTGTCACGATCGTTGCCGCGGTCAGCTCATAAATTTATCATTACATAGGCACTATCTATTGTTCAGCTGCATGTTTCAAAACGTATAATTTGTTTTGGGTGGGGGGGGATGTTTTTTGACCACCTGGGCCGTAAGTGATAGGTACCAATTCTGAGCCTCAAACGTTGTTATATTGATACTGACCTCTTTAGTGCTCCCATGGCAGAGTTCAGTTCCTGGATTATTCTGCATTCTGCGTTTAAAAAAAAAAAAGTCTTTGAGATTTCACTTGCCTTAGGCCATATGTAAACGTAATTTACTTGGGAACAATTTGCCTCAACTGTTTTTCACTTCAAGATAAATAACCCCTCATGCATTATTGAAAGTGCTATACTTTTTTTACTGAGTTGCAATTCAAAGTAGTCTTGCAAATTACTTTTTTTTTCACCCCGCCCCAGAAAATGTCATTTGTTGCAAACTAGGAAGTGGGTGTGACAGGTTGCCATTGGTCTAATCAAATAACGCTATCCAGATTCATATGCTAATTAATCACTAGCTCTAGGGGCCGCGCCCATCCAGCGTTTCTCGGTAGAAAAAGAGACATTTGATCAGTTGAATCAGCTCCCTCGCTGTCTCCTTCTCTCTCTCTTCCATCTATCTTCCATTAATTCAATGAAGTCAGAGTTCATTTGAATGCAACCCCCCTCCGCACACACATACAGTTTCAGTTTGTATTGTCGGCTGCAGACGCTGAGCCTCGTTTAAAAGTACCAAATATTACACCCGCATATATTAATAGCCCAAAAAAAGATGTTCTCCCTACTGGGAACATATTTGGCACTTTGCCAGACTTTCCGGCTGCCAAATTGTAGGGAGCATTATTATTTATTGGGAAACTACCCACTGTGTCGGAGATTACACACTTCAGCTTAAGCCTGAGAATGATCTGAAACCATGTTACTGTTGTTGAGAGCTGTTAGTCTGAGTGGTGGGACTCATTCAGATGGCTCACTGTAATAACGTGTGGTGATTGACCTTAACTCCTTGTCCCTGACATGATTTCTTGGGAGATAAAATGAAAATACCTCCGTAGGGGTGGGAATCCCCAGACGCCTCCCGATACGATATCATCACGATACTTACGACATACGGTACGATATTATTGCAATATTAATATTCTGCGATATATTGCAGTTTATCACCTTATTTCCAACTTCAAATTTTTCCCCATTTCAAATGACGTCCCCAAAAGGAAACTTTGTTTTAACTAAAAAGAAACATTTCTCTGTTTGTTCATCCCACTTCAATTTTATTGTTGCAAAATCAGAAAAACTTTATTGATCCCCGAAGGTAAATTCATTGTTTCACAAATTGTAGAAACATCATGTAGAAATATAAATAAAGAAATATAAGGAGTGTGGATATGTATGGTATTTCCATAATTAAGGAGTTGTAATGGTGAACAGTAATAAGAAGAAGAAGAATGGTAGCTCAGAGTATTGCACACATTTCAAGCCGGTGTTATTTTTTTACTTTATAAAGTTTATAAAGGTATAAAGTTTGATGGCCACAGGCAGGAATGACTTCCTGTGGTCCTCTGTGGTGCATTTTGGGAGAATGAGTCTTTCACTGAAAGTGCTCCTGTGTTTGAGCAGCAAGTCATGGAGTGGGTGGGAGACATTGTCCAAGATGACATGTAGTTTGGACAACGTCCTCCTCTCTGACACCACCGACAGTCAAATGGGACAAACTGACCAACACAAATAATATATACATATAATAAAAGATCCATACTCGGCGCCTGTGTATCGATGCAGTATTACCACTGAAAATATCGCGATACTATGCTGTATTGTTTTTTTCCCCCACCGCTATAAGTTTGTGGTACTAATGATGACTTTTAAAAGTCCCCCGTTACTCTGCTACGTCTGCACTTCGATGGCCGGTGGTGTAGGAGAAGGTGTTGTGTCAGTGACCAAAGATAAGAGCAACATTTCTCCCTTCTTACTACCAAAACTCCAAAGCGTTTCTCCCCCTCAGAGAGATTTTTAAATGTTCTGCGGGGGAGCGACATTATCCAAATGACCATTTTTCTCTCTGACCTTTCTGTTGCCCTTTTCGGTGAGTAATTGATATTTTGAAATATTCATTTGTGAGTTATGTCATTTGCGAGCATTGTGAATAAATACACTGCTCTGTGGTGTGAAAGTAATGGAAGTATCCAGCGTGACCCTTACAGTTTGCTTTCCCCAAAGTACTACTTCTTTTCCCCCCCCATATTCCGCAGTGCACTTGTCAGTGGAATTATCCAGGGAGAATCTGCAGTGGAGAAAAAAGAGATACACTCTGCATATGAATGCTCTTCTAAAGTATAAGCTGGAATGGAGGGGAAGAAAGCTGAAGTGAAAAGAACATAGACCTAAGATAAGAGGGGGGACTTTGTTTAAGACCTTTTTGATTTTGGATAGATGATGTGTACAGGTAGAGGGTGATACGTGCGAGTGGGGCAGGATGCTGGCTCTGACCCGAGGAATATGAGCCCTATCAATCACCGCCTCCGGGCACAAATGTAATTACCCTACAGTTGTTGACTAGGCGGGTAATCCGAGACACCACTGGCATTCATTTACTTGCCTGCATTAGGGGATTGCTGGTGCCCATGTTAACGGTGTCAGTCTCGGTTTTTTTAATGCTTCTTTTTGGGAGGCTGAAATGAATTGCCTTACCAGGTTACAATGCATAGAAGAATTATTGATAGAGAGAAATAGTATAGATCAAATTAGTCAAGATTCATAGTAAAAGGTTGTATAATAGAAATGAATTTGCATAGCTTTTTCTGTTTTTTTCTACACTTTGAATGGCATTTCTGAAAATAGAACCCACACACAATAGAAGATAGATAATCAAAGAAAGATTGGTCTTTTTGTCATTCACAGTCAATTACTCTTTGGTCATTCATCTAAATGCACCTGCCTAAGTCAACCTGTCTTATCCTTTTTCTCTGCGTTTGACACTTTTAAAGAAGTTTGGTGTGATCCTGCCAATACTTCTCAGGGGGCGGAATAAATCTTCCCATTAAGAGGAAGATAATTGATGGCTTTCATCACCAGAATGAATACAATTATGCCAATTTGTGGTGTTTTTCATTGCGGGTGCTCTTTTTGCTGTGTAGGGATCCAAATGATTTCTGACACGATAATGAGGGCCTTATTTTGTTGTTTGCCCTCACCGGGAGTCTTTGTGCCTTTTCTCTCATGATTTTGGTTTATTTTTAGGGAAAGATTAGAAGTGGTACCTGGATGTCATTTGTGGGAATATTTTTAGGAGGAAGTGCTCTTTTTTTTTTTTTGTGTAGATTAGAAGTGGTACCTGGATGTCATTTGAAGAAGTGGGAATGGCAGAGATTGTAAAGCCTAAAATAGTAAAAATGCAGACTGAAAACCCAAAACCACGAGCTGTGGCATGGTAAAATAGGAGGGGAGAGTTGAGGAAATATCCTCTACGTGATTTTACTCCAAATAGAGTAAGTCATGTCGATAATGATGCACCAAGATTTGTAATTAACCATGGCTGTGTCTCATTCCGCATTAACTGATCCGTCAGTACACTGCTAATGTGCACTGACCACTTACTGCTGTAGTGCCCACTTTCAATAGTTAGTATTGTCCCAAAATGATGGGAGAGCTTGGCTCGCCACCTCTGAAAATCAGACAATAAGCTATTAAATTGACCTTTGTCAATAAAAAAACAGATTCAACAACTGTATGGCCTATTTCTTGCTTAAAATGTTTTCAGAAACACGTTTCGGTAAACTATTTTTGTAAAATTCGAGATTGTATTCCGACTGGCCGCCATTTAAGCTCTGTTGTAAAAATCCGGGAGAAGCCAGACCCACATGACATGTTCGTCCAATCAGCTGCCGGTTGACGTCCCTGGTTCCTCCCCTTTCCGTTTTGTAGTCAAGATGGCACAGGGTTAGTGCTCGTAGGGTCCATTGTTCCACACTGAACTTTTTGACCGTTATTTGGGGGACATCCGGGTGCTTTTAGTGCACACAACTTTTGCGTTATCTACACTATATAGTATAAAACTGTTTGAAGTATGCAAGTAGGAGGTTTGAGACACAGCCCATGACCGCCCAATCTAACTTGGATAATATTTAAATGCAATCTGAGTCAAAACAATGCTGAAAAAACTTAAATGGGAAATAGCCGTTATCGCAGCTTCCAGAGGAAACGAGCAATTTTTACCATCACCTGAATGACAGCCATGTCGTATATATATGGCCTGCATTTAAATAGTGTTTTCTAGACTTAACAACTACAAAAATCACTTCACACACATACATGAAGCAGTCATGTATGAATACACACTGGTGGCCGAGGCCGCCATACAAGGTGCCACCTGCTCGTCAGATAAACATTCACACACACATTCACACCCCAAATGCAGCATCGGTAGCAATTCTGTGTTCAGTGTCTTGCCTAAGGAGACTTAGGGCATGCATCATCATTATATCATACATCATTATATAATTTAATGAATGCATAGCTGAGAAAAGAGTAACAATTTCACACTTTACCAACACAGACAGGCCGTGTCATACCATCAGATGGAACGAAATGATTGACGCCATCAATTTGCTTTTGAAATCTATTTGTAATATGTGCGACTAAATCATTTTCAGGCCCACTTACTACAGTAGTTTCTGTGTTTTGGATAACAATTGGTCATTCCATTGAAGTGTGGTTGAAAGCTCAGAAAAAAGCTAGTTAGTGGAGCTACAGCTGATATTATTCTGTCACACTGAATTTAGAGAGAGAGGGAGGGAGACCTAGAGAATCACGACGTAAAGACATAGTTTCATTTATTGTTACCATGGTAAATGTGACAATTCATCATGATATTGCTTTCAGGTGATATTGCCTTTTTTCACATGTGTGCCTTTTGTCAGGTTGTCTTCCCTGATGAATAGGGCTGGGTATCCTTCAAAAATATTCAGTAATGATACCAGTACCGTAACTTGGATACTGGTTCTGAAACAATACTTTTTTAAGATATCAATTTTATGAAACCAAAAAGAAATTACAACACAGATCTTTTTATTTATTTTCCAGCTCCTACTACAGTACGTGAGCCCGGTCTCTGTGCGTAACCTACAGTTTTTGTCCTGCATGCCTCTGCGAAGTGTAATGTTTGACAGCCAATCACAAACATTTAAGATCTCGGTAGAAGCGTGCCGCATGCTTATTGGCTCACTGACGCTGATGAGAGTCACTCCTTAAGTATTGAAATTTGCCATTGAATGACAAGGCATTTTTCGATACTCGGAACTTTAGAGGCAAGTCAGTCGGTGCCTGAAATGTTTAGAATTGACTGCACGTCATCTAGCATTGGCTCCTGCAGCGCAGGCGCTTGTCTGAAAGGATGTTTATAAAAAATATATATATATAACTGTCACAGTGCTCTTACTCAGGCCAATGTTTACATTTCTTGCTCATTTTTTATTCTCGCTGTAAACACAGAATTCCTCCAGTCTGTTGTGCACATGCTTATGTGAGCCTCCACAGACGTACGTGTGTGTGTGTGTGTGTGTGTGTGTGTGTGTGTGTGTGTGTGTGTGTGTGTGTGTGTGTGTGTGTCAAGGAGAAGGGAAGTGGCCCCCCTCATCCTCCTGGCCATTTTGGCTCTGCAGAAAATTGCCAAATCAGCTTTGGCTTGAGGCAACGAGCACCTTTCGACCCACTGCCTTCTCCCACTATGTGCTTAAATGGAGTGCATTGTATCACCTTAAAAAGACAAAGAATAAAACACCTTATGATCTATAGATTATAGTCTGGATGGAAATTTACAGGAGACACTCTCTGCTCTGGTTTCTTTGTGTCTGTGTTCCTGTCTGTCTCTAATTTCTCAGTCGAATGCCCGTGTAATGAATGTGTTTTTTTCTCACGGCTAAATTCAAACACTGTGTCTATATCCTTATGTTTGGTCTGTGTCAATCTCACATTCTCTCATTCCACAACTCCTGGCCTCTCAAGGGCCCCTGTGGTATTGCTCATCCTCCCACTCCAAACAACCAGTGTCCTGTCCGCCCACACTCACTAGACCGGGGTGGACAACCTTGTCTCATGTGTCTCAGTGTCAGACCTTTTGATTGTTGATCCTCCCCTCTGTTATCGTATTTTCCTGGAGGAATATACATATATTTGTTTTTATTCTGGTCTCAGCCAAGCCTTACTCCAGGATGAAGTTGTTTTCACTCTTAGGTGCAAAAATCATATAACCAAAGTGGAAAAAGAAGGAATCTGAATAACTCATACTTGCATTCCGTTTCTTCTTTTTACCCCTCTGCAGCCTTCAGTCGAGCACCCATCCCCATGGCGGTGGTGAGGAGGGAGCTGTCGTGCGAGAGCTATCCCATCGAGCTGCGCTGCCCGGGCACAGACGTCATCATGATTGAGAGCGCCAACTACGGCCGCACCGATGACAAGATCTGTGATGCAGACCCAGCACAGATGGAGAACACGCGGTGTTACCTGCCAGATGCATACAAGATCATGTCACAAAGGTAAGACACAATCGCATTCATTAGTTTGACTGATTTGAATGAATTTTGGTAAATGGTCTTAACCTGGCCAATGTTGAATTCAGGGACGGAGGGCTTCAGTTGTACATAACCAACACTGTGTTCTTGTTGAATACAAATGTTGATTGTCCATTAGCTAGAGCTATGGCATGCTTGCTATGTAAGGAGCCCACCAACAATGTTGATGGAACATCTTCTTGTTTCTATAAATACATCCAAAAATTGTTAAGTCAATGTGTCCATGGCCCCTTAGTCTTAAAAGGTTTTACTTTTAAATTTAAGGCCATAAAAATAACTATTGTTTATTATGAAAAGATGTTCAATTTTGAGACAATTCTGCTTGGATTTAACGTTTCCTTTACAGTTGTTCTTCTGTCTAGACCCGAGTCAACTTTTTTTTCTTTTAATGAGAAGTGTGAGAGTATGTTTGGCCCGGTTCTCCAGACTACTTGTTTTTTTGCAATTTTTGCTGAAGATAACAGGATTTAGGAAGTAAACAAATCATTTATCAATAGTGTTATACTAAAGACAACTCCCAGGTTCTTTAGGGAAGAAGCAAAGTCGTTTTATCTCTATTTGGTATCTGATCGAATCTGGACAGTAAATCATAGTTATTTATGTCCTAGCACAAGTGATAAGGAGAATACAAATTTCAGTTTGACTTTGATATACAGTATATCTAGGGTTTGACTCGGCATGATTTAAAATATATTTTCTTTTATTCTGTCTACTTTTTTTACAGTTAGGGTAAATCTCTTCAATATTTAGTCATTTCAGTGCTCTATAGATTACACCAACAAATAATAATAAAAAGAAGTCCCCATTCAGAACAATGAAACATAAATATTTGCATGTATAAATATGTACACACACAAAGCCACACTTACAGTCTTTAAAACTTAATTGGTTTAATCTTTAGTTAATGACAGATTCTGCAATTCACTCCTGAGTTTGGCTAAAATGCATGTGAATGAGGCTCTCCTCGAGACTTGTTCATGAAACAACTTGTGCAATAAATATGAGGACTGGCCCTTTAGCAAAAACCTGAAAACACTGAGCCATGTATATACAGTAAAGTCACAAGTGGTTAAATGAACAGAACAACCCTCCTCTGGGGAGGTGGGTGGTGTAGCAACATATCCCTGTTACGGATTAATTGGCTCAAGAATCCCAGTAAACCTTCCCTACCTGGCGTCTAATCTATACCAGTCATACATTTGCTCTGACACAAATCAATGTTCATTTCAATGATATGGGTATGGTATTTGGCAAAGTAAAAAAGATGCGCTCGATGAGCTTTGTTGCCACATGTGAGACTAGACTAGACTATTTATGATGCGGTTGTGAACAAACCAGGACCTGGAGACCTATTTGTCAAGTCAGACACAGTGTATTCTCACCCCGCTTTGGTTTTTGCAGTATAATAGATTGCTAACATTAAGGTAATATATACACAAGTTTCAGGGTTTTAACCAAGTGGCCTGGATTCAAGAGAAACTATAGAGCTCCAGACAGGTTTGGAGTGATCTATGGTCCATCTTAGCTATTTGTTGACTTATTGCAGCACTTAGAAAGGATGGACTTTACCTAAATTGCTACTCTGTGTTAACGTTTGTCTACCTCTTTTTATTTCCGAAGCTTTAGTTTCACATTGGACGGACCTTTTGAGAATACTAATGGACCTTTGGGCTTTTTCTTTTAACAATTGCTCTTAGCTTTTTTAGTTTGGTTCCATATCTAAAGTTCAGATAAGCCGCTGTGTGAAAAGCAGCTGATAGTAAAAAGTGGTAGTTTGAAACTTATTGTCAGATAATTGATGCACCCGGTGGCTCCCTTGTTCTCCAGCCGCCCACTCAGACTAAAAATCCCTGCAGGGAAGAATCAATGGGTCCTGCTACTGTCAACAACACAAAACTAACATTAAGTACCAGGGAAAAGCAAGTCTTTTAGCATCTTGTTGCTACCAGGGGTGTTTCAATGATGCTAAAAGGTAAATGCAACCCACAATTCAGAGCCAGAGCACTTTGTCTTGGGAGAGGAAGTTACAAAGTGGATAAAAGGTGTGGGTGGTATGAATTGAGAATGGGTGGTGAAGGGAGGGTGCCAAAGCAGGGATGGGGTGAGAGGATTCAATGATATTTGTGGCTGGAGCAACGCAGCTACACATTAGCATGCCGAGGTTAGCACAACAAGCGAACGCCACCCCCGACGATTTCATTGTAGAGCTGTCAGAGCCGTTGCTAGGCACCCGCGGCTGAGCTCATTAGGGTTAAAAAGAAAACGAGAGTGAAACAAAAACAAACAATTTGAACAGAGAAAGTCTTCCACGACTTTTGGTGAGGCTGAGGTTGAAGCCAGGGCCCGAAGATTCAACTTTAGATGCATTCTGGATGATTTCAGCAAGGACCATGTGATGAATGAAAGCATGAACAGCAAAACAATGTCCCATTTTGATGTCTTAGGTTAATTACAGTGTTGCTTTCTCTTTAAAAATGACATTTGATGTGCTTTAATCAGATTTTTAACCTGTAAGCACATGATTTTGTAAATCTTAAATGTATTAGCACAGATACTTGTATTAGCTTGCAGTAGCTTGTCTACTTTACAATCAACAATGAGTAGACATGAGCAAAGATGCAAGGGCACTCTTTCATTAATGTTTAAGCTCTTTAGTCTCATTCTTTCCTGTCTTCTCTCCCCCCCTCTATTGATCATGCAGTATGTGTACATGCACACTATAACCCAATCACTGGAAACAACCCAAACAGTGTAACAGTGTGATTAAAGCATTTACACGGTTTGATTACTGGGCTAATGTCTTAAATTATGTGTTGTGCACTACAGAATACAGAAAGAAAACAGAAAATGGATGGATTCATTATGTATTCATAATGTTTTGTTTTTTTTTGTGGTGGGGAATGTGCATGAATACTGTTAACTGTTTGTATGTAGACACTATAGCGTGAATGCATACAGTATTTTTAAGGCAGATTCAAACATTATTTGAAAGCAGCAGGAAAAACATATTCACAAATGTTATCTATGATATCTATTATTGTCATATAATCGCATACCATAAAGATACAGTTTTGATACGGCTCCCTTAAATAAGTTTTTGTAACAACTACAGTATATACTGAAAAAGGCACTTTAAAGTTAGAAAAGAAAGTTATCAATGCGATCTGGTGGACAAATTATGTGATGCCAACAATGTGTTATTATAGGCAGACATTTATACATACAAATATTATATATAAATATAATTTAGCTTATGTTGACCAATATTCTCAGCTCAGTAGATTTACCAGCCAGGCTCTAACCAACACAGATCTGATTAACTGTGACGTCTCTGAGTGTTGAAAATCCAAACGTCCTCTGTAAAAGTTTCATAAAGACACACACTGTGGAAAGTTCAGGTAGCCAGAGTGATGCAATCTGCAAGGCATGTTGTATTATATAAAACATCTTATTATGAATGGGACTCAAGTTGTGCTGCTCAGGGGGTTGACTTTCTCACGGCAAGGTGGTGACAATGTGATATTCTAATAATTTGTCTTAAATGAAGCTAAGTCCACCCCGTCTATAAATGATCTCCCACTCTAAGACAATTACAGGCTGTGTCCCGTTTTAGTACTACACACTAATTCAAAGCAGGTTTGTGAGTATGTGGTGTCTTTACACTGTTTTTTTTTATTGTCCCTCAGTACAATTCACTAAGGAAATGGAGGTGTTACTCACAGCGCTCACACCAACAAATACATTGCTAATTGTGGTGAAACCAGCTCCTGGGAGATCTTAGAAAACAAGTGTTAAAGTGTTTTCCTTTATTGTGTTATATATGTTTTTTGTGCATGTAATAGTTTTACAATGTGAAAAAGCACAAAGTCCACCCCCAAAGTACTTACCATCTTCCAGAGAAAACGCGGTTCACAAACTGCTCCAAACAGCTCTATTGTAGTCCAGCCTTTACTTCAGATGAATGTCACACGTTATAATGCTCGCCTAACTGCTAGCATGGCACGCTCTCATACTCTGCTTCTGACTGGCTAGTAGTCCTTACCTAGGTACTGTCAGGACCCTCATACTCTGCTTCTGACTGGCTAGTAGTCCTTACCTAGGTACTGTCAGGGCCCTCATACTCTGCTTCTGACTGGCTAGTAGTCCTTACCTAGGTACTGTCAGGGCCCTCATACTCTGCTTCTGACTGGCTAGTAGTCCTTACCTAGGTACTGTCAGGGCCCTTATACTCTGCTTCTGACTGGCTAGTAGTCCTTACCTAGGTACTGTCAGGGCCCTCATGCTCTGCTTCTGACTGGCTAGTAGTCCTTACCTAGGTACTGTCAGGGCCCTCATGCTCTGCTTCTGACTGGCTAGTAGTCCTTACCTAGGGCCCTACTGTTCTGACTGGCTAGTAGGGCCCTCATACTCTGCTTCTGACTGGCTAGTAGTCCTTACCTAGGTACTGTCAGGGCCCTCATACTCTGCTTCTGACTGGCTAGTAGTCCTTACCTAGGTACTGTCAGGGCCCTCATACTCTGCTTCTGACTGGCTAGTAGTCCTTACCTAGGTACTGTCAGGGCATGCCCTCATGCTCTGCTTCTGACTGGCTAGTAGTCCTTACCTAGGTACTGTCAGGGCCCTCATACTCTGCTTCTGACTGGCTAGTAGTCCTTACCTAGGTACTGTCAGGGCCCTCATACTCTGCTTCTGACTGGCTAGTAGTCCTTACCTAGGTACTGTCAGGGCCCTCATACTCTGCTTCTGACTGGCTAGTAGTCCTTACCTAGGTACTCTACATGTGCCACTCCCAACAAAGATAGAACAGAAGTGAGATGTCTCACTCTGTAGCTAAAACAGAGAGCTCAACACACAGGGTGAAAAGAGGAGCTGCAGCAATGTGCAGTACAACAACAAAAAATTGTGTTTTTTGAAAATAAAACCATATAAACCTATTCTGGTACAACCTTTTAATACAATAATGAACCTGAAAATGAGCAGAATATGAGCGCTTTAAATATTTAGAAAAGACTTTTCCTCCTTTTTTGTGAAGTTTAATTGGCATCGAAATTCTAAAGTTGCAGTTTATTTTGGAATTTATGAATTTCCTGTAGGTAGAAAATGGTAAAGCATGTTGATTTATTGTATTCTACCTGCTAAATCTGTATACTAAATACTGTATACATTAACTATGTAGTATAGAAATGGGACACAGCAGAGTCGGTAAAGGATTTGTGACTAATCTAATCATGTTTAATTTAACAAACAGGTTAAAGTGTAATAATCGGGGCATTACCTTAAAATCAAATTAGCATGCTTCTGAATGCACTGATAGTATTTTTCCTCTTGTGGGACTCTTCCCCCTTTTTTCTCCTCGCCTGTGTACCACCTGCCTCTCCTGCTGGCACCAGTTAAGTCGTGGAGACTGGCAAGCATGGTAGTTAGCATTCACATCCCGTCTGAAGATGAGCCACGCTGCTGCCGGCTTATTCTGTGTGCCAGACTCGCATCCATCACCGGCAAATGCCCAGCCATGTCACCGCCTCTCGCGATCTGTCAATATACATTTAGGCAGCTCAATCCCCCTGCTCCCCCAGCTTCTAAGAGTGCTCCATTGAAATTCAGCTTTCAAACCCGAGCACTACTTTTTTCCAGTTTAGCCCACTCATTAAGGTGTAGACTGGGCCACTCCGGCAAGGCGTTTGCTTCCATTACAGTCTTTTAAGCGAAAGCTAATAGCAGCCTGTATCTGAGTGATAGCACACCACTGAGCTTGTGAGTGCTGTAATGCATCCCAAAATGAAGGTTGTCTCGCACCATGCTGTGACAGGACAAAAATGAATGGCTCTCTTTCATTAGCCATTCCTCCCTTTGTGCTGTGAGCATCATGGCTGTGCAGAATCCACAGCCTCTGGATAAACACATCACCTATAGGTGGTGCCGTGTTGCAAGCTAGATGGAGGCTAATGATGCTGTAATTGAAACATGCTATCAAGGATTAATTCAGCACAATTTGAGTCCATTTGCATAGTGTGTACACACACACTGCAGCCTGTGGTTTTTGCAATCATTGCTATTCTCTTGTGGGCTATTTTTGAAGCTTATTGTTTCGGAGCTGAGGCGTCTGTTGATTCCGTCTCGCTCCAAAGCACGTGTAGATCTAGTGCCATTTCCCACTGTGTGAAATCACTGGAGAGGCCGGCCACTTGTGCCATCAAACAACACTGACCCTTTTCTCATCAGAGTCCCAGTGTCTTCTCTCCTCCCTCTTTTTGTGTTCCCCTTTTTCTTTCCCCAAGGCTGTGTGGCCTTCACGGCCAGTAATTACAGGCTATATCAAAGCTATATATCACCTTATATCTCAGTAGACCTCAGCAGGCACCTTAAGGGACAGCTGATAGTATTGTGGCAGGCCTGTGCATAACCTCTGAAGGAGAAAGGCAGGTCGGGAAGGTGCAAACCCACTAAACACACACACACACACACACTCTCTCGCTTTTGTCCAGACAATACCTTTTGTCTTTTGTATCACTTTCAGTTCTTTCCCCGTCAGCCTCTCTGGGATTCTTTGCAATGCTTTGTCATCATACTGTCATTTTAAGGAACAAAGAAGAACAATACATTTTTTTTCTACTAGCATTTTGTGTTTTTGCACATGACACTAATGATGAAGGTTAATAGATACCACAGCTGGATGAGGCTCATGAGGACGATAAAACTAAATGAGCGCAACCTGTGATTTGAACCTGCTGGCCTTGTGACAGTTGACATTTGACAGCCTTCCTGTTAATGATGTTTATGTGGAAAATATATGCTTCCAGGCCATTATTTACTTCAGCACACTTGGGCTGGAAGGCACAAGACAAATGACTCCTCTCCCGTTGGATGAAAACATGTGCTGACAGAAGGACAAGAATGATTGAGTAACAAGAAGGGGAAAGCAGATGGGAGGATCCTTTCTCCTTTGGCGGTGATCTTTCCTATATGTACCAGTTCTCATTATCCTTGGCTTCTGACCTTATTTCAGACTTGAAGGATTTGATGAGATATTAGTTTAAGCAGGAGAGTAGGATTAACTCAAGAATCCCCATCGGCTTTTTTTTTTGGGTGCCCATCTTCATTTAAATCCTCTCATCTCAAGCAGCATGTTGTGGGTGTAGGTTTTCTGGGAAGAAAATCAACATTCTGAGGTCCATGCATTGCCCAGTGGCCAAAAATACTAAGGCAAGAAAATCAAGGTTAGGTTAAGATATACACTGACACTTTTATTTGAATACATAAGTTACAATTGCTATTAACTAAAAATGTATATTGTTTATGATCAGAAATAAAAAAAAATACATTCCTGAAGCAACCAAAGAAAAAATACTCAAAATGACTTAATCCAGCTAAAATGTATACAAAACACAAACATGACAGTTGTAATTCCAAAGAGCTTAAAAACACAAGCTCATGCCTACCTGTCCTTGCTTGCCCTGAGCTCTGAGGGGGGTTAGGCACATATGAGAGTGTGACCATCTGCTTCATATTCTCCCACTCATCCCTTGTCCTGGTTTGGTTTTTATTATTTGATCATAGTATACAGACAAGATATAACAGTGTTGTATCAAAAGTGGAATAATTGCTTTGTAGTATGTCAGCATAAAAAGTATCCTGGCTGTGTGCATGTACTCAGATGAGTGTGTTATTTATCATTAAAGGAAACATAGATAGCATCATTTATTAATGGAGGTGCACTTGTCGCAAAGGAGTACAGCTCAGCCTGTGCAAACAGTTTTATTGGTTGGTGAGAATAACCCTAATGATGTCATCGGGGTTATTTTTTCTTTGTTTTTTTAACATAACACCAGCCTGCATTACAAACTGGAGATGTGGGGTTTGAAAGAAGTGGTCATAAAGGAAGCAGTGGGGATCTAGTGAAAGGTGAAGATGCATGATGGGTAGGATATAATGTCCTTGGAGCTTGACCCAAATAAAAGTCAGGATGTCTAAGCCTCTGATGGTTCAAATGAGACCAGCAGGCTTATGGAAGTACAATGCTAAATTGCTGAAATTCCCCTAGTCTTCTTCTGTTTTGTTTTTTGTTTTTTTTGCAGCGTTGTCTTTGTCTTTGACTAATGTGTTGTCTTTTGTTTCTTTATTCATTAAAGAAAGTGGAAACACATTCATATTCATAGAGTAGCCTTACATACTTAATATAGTCTTAATATAAGCAAATAGACAGCTGCCATTGACATTAAGACAGAGCTTATCATGCTGAGCAGATGTGAGCGTAATACCATCATTGCTCATGCATGACCCCCAAAGCTCTAACAGAAGTAGCCTTCCTTGTTTAAAAGTCAAGGTTTGCATAAACATTTAACTCTCCAAACAATGGGATGTCAAATGAATTAATGCATGACTTTAGTGCAAATATCACGCAGGTGCAGCTTTAAATTAAAGGTTCTATTAGGCAGACTGTAATAAAAGGGGCTCTGTAGTACTAAATCATATGGAATGATCCACTACCACTTCTACTTTAATTTCTACCGGGCATCCCAAAACTATAACACAAAATATATATTATTGTGCACAGTTAGCGTGCAAACAGCGTGTTAGATTATTTTGAGTGCACATGTTGCATCAGTCACCCAGCAGAGTTTCTACGAGCTCCTGATTACAAGCTTTTTCTAGGAATCATTAGTTTGTCGTGCTTACTCTTCATTGGAGGCTGTTTTTCCATGATACAATTATGAGTTGAGCACCTGACAATTACAGAACAAAAAGATGACCAATGCGCGCAACGGGAGACAATCGCCTGTTGTAATAGGATGAGCAAATAGAGAATGGTGGGTGGTTTTCCACTCAGCATTAATATGCAAAAGGGTATTAATAAAAGCTCTGGCAGAGAAAGACAATAAAACTCCCTTTCCCTATGAAGCAAACACGATGAGAAATAAACACATTTGGAAGTTGATGATTACTGTAGGAATTTAAACCGCCTTTCCATCTCTGCCTGTTCGCCTCGTGCCCTTGCATATTCCTATTTGTAAAGACTTTTTAAATGAAAGCATTTGATTTCTTCCTCCATTCTTTTCTTTTCCTTCCTTGGATGACATCACCTGACATTCATTATCCTGTTTCATTTTTCAGCCCCTTCCAGCCTCCAACCCTACTTCAATCCTCTTTGATAAGAGTCTGCCGCATTCAATATTGGCCAATTAGTAGCTGCAAATTTTAAGCCTGCAGCCCATCCAGTCATTTTGGGTCTCCAGACGTGGACATACAAGACTATGCGGTGATTAGACGGGAAAGGAAGCCCGGGTTGGCAAATGGGATTTGTATCTCTCAGGAGATAGAGATAAAAGAGGAGCGGATTGACTCTAACCAAGCCAGTCGTTTGAATCTACCATAACGGTGTCCATTTTTGGATTCTTGAACACAATTCCCCATAGACTTTATGTCTCTACAAGTTAAGCGCTTTGCTGAGGAATCCAGAAGTTTGGAAGTTTTCAAAAACATTTGTAGTCTGGCCAGCCTTTATATAACCCTAAGGAAGACTCAGCTTAGTCATAAGGCCTGCTGGTGTCAGATTAATAGCCGTCACAGTGGTGGCTCACTAAACATGGCATTTTATATTGTGTTAAAAAAAATGGAAGTAGGAGGCCTCAGTCCATTTGGCAGCTAGGGGAGTGAGTTTCACTTGGATGAGTGCAAACAGTAAAGAAAGGGCTAATTCAGACAGGAGCAGGTGGTTAGTCAGAGTGCAGGGAGTCGACTTGGCTTTTTCCTTCCCTCTATCTAATATTTGCCCTTCTCTGCACGCCATAGTCTCTCATCCTTGTTCTTCTAGTTTTCTACTTCTTCTTTTTTTCATTGTCAGGTGGGAGTAGGCAGCATCCAAATTTGATGTCTCTTGCTTCTGCCCTGAAGCGGGAATCCATTTTTTCCCCCAGCAACATAGAGAGAGCATGCAACTTTAACAGACCTTTGATAACTTTCCTGCTATTCATCATCTAAAATTGTAACCTAATTTGAGTAAATTGTTATGTCGATTTATGCCCGGTGTAAACTATTTATTGGAAGAATTTTCCTTTTAGCACCACTTTCTAGTCCATCCATTGGTATTTTAGCGCCCTGGGCATTATAAAAAATAGTGATGTTATTATTTAGGCGGAATAATGGAATATTGCTGAATCTTCTTAATAGACTCTTAAATTAGACATTCCCCAATGAGTAGTCACATTTAGATAAACATCAACAACACATTGTATTTTGTGATCAGTTTATTTTTATTCCAGGTGAGATTACACATTGATGGATCGCTAATAAAGCATGTTCACAGATGTCCATGCATAAAAACTAGTGATCAACTACATGAGAAAACAAAGCATAACAGAATACATTTAAAAACCATAAAATAGACATATTTTTTAATTTTAAAGAGTCCCAGTACTTCCTAAGTGACGCATTATTTGAAATAGTTCAAAGTAAAAACATCAACAAATGAAAAAGTTCCATCGCTAAACAATCTCGGGCCTGTTTGTTCCCACTTGTCTTCACCCTATATATACATCCCAAAACCCTGGGTTGCCATGGGCAACAGCTGTGTGAGTCATCATCTTCCCTTTAACGTTAGGCAGAAATAGCATTGTATTTATAATTGCTGAAATGGATTTTGAATGGCTGAAAAATGTTTTACAGCAGAATTATGATTGTAATAGTTTTGATTCAATTTGATAGGGGTGAGGAGGCAATTTATCTTCCCAAAAAAAAAAAAGGTGCACAACTCTCCCTGGATAGTCATGTAAACAGGATTATTGTGGGAAATTGTCTGTTTATGCAATCATATAAAGAGCTTAAACAAACTGCTTCCGTCTGTTGGCAGCAGCAGTGCTGTCGTTGCATATAAAAGTATGCATATCTAATTGAACCAACCTTATTAGTCAATTGAGTGAAACAAAGGCAAATAATTCATTTTAATAGCATGATTAAGCACCACTACCCACCTAAACCCGCCCCAGTAGCTCACTGTGCTGACAGTGTTATGATGAAAACAACATCTACCTTTAGATGCACTCTCGCTGAAAGGGATTTAGTGATGGTCGCCATGGTTACTTTCGTGATTATGCATTTCTCTTCTAGCTGTCCGTGTGGCAAGAAAGGTCCGAACTCTCAGAACGATTTTTCAATGTTGCATTAGTGGCTATGAGACCCTCGTCCCAACCAGTGGAGCCAAAGCTGGACACTCCTGGACTTTGGTGAACTGATATTTCTCGTGTGAAATTTTATCTTTAACTCTTGTTTTGTCTTCCCGTCGACCGTGCAACTTTTTGTTTTTCTGGGTCAAAATTGAAATCTTTTTCCAGCGTTTGGTCGTCTTTTTCAAAACCTTTTGTTTGCTTTTCCCCCTGATGTTTTTGTAAATTTTTTTCTGAGCCTTTTGACATTTTTGTGGGGAAAAACATTTTTTAAAGCTTTTTTCAATGGTCTTTCATAAAGAAAAAGTTTTTTTGAATGCTATAAAATTTAACAAAACAAAGAAAGCAGTGGGCTGATCATTTATTTAATTGTGAAGAGCGTTATGTGGAACAATCCGTATTATTTTTCTTAAAATTTGGTTGAAAGACAATTTTCTAATACAGAATTTTTTTTTTTTTAAATCATTGATTTTTGGGTGTTTTGTTAAATTTTATAGCATTTTTCTGGCTACACTTTGACAGTCTGTGATTATCCATCAACATCCTCTGATCTTAATATTAGTCAAAATAATTCATACTTTCTGCTTTTTTTAACTCAAAAGTTAGATGTAATTTCATAAGCTACCGGTATATAAGGTTTAGTGACCAGAAATTCCAAAAATAGTGGTAACTAGTTGTTGTTAGTGTACACTGGTGGAAGTGGGGGGAAAAGCACAGAATGCTACAAAAAAAACGTTTTAAACAGACAAAAACGTTAAAAAAAAGCAGCAAAATAAGTGACAAAATCTTCAAAGATTTCAATAAAAGTATTCATATTCCATTTGAACCAAAAGGGCAGTACAAAATTTGTCCATCTTTTCTTGGCTTCTTTATGCACATTAATACAAATTTTTACCTTGGGTGCCCAACCGTTCGAGCCCCACTGTACTACCGATGTTGGGACCTGGAGTCCACCTCCTTGGTCCCACAATAACAGGACACGGTTCTAGTTTTTAGTTTTCCGTTGCTGTAGTGTCATGCATATTTAAAATGGGTGATTACTGTTTCTATCTGTTTTTGTGTTGATGTAAAGAGTGATGTTTGTCAACTGGCTTGGTTGACGTTGCACATTGCTTGATAATGACTCATCTTTGAGAATTTAGGCTGCAATGAGATACTCCGGTCCAACTGAAACGATAGATGGCTCAAAGCGCTTGGCTGGGAAAGCCTCCAGTTGTTGCTCGGCCCTGCATCGCAAGGCACTTTCTACCTCTCTTAATCCTGCTATCATCCCCTCACTCTGTCTTTCTCTCTGTCCTCTCAATTACTGATTGACTATGAATCCCTTTTGCTCTCCTTGGTACTCTTCTTCAAATGGCTCCGTTTCTTTTATATCACTTTAATGTTTCTCTTTTTCTTTGTGGCTTTGTCACAGCACCGTTTTTCTAATGAGCTTATGCCAGGCATGAATGAGTAGCAGCAATCCATAGTGTCCGGGTGCTGTACCTGCGAGGGCAGTGAAAGTGGGATCTACATTCTCGCCACATGCCCTCTAACCTTGGCAAGACGAAATAACAAGAGCGAGAAAAGGAGCGGTTTCACCTTGTTTCCTTCGGGACTCTTTTATGGCTGCACACGTTAAGCACCTCACAAAGGACCTGTTTTAATAGCCTGGTCTCATTCGCCAACAGTCACTACTATCATCTACTTCCTCCATTCCGATTTGGCAAGACAATAGATCTAGAATTGTGTTCTAAAAGGGGCACTTACAATTTTGGAATCCTATTTCCTCTTTATCTAATTAGATCCCAAAGTAGATTGTGTCTTGAGTCTTGGTAGATGTTTTTTTTTTTTTTTTTGTTGGAACATGACAACTTGGAACTTTAAATCCTAATCAATTAAAATAGTGCTATTATCCCTCTGTTTAATCTCCGGCTGCTGGACCCTTCTGCATGGTTAATACGAAATGAAAAGCTAAAACATAATGTGTCAATCTTTAAGATGAAAAACTGATGACCGCCCATAATTAATGTTTCATAGCCCAGTTGTATAATTCACTTTGATCTAGCCCAAGCAGCTGAATATGCATATTTGTACCACTTGAACTCTACATATCCAGTATCCATATGGAAATACTCAGCAGTGGGCTTGTATCTCGAGGGATTCTTTTAGTTGGCATGACTTCCAGGGCGTTTAGAATTCATGAAAATAGATGGAATTTAGCATCCCTTGTCCCTTTAAGTGAGTAACATGGTTTACATTGTTTTGATAATCACCATCAGGTTGATTGGCCATTTATCATTAATGACGTTCTCACTTGACAGCGTTTGGAAATATTTTTGACCGGCCACCTTTGTCACTGTTGTACAGTAGAAGCACTAGAGCTTCCCATGTGTCTCAACTCACCGTATTGAATACATCTACTACCCGAATTGTTTTCAAATCTGCAGAAAGTAGAAAGCTAAAACAAAATCACACAGGCATATGCATCCGCGGAACAGCCAATAGGAACGCTCCCTCTCTCTGAACGGACCTATGATTGGCCAAAATCTCGCTTCACAGGCTAGGTTTTCTAAAGCCTGAAAACAGAGTCAAGTGGAGGCACAGAAGTTTTCTCCCAGACCACTTGAATTAAAAATATACTGAAAGATTATTATGAACGGCACAGCTTTTGGGTCAAGTCAGTTCTCAAGGTCTTGGTATTTTTCTTTCAGTGTGGTAATAATGTTTTCTTACATGGCTGAGACCCATCTGTGGCCTAAGAAATTAATATTTGAGGGGTATTTCTGTGCAGGGCCTGTCTGACACGGTCTTATTTAGTTTTTATTGTTTATTGAATTTACACAGTTCAAACGCCTTCAGGGAGCTAAGTCTCAAATAAACCAGCCACACTGAAGTCTCTCTCAAGTCTCAAGTGTCAAGTCTGCAGCTCTGGCCACTACGCTGAAATAAAATGTCTGCTTAATTGTTTTTATTTAATTTTTAATTTTTAAAATGTAAGAATATATCGTATACACAGTCTCAGAAACAATTTTTTCACTAAGCCAGCATTTCTCAAACTTGTTGTTTTTATGCTGCAAAATTCTCCAGCAACTTAGGTTTTCTAAATTTGCTATCTGAAATCTACAATATATTTCAAGCCTTTGACAAAAACAATCTCACCTCAGGGTCTATTTAGTACAGTAGGTTTCTGAAGCATTTGATTTGAATTGATTTGAAAATTCTCCCACAAACCCATGTGTAAATCAGGTGACCCCATGTTCTAGTGCCCAGGTAGATACATTCTGCTGTAAACTGTCCACATCACCCTCCACTCCCTCACATTCACCAGCACGCCCGCTTCTGTTGAGGGTTTCGTCTGTTTAGAATGTCTCCTTCTGGCCGCGCACTTGCTTGTGAAAGCTAATTATGCCGGCCAATCTTCTGACCGGGGAGCATGTCAATATTACACAGTGGGAGAGCTCTCACTCAACCCGCGCTGCATTCTTATTCATGAGCCTTAATTCCATTTATGCCCTCCTCAGCCACTGGACCGAGGTTGTTCCTGACTATGGTGTGGTTTTAAGGAAAGTGCTTGTAGCTGCCACAGAGCAATGCTGCAACATAAAGGAGAGTAGCTTGTAGCCCTGCCCACTCAACATTTGCTTAGAACATGTTCAAAAGGGCTGTGTATAAAGCAGGAGAAGGACTTTTGTGGATGCCGACATGGACCTAAATGTACATGCTCATTGAAGTGGGGGCTGCAGAGGGTGGGAGCTGAATGGATGTAGTGGAGGTTGTGAGGCTCCTGTACAGTATGAGGTGTGATGCAAAGCTCTGGATGTTAAAAAAATCTGTGTCATAGGAGCAAAGAGGTAGAAGGAAACACCGAGAAAGTTTGGAAGGGAGAGAGTGAAACAAAGACTGTTTTTATAGTTAGAGAATGATGGTTTATCTCAGACACCGTTGCATCCTTTTGTTCCTTTTTGCCTCCTGATACTGTCGACACATAATCAGGTTTCTCATGTCACCTTGAAAAGTTGATGGAATTAGCGCCCACTGTTCCCTGATACTGTTGTTTACAATGCTGTTTACTTGCAACTTGGACATCTGTCCGTGTTTGATTAGTTGCAAGATCAGAATTTGAATTTGCCGACAGGTTCTCATGTCTCAGTGTATTGTTTATTTGTATAATAAGAAATATTTGATCACAAAAAAGAATTTGCCTTTCCATGGATGGGTTTGACAACACAGTATACAAAGCCGTCCCATGGGTCACTGTTGTTGGTCATGGTCTATGTATTTAAAGTGCCCATATTCTGCTCATTTTCAGGTTCATAGTTGTATTTTGAGGTTGTACCAGAATAGGTTTACATGGTTTCATTTTCAAAAAACACCATATTTATGTTTTACTGCACCTTGCTGCAGCTCCTCTTTTCACCCTGTGTGTTGAGCGCTCTGTTTTGGCTACAGAGTGAGCCATCACACTTTTATCCCATCGTTGTTGGGAGTCACACATGCGCAGTAGCTAGGTACCGCTAGCTAGAAGCTAGAGTTGCTAGCGGTTAGCCACCTGGTTCTCAATGGCAAAACACTGTTACAACACACACGGGTTCACCCTAATCTACAAAAGAAACTGTATAGAACTACTTACATGTTCCTCGTCTAAAGATATTGTTTAGAAGAAGTCTCCCGGCTAATCCTGCCTTGTACTGACTGAAGTTGGAGAAACAGCTAGCTGTTGTGATATTAGCTAATGTGGATAGCACACCAAATGTTTCGGGCAATGAAGTAGACGGCCCTGCCGATTCTGACCAGCTCACTGAGAGACTTTGTATGCGCGTGGCAGGACCAGAGACACAAAATAACACCCCAAATCCCAGAAAAGGTGATTTTTTTTCATTATATGGGCACTTCAAGAAGGTACCTCAAATGTTTCCTTCACTGTTGCATCTGAGGCCTTTCTCATGATGCAAGTTCACATGAAAGAGGTGAGGATTGTGCAAAAAGCATAACAGCAGTATATTTAATAAAATATAAGATGGAAGTGTTGGTTAGAATACAGTGTAAAAAGAAAGGTAGAAAACAATACAATATTTAAAGAAAAATGGCATGAATAATTTAGTAGTGATGCACTCTTCTTATGAAGCAAGTTTAGGATTTGTATAATAGTAAAAAAAATCCATCATCTGTTTTACTTACTACATAGATGTCACTCAGAGCTCTTTTGTACATCAATTTTAATGGACTATTTCTTTTGGAATGCCTGATAAATGGTTGTGCCAATTTAACCACAAGCCTGGGCAAAAACATTCGCTTGGAGGTTTGGTGTGCGGCAATAAAAACCATGGCAACATAGCTCGGTTTGAACTTGCGATGTCTTTGTGAGAAACAGTGAGGGTTAAGCCCAAAGTTAGCTTGCCTATCCACTAATCCTGCTTTGTGAGACAGGCCTCAGGTCATAATAAGCTGAAATGATGGAATTAGGTGAGGATAACATGTTCTGTTCTGTACAACAGCACAACAAAGTGCGCTCCAAAAAACTGTCTTTTTTTTTTTTTTTTTTAAGTGATTTGCAATAAAAGTCCTCTGCTACAAACAGACATTGACACCAAATACATACTGGAGTTGGGAAACAAGCCGAGCAGAAACAAACAGACAGGAAGACACACTCTTGACTTTGTTTTGCACCAGAATGTGCTCCCCCCCCCTCCTCCTCAGGCTGTATCTCAGGAGACCTGTTGGTATGGAAGAGAAGTTAAAAGACAGCTAAATGTCTTGAGTTCCCCTGACAAATTCAATGGGACAGTGATGCTGCGTGGGGTGAAATACAAGAAACGCCTTGTCACCTTGTAGAGGAAAGGGCCAGAACTCTATCAGTCATTGTACTTCTTGTTCACCCTGCTTGCACTTCTGGTCTGCCAAACGAAGGCTCTGCATAAATCTGAAGCAGAGACATGAAGTGTTCATGAAGTAGGGCTTACATCTTCCTACACAGTGAGATGTTGTCAAAGTAAAAGTCTGTAACGTTTAAAAAAAATAAACTATAGTGCTCAAAGTCAATTGATAGAAGTATAATTCTTTCTTTTTTAAGCAAAATCTGTGTAGAAATCATAGAATCCAGACTCCAAAACTTGATAATAATCCCAGTTTTAAATTTTCTTTAATATTAAAGTAACCTAGTGATAGTTGACTTTAAATCCATGGGTACGATGCAAAAAGAACTGCTAATTGGCTAATTCTGCATGCTTTTAAAGATGCTGATTTACAAGTACAATTTGCCGTTTTTATAGTGTTATCTAAGGGGGACCCACAGTGTCTAACTTTGAGAAACCCTGTTATAGACTAAATAATTAGTTGATATAATCAAAAATCTAAATTCGAAGAATAATTGATAATGAAAGCCATAATAAACCGTGACATTCACAGATAATGTTGTAATCATCCTCTACAGGTTGATAATATTTGCCTATAAAAGAAATCTTCCATCTTAATAAAGATCTTGCACATTTTAACATACCCAAGGTGTATTTTGCCACAGCTTCCATCTTAACATCAACATAATTGATACATCTAGTACTGAATTAGGGCCTTTGTGCCTTTACGGGCCAGTAAATTACTTTCCTCTCAGACTAAAGTTGTGACTGACAGTACCTTGGGCATATTGACATAGGAGACAGGAGAGTTCAGTCAAGCCCAAGCTTTTAATCCCAGCCATGCTTCCTTCAGGACAATTCCTTAAGACCTGTGGTGACTTCCTGCATGCCAATACAACCCTGGATCCTTGCCGAGCTATTGATGGCTGACCCCCCCCTTCCCCCTCCTGTATCGGACGCTAAGGTTACTCATAACCCCTGCTTGTCTTTCATTATTGAGATGTGAATGAGGAAGGTCAGGGGGGAGGGGGGCGGGGAGTCATCGATCGGCCAACACAGGAGTATTTGATTGTCGCTTAGGTTGCCAAGACACTCTTTTTCATTGTAACAAAGGTGGCCATTTTGAATATATGAAAAGGTTGAAGTGAGCATGTAAACAAACAGTTCTGCAATGGCTTGTTAAAAACAAGCAAGGTTTTTTGAAGGGTATTTGGTGTCCCACATCCAAGGCTCAGTCACTTCTGTTGACTGTTTTTTTTTTTTTTAACTTGAAGGATTATGAAACAGCAGCTGTAAAGAGAGATTTATTTATTGCTAAACCTTGTGGCTTGTATAGATAGAGTGGTTTGTTATTAGAGGCACCTATTCGTGTCTTTGTTATTTCTAGTAATTAGCAGCTTAACACCCTCCTAGAAGCTAAGCACTATGGGTAACCGTGAGTGAAGCAATGCGGTTCTAGGCTTTGAAAAAAGGGCTTTGAAGAAGGAAAGTGCTGGAAGCACACACTGGTCCAAGTCGGACATAGGAAGTTACCATGGTGACAGCGACTGGAAATGAAAAATCTATGCTTAAAGGCAAGCCTCGGTGTGTGTGTGTGTGTGTGTGTGTGTGTGTGTGTGTGTGTGTGTGTGTGTGTGTGTGTGTGTGTGTGTGTGTGTGTGTGTGTGTGTGTGTGTGTGTGTGTGTGTGTGCGTGCGTGCGTTGGGAAAGGGAGAGAGATGGCGGGGGGGATCAGTGATACAGTATGCTTATTGATTTGTGTGTTGATTATAAATACAGAGAATGGAGTGTTATTCTTTTTTTTCAGACAAACCTCAGAATTTCCTCCAGTTTTCCAAAGTAGGGACTGAATACTGGTCCAAGGAAAGGATTAAAATCTTTTTGTTGTCGCTGTGCGTTGCATGCAGCCACATAAGCTCCCCAAAGAACTCCTTTGACTCAAACCAGCAGCAGCCGTTGCTCTTTGTGCTTAACAAACAGGACTTGATGCCTTGAAAAGTCAAAGCAGTGGCATTTCTGCCTCTCCGTTTTTATTCCCCATCTGTCAGTCTGAAGGCCAGCACAGCAGCGGCTCCACTGGGTATCTGGCTGAAGAATCTGACGCTCGCTGAGATGCTCTTGAGATGGGCTCAGAATCTCAGCAGGAATGGTTCAAAAGGCCAACCCTGGTCAGCATTTCAATGGGGCCTGTCACTGGAATATATCAGGATGGATTCCTTTATGCTCTAGAAAAAGTATATTGAGTGTGCTCATACATGCTTGACCTCAATCTAGCCACTGATGCTCACGTATGCACAAAGCCATCAGAAATCTTACTTTACCCCTTGCACATCAAATTATTGTTTTCTTCAATATGTGACACATTAATATTCATGTGACTGCGGTTACAAAAAAATATATTACCTAATCCTCACTTTTACACATTCCCCGTGGAATGAGGCTTAGCTTAAAATGGGCGTACAGGCTGAAAATCCCATGGGCCTTCACTGGAAGATAAATCAAGCGTCACCAGGAAGATAGGGAGCAGCATCATTTGTTGGCGAGAATAGAAAAATTCATCCAGGAAATCGTAAATCATTAGACGGGCAGGCCCCAGTGAATAAGCCTCACCCACCAAAGAAATCGATTCGTGAAGTTATTGCACATTTCAATCCCCCCTTCTGGAGAGACCCTGTGGGCGTTATGATTTACATACGGATACCCGGAGATTAGACGCTTCCTGTGTTTGACAGAGTGACAGATATTTAAATCATACACTGAGCTGTATTTATTAGTTTACCTTCAATGGAAGAGATGTATTAAAAACATGTTGTTGTTTTTTGTAATGAACATCAGTGTCAGCGAGTTAGTTTCCTGGTGTGGCTGCCTGTACTGTGAGTGGAGTAGGAGTGAAAGCACTTTTCCAAACAATACTTATCCTTCTCATAGAAAATGATTTCAAAACATGTCTTAATTAACTATTTTCCTGAAGCAAGTGGAAAGAAGTTTTCCATTTGATCCACTTTGACTTAAATAATCTGTTTCAAAATAATATGCCCGCTGCTTCTAATGGCATTATGCATGCTAGTTACATTCCTTTCTACATGAGTTTCCACGTTGAGACTTCTTGTTGTTTTACTCTGAGAACAGACACCCATACAATGCAAACGCCTCTGCGATAATTGACATGTTACTTACTGATCAAAAATGAGGGAAACAGCTACCCCACGGGCAATGATTTTGTGTCACAAACTGTATGTTGAGTTGTCAGTCCTCCTCGGCAGAAATCCCTGTTGCCTTGTTTTAAATGAGAGCATTCAGTCAGGGGATATATAGACAGGAAGGCTTGTGCTGGCATTTTAGTGAACCATCGTCCTAGCTACTGCTATCATCATATCATATAAATCATACATCTCTGCATGCATGATGAAATAATTTACATGCAGCTCTGGTCCCCAGCCATTTCTCCTATTAAGGCCACAGCATAAAAGGAACGATTCAAATAAGGGTGAACATCATGTATGGAAAATGTATGATTTCAATAAGCATTACTTGTAAATTCAGTTGATCCCCAGAATAAAGCTAAGAAAATAGGGCGCAGCTGGTGCATTATTGAAAGATTTCAACTAATATTTGCAGAACTTGGAATCACTATCATGTTTAAATAAAACATTGTTCTTTGCTCTCTTTGGAGCTGCGCAATTGTCAAGATGTGTATCTCCTGACATCTAAGGAAATGGCTGAGGATTATTCTGCAGAATTCTGCTTTGCCCTTTTGATATAGAACTCAGACACTTATATCTGTGCTCCATAAGCTCAGTTGCCGCCTTGAAAGCAGAGATATGCTGTCCATGTAAATGCATTAATGAAAGCTGTCCAGCATTGATGTCAAAGAGAATTCATCACACATGCTCTATTGTCTTCAATAGAGCATGTGTGATGAATGGTTGTATATTACCAGTGTTTGACAGAATACAAATGAACTGCAGCAAAATTAACTCATCTAAATGAATTACCATAGAGTGTCAACCTTTTAATTGTATAATTTAAAGGTCCCATGGCATGAAAATTTCACTTTATGAGGTTTTTTTAACATTAATATGAGTTCCCCCAGCCTGCCTATGGTCCCCCAGTGGCTAGAAATGGTGATAGGTCTAAACCGAGCCCTGAGTGTCCTGCTCTGCCTTTGAGAAAATGAAAGCTCAGATGGGCCAATCTGGAATCTTGCCCCTTATGAGGTCATAAGGGGCAAGGTTACCTCCCCTTTCTATGCTTTATCCGCCCAGAGAATTTGGTCCACCTATGATAGAGAGACATCATGGCTTTCAAACGAGCAAAGTAGCAGTTAGTCAAGGCCACTATATAAAAGAGACTTCAGATACAGTATTAGGGGACCACTAAGGTCTATATAAAAGAGACTTCAGATACAGTATTAGGGGACCACTAAGGTCTATATAAAAGAGACTTCAGATACAGTATTAGGGGGACCACTAAGGTCTATATAAAAGAGACTGCAGATACAGTATTAGGGGACCACTAAGGTCTATATAAAAGAGACTTCAGATACAGTATTAGGGGACCACTAAGGTCTATATAAAAGAGACTGCAGATACAGTATTAGGGGACCACTAAGGTCTATATAAAAGAGACTTCAGATACAGTATTAGGGGACCACTAAGGTCTATATAAAAGAGACTTCAGATACAGTATTAGGGGACCACTAAGGTCTATATAAAAGACACTTCAGATACAGTATTAGGGGACCACTAAGGTCTATATAAAAGACACTTCAGATACAGTATTAGGGGACCACTAAGGTCTATATAAAAGACACTTCAGATACAGTATTAGGGGACCACTAAGGTCTATATAAAAGCATCCAAGGAGCACCATGTCATGGGACTTTTAATCAATACACTTGCAGTATAAACTCTAAATGCTCTCCCTCTATCAAAGTCCTTGATTTACTTAGATCAGTTATTTTTCTTTTTTTTTTTTTTACTAATGTTGAATTTGGAAGTGTCTCTCTCCCCCAGCACTCTCCAGCATGAGCCAAATTCATACTTTAATGGAATTTCGGTGTGCACAGCCAGATGGATGTCTACAGAATGTGCAGAATCACGAATTGACCTTTCGGGTGGAGAGAAAAATTGCATCACCTAGTACCTGTTGTGGCACCAAAATAGATGGATTAATTTCAAAGAGGTTAACTGTGCTGTATGTTTGCAGAAAGATGACTTATCCTTCAAAATAACAAAAGGAGTCTTATTCAAGATTCTTGAAAAGAAATTGCATTGTTGTTCTCAAGTTTGATGCGCCCCAGGGCTTATATAAAACTGTATTTTTTTTTTAACAATTATCACCTTAAAAGAAGAAAAAACAAAACAAAGCTATCTTTATCCTGTTGGCAAAGAATAGTTTATCTCTATAGTCCATTATGGCCAAAATCAATGCTGAATCAATATACTTTACCCAAGAGCTTGTTGACTTTCAAAATACTTTCTTTCCCTTTGTTTTAACCCTCCACTTGCACAATCAGAGTGGTTGAAGCAGGCTGTTAGGGCTCAAGGTGAAGTAAACATCTATTGAGAAGCTGAGAGGTTTGTGCTTACTCAGACTAGTATTCACATTTCTAAGATGAATTGAAAGAAGTATTTTACCACTGAAAAGAGGGTATTTTCATCAAACGGGGCTGTCTATGCAGTAGAATGGCACACACATTGTTTTAAATAGGTCCTACATGGCCAGAGAAAACACAAAACAAGGCTGTGGTATTTTCTTTTGCTCAAGAGGTAAAAAAGACCCTACAATTACTAGGATGTACTGCGGCACGCTGGACCAATGGTGGGTGACATAATGCAAGCACGTCACAGAATCGATATGGTGGCCGGCTGGTAACAGACAATCATTCGAACAGTGCTCTAAAATATGTATTCATAAAGATTTTAGGCAAGAAGTAGGTAATACATTAACAGAATCTTGGTTTATATTTGGTCAGCGCTGTCTAGTTTTACAGTTTATTCTGAGCTCAAAAGGGGCGACTCTGTTCTCGGTCGGCTTCTATAATCTTTGTAGTTCGAGCACAGCCCTCGAACCAGCAAAAAACAATCCACCAGATGGTGCAACACCCGTCATCCAGCGGATTTAAACTGGGAGAGATTACACATACTACCAACATTGTTATGGTACAAAGTATCCCTTTAAGATTTAGTACCAGCCATCTGTGCGACAAAGTGGTGCAAATAGAAATATGAAATCTCTGCATACCTTCCATACTCAGTTACACCCTGTGTTAGATGATCGAACAGGTCAAAATGCTTTTGATGCAAGTTGTGTTGAGTAACTTCTTTGCGTCTTTTGATCTAAGTCTGTGCATGTCTTACAAGAGCTAGGATAGTTTTTCATCCTGACCCCAGTGGATCAGCCCCCCCTGGAGTGGGAGTGAAAATGTCTCTGCTCTCATGAAACATCCTATGGTTTAGACCTCAGTGTGAGCAGCAGTCAACCTGAGGTAAATAAGTTCCTCCCCAGAAGCATTGTGGGAGGAGTGCGTCCCCTGAGGTGATAACCTTTGTCTGGCCTTACCTCAAATCCATGTGTTGCCTGTCAAAGTAAGAGCCCAGAAGAGTCGGTGCAACTGAGTCTTAGTTTTGTTTTCTCTTTGGTCCAAAATACAAAATGATCTTCCAGCAATGAGGTCTGAAAATAAACTATTTGGACATAAATAAGTGAACAATTACAATAAATACAGTATATTATAATATTTATACTTGATGTGATTTATTTGTAATTGTTTCTGGTCAGTTAACCCTCATGTTGTCCTTGGGTCAAATTAACCTGTTTTCCTATATCAATGTTCTTTTGAACTACCCAATTGTAATTACCCAAAATAACATGATTGATTCCACACAACGCTGTTTAGCAAGTACAAATCTCTACTTTCATTATTTTTGGGGTGTCTTTATAATTTTATAGCATTTGAAAAGATATTGCAGTGATTTTGAAATGGTATTGGGTAAAAGTTGACATATTCCAGTCTGTAATTATCCATCAACAAACATTCCTTTAGTTTTAGTTGAAATAATTCCTAATTTCTGCTTTTCTAACTCAAACAAATTTCCTAAAAATTAGGTTTATTGACCATAAATTCCAAAAATAACTGTAAAACTTTAAAAGTTAATAAGTTAGTGTTAAGTAGTGTTAAACGTCAAATAAAGTGACAAACATTGAAAAAAGTGTTGAAAAAAGGACAAACGTAAGAAAAAGTTAAAAACATAAAACGTGTCAACAAAAGTGTTCATTTTAAAATTTTGACAGGAAGACAACACAAGGGTTAATTAATATTTCTTGTTTATGTCAGATTTTCATAGAAAATCAGTAAATGACAAGAACATAAAACTAAAGTAAAACTTTTTTTAATAACACAAAATATACACACCAACATTGATTTAGCTAAAAAGACTGAACATCTGAACTTGTGATCATTGCCGCATTAGTCTTTGCCCCACAGACTGCGTTTCCTAGTATAGTACATATTATATACATATATGCATATTAATGAATGTACAGGCATCATAAGCTCAGATGTGCTAAAACAACCCTGGATACTCCCAAGGATTCAAGGTGTTCATTTGTCATTACAATAGCAAGTTATGCAATGAAATGCTTGTATCCCGCCCTCCCCAACAATGCAACAATAATAATAATAATAATATAAAGGAAACTAACTAATAAATACAAATAAAACAACCTTTAATCATATAAATAAGTTAACCAAAGTCCAATTATTTCAAATTTCACTTTAATAACAGATGTTTATACTTTATACTCTTCCCCAACCGTATCTAGTATCTAGATTTTTATGTTTTCAGTTTTTTTTAGACGTTATATATTTATATTTATTACTCTACATGCTCTGCACACCCATATAAGCATTTAAGCATTTATTTATTTTAATCCATATAACTAATAACTTCGTGTTTTTAATTGTTTCTGTGCTGTATTCTTTTAAGCTGTGAACTTTCCACGTAATGTCGTACTACAGTGTATTATGGTATGACAATGAAAAATCTGGAATCTTGAATCAATGGTAGCTATGAAGCTATGTACACTGCAAAGTGGCAGTGTGCATAAAAATAACAATAGGGAAAGTCCAGGGTAGCTACTGTATGTTCAGCTATACAATGTAGCTATGCAGTGTAAAGTTTATTGTTGTGAGTTGAGTAGCCGACGGCTCGTGGGAAGATGCTATCCCTTACATCCCTTTCAGAATACATTTCTTCTCCAAACAAAGTGGTAATAAAAAGTACCCAAACTGTAAAGAACAAGGAATCACGCGGCAAGATTACTTCCCGGTGTGGGCTTCTGTAAGAGGAGAAATGTACAAATCCGAGATGGTTGTTTATATTGTCCCATCCATCATCGTGAGCCATTAACAGGCACAGTCTCTCTTCTCACTTACACAATATTGTTTTAGTTGTCACCTCAGTGAAAGTGCTCACTCGTCCAAACACGCGGCGAAACAGGACAAGCATGTGTTTATCAAGCTGAGCTTGTGCTTCACTTTAGGCTCTTGGGCTATAGCCAAGCCTCATAGATGAATCCAGATATCGCCCACATCTGATTTTAAAATACTCAAGAAGTCTGTATTCTTGTTCATCATCTCTCCACATCCAGTCCGTAAGGCCTTAGTGCCACTGTAATTCTCTCTGTTTGTTGTTGCATTGGGATGAACTGGGGTTTATCTTCCAAATATAATATTATAGAGAGGGAAAACTGTGATGTAAAAATCTTATGAAAGCTACTAATCTGTATGAATGGCTAAGCAGGATTAAGCTTGTCAGGAGAAAAAAAAAATAGCTCATCATGCTCTTTTTTTTTCTTTTTCAAAGCGACATTGAATTTATGTAATCAGTGGACATAGTTTGTGAAAGATGATCAATCTTGACCTTTGTTTGACCATCTCTAATAAAACTCCTATTCCATACTTAATAGAGCCTGAGAAAGGTCATTCATATAGCTCATGCACATAAACACTCCATCTTCCCTATACTAAGCAGTCACTTGGCACTTTATCCATTTCTGCTTAGTTCCACGTAGTTAATCCTCCAAAAAAAGGAATTTGGCTGATGTTTTGTCACCCATAGTGTTTGTACAAACAGTACAACAGAGCTTGATGTTTTTCTATGCAAATGTAGCACGCCGCTAATGCCACCCAGTAGGCAACTGTGACTATTCACACTGATCAATCATCTGTTGGACCTGTAGATACATGCATGTGTTTGCAAGCACGTGTTCATTCATGTGAAGTGCTGTGTGACCTTAAGAACTGCCAGCACTTTAAGTACTCCACACACGCCCATTGTATTTATGTTGTATACATGCATTCCCCATCTTCCTCTTCTGCTCTTTAGTCTACATTGATCTCCTGTCTTGGTCTTTTGGAAACAGACTTTGCCACTTTAGAATAATGATAGAATTTGTCTGGTGGATTCCATAGTGCCCATATGGATTGGCGTGTATATATAGATGGCGGTATGTTTCTGTGTAAAAGTGCAGGTTCTTTGAATTTGAATGGGACAATTCTCTGTTACCCTTCAAACTCACATCCAACCTGTGGGTTTATAAGGTTATGTCTTACTAAAGGAGTGTCCTTTTGAATCCTCACACCAGACAGGAAAATCTGAAGTGAAGGTTAATGAAAACTTCAACATATAGTGTACTTCCAAGTCGCCCTCAACCCTTTCACTCCTGTCTGCTATGATAGAGCTGGTCAGTAGCCAGCAACACAGTATGTATACTATGTGATGCATGGGACTGCCAGTACAAACAGGTATTATAGATCGACTGTCAAAAAAAGACCAGCCATACACAAACATACTGTATGTGCACATACAGTATAAGAAGACTAGTACGCCTCTTTCACAACTACTCGCATACTCTACTCTGTCAAACGTTTCAGATGCCATTGATTGATACATTTATTTGACTACTGTATAAATCGTGTGAATAAATGCTACCAAGACAACTAAACAGCATTTTGTTGTTTATGCAAATGATCACATAACCTTAAGAAAAATAACGATAAATCGTTCCCGCTGACTGGCATTTCCTATATCAAAGGCTAGTTAGTAGACAATATACCTCAGGGAATTCAGATTATATATGTTCATATTTATATAATGTCATGCTGTTTCTGTGTTTCTCTGTTTCATTCATATTTCTGTGCAAAACATGAAACGCAAGTAGTCACTACGACAACAACTTCCCGGTGCCGTTTCATAAGGAAGGGCAAATGAACTTCGCTGAGGTACTTTCTGGTATATTTGATAGACTATTGCAGTACTTGGCACACAGACAGAGGTTGCCTTGCCATTTTCCAGCTGTAGTGACAAACAACACAACATTTGTTAAGCAGATTAGTAAATACATTGAGTGTAGTTTCACTGAATTCCATCACCTACACCCAACCCTCCCTGCACTTACAAAGCATTAGCATGGTTGTTCCAGTTTGGCTGATAATCCCCCCTAGGCTTGGGGTATCTTTAAAGTGACTCAAAATGACTGGAACACTGTTACATGTGCTTCTGTGTGTGTCTTGTTTTCTCCCTCTGTCTCTCTCTCTTCCTCTTTCCCTTGTTCTTTCCTCCTCCTATTTTCTCCACAAACAGGTCTGTGTTTCCCAACCTCCATGCACACTTAGGTGCTGGAGTTTGGTTATTTCATGATATAGCTTGTTGGCTAATTGTTAACCCTGTGTCTGGCATCCTTTTTATAGGTTACATCCTCCGATCCCTTTTGAATCCCTTTATAAATCATTCGATAGCAGCTCCACAACAGAAATCCTCCGTTTGCTACTCAGCGAGCTTCTCTGCAAAAACCTTCCTCAGAGACTGATGTCGTCTTTCTGAAAATAGCTACACTAAACCGCACTCAGCACCTACCTTTAAATACTACCTGGTTTTACTCTAGAGCTAAATGCACAATTCTCAGGGCCAATTCTCCCATTCTCCTTGTAACATTTTCTTGGGGTTTTCATGGGAGTTTTAAAGTTGTTTTTTTATTGTGCTGTGCCAGGAGACAGGCTGAATGAGAGAGGATGGATGCTGCGACGTGCAGCTGGGAAAGATAATGAATGAAGTTGACCGTGGGTGGCGAAGACCATCACTAAAGCGTAATGGGTCCCAGCAGAGGGACGGGGATATTGACCCGTCCATCACTTTCCTTCCCCCTCACTCCCCTCCTCCCTTTCTTACCAATACAAACTCTCACAAGTGTGTACACAGCCTTACACAGACACACACTGCAGTGTACACATAGAGCAAACAATACCAACATACTTTGTCTTGCACACACACACTCCTGAAAAACACCTTTTTCCACTTGTTCCTCTTCTCAACTTACACCAGTGTGTGTGTGTGTGGGTGTGTGTGGGTGTGTGTGTGTACATTTCTTGGAGATGGGGGGACTTCGGCTGTGTTTGCTCTTTTTAACTGAAAGCAAATGGAGAGTTTGCACTTCCTGACAGGGACTGTTTCATCAAACATATACGAACAGTGGGAAGGACTCCACAGAGAGACATCCCCACAATGCAGAATGCCAGCTGAACTTATTTGACACTCCAGGAAAACTTCTTTGATATAAATTTTATGGAAGATCACTAGAAGCAATTTGGCATGTTGGAAGCAGATTCAGAATTGCTTTTTTTCCCCATCCTGAACTTTTAAAAGCTGCCGAACCTTTCTCTCCTTCCACTTGGTTGGTATTTTCCTCCTGATATGAATCACTTGAGTCCTGAAAAGGAACAGTGGTGCACACTAATTCTTCTTTTTATTACTCTCCAATTTGGACAAATCTGTCTAACTTTGACAGTAGCTCCACCATCCCTGCCTTTGACTGCTGGCTGTTTCCTTTATTTTTCTTTATTTCTTTTTTTTTCATTGAATCAATTATTCACCCATCAATTCATTCATCTATTTATTTATTTTTTTGTCCTGTGTCAGTGGTCAATAGACTGAGGGGGCTCAGCCCACTTACATCAGAGGCAGCAGCAGGATCAGCCAACGATTATAGTCATTACAGTTTGTGCTTACATAGGGCTCTTGTGCTTTGTGCCACATCTCCCCCCGTCAGCTGGCAGTCTGAGCTATAATCTCCCAGTTATAACAGCAGACCAGGGAACAGGAGGAAAAACCCAGAAGGGGGGAAAAAGTGGGACTGCAGATAGAAAAAGGGGCGGTTGGTGGCCAAATTGCAAAATCAAGTGTTGTGTCGTAAAATCCTAGCTCTGCCGATATCACTCAGTATTGGTGTACAACAGTTATATTTGTTTCGAAGAATGCATTTCACCTTCGGTTTGCCAGTAGAACCCGTGCTTCCAGTAAGACGCCAATTAGAGCGTTTACCTGAAATAGCTTGTAACCACCTGCTGTGTTCCTCCTATAGTGCATATGTATTCCCATACATATTTAAATGCATCACTCCAAGTGGATTCATTTGCCTCTTCCCCCCGCTAGTTCAAAGGGCTCCATCAGAGCCAAGTGTCTGATGAAGCCCTGATTATCCCTCTAATTGGTAATTGAGGAGTTGTTGTGGCGCGTGGTGTGGGCAGCTTTTCCTGCTATTGATCCCCCTCCTACTCTGCCATTGATTTGCACTTGATACATTAAATTGTAATTATATATCCGCCTTATTTTATCCCCCTTGCAAGATGTGTGTGCCTGCCAGGACACTAACTGAAAACCGATCCTGAGGTATTTGTCTGTGCAGAGGTAAAAATGCACCGCAGTGATGAAAGGGATTTTGAATATGGGTCAATATAGATGCTAAGACTGGCATTACGTTTGCAATCCATGTGCAATACACATAATGATGTATAATCCCTCTAGAGGAAGTTATTACAAACTATGATTGGAATTCCAGATTTGGTCCTAGATTTACTTATGTTATTGGATCCCCCCCAAAAAAAAACATATATTCATGTTGTCCATCCACTGTGTGTGTGTGTGCGTGTGCATGCATGCTAACATTTAGCTATACATCTCTTTTTTCCATCTCACTTCTAATTCTATGTGACACTTAATCTTAACTGCTATTCTCGCCTGCTGATCCCCCCCCCAAACACACACACACACATTAGTTCTAAATAGAATACACAAGGAATGGTAGTCAGAAGGAGATGAGAAGGCTGACTATAATTGTTTCTCGGTTTCATAGGCTTGACCCCTTATTTATTTGACTGGCAGTTACTGCCTGGGAATTAACTCTTCATAGGCAGGGACAGGCTTCTGACAGATTACTGAAGTGAGTGGCAGAAGGTGATGGGGGTTCATGAACCCATAAAGCTTGCTCGACAGACCATATCTCATTACTAGGTTGGCTTGAAATAAGATGGGCCCCTTTTTGCTTGTTCCTCACTGGTTCGATTGATTAGTCGGCAGCCAATCAATGTTAATTAAGGTGTAGAGAATCCTTTAATTGTGGTGTATGAATCATGGTGTCAGACCCTGCGTTGACCTTCACAAGACTTACACTGTAAATGGCCTTGCTGGGGAATAAATACCTTTTTATGTATTGCAAGATAATGACAGTCCATAATGAGTATAGATTTGATGGACGGCGATCCAGTATATGCCGTAGCTGGCAGCAGCAGGCTTCATGAGGATCACATGTACAATGGGTGCTCAAATGGAGACTAGACCCACATTCATATCTTGTTTTTTGATTTTGGAAACATATGCACAACAGCGACATATCAATGCATGTCATAACGTTTAAGAGTTAATGTTGTGAGATAAGTGTTGCTATTATGTGTCTCGCACATATGAATATGAAGTAGGGCTGTGATTGATGACTGTCAAAATCAAAATGGCATATGAGAACACCACCGGCACCATAATTGTATTTTTTAATGAAGACCTAGATTTGATGTTGGAGCTGATTTCGCACTCAGTTGATTGTGTCTACCCCCACCTCTCCACCGACACAACCACCATCCATCATATGTAATAACAATGTAACCTGGTTCAAAGCCTGGCTTCAGGTCCATGACTTCCAACTCTACCCCTCAACAGAAAGATGAATTTACCCATGAGCGTGTCGCCTGAACCTAAAATAAGGGTGACCTATCTCAACATTAAACATGTCACACAGCTCTGCTCCAATATATCATGCTTTATTCCCTTAATATTTTCAATTTTCTTGCCTCAATGAGGGTGGCATCTGCGATAGAGATGGTCCGTTTTTTTGCTTCCCAATACCGATTCCGATACCTGAACATATTGGCCGAGAACTGATCCGATACTAATAGTGTATCATATATCTTATTATGTTGTAACAGCTGTATACTACTATCCGTGCCTGGATGTGATATGATTTCTATCTTTGTCGGTCTGGCTCAGGTCAAATGCAAACAATGAATGCCATAGAACTTTGTTTTATTATATCAGTTATAACGGAAAAAGAACATAAATAAACAACTTAAACATAGATTTCTTTAGGGTTTTATTACGTGGTATCAGATCGGTGCATAAACTCCAGCACTTCCCGATACCAAAACCAGCGTTTTAACCAGTATTGGAGGCAATACCGAACATCTCTAATCTGCAATATTATTTTCTTCATACTGTATGTAGTCCATCAGTTAGTCATCCCCATAGTGTCCCCATAGATAAAGCTGCATTGCAGTGTTCCTCTTAAAAGCAACTTCTACAAAATACATTAACTCTTATATACATATTTTTTAAAGGGTTTACAATAACAATACAGATGTTCAGATATACAAGACATACCATAAATCACTGCAACCAACTTAAATGCAATACTATCATCAGCCCATTGGATTGAATCCCAACTTTTCAAAACAAAATGACAAAAAGTATAGGCTTTTACCCTCTTAGCCCTTTTTTAATAACCCTGGCTAATGTATAAGTCACTCTCCAACTAACCTTACCCACATCGATCCTTTAACTAAAATGTACTCTTTTTAAAATAAATCTGGTCGTCGTTTAACCACCTACGCCTTAAAGGGTTACTCCAGCAATTTAATAGTGTGCGTCCATAAAGTTAGGGGGCTACCAAAAGTTTCCACATCACCAGTGGAGTAGTGCTTCCAAATCTAAAAATCCTTCTGTTACTATGGAAAGAGAATGGGTGAATCATTTTCATAAACAGTGGAGCTTTATAATCTTCATAATATCAGCTACATAATTAAATAATTTCAGCTTCATTAACCCCACACACTAAACATCTGACTAATGTGCCGCTGTGCATTGTGGCCATTCAGAACCACGACATTGTCTGATGTTGCTATTGTTGCTCTTTTCTCTGTTTTCAGATGTAATAACCGGACCCAGTGTGCCGTTGTGGCTGGACCAGATGTATTTCCTGACCCTTGCCCGGGAACCTACAAATATCTGGAAGTCCAATATGAATGTGTACCCTACAGTATGTATTCCTTCATTCTCTCACACTCTTAAGCACACACCCTAATGCTCTTACTCATTGTTATTTCCTCTTAGCAGCAGCGACTCATCAACAACCAAATCAACAAGCATTCCAGTGATGTTGCACTTGTTCAAAACTATCTTGAATGTGTCATGCAGTTCAGTGGAACAGATTAAGATGCAGCAGTGGATGTAAAGTACAGGAAACATTATTGACAGTGTTGTTCACATGTGAAATGTGATACAGTATTTGTTTGGAGGAAGGTTGATGCAATACTGTTTATCAGACGTTAGTCTTTTTAACTGACAGGATATTGTGCTTTCTTCATTTTCTTCATCCCGCATGGCATCAATTATGTCAACAGTGTGCTAGCTTCCAGTCATTTTTTTCACATGTAACATTCTCTTGTGGGATATTGGTTGTCATTTATTGATGATAAAATAAGCAGATCCTAGGTTTGTACTGTAGATACAGTAATAAAGTGCTACAACAGGCAAATCATTTTAGACCAGTGGGGATCAGTTACCCAGAATAGCTGTGTGGGAATTATCTTGTCAACAACATGCTGAAAAGAAGAAAAAAAAAACATTTTGTTAATGTATTCAGTCAGTGGAAGCGTTGGCTACATATCATTTTTAGATGGTGCTTGTCAGTGCCTTCCTATCAGCTCCACCAGTTCACAGAGCTTTAATATCTTTGAGGAATCATGTCTGATCATGTCACGTCTCCGTTAGCAAAGCAGTAAGTAAGGCCGTTTGATTTCTGTACCGTTCAGCTCAGTGGACGCCAGTTAATGTTCAGACTAGTGAGGCATCTCTGAACGGGGGTAAATAAAAGGAATTTAATTGGTGCAGCAGTTGAAAAATACCGACAAGATGTACATTACTTGAGTGGAAACATTTGGGCGGGGAAGGGAAAGATCAGCATGGGGGTGACAGGATGAACACACAGAGAGGAAGTCCAGGTGAGGCCTAAGACATGCCATATGACCTTAGGTATTGTGTTATGATGGCCTTTTAAAATGGAACATCAAAGCAAATCTGTCTACATTTCTGTCATATGTTTTGGCATAATAAGGTAATAATTTCAAACTGGAAATATTTGGCCATGGGCATTTATCTGTGTGGCTAGCTACTGGGTACAAGCAGACTAATAATTCAAATTCAAATCAAAACCATCTTTTTACCATTTGATGTCCTTACACAGCTTTCCCTCAGTAGTCTGCCTGTCAGGAGCTTTCATGTTGTGAAGTAAAAAACATATCTACCTGTGATCCAGAGCTGGCAGATGGCTCTTTTATACCGGACTTCATTTTTTTATTTTTTTTTATCTCAGCCAGCCGGTGTCAGCGACCTTCCGTAGTGTCCATGTAGAACACTGACCCAACTGCAGCTTCTCCGATAGACAGTAGCACAAATTGAATCAAGCCTCTACCTTTCTGTGCCAGTTCAGTGCGCTTTGCTTAGAGTGCTCAAAATGGACTCATTATGTCTTACATGCACAAAGCAATATGGATGTGTCTTTCCTATTACCTATTGGCATTTTTCCTCGGATGAAGCTGGGGAGGATTAATCGCACAGTTTCCACTGTGATAATAATGATATTTTAAATGACGTAATTGTTATCGTCAAACACTGTTATCGTGGTTTACTGTAACACCGGTAATCCCTAGTTGCATGGCTTCTATCTTTGCCAATCCCACTGGAGTTTAGTGGGATCCATTTGACACAAAGCAACCCCAATGAGTTGATGTCCTTGACTACCCACCTTCCACCACTACAGGGTGACACAGGAGTGAAACATTTTTATTCTCCTTTGCCCGATTCTTAATTTCTACTCGATCACAACGGTTACAGAGCTTATTCCTAGTTCCACACCACACTGATTATATTGCTTTCACTTAAGGCTACTGATTTCAGTTTTCTGTGATATTTATATTAAGGACATAGTCACACAATTTGACACCATGTAAAAAGTCTCCCATCCAATGCAGAGGCTTGGTAATACCACCATTTTCCTATCCTTGTGTTACAATGTAAAAGCTGTCCCGTGGCACTCACCGCATTCCCGTTCAGTTGTCTGCCTCAACTACCCACCTTGCACCTTGTTTTTAATAATAGACTCAACTTCCTGCACAAAAGCTACGCCTAAACATGGAATAGGCTGCCTGAATTGTTGGAAAACCGCTTCTGGCAGCTCTGCTCCTGTAACAGCGGGGCCGCCTCTTAGGGGTCACTTTTGATTGTGCCCAGAACCATCGCAGGATACAACATTCTGCTGGCAATGCATAAACATTGCAGAAGTCCTGTAGGCGTTTATTTGTATATTGAGTGGGGAAGCAAAGTAATCATAAACGGTCACTAGAGACGGATTTTGAGACACATTTTATTGCAGCTTGTGAATGTTATTCATCTGTGACAGCCCAGTGGATTCACTCTCTTCTTACCTCCCACTACCTTGCATAATCAATCATGTACTTCGAGATCAATGGATATCTCATGTTGACATCCCCCCCCAAAAAAAAAAAAAACTAAAGCTAAACTAATTTGCTTGTCAATTAGACAAATAATCATATATATCAATTGCCAATGGGGTATGGCAGCTCAATTGTGGATGGGCTTTTAAAGCAAGTCTCTTTGCCAAGTTCCTGAGACAGACTGACGGATTTGAGGGTCTAATAAGAGAAGCAGCCACCCATGACGCCAAGTCAGTGGTGGAGTCTTGACTCTGTATTCCACTGACAAGCTCTGTCCTAATATTCTCCCTCACTCCCACCAATATGTTGTCCTGTAGGTGCTCTCACTACTTTTCTTTCCCCCTATATCCCTTTATTTGCGCCCTCTGTTCCCTCTATATCCCCTCATCTCTTCTTCACCGCCTTCCCTGACTGCTTTCATCTATATTCCCCTGGTGGAGTTTCTTTTCTTTTAGGGTAATTTACCGCTCTCTATTCTATATTATTATAGGCTGGCTAGATTGTACAATCAGATCCACCGTTAATAATGGCAAAGGAGTGTGCTAAATCGACGGACGCATGCAGCAGATACAATATTGATTTTATTAATTTGAGATTTGACTCGCTCCATCAGCTATAATGGGAAAACATTTTTTTTACAACAATTATTACTAAGAGTGCCGGGATGTGCCTGTGCTGTGTGACAGTGTCAGAGCACAAGGCAATCCATCATATTTTCATTTAAGATGAATAATTATATGATCAATTATATGAGCTGTGTGCGTTGTGCGGGTAAATAACACTGAAAGAAATGTGAAAGATGGAGAAAAAAAAACCATTGATGATTATATTGGATTAAAAACAAAGTACTTAATACATACAAGTGAATCAAATTTGCTGGTAAGTCATAAAAGCGCCATGTGAACATCGGGGTGCACTCATTTTTCATCTGCCAGAGGTCTATGTCATCTTTGTACTAGTGCAGTTTGTGCATGCTCCCCCATGCACTTTACAGATTAGTAAGGCTACCCTCAGGCAGAAGTGATGTGCTGTCCCTTTATGATGACTCATAAACATGACTCTGCTCCAATAGCTAACATCTGTCTCCACCCCGCCCTCTCACCTTGACTTTCCACAGTTCAGCGGAGAGGTGCCCGTCTATTCTCTTAGTGCCTTATTAAAACCTTTCTCACCCGCTTTCTCCATCTGTAACAGCTCCTCCCAAAGGTTGAGCTCATAGGCGCTTAACACAACTGTGTCTCACCGCTTCCTGCCCAGTGTTCTTCCTCGGCAGTAACAACCCCTGTGTGGCCCCCTCAAATTCTCAGAATTGTCATGTATTCCAACCAGCGTTGCCATGCTGTGTCGGTGAAAGAGTCTTTCTGTTGTTGACAGCTTGCTGTTACCTTTCTTGTCCTTCTCCCGAGCATCAGCCATCTCCCTCTAGTAATTAGATGTACCTATCTGTTTCCATGGCAAATTGACTGATTTGGTCCAGGCGAGCGGTCAAACTCCTCACCCCCCCCCCAATATAAAATGAGGGGATAATTACACTTCCTTTCAGGGAAAACCCTTTTGTTCAGTTCACTTTTCAAAATTGACACTGTGGGCAGATGAGGTGGAGGGAAAGTGAAAGACAGAAAGGCAAGAAGAGAGTGGAAGAACAAAGGAAGAAAACCTGCTGGCGGTCTGTTGCTATACATACGCCACTAGTTCCCCCCACTGTTTGTAGCTAATAAGGACAATGTAAAATCCTGTCTGGCACAGTATGATCCAGCTCAGCTCTGTCAGACATGGCTCATACTTCGGTAGCTAAGCCAGGACATATAATCATGAAATCAATTCTCCGTTTTGACCTGGAGCGGTGTAATCTTGAGCTCGTACCTCATAGAAAGTTGCCATGTAATTTGTCGAGTTTCTTTTATTTCCAACTTACCTAATTGTTTTTTAATTTGTTTTGCTAATAATAACACCCCTAACGGGTTTGGGGGGGGTCATTGAATGATGGAGGAGATTGTTTTGGCATGTTTTCCTCAACACCTGCTCCCAATCTCTGTCCTTCTGTGTTGGCAGGTAAAACCATGAAATTGATGCTGTACACATGGCTATCACTTACAATGCGGCTTGGGCAGATTGTGGTGTCATTACAGGGCCCATTATGCAGTGGTCACACCTAATGTAAACACCACCTGTGTGACCAGGATGGGACTTCATGGCTGTAGTGTGGACACTGGGTAATGCGTCTCGTCAGGGTAACTCATGTTTTAGTGTCTCTACGCCAGTAAGGATTTTAGACTATTAATAATAATCATGCCTAAGCTGATGTTCAAATGTAGCTCACACTTGGTATTCAAACGTCAGCAGCAGTGTACCTTCCAAGCACCCAGCCAGTTCTCTTTGCCTTGAATAATCTTGCAGCAATTTTAAGCTTCTTCAGGAGTAGATCACTCTATTTGATGTTATCAGTAAATCTACTAAGCAGATTGTATAGAAGTTCAGTGGCTTTTTGCCCTTGAGCTTTCCAATCCACGTTCATCAGGTACTAGTGTGGGAGGCAACAGCCTGCCAGCAGATATACATCACACAGCCACTGAAATGCCACTGAGCATTAGTTTTCTTGTTCAGGCAGTTTTTTTTATTTTTTATTTTTCTTCTCCCCACCTGAGCGACCAGCTCCACTTCTTCCCATGTGTGAAGGGGGTGTGTAATGCCATCACATCACTCAGTGACAGCTCAACACTCCCCACCTCAGACAGCAAGCTCCGATGACTGACTTTCTGTCACATATTTCACACACAGATTCACGTTGATGTCGTTGCTTGAATTTGAAGAAATTGATTTTTTTCACAACACATTGCTTTTGAACAGATCTTTGCGGACAATATTTTTACAGGGATTTACTCTCACTCTACAGTTTGTAGTCCAACTGAAATCACAGTCTAGTGCCTTAATTGCAGTCAAAAATAATGTAATCATAATTTCATTTTTTTAATTATTGAAAGGAAGATAAGGTTGTTTTTTGTTATCTGTATTTTTTATTGATTTGAAACAACCAACAGATGTATTTAAATACATCTAAAAGATACACTTCTTGCCCACCTTCCAACAACCCACCCACAAACTTCAGCCATCTGGTAGTAATAGAAAACAATAATAGTAATATTAAGCATACTGGTTTACAATAAAATAAAAAACACAACCAACAAAAACATACAGTATGCATGAGGGTACAGTCTCAATTGTTATTGTGACCTTTAAGGACATACTGTAGGTTACTAGGACTTGAATATGTAAGGAATGAATCCCATATTTTATGGAAAATAAGGCTTTTTGTGTTTAACACATAGGGTTACAGATGGACAACAAAAACGTTTCCACTGTCTAGCAATGAGACATTATGCGTGTAATAAGCAGAGGTTGACCAGTTTGTTTTCATATGTTCTAAGGAATCATTCCTCCGGGATAGGGATACAGATTTCTGGCCATACGGGAATTTCTTTCTGAATGATGCGGGAAATTATCTCAATTATGCCATTCCAAATTTCTTGAAATATATTTACAACAGAGTTCCTTTCTCTGTCATACATTTTATACAAGTGTCCAGGATGTTAGGGTTAAACTTGTGGAGTTTTTTTGGGGAGTTATACATGTTCTCATGAGCTAGTTATGTTGAATTAATCTCACTCTACTGTTAATAGTCATAGTTTGTGCTTGACAACATGCCTTTTCCCATTCTTGCTCTGTAATGATGGGAAATGATGGAATAAATCTTCCACCCTGGCCATTTTCTTACAGTGTGAGGACTCTCTTGATGACTTAACCCTTGTGTTGTCTTCCCGTCAAAATTGAAAATCAACACTTTTTTTGATTCTTTTTATCGATGTTTTTAATTTTTTCTCACTTTTTAAAAAAAATCTAAATACTTTTGATGCTTTTTTTCATTTTGACATTTTCAACACTACATAACACTAACTTATTAATTTTAGTTTTACAGTTATTTTTGGAATTTATGGTCAATAAACCTCATTATAGGAAATTAAACCTAATGTTTGAGTTAGAAAAAGCAGAAATTAGGAATTATTTAGACTAAAATTAAAGGAATGTATGTTGATGGATAATCACAGACTGGAATATGTCAACTATTACTCAATACTATTTAAAAACCATTGCAATTTTATTTTCAAATGCTATAAAATTGAATAAGACACCCCAGAATTAATGAAAGTAGAGATTTGTACTTGCCAAAGTGGGTTGTGTGGAATCAATCATGTTATTTTGGGTAGTTAAAAAGAACATTGATATAGGAAAACGGGTCAATTTGATCTGAGGACAACATGAGGGTTAAGCAATTTACTGTATACTTTTGAGACTGTCCATTTAAGACCATTTAACCATTTAAAGCAGGAGAGGAGGTTGATACGATTTGTTCTTAGAATGAACAAAGCGGCGTATTTGAAAATATTGAAAGAAATGACTCCTAGGAATCTCAAAATTATCTTTCAGATATTCAAAAGGCATGAGGGTGCTGTCTTTTAAAGAGAACTGAACCAAAGTTTAAAACTTGACTCTGAACAAAATGTTCTTTTTTTATCAAGCCTCGGTGCAGACAGTGTCTGTGCTCGATTGACAGTGTAGCTAGTAGGCTGATTTTCTGCAGGGATACAGAGACAAAGTAGACAAGTGTTTCTTATAAGCCAATGGCAGACAAGACCACATCCCAATCTAACTGTCTGATCTTCAGAGCTTTGCAAGTTTTAAAGCAGTTAAATATGCTAATGTTACACCTAACTAGTTCATTGGCTATCTAGCCTGCAAATATAATTCAATTAAATTCAATTGTATTTATATAGCGCTAAATCAAAACAGCAGTTATCTCATTGCGCTTTCCATAAGGAGCAGGTCTAGACCGTACTCTGGTTATTTACAGAAATCCAACAGTTCCCACCAAGAGCAAGCACTAGGCGACAGAGGCAAGGAAAAACCTCCTTTAAGAGGCAGAAACCTCGAGCAGAACCATGGCTCAGGGTGGGGGGGTGGTCATCTGCCTCGACCGGTTGGGGGTGAGAGAAAGAGAGAGAGAGACACAGACAGATAGACAGACAGACAGAGAGAGACATGGAGAATTGTATTGACATGTACTGTATGTTTCTAGGCATTAGCTGGAGAGCTAAAGTGGGTTGTTGCTGTTCAGAGTCCGAGGCCCCCAGAGTCTTGTGGAGCGGGCTGCTGACCATCCAACTGTGGTTAAAGCATGATGTTACTGCTCAGTGCAAACACGTTCAACACTGATGTTTCCTATATCAATGTTCTTTTTAATTCCCCAAAATAACATGATTTGTCACTTTTATTAACATTTTTCTCTCTTTTTACACTTTTTTAAAAGTTTTTTTACCGATAGTTTTTTTCCCAAATGCTATAAAATTGACAAAAAAAAAACAAATTCAATGAAAGTAGTGAACTGATTATTTCTTTAACTTTATTTACCTTGTGAGGAGCGTTGTTTGGAACCATCCACGTTACTTTTGGACTATTTGTATAAAAGAAATCCACATTTTTGATATAGAAACCTTTTAGAAAGGGGTCACATTTGACCCGAAGACAACAGGAGGGTCAAAATGATTTAATTGACTACAGCATTAGAAGAACATACAGACAGGGACGCAATCATGAAACCAAAACTATGAAATATAAATTTCTAACTACTGATGTTTCTCAAATGGGAGCCCAGCACATGTGATTTAGAGTAGACATGTATGCTGGAGCAGACAAACATCATACACATTATTTCAGTTCAAAATAAATAAATAAGATCTGATATCGGGGTTGGGATGTAGACTTCAAAGTTGACGAGTCCAAAGATTTCAGATCTTTTGCAGTTTTATTCAGACAGTGAACATACTTTCTTGACAAAGAGCGCCGCCTCTGTTCGCAAGAGTGACCAATGAACATGAGAATAACTGCGTTTTTAAATTCTTCTTGTCCTGCACATGTCAGTTTAACTATTTCTGTGAGACAGTGTTACCTTCAAAACGACTCCTTATTTGTGAGACACTACTAATAGTTTTCCACATTCCGATCTATTCCTGCAAACTAGTGTCCCCTTCACGCT